>CM070770.1:320160016-320760016 GCA_036346955.1 Dipus sagitta
CCTCCTACCTCTGCCTCCCGAGTGCTGGGATTAAAGGCGTGCACCACCACGCCCAGCTTTCCACCTCCAGATTTTAAACAAAGTTTTAAAAATATTTATTTATTGCATGCAGAGAGACAAAGAGAAGAGAGAGAGAGAGAGAGGAAATGAGAATGGGCACACCAGGGCCTCCAGCCACAGCAAACTGCAGATGCATGTGCCATTTTGTGCATCTGGCTTTATGTGAGTACTGGGGGATCGAAACTGGGTCAGTAGGCTTTGCAGGCAAGCGCCTTAATTGTTGAGCCATCTCTCCAGCCCTGCCTCCAAATTTTAACATGATGAAGAGAAGTGCATGTTGTTCTTCAGGTCCTGTATCTGGAGTTTCTGCTGCTTGCAGCTAAAGTTACTCCCAACAAACACACTGTGTCAGAGATGTGAACTGGTCTGAAGGGACCCGGGCTGCTGCAGGGGGCCAGCACTGTGTTGTGACTCAAGGTTCATTCCCGATTGACTGCACTGGACTCGTTCTTTGGCCTAACACATGATTCTGTGAGATCATTTTAGTGAATGCCATACTTCTTTTTCTTTAATTTATTTTTATTTATTTATTTGCAAGCAGAGAGAGAGAGAGAGAGAATACAAAGAAGAGAGACAGAGAGAATGGGTGCTCCAGCACCTCTAGCCACTGCAAGCAAACTCCAGAAGCATGTGCCACCTTGTGCATCTGGCTTATGTGGGTACTGGAGAATCGAACTTGAGTATACTGAGGCTTTATAGGCAAGCACAATAACCACTAAGCCATCTCTCCAGCCCCCATAATTCTTAAATCAGCTGGAATTAGTTGTTATTGCTAATAATAAAGCATTATCACTGATCTGGGCTCATGACTTCTCTTTCTTTCATTGATTTCTGAGACAGTATCTTGCTACATATCCCAACCTAGCCTCAAACTGCTGATTACTGCCTCCCAAATACTGGCATCATAGGTGTGTGACACTAACCCCAGCTTGTGAGCTGATCTCTTATTTTTTTTTAATTTGTTTTCCATTATACATTTTAGACTTAAAGTTCAATTGCATCTTAAAGAAACCCAATATGAGAGTCCGCACTCAGAAACAGATAGAAAATCTCAACTTTGAAAAAGGAATCATCAATCTGAAAAAGAGAAGCAGATTCTCCAACAGAGAGTAAGTTAGTACCAGGACAAAAGAGATAGCCCTTACTTTTTTTTATAGTGAATTTAATAGGTGTAGGCCCTCTTGTAGCCCATGATTGATGGTAGCTTGATATTGGCCAAGTGGGCTTATGTTTGGATATGGTTCTGACTTGTTTCCCAGATCCAGCTATGGGTCCTATACCACTGAGGAGATCAGTTAGCCAAATTAAGAGCAGTTGGTTCCCCACCATGGTTGTGTAGATCCTAAGGAGAGAGCCACCCCATCATACCTCCAAAGGGCCCCGGCTGACACTAAGAAAAATTGGAAAAACAAGCAAGGGTGCTGTTTTCCTGATGAACCAGATACCAGCAGAAGGGGGAAGGAGATCAACACAGAGAAAAATCAACTCCTACCAAATCAGAGAGCCAGAGCCTCAGAGGCCCCCAACACCTCATCACTGAAGCAGACCAAAAATGAACCCAACATGGCTCAGGGAAATTTTGCGGAAGAGGGGGCGGAAAGAATGTCAGAGCCACGTGTTGGTTCATGATATGTAGAGACATTTATCTTACCCATAACTGTGGGCTAACTCCAGAATGCATGACCCATATACCTCAACAAGGAGGGGCCAAGGGGAGGAGATAGATTACGGATGAGCCTAATAATGGTACCAAACTGACTGTATTTGCTGAATACAAAACTAACTAATAAAGGAAAAAAGGAAGAAAAATAAAATAAAATTAAATAAAATAAAATAAAATAGGAAAAGAAAAAGGAATCATCGCCTGTCTTTCTTAAAATAATGAGACCTCAGGGCTGGAGAGATGGCTTCAGTTGTTAAGTAGTTTGCCTGCAAACCCTGTTCAATTCCCCAGTGCCCATGTAAAGTCAGATGCACCAAGTGGTGCATGCATCTGGAGTTTGTTTGCAATGGTTGGAGGCCCTGGCATGCCCATTCTTTCCCTCTCTTTGTCTGTAACTCTTCTCTCTGTCTCTCTGCTTACAGATAAAATAAAACAAAAAAAATATTAAATTAAATTTAAAATGATGAGACCTCTTGTGTGTTCAAAATGACTTAATTTCCAGCATTCTTTCCTTCTGAGCGATACATGTGTGGACTCGATGAAATACAGTCTGTTGTGCAGGAAGAGTGATTTGAATCTGGATTCTATGGCAACTCCTCACTAAGTGGTGTTCAGTACAGTTATGGCTGACCTGGGTCTCTATTTGTCCATCCTTTTTTTTGAAAGGTTTTATTTTTAATTTATTTTTTTAGAGACAGAGACGCGGGGGCGGGGAGGGGAATGAGCACGCCAGGGCCTCTAGCCACTGCAAATGAATTCCAGATGCATGAACCACAATGTGCATCTGGCTAATGTGGGACCTGGAGAATTGAACCTTGGTCCTTAGGCAAGCACCTTAACCACTAAGCCATCTCTCCAGCCCTGTTTGTGCATCTTTAGAAGAGAGGAGACACATGCTTTCCAAACTGTCTAGTGGCTGATACCCACTTGAAGGAAGACTCTATTCCCCAGCTCTCCTTGGTTTGGCTAGTTCTGGTTATCAGTTATTGGTTATAAACAGATCCCCAGCATGGGGTCCCAAGAGGTGAGATTGCCAGTGAAAAGAATGGAGTCAATTTTACCCCAAATGGTATCAGAATCTCAGTTCAGGCCTGAAAGACATTATCCTCATCTCATCACCTTGAACACACACACCAGTCAGAGATGTAGTTCGTTCATTCATTCACTGTACATGAAACATTCCCCATGCTTCTTGGGCACCTGTTCTGTGCCATGCATTGAATCGCCCCTGGCTTCCTCTCTGTTTCTTATCTCTGTGTCCATGTGTGTCTCACGTTCTGACTGAGATCAGTGGATTGGCTGAAGAGTCCAGTGGGAACAACTTGATTCCCTTGCTCATCTGCTACCAAGGTCAGTGTGTACCACAGGACAAGGAGCCTGTACGTCTAGGACCCGCCTTCTTACGCTGCGGGTCACCACCCCATATTTGACAATAGTGAAGGTTTGCTGTCATCATGCAGCAACCAAAGATTAATTCAAAACCAAACATGCCACAAATGAGAGGTGTTCCCAGCAGCACTCGCTCGTATCAGGTCGCGTGACTTTACCGCAGCCTTAGTTCTGAGCATACAGCGTGGGCCCTCTGCACGAGGCATGCCCGCTTGCCACGCGGTGCCCGCGAACCCTGCCGGAATCACCTTGGTTCAGATGTCAGGCTATTGCATGGTATGGATGGCAGTGTCTTTACTGCAGATACAAAAACATCATAGCATAGTTGTAATAATAGATAATTTTCTATCCTCATTCCTCAGAATGTAGGTATCTGTGCATTGTATTGTGTCAGAATGTCTGATTTTTAAAAAGCACTGTTTGAATTGTGACTTGAGTTTCATAAAAAAAGTCACTCAGTGAATTTTGGTTTGGGATTAGGACAAAATTATTGATGATTTCTGAAATGACCCTCAACATACTTCTGACATTTTGTAGTATGTACTTATGTGAAGTGGCATTCCCAATATTGATAATTACAAAATCCAAATATTGATGAATTCTGAAAAACATTGAAGATGCTCTATGTCACACAGTATCAAATAAGCAACCAAGATATGCGTGGTGGCACATGCCTTTAACCCCAGAATTCCAGGTCAGCCTGGGCTAGAGTGAAACCCTACCTCAAAAAAATTAAAAATAAAGAAATCAAAACTTCAACAAGATTTAGTTCTTTATGTGAAATAAATAAGCATACTACTTCATTAGTATGCAAGTTATCCTTCATACTTAATAAATGATAAAATGAGCTCAGAGAACACCTTAGGTTTAGTCTTTATAGCACTTCCTGCACTGTGTCTATGTGATATTTGTGTCCCGTGCTGGACACAAAGTCCCAGGAGGGTTAGAACTGTGATTGCTCTCATCTTTGGTGATGTGGTCCACAAGGGGAGCCAAGTTCATAGTGCAAAATTAATGAATATTTCTGGCATAACTGAGTCTTGATCAATAACCATTTGTGAGATTAATCTTTTTCTCTGTACCTCTAATCCCCTGTTGTCTACATAATTATTTACACTGTGGCAAAACTGTTGTGTATGGTTTTAGTAGGAAAAAAAATATATATATATATATACACAACAGTTTGGGATGGGCATCATAACTTTTTTTCTGCCACCTACTGGTTGAGCACAGAGTCTTGGTGGGTAGATGTCAGGCGGGCAGCAACATGTGCACGCAGGAGAGCTTTGTCTCGGACTTCTCCAGGGCTCTGAAGGATAAGGCAGTGAGTGAGTGGTGTCCTTTAGCCTTGCTCCCTAGGCACAAGCCGAGTAGGCTCTGTAGAGAAATCTGTCACAACTTCAACAAGCCACTAGAGGGAGCAGTAGCACGCTCTGTCTCACCTGGGTCACACCGGTAGGATATTAGTGTCAAGTGGCTCTAGGGACCTCCTGGGCCTCCTGTAGTCCAGGCTATAGCTAAGAATAACCTTGAACTCCTGATCCTCCTGCCTCCACCTGCGAAGTGTTAACAGGTACACCATCCTCAGTTAAAAAGTCTTGATTAAAGGGCCCAGAGTGCTCAGCAGAGAGCCAGAGAGAAAAGCCAGGCGCAGGACTGAACCACAGCTCTCTTAGTCCTCCTGCCCTGGCTCCTGTAGCTTCTCCCAGGTTCTTGGGGTTGTCCTAAGTTTTTGCCCCTAGTTGGAAAAGCATATCAATTCTCTCTTTTTTTTCTTCAAAGATAGCTTGAAATGCAGTTTAATCATTAACAATGAGAAGCTTTGCTAGAAATTCTAGAGACTACTAGAACCCACCAGAAATAACTTCTAAATGAATGCATGAGCTGTCTCGAGGCACCATACGTGTGGCGGATGATAGACACCCTTTGTGACCGTGAACTTAGGATGAAGCAAAACTCAGGACCAGTGTCACGGGCTCAGCATGTGATCAGTGCTCCGCATTTCCTGCCTGGTGTCTGTCACATTCAGCTAACGTGGCACTAGTGAGGCGGAGAGCACAGGGCCAGTGTCTCAGCGAGTCCTGCTCTGTCTACAGTGCAAGGTGTGCTCTGGGGCATCCAGCTTCACCAGCACGGCTCAGACAAAACCTGCCTGGGCCCTGCAAAGCACTGGAGTAGAAACCCCAGGCTAAGCCTTACATAGGGTTGAAGTCTCAACTGTGGCCTTCTCTTCTTAGAAGACACTCAAGTGAGTCATCTAGCGTCTCTGTTTGTCAGGTTAAAAAACAAAACGATACTTGAACATGATCCTAAGATACCTTCTAGCTATACAATTATATATCGAAGAACAATTCAAACGTATCTTTTAAGAATGGCACATTGGTTTAACTGTTCTTGAACCCCAGAGAAATCATGTTTAACCTCACTGTGTTTGGATCAGTTCTTAGGGCAAGCTAGGTGTGGTATTATTATTAAGTAGCTTTCAAATGGAAATCGCTGCTTCTGGCATGAAAGTGCAGATCTGTCTGCCCTCCTCCCTGGCAAATTATTTGTTCTCCTTAGGGCCGAGTCTATGATATTGCCAGGGAGAGTGAATTCCTTCTTCCTTACTATTAACTACTGTGCAGCAGCAAGGCTATGTACCTGGGGCCTGTGGGGAGAGAGCTTTCCTCACGTTCTCAGGCTCCCTCTGACTCATCCACCTCCCGGCTGTGAAGAGCCCGGGTTGCTAAGAGACCAGGCCCCGGCAGCGGGCTGCGGAATCAAAAGGGAAGCCGACACTTCTGGGATCCCAGACTAGTTTTAAAAGAGCAGGTAAAGTAGAAGTGGAGGTGGGTGGAGAAGGAAAAGCAAGGACAGGGGAGGAGTGGGGAAAAGGGAAGGGGCAGGAGAGGAGGGAGAACAGTAGGAGAGGAAGGCGGGCAAGAAGGAGAGGAGAGGGGAGGAGAAGAGAGGGAAGGGAGGATTTTGGGGAGAGCATATGGAGAAGAAGCAGGGGTACAAGGTGCAAAACTAGCCCGGGCGAGCACCACGCGAGACTGTGCAGGGGGTAAATATGCAGAAAGCTCCATGCCCAGAGGGCATGGCAGTCCTTCCTAGTGGGTACCGACTTGGCTCCAATGATAATTAGCAAGCCACTGTGGATTACAAATATCCTTTTGATTCTTTTTTTGAGAAGAGATCTGGCTGCCTAGCTCAGACTGGCCTCAAACTCTGGATTCTCCCGTCTCAGCATTCCAAGAGCTGGGATTCATGGTGTGCGCCAACCACCACGCAGAACTCTGGATCACAATGGTCTTCTTTGGGTGCCACACTAAAGGGGGATCAGCATACTCAGGGTCAGTTTCTTTCAGCCAATCCTTGGGTACAATTCCCTCCAACTCTTGCCTCATAACCCAAACAGGACATGCCAAAATATCTAGCTAACAAAACAGGAACTGTCCACAAGCCACATCTGGGGTGTGTGTGTGTGTGCACGCGTGTGAATGAGAAACCGGAGCCCCAATACCCACTTTAAGGGCATGGACTGGCCATCTGTGAAAATCTCCATTGTCATCTTGACTGGATTTGGAAGCACCTAGAGACATACCTTTGAGTATACATATGAGGCTGTTTCCAGGGAGGCTTAACTAAGGAGGGAAGGAAGACCCACCTTGAATGTGTGTGGCATCATCCATTGGGCTGGGGCCCAGATTGAATAAAAATGAAAAAAAAAAGGGAGAAATTACTTGGGAGGCAGAGATGGGAGGATTGCCATGAGTTCAAGGCCACCCTGAGACCAAATAGTGAAAAAAAAAAAAAAAAGGAGAAAGTGAGCTGAGCACCACCAGCATTCATCAGTTGGCCCTGATGCTTTGGGCCCAAGGTGGCACATCATGGCAAGAGCCCTCCTGGAAGGAAGTGAAAGGAAGGAGGAAGAGTCTAGGGTCTCATAATCCCCACCAAGTGCACGCCGTCAATGACCAAGTGACTTCTCACTAGGTCTTACTTCTGAAAGATTCCACCACCTCCCTAATTGTACCAAGCTGGAGATTAAGCCTTTTACGTATGGGCCTTTGGGGACATTCCAGATACAAACTATGTCCCACCTATTACATTCATTGCCATGTCCCTATAATGTGCAGGAGAAACAGAAAAGGAATAGCCATACTTCTGGTCTAACCCAGCTCTCACTGTGATGAAGTCCTGTTGTCAACTTGATCAGATTAGCAAGTCAGAGGCATGCCTCCTGGGTGGATATCTGAGGGTGTTCTCAGGACCAACTAGCAGAGGGAGGAAGTTCTTCCTCATGAGTAGGGGACTTTTCTGGTGGTCGCCTATATATAAAGTAGCCCCGAGAGAGGGCCCATTGCTTCCTTTTGCCTGGCTGCCTATGTGACACATTTGTGCAGGCATCTAGCCTGTTTTGGCTATCTTTGTACACATGGGACCGAGTTTCATTGGCCTTCCAACTTGGACTGTTGACCAGTGATGCTCTAGAGTTCCTCCAGGCCTTCAGTGCCAGACTGGGACTACTGAGGCACTGTTGAGGCACCCAGCCTTGTGGACTGAGCAGCTACCACATTCTTCAGTGCTCAAGCCTGCAGCCAGCTATTGTTAGACTGCCCAGCTTATATCCTGTAAGCTTACCCAATAATTCCTCTTTGTAATACATATTCATTCTCTTGGTCCTATTTTTCTAGGGAAGTCTGACTGTTACAGCAATCCTGCTTCCCAGAATACAATGATGAAAGTATTCTGTTGCTTTATGAAACTCATCTCTCCTTAGAAGTTCCTCCCATCCTCCTTCCCTCCTGCCCCAAAAAGCATTGGAAAATAAATGCGCTGAGACATATGACTCATCTCTCCTGGTCTCTATGTGATATTCACATCTAATGTTTAACCTTAGGCCCTGAGGAGTCAGGTGTCCCTTCCAAACAGATTTAATGAAACAGCAGGAGGTTTTCAGGGAAATACAAAAAAAAAAAAAATCTAATTGTTGGCAACAAGAACAAAGATTCAACCTTCAGTTTTTCAGACGTAGGCGGATTCTGTCCACACAGATACCATTTAAAATTTAATTTTAAATCCTTTGAGTTCTTCAAAAGAAGATATTTAATGAACTGTGGGACTTGATGACAATTTTAATTATTCACGGTGTCCTATTCTTTGTAAAACAAGCCATGCTTCTAAAGAGGAAGGGGAAAATACCAATAAATTGCAAGGTAGCTCCCTTCCTTAGTCTTCATGACCAATGGGGAGTGGTGCCATTGGTACCCAAACTGGAGTCACAGAAGGGGAACACAGCATTTTGGTCACTGTTACTTAGCCATCATGTGATGAAGTTGGATTTGGAGTTCAGATGCGTTTGACCTTTGTTCTCTCTATTCCTTTACATGGGATTTTGACATTATCACTGCTGTAAAATCTTACCCAGTGAGCCACTGGTCCTCTGGATGAGAAGACTGACCTTCCAGTTTGATCACTGAATGGATGGTTTTATGGGTTTAACACCTGTCATATAAAAATTTGAAACCTGGGCTGGAGAGATGGCTTGGCAGTTAAGGCACTTGCCTGCGAAGCCAAAGAATGCATGTTTGAATCTCCAGGTCCTACATAGCCACACACACACATGCACAAAAGTGATGCAAACATGCAATGCTACACATGCACACAAGGGGGAGCATGTGTCTGGAGTTCGTTCACAGCAGCTGAAAGGCCCTGACACACCCATTCTCTCTCTCTCTGCCTCTCTCTCTGTGTCTCTCTCAAAAACAAAATAATTAAAAAAAAAAAAAAAAAACAAACCTCAGAATCCCAAATACTCCAAAATCTGAAACTTTGGATCACTGACCTTATACCATTAGGGGAAAATTCTACACCATGGGCCTTGGTTTCATACACAAATTATTAAATATATTATATAAAATTCTTTTCCAGTTACATGTCTGCCAAACATAGATGGATTTCATGTTTAGGCTTGGATCTCACCCTCAAAGCACTCTCTTTATGTGTATACAAATATCCCATTAAGGAGTGTGGTGGTTTGATTCCGGTGTCCCCCATAAACTTAGGTGTTTTGAATGCTAGGTTCACAGCTAATGGAGATTTGGGAATTAATGCCTCTTGGAAGCAGTATATCGCTGGGGGTGGGCTTATGGGTGTTATAGCTAGTTTCCCCTTGCCAGGGTTTGGCAGGCCCTCCTGTTCCTGTTGTCTACCTTATATGGGCCAGGGGGTGATGCCCACCCTGTGCTCATGTTGTCCTTTTCCCTCTGCCATCATGGAGCTTTCCCCTCAAGTCTGTAAGCCAAAATAAACCTTTTTTTTCCCCACAAGCTGCTTTTGCTCAGGTGATTTCTGCCAGCAATGCGAACCTGAGTGTAACAAGTAGTGTTCAGCTGTTTCTCTTCAGTTGTACTGGCTGACTCCATGTGCAATGTTCTCTGTACCATCCTGGAGAGAAACTAAAGGACCAGTAGACAGGGTCTTTACTGTCGATGATACTCAAAAGTAATTAGAGAGCAAGAGTGTATAAATCAAAGCTGTTCTCGGCAGTAAGGCAATAATGAGAAAGCCAGAGGTAGCCTGACGTCGCTATCTTTGTTTTGGTTTTGCTTGTTTGTTTTTAGAAGTAGGGTCTCACTCTAGCTCAGGCTGACCTGGAATTCACTATGTACTCTCAGGGTGGCCTCAACCTCACAGCGATCCTCCTACCTCTGCCTCCCAAGTGCTGGGATTAAATGTGTGCACCACCATGCCTGGCTGTCACTCCTATCTTTTCCCTAAAGACAATCACTATACAGGTAGGAACAATTTCTCTAATCCCATCACTGGATATATCTCATGCAGTCTTTCTTTTCTCCCTCTCTCTTTCTATCCACCCATCTTTTCTTTGACTTTCTATCATTCCTTCTTTTTTTCTTTCTTTTAAGACATGATCCCAAAAGATCCTGTAGCCTAACTCTTTAGTTGGAAATTTGGAGGCAGTAAAGACTTCCAGTTTTATCAAACTATTCCCCAGTCAAAAAAGAAGGGTTAAGACTTTATAAACGAAATGTAATACAAAATGACATCAGGCACCATGGAAAGTTTACCTTCAAACAGTAGAGAGGCCTATTCAGGTACATCAAAGAGAGCAAAGAACTCACACCAGTTGGTGGGTGGATTGGAGATGTAATGTGGGATGTTAGCCCTGTGGTCTCCAACTCTTGCTAACCTTAGATCCTCCACCTGCAGAATGCTGTGATCACAGGCCTGTGACACCGCACATGGCTTGTGTGGTGCTGGGCAGGAAACCCAGGGCTTCGTGAATGCCAGGCAAGCATTCTATCAACTGAGGTACATGCCTGGCCCCACTCTTATTTTTCAATGCCCATAAGTATATACATATCTACATATTTATTTAGGTGATGATTATGAATACTTACTCTTTTTATTTTTTCATTAAACTTATTATGAGCTTTGATTCACTATTATTAAAATGACTTCAAGGTACAATTTTGATAGCATGACATCCATAACTTATGTCTTATCATCTATGACTAGACAATTGGATTGTTTCCAATCTCTTTATTTTTTATAATTCTTTTGTTAAATATTTTTATTTGTTGGAAAGAGGCAGAGAGAGAGAGATAGAGAGATAGAGAGAGAGAGAGAGAGAGAGAGAATGAGAATGCACACTCCAGGGCCTCCAGCTGCTGCAAACAAACTCCAGGTGCATGTGACACCTTGTGCATCTGGCTTACATGAGTATAGGGGAACTGAACCTGGGTCCTTAGGCTTTGCAGGAAAGCTCCTTAACTGCTAAGCCATCTCTCCAGTCATAATCTCTTTAATTTTTGACACATAATATTTTGTTGAATGTACTAGACCATACATCTTTACCCATGGTTATTTTATTCTCTGGCTACTGGCTTAGTATGAACTCATTCAGGGAGAACAGAGAAAGACCTTTTGAAGACTTACTCTGTTTTGAGAAAGTGTGAAGTGGAGGATCCTAACCAGAGCTGGAGAACCATGTTAGTCACTGAAGGGCTGATGTCCCACTGTATGGCTCGAATCCACCCACCAACTCGTGTGAGTTCTTTGCTCTGTTTGATGTACCTGCATAGACCGCTACTGTTTGAGCTAAAACTTTCCCGTGGTGCCTGATGTCATTTTGTTTATAAAGTCTTAACCCTTCTTTTTTTACTGGGAAATAGTTTGATAAAACTAGAAGTCTTTACTGTCTCCAAATTTCCAACTAAAGATCTATATAACCTCACTGTTACTGAAATATTACAGTGCTTTGAAAGTGGTGGGAGTCTGTCAAGACCTGGTTGACTAGGGTCTTATATGCAGCATTCTAAGCACCTTCAAGAGGAATAAAATTATCAATAGAATTCAGACTTGTAAGCATAAATCCCTCCTAATTTGGAGGTGATATCTGTTTGCAGCCGGAAACCCCAATGTAATAATGGAAAGACAAATGTCTCTAAGGAATGTGATTGGTGGTGTGCTTTTTTTCTGTTGTTGTTGTTTTGTTTTTTGTTTTCTGGTTTTCGAGGTAGGGTCTCACTCTAGCCCAGGCTGACCTGGAATTCACTATGTACTTGCAGGGTGGCCTTGAACTCATGGCAATCCTACTACCTCTGCCTCCCAAGTGCTGGGATTAAAGGCATGCACCACCACGCTGAGAGTGGTGGTGTGTTTTGAAGATGAGTTTAGTAATTAAACCTCTGTGAGAAATTATTCTGATAAGCTGGTCTTAGACATCACATTGCTTACTTTAAGCCAAGATAGTCTCCAAGATTCTCAATGCCAGACTGAGCTCTTTTTATTTCAATATTTTTTTAACAGCTTCCATGATTGTAAACAATATCCCATGGTAATGCCCTCCCTCCTCCCACTTTCCCCTTTGAAATTCCATTCTCCATCATATCTCCTCCTCATCTCAATCAGTCTCTGTTTTATTTTGATGTCATCATCTTTTCCTCCTATTATGATGGTCTTGTGTAGGTAGTGTCAGGTACTGTGAAGTCATGGATATCCAGGCCATTTTGTGTCTGGAAGAGCATGTTGTAAGGAGTCCTACCCTTCCTTTGGCTCTTACATTCTTTCTGCCACCTCTTCCACAATAGACTCTGAGCCTTGGAAGGTATGAAAGAGATATTGCAGTGCTGAGCACTTCTGTCACTTATTTCCAGCACACCATGATGCCTTCTGAGTCATCCCAAGGTCACTGCCATCTGAAAAGAGAAGATTCTCTACCAAAAGTGAGAGCAGCATTAATATATGGGTATGAACATTAAGAGAAGCTCTTACTGGGCATTTGATAAGCATAGTATATACATTTATCCAGACAGCAGCGGACGTTACACCCCTAGAGCTCATGATTACCCATTTTAAGTTTCCAGTATCGAGGATGTATTCCCTCCCATGGAGCGGGCCTCCAGTCCAATTAGAGGGCAGTTGGTTTCCACCATGACAGACGTGCCACTGTTGCACTCATTGGCACATTTGGCCTGGCTGGCCAAATATAAGGCTTGCAGTGTCCACTGTGGAGTATCTTCACTGGTGATTTCTCTCTCTGCCATTGAACTGCATGCAGAATGGCTTCTTCCAGCTTTCTGTCAGCTGGTCTACATGGAGGAGGTTATCAGCTCAGTTCCAGCAGGATTTCTCAGTGGCCTTGACGCTCAAGTACGTGGAATCTTCAGCAATAGGATCTTAGCATCTATTCCTGGTGGGAAACCAAGGGCCTCGGCAATGGCCTGTAATGTTTTAGGAGCATCAGGGACCTCCCTGGCCAACAACTCACTGGAAGGTATCCCATCCCTGGCACTGAAAATTTTCTAGCAACAATCTATGGCTCCTGAGTGTTCCATTGTCCAAAAAAGTAGGTTTCCATATGATTTGTTTATATCCTCTTAGATTTTGATAAGCCTTCCCTACACCTTTCCTTTACTCAATCTCTTCCTCTGACCTCACTTGGGCCTTTTCACCCCCATTAATCTGTTCTTCTGCTTACATATATACAATACCATTCTATTAAGTACCCTCCTCCCTTCCTTTCTCTTCCCTTTATATCTCTTTTCTAGCTTACTGGCCTTTGCTACTGAGTTTTCTTCCTACTCACACAGAAGCCCAGTCATCTGTATACCTAGGATGCACATATGAGAGAGAGCATGTGACCTTTGGCTTTCTGGGCCTGGGTTACCTCACTTAGTATAATCTTTTTGAGATCCATCCATTATCCTGCAAATTTCATAACTTCATTTTTCTTTACTGCTGAGTAGAACTCCATTATATAAATGTGCCATAGCTTCATTATCCACTCATCAGTTGAGGGATATCTAGGCTGGTTCCATTTCCCAGCTATTGTGAATTGAGTGGCAATAAACATGGTTGAAGAAGTATTTCTAAGGAATGACATGAGTCCTTAGGATATATTCCTAGGAGTGCTATAGCTGGATCATATGGTAGATTTATTTTTAGTTGTCTTAGGAACCTCCACACTGATTTCCACAATGGCTGGACCAGATTGGGTTCCCACCAACAGTGTAGAATGTTTCTTTTTTTTTTCCACATCCTCGCCAGAATTTATCGTCATTTGTTTTCATGATGGTAGCCAATCTGACAGGAGTGAGATGGTATCTCATCATAGTTTTAATCTGCATTTCCCTGATGACTATGGATGTAGAACATTTTTTCAGATGCTTATATGCCATCTGTACTTTTTCTTTTTTTATTTATTTCTTGATTTCTTCATTGAGCCATTCATCATTTAGTAGTGTATTGTTTAGTTTCCATGATTTTGTGTATGCTCTATAGCTTTTCTTGCTATTGATTTGTAGTTTGATTCCATTGTGGTCAGATAGAATGCAAGGAATTATTTCCGTTTTCCTGTATTTGTTAAGATTTGCTTTGTATCTTAGTATATGGTCTATTTTAGAGAATGTTCCATGTGCTGCTGAAAAGAATGTATATTCTGCAGCATTTGGATGAAATGTCCTGTATATATCTGTTAGGTCCATTTCTTCTATGACCTCATTTAATCCAGATGCCTCTCTGTTTATTTTTTGCCAGGATGACCTGTCAATTGATGAGAGTGGGGTGTTGAAGTCACCCGCTACCACTGTGTTTGGTGTTATCTGTGACCTTAGTCTAATAGTGTTTGTTTGATGAAATTGGGAGCCTCCATGTTAGGTGCATATATGTTTAGGATTATAATGGCCTCCTTTTGGAGTGTGCCTTTAATCAATACAAAGTGACCTTCCTTACCTTTCCTAACTAATGTTGGACTGAAGTCTACCTTGTCAGATATTAAGATAGCAACCCCTGCTTGTTTTCTAGACCTACTTACTTGAAACACCGTTTTCCAACCTTTCACCCTAAGATAGTATCCATCATTTGTAGAAAGATGAGTTTCTTGGAGGCAACAAATTGAAGGATTCTGCTTTTTAACCCAGTCTGCAAACCTATGTCTTTTGGTTGGAGATTTTGGTCTCAGTTATGCTGATATTAAGAGATATTATTGAATGGTGTATGTTTATTTTTGCCATTTTTTTTGTAGTTCTTCTGGTTTTACTTTGCTTTCTTGTATTAACGAGTATTTGAGTATTGTTTGTTTTTTTCAAGTTCCTTATATGTGTGCTTTTCTTCCTCTTCAGCATGGAGGATTCTTTCATGTATTTTCTGTAGAGCTGGTTTTGTCTTCAAATACTCCTTTAGCCTGCTTTTGTTGTGGAATGTCCTTATTTCTCCGTCTATTTGATTGGATAGCTTTGCAGGATAAAGTAATCTTGGTTGATAGTTGTTATCGTTCAGAACTTGGAATACATCACCCCAAGCCCTTCTGGCTTTTAAAGTTTGTGTTGAGTAATCTGATGTGATCCTGATGCGCTTGCCTTTGTAGGTAACTTGATTTTTCTCTCTAACTGCTTTCAATATATTTTCTTTGGTTTGTATGTTTAGTAGTTTAATTATAATATGGCGAGGAGAGATTCTTTCCAGGTTTTGTCAGGTTGGTGTTCTAAAGGCTTCCTGTATCTGCACTGGAACCTCTTTCCCAATTTGGGGGAAGTTTTCTTCTATGATTTTGTTGAAGACACTTACTATGCCTTTGGAATGAAATTCTTCTCCTACTATACCTTGAATTCTTATGTTTGATCTTTTCATAGTGTCCTGACTATCTTGAAATTCCCATTCATACTTTCCTATTAGTTTGTCTTTCTCTTTGTTGGACTGTATTAGATCTGCCACCTGGTCTTCTAGTTTAGATATCCTGTCCTTTCCTTCATCCATTCTACTGGTGAGATTTTCTACAGAGTTTTTTTTTATTTCATTAACTGTGTTCTTCATTGCTAGTAATTCTGACTGGTTTTTCTTCATTATTTCTATTTCCTTATTTATGTCTTGTATTGACCTCTTTATTTCATTAAATTGGTTTCCTGTGTCTTCTTTGATTCCTTTGATTTCCTCTTTGACTTCTTTGAGCATATTTATAATCATTCTTTTGAAATCTCTCCCTGGCATTTCCTCTAACTCATTCTCACTGGAGGTCATTTCTGATGCATTAATATTTTTGGTGGATTTATATTGTCTTAACTTTTGGTGTTTCTTATGTTACAATGTATATATTTTTGCATCTTGGATTAATTTAATGCTTGGGTTTTCTAGTTAGCTGCAGTATTATTAGATGTATCAATAAATCTGATGTTATATATCTTCAGTGAAGGAGCTTAAGGTGGTAGGTGTGGTTCTTAAGACTCTCAGAGTATCTACAAAAGTGACCCTTGATGTTGGGTTTGCCTGCTATGAGAGTATTCAATAGGCTGAGTGGAACAAAATATAGGCAGATTCTAAAATTTAACTAAACAATGTACACATTCAATGAAAAACAGCCGGGAGCATTTATGCAAGAGTAGGTATTTTGACAACCAGATCATCTAACAAAGTCACAATCCCTTACAGTGTGTATTGCCCCACACCCTTAATCCTGTCAACTAGGAGGCTAAGATCTCTGGTCTTTTGAGGGTTTCAAGTCAGCTTGTGACCAAGTGAGACCCTTCCCTAATGAACAACAGAAGAGGAAACAAAGCCACTATAAATCAAAAAGCAACAAATAAGAAGCCCAAAATACAGCTTATTTAAGAATGGCAAATCCAACCATCCATCAGATTTAACATATAATTTATCCTGATACGGAAGGTGCAATTTGCAGTTCTGGTTCAGGCCTATATACCAGGTTTATTTGGTGGGTACTGACCTGGTGTAATCCCAGTTACCTTTTGGGATGATTTTGGTCTCAGTTATGCTGTTGCTGCTTGGGTCCCTCTTTGGTGCAGTGTGGGTTCAAGTAGGCTGGCTGGCTGGACTGCTGCTCTGGTTGCCGGTGCTGGGTGCTGTGAGCTTCCTTTCCCTGGTCTCTGGTGCTTGCTGGTGCTTGTGCTGGCAGTTGGGGAGGGGAGGCTATGGATGGTGGCTCTAGTTCTCCTGCTGGTCCATGTGATCCTCTACCTTGTGATCTGCTCCTCCATTGTTGTTCACTGCAGCTCTCCCTTCACATTTCTTGAGTTTGCGAAGAACTCCGGTGTGAGTGGAAAATCCCCTCACCTGGCCTTTCCTGCAGCTCAAGCCGAGCCTGGCAGCTGTGGCCCTGTGGACCTGGTGGTGCCGCTGCTGCTGGAGCTGCTTCTGCCTGCCTGTGTGGGCTCTAGATGCTCTGGATCTCTCCTACTTCTCTGCTGCCATTGGCAATTTCTTATACACCTCACTTTTTAGTAGAAGAGTGTATTTTGCTGTTTTTTTTTTTTTTTTTTTTTTTTTTTTTTTTTTTTGGCTTTTTCTCCCCTAGGCTCCTTTGGCGTGGTTCCTATTCCACCATCTTAACCGGAAGTCTCCTGAGCTCTGTCTGTCTGTTTCAGTGGCCCAAAAGTGTTACAAGGAGGGTTCTGATATCAGCAACAAAATACTTATTAGAGAATTTGCAGAGAAACAGAAGCAATCATAATTTCAATAGGGGCTTCATTACGTTGTCTCACACTGTCAGAGGCTGAATAATTCCACAATGGCGATCTGCAGGTAGGAGGTTCAGAGAAACCAGTGGCTGCTCAGCCTGAGGAGTGGACATCTCAGAACGAGAGGAAGGGCAACGAAGCTGATCCAGTTCAGAGGCTAAGGCCTGAAATACCCTGGTGGGGGGTGGAGGGGGACACAGGGGCAAGTTCACGTGCAAAAGCTGAATAATGTGGAATCTGGTATCAGAGTGAAGGCAGCCAAAACAAGACAAACAACAAAACACCCACCCATGTCCACTCAACAGAGGTTCAGAGGGAAAGAGAGATAGCATCCCCTTTCCTGTTTTCAGGTCCATTGAAGCCCCTAGCCTACTGGATGGTGCCAATCACACTCCAGGCGGGACTTCCCCACTCATTTCACTGACCCGTGTGTTAGTGTGATAGTTAAGGTGTTGTCAACTTGACCTGTTTAGTAATCCACAGAAATCCCTTTCGGGTGGGTCTTGGAGGTTGCTTCCAGGAAGGATCAATTAAAGGAGGAAGTCCTTTCCCCAGAGTGAGCCCTTCCCCAGAGCGGGCAGCCCTGCTCAGAGGGGGACTTCATATAAGGAAGCTCTGGGTGAAAAGAGCCCCTTTCTTCTTCCCACTTGGCTGCCAGAGCTGCTCGCTGCCTTCCAGCGTGGATTGAAGACCAGCGCTGACTGAAGAACAGCATCAATAGAAGACCCACGTGGATCGAAACCCAGCGGCTCCTCAGCAAGCCTCCAGGCCTTCTGGTGCCATCTGCGGATCTGGACTGCTGAGGGGTCTGGCCACGTGGACTGAGCAGCTACCAGGTTCTGTGATTCTCAGGCCTGCAACTGCTATTGGACTACCATAAGCTAATCCAATAAATTCCCTTTTTAACATAATTCATTCTAGCAGTTCTGTTCCTCTAAAGAACCCTGACAAATACAGTTAGTTGTTTTTCATCACTGTGAGCAACTAACTACCTGACAAGAAACTACCTCAGGGAGGAAGGTTTATTTTGGTTCTTGGTTTGAGGGAGCACAGGTCATCATGGTGGAGCAGATGTGGTGACCATGGGCTCCCTGGGACAGGAACGTGAAGCAACTGCTTACAACCATTGAAAGCTGACCACTATTGGAGACAGGAAGCAAAGAGCGGGACTATGGCAGGAAGTGGAGTTGGATTATAGCACTGAAGGCCCTCACCCAACCAGTTAACACCACCATCTGGGGACTAAGTGCTCAATTCAATAAACCTGTGGGAGACATTCCACATCTAACTGTAACACCCACATGCCAGCCTTCTCCAAGACACCTCTGTGGGTATAGATGAAAGTGTGCTCTCCATGTTTCTAGGTGTCCTTCAGTCAAGATAAGTTGACAATCAAAATTAAACATGACAATTCATATTGTTAAACCACTTTCCAGACATGTGTAAGTTTATACTTTCATCATGAGAATGTGTGATGGGCCCCTCATGTTGTATCCTCACCAGCACTGGACATGATCTTTTAAAGAATTTTCCTGCCTTCTAAGCTATTTCCATGGAGTTCTGTGACTCAGGTCATTGCAGGAAAGCTAGAAGAAAAGACACATAATTATGGTTAATATTGATCAATGAGGATGAGTGGAACTGGCAAAGACTGTCCTGGCTTCAAAGTAGGGATAAAAAGGATTGGCAATGAGAAATGAATATTGTGAGTTCTGATTATGATCAAATAACTTTGGATTGCCTGCGAGACATCCAAGTGGAGATATCTACTAAGTCGCTGAGTGTCTTTATGTGGTGGTATGAGATATAAATGATTGAGAATTAAGACATAAGAAGTAGAAGAGGTCATGAATATAGGTGATATTGTCTAGGAAGAGAGAAAATGGGGATGGAGTTGGACATGGAATCTTGGGAAACATGAACATGTAGGGAATGGCTATCTGTAATCTCTGCACTCATGAGGCTGAGGCAGGAGAATCCCAAATTCAAGCCCGAGTTACATAGAAAGATCCAATAAATAAATAAGTAAAATGAAAGATTAAGGAGTACTGGGTAGTCTCCTCAGTGGATAGTGTTGTCATGCAACTCTGAGTACCCTGAGTTTGAATTCCTAAGCCCCATAAAAATCTAGACATAGGAATATAAAATAATAATCAAATTGCAGTTTCATTAAAAGTCTCCCCAAAGTCAACTGGTCTTGAGGCTGCTCTGACAGTGATAAATGAGTCTCTGGCGTAGGCTCAAGACATACATTGGGTTTTCCTCTCTGTGTTTCCTTCTACCTTCCCAACTCTGGGTCAAGTATAAAGCTTAGGATTTGACCTACTTCTACTGTCTGTCTGAGGGAAGGATGAGGAGGCAGAAGAGACCTGTTGGAGGATCCAGAGGGAAGGGCGTGAGCTCACTTATCCAACAAGCCACATGGAGTGAGACACAGAGTAAGGGAAAGACCATGTGCATGTGTAACTCAAAGGCCATTTGGCCACTGGAGAAACTCTGCCTCAAGGGTATGTGAGAGGGTCCTTGAACCATTAGAATTGTAGGCTATCTGCTCTGTCTTGTTCCTTTAACTGGAGTAGGCAAATTCTTTCTGCACTCTAGGAATTCAGCCTAAGTACAGCTGAGACTATGTATTTGAAGAATTATCTTCTAAAATTAATCCCTATCACTCATGACCACAGTCTAGAACAGTGCTTTTCAGTAGGATTTTCTGTGGTGACTGACGTGCTATTTAAATTTGTGTTGTCCAGTATGGTGGCTATTAGTGCAGACATTGGACGTTTGAAATGTGATTAGTGTGTCTGAGTAACTGAATTTTAACTTTTACTAAATTTAGCTAATTTAAATTTAAATGGCATCATGTAGACAGAATCTATCAGACAGGGATGTTCTGAGGATTTCAGGGAGTTGTTAAATCTCTTGGACTATGATAGTACTGAGACTTACGTGCTGTTTTTAGCCTCTCCATCTTTATCTGGTCCATCATTCCTGGATATTTCATGTCTACTGTAAAGGTATGGATTAATATTCATGGAAGCCAAATGCAATTGAAAGCCTTCATCTAAAAGTTTGCATTGTTCCAAACTTTGAAACATTTTGAATACCACAATTACATGCCTGACCTCATGTTTTGGTTACAGTGGAAATATAAGCCCATGGATGGATATGATAATGCACACCTATGGTCCTAGGGAGGCTGAGGCAGAAGGGCTTTGAATTATCTAAATTATCCAGACAAGGTGGGGAGAACTTTCTTCAAACATCAGAACCAAGCCAAGTGCAACAGCAGCCAGGCAGACATACAAAACACCTTACATAACGGGCTGGAAAGATGGCTCGGTGGTTAAAGGCGCTATTATGAAAAGCCTGATAGCCTGAGTTTGATTTCCCAGTACCCACTGCCAGATGCACAAAACGGCACATGTTTGCAGTGGCAGGAGGCCCTGATGTGTTCATTCTCTCCCTTCTCCTTGCCTTTCCTTCTCTCTCTCAAATAAATAAATAAATACTTTAAAAAATACCATATATATGGGCTGGAGAGATGGCTTAGCAGCTAAGGCACTTGCCTACAAAGACTGAGGACCTACGTTTGATCTCCAGGTCTCATGTAAGCCAGATGTACAAGGTGACACAAACATGCAAAGTCGCACATGCTCACAAGGTGGTGTACACATCTGGAACTCAATTGCAGTGGCTGGAGGGCCCTGGGGTGTCAATTCTTTGTTTTTTTTTTTTTTTTTTTTTTTAGTTTTCCGAGGTAGGGTCTCAGTCTAGCCCAGGCTGACCTGGAATTCACTATGGAGTCTCAGGGTGGCCTTGAACTCACGGTGATCCTCCTACCTCTGCCTCCCGAGTGCTGGGATTAAAGGCGTGCGCCACCACGCCCAGCTAATTCTTTCTTTCTCTGTCATAAAAAATGTTAAAAATATATAAAATTACTTTCATAACAACAGCAATGTAGACAGGCTATTAGGCATTTTATGATAATTATTTTATTCATTTGCTCTTCATGACTCTGAGGGGGAAGTAGAACAGTATGAAAAACTGAAGCTAAAGGATTGGCCTCAAAGGGCTGGAGAGATGGCTTAGTGGTTAGGGAGCTTGCCTTCGAAGTCTAAGGACCCAGGTTCGATTCCCCAGGACACACATAAGCCAGATGCACAGGGTAGCACATGTGTCTGGAGTTCATTTGCAGTGGCTAGAGGCCCTGGCATACCCATTCTCTCCATATGCTTCTCTCTCTCTCTCAAATAAATAAATAAAATATTAAGAAAATGGCCCCAAGCTTCAGAGACATGGCAGAGACGTAAGTTGAACCCACATTTATCAAACATTAAAGCCCTCCCAGCTTAAAAATGACCTTTTCCCCATGTCATCTCAAATGTTTCACCAGGTCCTCTCTTTTTACTGTTTTTACTCCATGCAAGTTTTGTTCGACTGTTCCTAGTCCAAGTGGAGCCCATGAAAGAAGTTCAAAAGGTCCAGAGCAGTGTCTCTAACTAGTGTTCTTGTCTTCAGACATTTTGGTAGTTTGCAGAGGTGATTTTATTGTTAGCATATACTACTTGTGTAAAGCAATTGGCTTCATTGTGACATTTTCATATGTGTATGTGATATTGTTTTGGTATCCACCTCCCCATCCAATGATCCTTTCTTTTTTTTTTAATTTTTTTGGTTTTTCAAGGTAGGGTTTCACTCTAGCCCAGGCTGACCTGGAATTCACTCTGTATTCTCAGGGTGGCCTCAAACTCACGGTGATTCTCCTACCTCTGCCTCCTGAGTGCTGGGATTAAAGGTGTGTGCCACCACGCCCGGCTCAATGATCCTTTCTTGTCACTTCCCAGGGTTGAGTTTTTTCTTCTCCTTTACACTTATTATCTCAATATTTGAGCATGTAAAATAGGTATCATTATCATCCCTTTTTACAAGAGAGAAAGCCAGGTCACAGAAAAAGAATTTGGCCAAGACTGCACACTTTTTGGGTTGTGGAGACTTATTTATTTATTTATTTTGAGGCAAGCCCAACAGACTGACGTTTTTTATGCAAGAGAAGCGACAGTGAGAGAAAGAGAGAGAGAGAGAGAGAGAGAGAGAATTGGCATGCCAGGGCCTCCAGCCGGTGTAATTGAACTCCAGGCTTGTGTGCCACCTTGTGTGCATGTGAAACCTTGCATACTTGTGTCACCTTGTGCACCTGGCTTACATGGGATCTGGAGAGCAGAACATGGGTCCTTAGGTTTCGCAGGTTATTGCCTTAACAGCTAAGCCACCTTTCTAGCTGAGATCTGATTTCTAATCCCATCTGTTGGCTCCAAAAAATCTTTTTAAATGTATTTATTATTTAAAAATTTTATTTATATATTTTATAACAGGTTGTGTACTATTATCCCCTTGCCCCAACTCCTGTTACCCTGGGGACCCTCCTCAGTGGGGTTATGGCAATTTCTGCAGGGTCAGGTTGATGGTGACAGACAAGTAGAACAATTAAAACCTATGAAAGCAGAAACCAGAGACTACAAATAACACTAAATCAGACTGCCAATTGGCCTGCCACGGCTCAGGAACATTGAACAATGGGGCAGAATGTCTGTAAGAGCCACAGATCTGAGGCTTGGTCCCCTGCTACCTCACACGGACTGACTGAGGGGGCCTTCATGACCCCACAGAGATTACCATGCCATGTAATCTTTAAACCGGTGCCTTTCCTCACCCCACCGTGACTCACCCTCCTGGGAACCACACACAATTCTCTTTTCAGAGCACGTGTCCTGAGTTCTATTTAGGAAGACAAGCTTCAGACAAGGAGCTTTGGAATGGGCTGATTGGTTGTTCCACAGCTCCCTCTCACATCAGAACTTTCCATGACACCGTCTTCCTGGGAGCCTGATGCTTGTTCATGTCGCACGCAGTTAGTTATTTATACACAGATGTGGCCTAATGTGCTAAAGAGCACTATTGGAGGCTGCGGGATTCCAGCACAGCAGAGGAAGGGCGCTGACATTCGCTGGATTTCAAGGAGCAGCTCTGCGCCGGCTAAAGGGGTAGGTCCTTCTGGGCTGGCCTGCTTTAGAGTGCCTCCAAAATCTATCAGGAGGCCACCTGCCCTACCTGTGTGAATGTGAGTCCTGTGTCACTCATGGCTGTGGTGACCTGAAATGCAATCAGTGACTCTCTTCCCCTCTGTGTTACTCTTCCCCTTGCTGAGACAAAAATGCCTGACAGAAACAACTTAAGGGAGGAAAGATTGATTTTGTCTCACATTTTCAGAGCAGTTGTCCACGGTTTGTTTGGTCCCGTGTACATGGGCAGAACATCTTGATAGTGGGAGCACGTTCACTTGATGGTTGACCAGAAGGCAGAGAAAAAGGGCCGTATAGGAAAAGGGCCAGGGCACGATGTAAGGACATGCCTCCAGTGTCCTACTTCCTCTCTTTAGGCCACACTTCCCACTTTTTTCTCCATATCCCAGTAATGTCATCATATGACTCCATCAAGGAACTAATCCATCAATTAGGTCAGACTCTGAAAACATCCTTACAGAAAAATCCAGAGTTGTACTTCCCTAATCCCCTAGGTGTTTCTGAATGTAATCAAGTTGACGATCAAAATTAACCATCCCTTCCTCCCTCCCTCCCCTCCACTTTCCCCTTCCTTCTTTCATTTTTTCTTTTTTGAGATAGGGTCTCGCTTTAGCCTAAGCTGACATGGAATTCACCATGTAGTCTCAGGGTGGTCTTGAACTCATGGTGATCCTCCTACCTTTGCCTCTCGAGTGCTGGGATTAAAGGCATGCACCACCACACCTTGCCCCCTTCCTTTTTTCTTCCTTCCTTCCTTCCTTCCTCCCTCTCTCCCTTCTTCCCTTCCTTCCTTTCTTCCTTCTTCTTCCCCCCTTTCCCCTTCCCTCTTTACCCTTTTCCTTCCCACTAAGAATGCTACTGGGAACTGGGGTTCTCTTTCATGGAGTCTTAGTCTAATTAATAAAAGAATTTAGAAATGGACTCAAAAGAAAGCACAATGCTATTAGTGTTTGAGAGGAAAACCATGCCTAATGCAGTGTGTAAATTATGGCAGCTGCTGGGAGGAGGCTGGGCCTGCAACTCAGGTCAGCAAGCAGCTGTGATAGGGGCAGGGCGGGAAGTCTTCAGAGAAACAGCGGGAAGACCCAGAGCGTCTAGGCCAGGCTTTGTTAGGATTTTGGTCAGCATCCAAAGGAGAGAAAAAGGGCTGAAGGAGAAAGCTAGGCTAAGCTTTCTGAGCGAGAAACTCAGGAGAACTGTTAGGTGTAGCAGTGAGGGTCCCCAAGCAACTGTATCCAGGGAGGGGCTCCCATGGGTTTCAATGTAGTATCTCATTAAGGGGATAAATATTCCTCCCACCTCCTCAGCATAGGTCAGGTGATCAACAGGCTCGGAATGGCCGGTCTCCAGATGTAAAACTCAAAATTCTATTCTTGCCCAGGAGGAAGCAGTGTTCCCTCAACAAAGCTCTGATACCGCTGCCTCCTCCTCCCTTTATCAGGGAAGGGGCAGGTGGGGTCCAAAGCTGATCCTGAGGGAGAGGTCCCCCCTCATGGGCTTCCAAGTGTGTTAATGCTTGTCTTACTACCCCAAGAAGAACAAGCTACCTAATTCTCCTAGGACTGTAGACTTTAGGCAATGGTGTCTAATGAGGTTTAACAACAGCCTTTCTGCAAAAAACTAAGTTTAGGAGTTTATTATATACTTCATTGATGTAAAATGTGTGGCGCACAATTTACAGTACTACTAATAAAATATTCCTTATTGTAAATTTCATGTTTCCAGCAGATACAACATACTTCTATTGATTTTTGCTGAGTTCACATGTGCCTATGTTGCAATTCAACCATGACAGGGCAGGGCTGCATCCCAGCCTTCTAAGTCCTTTTCCAATCAATTTATTGTCCTAACCCCTGCCATGTAACTGCTGACTTACTACTCACTACCTCATGCAAGTTAGGACAATGAAGTTAAGAACCCTTTTGGCTCTAAGAATGTTTGTAATGCAATTCTTCAAATAATGGTTTCTTTAAGCCTCAGCTTCCAACTGCCTGGTGATTGAACACTTGGCTGTTGTTAGTTTGGGGGGCTGGCAGCCACCTGGCTGGATTCTTTGCACATCTTCTCCAAGCAGGGATAAAATGGATCACACCAGGGCCAAAAACCACTGACCGTGTTTGGTCTGTGTTGTGCTCGACACAGAGTCTGCTGACATTTGATAACCTGACATCCTGAGATGCCTGAAACCAGCTAAGAGAACAGACTGGGCATGTTGGGGAGGGCCTGGCCTCCTGTGAGGTGATACTGCCCGTCGCCTGCTACATGCCATTCATGTGCCCATTTGGGCAGAAAGTGGGCAGGAATTTAAAGCAAGAGCTTTTCCGTCTGTTTTCTCCAGACCTCATGTTTTCCTTTCCACCCATCTGTGACATGGTTGTGTAGGGTCAGCACGAAAATCCCTGTCTGATCTCGGCCCTGTTCTGTGCATGGGTCACTTTTCTTTGCCGTCTAGGTCTGGTTTGTCACCGAAGCCAGCTGGTGGGGAGAGGGGGAGGTTAATGATGGAACCTGTAGATAGCATCCAGAGGCATGTGAGGGAGAGAAGTAGAAGGGACCCCAAATGTTCCTTTACTCTTTGTGTGTTGCCCTCCTGTTGTAAGTAGTTTCTTCTTGCTGGAACGTAACATGTGACCAAAAGCAACTTAGAAGAAAGGGTTGATTTCAGGCTTACACTTCATGGGACGCCTCATCACGGTGGAGGGAGCGGGCTCACTTCATCGCACATCCATAGCAGGCAGAGAGCAGCATGTTCTGGCTCACTGCACACTCAAGATCTGTCTCCAGCGACACACCTCCTCCAGCAGGGCTCTGCCTCTTGGGTACCAAGCAGGAAGCCCAATCAAAACCCCTGAGGCTATGGGGACATTGACATGGAAACCACCACAGCGCCCATCCAGGGACTTGCAATTGTGCCTTCACTACAAGTTCAGGCTCCCCTGGGGCCTCCACCACAGAGCACACGGTTTCTCGTTCCACACTGTCTACTGACTGGGCAGGCAGTTGACCTGAAGTTGAGCTCTGTGGTGTTGTCGCTCAGTTGCAGGGAGTTGTGTTTAATTTCTAGTGTGATTAATACTACCATTACTAATTTTATGGTTTCAGGAAGAATGAGGAAGAGATTGTATCAATTACTTTCCTTATTGAAGTCACCAAATACTGGACCAGAAGCAACTTAAAGAAGGGAAGGTATTTTTTTTTTTATTTTTAAAAATTTTATTTATTTATTTTCAAGGAGAGAGAGAAAGAGGGAGAATGGGCATGTGAGGGCCTCTTGCCACTGCAAATGGACTCCGGATGCATGTGCCCCTTTGTGCATCTGGATTCAGGTGAGTACTGGGAGGTGAATCTGACCCATGGGGCTTTGTGAGCAGGCGTGCTTACCTTCCCTGGCCTGGGGGGAGGGCTTCTTTGGGCCCATGGTCTGAAAGTAGGGAGGACGTGGGAGCAGAAGGGTCTTGTGACTATGATGGCAAGAGCATGAAGCCACTCACGCCTTGGCAGACCGGGAAGGAGAAAGAGAAAGAGAGAGAGAGAAGAGAGAGAGAGAGAGAGAGAGAGAGAGAGATTGATTTGCTTTTCTGGGTTGGACTTCAATCTCTAAGGGCCGTCTCTGGCGAACTGCTTCCTCCAGTAAGTCTCCATCTCATAAAGACTCCGCAACTCCCCAAACAGTGCTGCCAGCTGGGATCAAGTGTTCAAACACAAGAGCCTGGGGGGCAACATTTCACACTCAACCCACAGAGACAGAGCAAGAATGTGGGGGCAAGGAAGGTGAAGAACAATTCTAAACGACCTCAAAGCTTTAAAAAAGACAAGGTAAAGTGTACAGAACCTGAATTGTAATTATTGGCAGGTAGCATCCAGTGATGTTTCCTCTGTGCGGGGGGAACAGTCATCGCCTCTGTCTGTCTCCAGAACAGTGTATTATCCCCCACGGAAACCTTGTGCCCATTAAGCAGCACTTACTCCTATCTCCCACAGGCAATGCACACATAAAAAGTGTGAACAGAAACCTGAGTGCTCACCAGAGAGAATGGGAAGCTGCCTCCAATGCACCAGGAGGATCTCAGTGACTCACCCCTCATAAGACAAGTGTGCCACCCTCAGCAGTTCTGTCAAGGGAATGCTACTGTGACAGTCTTTGCTTACGCCTTTCTGGTGGCTCGGTGCCTCATCCCTAATATCTACTGCAGGAAGGCAGAATCATTTATTGACTTTCTGTTTTTCCTTTTACTGTCATCTTTTCTTAAGCTTCTTATGAGATTGTGAGCTCTTTGGCAAGGCTGTAGGCCTGGCTCATGTTTGTGTAAATCCGCCTTTCTGATGGTTTAAAGGCCCTCACTCTGTAATAAGAAGACTTCGGACATCTTTTTCATGTTGCAGTGTTTGTCACTGTAATTACGTGAGAGGCTAGCAAAGCAACCACACCATCCCCATGGTTTCACACAACAAATGCTGATTCCTAACTCCCAGCACCACTCAAACTAGGTTCAGCTGCTCTTTTCTAAGTGGTGGCCCAGGGCTCTAGGCCTCCTCTGTCTCTTGAGCATCTATCTTATACAGCCTCTTGCAGCCCTTGATGCATTGTTTAGGTTGGGGATTTTAGGGTGTAGGCTTACTTCATTTCTGGTTGTGTCCCTTTGACTATTGCAAGGAATCTTAGAGGTTCAGGCTGTGTATGCTCAGGAGGAGGGAGTTATGTCACAGAGCCATCCAGCCTGTCTCAGCCAGCATCGTGACTTTTCCTCTAGCATGCTTGGGAAGGGAAGCTTGGGAAAGGTTGCCTCAGGCGACTTCCCCAGGTCAGTCCCGCCACACTTCTGCTCTGCTTTGCCTGAATCCAACCTAGAGAACCCCACTCCATTGTGGGACATCATCCACTCTCCTGCTATTTTTCTCCAGTTCCAGAACATTCTATCACAAAGCTGACCTCAGGGCGAGGAAGTTCTGCGGCTTTTCTTTCTGGCCACTCCACATAGATCTTTCCTTCCCTCACAGCTAAGCCAAGGCCAGACCATATTAAAATGTAACCGAAGGTTTTAATATCACAGGAGGCAATTACAGTGCAGGGAAATGTAAAAGTGAAATTAGCTCTCGCTGCCAGCCAGGACGCTGTCCTCAGAGTCCACTAGATAAAGCCTGCGTGGCTCCTTCTGCCTGCCTCACAAGGGTGAACGTCAGCATTGTTCACTGGGCAAAGATTTCGTGTGTGTCCTCCCTCTGCTAAGCCACAGCTCTCGTGTCCCCAGATCCTGCAAAAGGACAGAAGAGCTCCCTGTTTTCCGACTCCTCTTTTTCTGGCCTGTGTCTATCCATCCCAAGACTAGGTTGTGAACATTTTTCTTATGAAAAAAATAATGTATCCTCCAAGTCATAGAAGGTACTCTCTATACCATGCAGCAGAGCCCTTCAGAACATAGTCGTTAGACATTAGTTTTTTCCCACAGCTGAGTTAGGTTAACATTACGTAAGTCTGCTCAGCCTGTTGAATTCCAGGGTTCTTTTCTGTCTTACACATCCTCATCATCCTCATCAGCCAATCAGCTAGAACCACTTCTCTTCCAGCAGCACCAGCAATAATTCGTAGGTTGACAAGTCTGAATTTATACCTAGCAGGTCTCCCTACAATGAACTGGACTTTATAGGACCATGCCAGTCAATTGAACATTTTGCCACTAGAGTTACAAACCACAGATACCAGAAAATGGTCTCTGTACAATATTATAAAATATTTATTTATTTCTTTACTTATTTAAGAGAGAAAGAAAGAGAGAGAATGAGTGTGCCAGGCCCTCTAGCCAATGCAAAGAAACTCTGGTTTTATGTGGGTATTGCAGAATAGAACTCATGTTCTTTGATTTTGCAGGCAAGTGCCTTAACTGCTGAGCTACCTCTTCAGCCCTCTGCACAATTTTTATTTATTTATTTATTTATTTGAGACAGAGACAGAGAGAGGGGAGAGACAGAGAGAGAGAGAGAGGGAGAGAGAGAGAGAGAGAGAGAGAGAGAAAGGATGTGCCAGGGCCTCTAGCTACTGCAAATGAACTCCAGATGCATGTGCCACCATGTGCATCTGGCTTACGTGGGATCTGGAGAATTGAACCTGGGTCCATTTGCTTTTCAGGCAAGCACCTTAAGTGCTAAGCCATCTTTCAAGCCCTCTGTACAATTTTTCAAAATCTATCTTCTACTATTTCCTTTTTAAAAAAATTAATTTTAATTTTTTAAATTTATTTTATTTTTTATTAATGACTTTCATGATTGTAAACAATATCCCATGGTAATGCCATCCCTCCCCCAACTTTCCCCTTTGAAACTCCACTCTCCATCATAACCCATCCCCTTCTCAACCAGTCTTTTATTGATGTCATGATCTTTTCCTCCTCTTATGATGGTCTTGTGTAGGTGGTGTCAGGCACTGTGGGGTCATGGATATCCAGGCCATTTTGTGTCTGGGGGGAGCACTTTGTAAGAAGTCCTACCCTTCCTTTGGCTCTTACATTCTTTCCGCCACCTCTTCCGCATTAGACCCTGAGCCCTCTGTACAATTTTTTAAAGAACTCTAGAGTTTTTGGTGATGGATAAGAAGAGAAGATTAAGCTAACTTAAGCATAAAGTTGCGTGTAGACTTTATTGGAGAGCAACAGGGCCACGGGCAGGAGGCGAAGCTGTCTCACAGGGCGTTGGGCTCAGTCCTGCGTTCTCACTCACTGGCACTGGCTTCCTCTCTGCACGAGCTCGCCTCTGCCTGGCCCTGCACAAAGTGGGAGGATGCATACACATGGTCCAGATTTATATGATTTCAGTCCATGTAGCTGGCAGCCACTTGCAAGCACTTCCTAGTCCCAAGTCTAGGTCTATGAAGATCTAAGGTGGCCACCTTTTATGTAGCTCTCCCCAGAGACAGGATCGTGTGTACAAACTTCTCTGCTATTGGCTACCTTGTGACTTGAGTGTGTTGTTTCTGACAACTGTGGTTTCTAGAACAAATGCATCCTTATCCAAAGGCAATGTCATATTCTACTGTATTTAAGACAGGACATTGGATCAAAACATGTACATTTCTGGATTCGATCCTTTTCACTGAAGTGTTCAGAATCTTAGGTTCAAGTTGGGGTCAAAATTCGAACTCTTCGTTTCCTCCTCCCTGCAGGAAGGAAACGTGTTGCAGGCGCTGAGTCTGGGAGGGGGCTGGCCCCCAGAGGACGTCCAGGGACGCTGTAGATCTGCGTTCACATCTGGCGCCACATCCTGGCTTCACATCTGGTTCCAGGTTGCTGGGTGTTTTTTCTCACGCCTTGGAAAGTCCTTTGTACACAAGAGGCCCTCAACTGAGAGTGTGGAGATGGCCAAATCACTAGTTTGTTTGAATTGCGCTCACACTGACTTGCTGGCTTCCAGACTTGCTGGTTAACTGTTGGTTTGCTCCACATCCTGAGCATCTCTCTTTTCCTTATTGTTAGTTAACTGACTTGTTTTGTTTTTTTTCTTGGCCTTCAGCTGTCTGGAACTTTCCCAGCTCTCTTGACAGGCAGAACTAATTCTCAACCCTTCTATCCCATGTTAGTAACTGGCTTGCCTAGTGAGTAAGTCATTCTGAATTTCCATTATGCACACCGAGTCTACCTACCCAGCTAGAGTATGAACTGATTAAACATGGGGATGCTCTTTCTACGTGCTGCAGCATGTCAGATGCTCTCTCTCTCTCTCTCTCTCTCTCTCTCTCTCTCTCTATATATATATATATATATATATATATATATATATATATATATTTTCAAGGTAGGGTCTCAGTCTAGCTCAGGCTGACCTGGAATTCACTATGTAGTCTCAGGGTGGCCTCGAGCTCATGGTGACCCTCCTACCTCTGCCTCCCCAGTGCTGGGATTAAAGGCGTGTGCTACCACTCCTGGCTCAAAAGATATTTTTGAAAATGTGAATTAATAAATAAATGAGCTACATCCGGAGGTATATCAATCAAAGTTGAGTTACCATTGCAGTCATCAAATCATTTTTTTTCTCTGAATAGACATATATCCAAATATTCTTCCAGATGTTTCTGATATTTCTCAGGGATGAGATTTCATATTTTCTCATTCATTCATTCATTCCCTTAAATATATTTTTGGGGTCTTCTAGGACTAAATAATAAACCAGACCCCACGGATACAATGATGATAATTCCTATAAGTAGTAAGGAAACAGTGAGTAGCACTTCTCTTTGCCAAGTTTTGAACTAATCTAGAAATAAAACGAGCTGGAATACAAAGTTACAATAATAAAAACTTCCTGATAATGCTTATATTGGAGAATACACCTAAACTTCTGGATAAGTGGGCTTTTAAAAAAATTATTTACTTATTTGCTAGGAGAAAGAGAGAGGAAGAGTGAGGGAGACAGAGAGAGAGAACAGGGTGCAACAGGGTCTCTTGCCACTGCAAATGAACTCCTGATACATGAGCAACTTTGTGCATTTGGCTTTATATGGGCACTGGGGAATCAAACCTAGACTGTCAAGCTTTGCAAGCAAACACCATCAACAGCTGAGCCAGCTCTCCAGCCCCTTCAAGTGGGCTTCTTAATACTAAACTGCAGAATTAAAGCCACTCGCTCACTCAGCAACAGGGGCGATGCCCGTGTGGTCAGTGTCTGTAAAATAAGCCAGCATGGAGAACAGGATGTGTGCTAGGGAAATCCCCCCCATCCTCCCACACACGGAGAAGGAACTGATAGGATGGAATCTTCCTGGTTATTTCAGGACCATCATTCTCTTCTTACCCCCCTGTTCGCCCCCCCCCCCACCAGCTCTCACTGGAGAGCTTTCTCGTAACCGCTAACAAAAGCAGCAGCTCTGCTGTGAATATGCCTGGAAGATGCAGCCAGAGCTCGTGTCAGTCAAAGGCTGCAATGGCCCAGAGACACTTTGCCAAAGCTACAACCGATGCTTGGTCAAAGCTATCATGTCTAGCTGGGCGTGGTGGCACACACCTTTAATCCCAGCACTCGGGAAGCAGAGGTAGGAGGATCACCATGATTTCGAGGCCACCCGGAGACTCCATAGTGAATTCCAGGTCAGTTTGAGCTAGAGTGAGACCCTACCTCAGAAAACCAAAAAAAAAAAAAAAAAAAAAAAAGGCTATCATGTCTGAGCTGATGCTTGGGGTTGTCATAGTTACCGAAGTTGCTGAAGACATCAGCACCAGCAAGTCTGCATGCTCAGTGCCTCTGAGGGCTTCTGCATTGAGAACTCTTGTGGTTTCTACTTGTTCTTTTTACATTTATTTAGTTTTTTTGAGGTAGGGTCTCACTGTAGCCCAGGCTGACCTGGAATTCACTATGTAGTCTCAGGCTGGCCTTGAACTCACTGTGATCCTCCTACCTCTGCCTCCCAAGGGCTGGGGTTCAAGGCATGCGCCACCACACACGGCTCTACTTGTTCCTTTATTGTAGCTCCTCAGCACAACACTGAGGCTGTGGTGGTGAAGACAGAGCAGGAGGAGGTGCCGAGGGACGGTGATGCCTAAGGAGGACATCCATGGCCTCGCAGAGAGATGTCACCAGAGCTGACGGCGGCAGCCCTCTTCCTACGGCCTTTCACATCACCTGCCCTGAACTTTGAGTTAGTTATGCTTGCAAATCCTTTAATAACTTGTGAATAACACCAATTATTTGCGATGTATTTTTATTTTGGTGTTAAAAATCAAATATGTTAACATGTTAAGTGAAAATATGTGAAATATGGCTGCTTTTATTGCCTAGTGTTAGTACTTTTTAACTGAATATTTTGGGTGTTTCAAAAACAGGAGTTTGGGGCTGGAGGGATGGCTTGGTGGTTAAGGCATTTGCCTGCAAAGCCAAAGGATCCTGGTTCGATTCTCCAGGACCCACGTAAGCCAGATGTACAAAATGGAGCATGCATCTGGAGTTCATTTTCAGTGGCTGGAGGCCCTGGCACGCCTATTTTCTCTCTCTCTCTCTCCCTCTTTCTCTCTCAAATAAATAAATAAATAAACTATATTAAAAAAAAAACAAACAAACGGGAGTTTGAAACTCCTTTAGCATTCATGATGCCCCACTCACTCCTTTTACTTTTCTACCCTTCCCACTTTGGGCCACTGTTAAGACAAGGCGGCTCTAAGTTACTATGTACTGTGGAGAATGGTGGCGTCTCAGACCATTCCTTGCCTTGAGGGACTCCATTTTATAATCAGCTTTAAAAAATATTTATCTTTATTTATTTATTTATGAGAGAGAGAGAGAGAGAGAGAGGGAATGGGCCTGCCAGGGCCTCCAGCCACTGCAAATGAACATCAGATGCATGAGCACCTTGTGCATCTGGCTTACTTGGCGTGGGTCCTGGAGAATCTAACCTGGATCCTTAAGGCTTCGCAGGCAAACGCCTCAACCGCTAAGCCATCTCTCCGGCCCTACAATCAGCTTTTGGCTCCGTGTTCAGGGTGGAAGAAGACTCTGCACCAGGGTGGACATGTGAATGGCACTACCTGTCTCATACACCCAAGCAGGACAGGCATTCCTGGGAGTAGAAAGGGTGCCATCCTGTAAATTTTTCAGGGTGAATTGGAACTGTAGGGGTACATTGGCATACTAAAATTGTATCTGGGGTTGGAGAGATAGATTGCTTAATGGTTAAGGCACTTGCCTGCAAAGCCCAAGGACCCAGGTTCAATTCCCCAGTACCCACATAACCCAGGTACACAGGTTGCGCATGTGTCTGGAGTTTGTTGGCAGTGGTTGGAGGGCCTGGCGTGCCCATTCTCTCTCTCTGTGGACACTGCAGTGGTGACACCACCACTAATCTGTCATCTGACCACTCACTCACTGTGTGCCTCAAGGGACTCTTGACTATTCCAGCAGCTCCGGCTCAGCTCGGACCCCCGTTGATACAGCCGACTCCACTGGCGTCTGCCTGTTCTTCTGTCAACCCGCAGTCCATCTGTTCCTCGGGACTTGATCCTGCCCCTCACGCTCCTCACTTCTGCAGCTCAGCTTTGATCCTGCGGCCTGGCTCCATGGCCAGCAGCAGTAGCTTCTCCTGCAGCAGGTCCTCGTATCAGTACAGACTCGTGTTTCCATCAGTTTCCCAGCTCTGGCCTCTGTGAAACCCTTCATCCGTTTAACCTTTGGTACTCACTCTGTAACCTGCGTATAGATATGTTTACTGTGTGATGTGTAATGTGTGATTTGAGAGTACACATTAGTAATTATGGTTGGAATAAAAGACCCCGTGTTTGCCTGGGCCAGGGCTATCAAGGAAAGCCGGGACACCTGGCAAACTGCAGTCATTGAAACTGCCATACCTTGTGAATATCTGTTATGCAATAGACTCTGACATCATGGAAAGCATGCTTGTCGATATTTTTCATATATAGTGCTCACAACAGCCAGTGTCCTTGGACAAATTTGCTTGCTGAAAGTCCTAATTCCTGATTCTTTTCCAGGAAGCTCCTCAATCCTTCATATAAACAAATTCCTAGTGAATCTCCCACCTGCCCACAGGTCCTTGGCATGTCTGAGTTCTGAAATGGACCAGCTGATATGCATGCTGAGTTCCCTGCAGGAACAGGGACAAATCAGGAGGGTTTCACCTAAATCAATCCAGGAGCTAAGCTAGTCAGTTAATGAAAGCAGCCTTCTCAGAGCAGATCCAAAGAGCACTCGTTTTCTTGGATTTATTTCTCTTCTTCCTTCATGTTAGCTTGTCTTCCATGTTCAGTGCAGACCCCATCAGCGTGTTTCAACAATCACACCTTGAAATCATGCGTCCTTATAATATATGGAATACTTCACAATATTCCTATGGGGCTTTGGATAAACAAAGCTTGCTGAGGTGTTCTAGATCTTTCTGCATTTTGTTTCCCTTGTGGAGGAATCTCACTTCCGTTTATATTTAGGACTCTAATATGTTTGTGTTTTGTGTTTGTCTGAATCTCCTGGGGAAAGTGAGTGTTGAAATAAATGCCCGGGAGGCTGGCGACTGCAAGGAGGAAATAGACAAAACCCTCTGCCGTTGATTTCAAAAGCATCTGTCTTCTCACTGTGAATGCACTGTGAGCTCCTGTCCCCTGTCCCAACTAACCCAGCTAGTTCCTCTTCACACACAGCATCATGCTTCCATTCTTTGGTTAGTGATGGTCATTGCTGACTCACTGGCAGTGTTAGCTAATCCTTTTGAAAGGGGGGTACACTTAGGCTGTCTGGATCCTTGAAAAGAAAAAAGGGCAGCAAAGTCTGCACTTGCTAGAAATCAAAGATGATCTGACTTCTTATCTCTTGCCTAGTTCCCTAGATTTGTTTTTTTCTATACCGTGGTTGGTCAAGTTCAGCCCCCGGAACTTGGTGTCAGGGCTAGCCTCTTCCTGAGACAGCCCCTCGCCCTAACCAACCAGCTGTCCCTCTGGTTCACCTGAGCTGGAAGATAGCCCACCACTATAAGGTTATAAATACCTTTGCAAGGGGAGGCCAGGCTCTCTGACCACTTGGGAACTTCCAGCTGTGGGTGAGTTTTTCCAAGGGGAGCCCCCCCCCCAGTCCTTACTCTCCACATGGGCTCCTTTATCTCCTCCAGCTCCCCACATCGCAGGAGCTCCTTGAACTTTCCTTTCTCTCTTTTCTTTCCATGGTTTTTCCAGGCCCTCCTCATGTGGTTTCTAGCCACGTGGGTGCCTTTCCTTGGCTCTGTACTTCCCTCAATAGATATGATATTAAAAAATATTTTTTTATTTATACATTTGCAAGAGAGAAATAGGCGGGTGGGGGGGAGAGAGAGAGAGAGAGAGAGAGAAAGAGAGAGAATATGGGCATTCCAGGGCCTCTAGCAGCTGCAAACAAACTCCAGATGCATGTACCACTTTGTGTATCTGGCTTACCTGGGTCCTAGGAAATCGAACCTGGGTCCTTTGGCTTTGCAGGCAAGTACAAGTGCCTTAACCACTAAACCATCTCTCCAGCCCTAAATATAAAAGTTTAATAATTATCCTTCTCAGTCTTTTTTTTTTTAAAAAAATTCAATTCCTAATTAAAATTAGAAACAAATCTAGGGTTTGGGGTTCAAGGACTTTCCTGGACCCCTAACACCCTGTTACACTTTCACCCAGATCTCACTGTAGACTCCCCTCTGCTCTCCAGTCCTTGTGATTTCAGTCCAAAGAAGAGCATAGCATAGAAGACGGGGGGTGGGGCCAGGGAGGGGGTTACTAAAGCAAAGCACTCTCATGGGTACAAGTGGACAACAGCTACAGTGACCATTGTGTTGATGTACATTGTAGGCAAGTTTTACACTATTTCAAAATACTATAACAGCCAGCTTTCCTGGGGGGCAGAAATATATATATAAGACAGCTTTCCTGCTCAGGTGATTGGCAGGCCCTTTATGACTAACTTATAGGAGGGGGCAGTGGTCTAACTTCATTCTTTGTCAGAAAGCCTCCTGCTACATGGTAATCTTACAAGGCTCAAAGTACCTAGAACCAGACTTACATAGTTATCAACTAATGTCCTTGCACTGGGTTTGGGATGTCAGAAATATGACTCAAATTCCATTCCTTTCACCAGTAACTAGAGCTCTGCTGTTCCAGTCCTTGGTTTTATTTATTTTTACTTAAAAAAAAAACATTTTAGGGCAGGAGAGATGGCTTAGCAGTTAAGGTATTTGTCCGTGAAGCCCAAGGACCCAGGTTTGATTCCCTAGTTGCCATGTAAGCTAGATACACATAGTAGCACATGCATATGGAATTCATTTGTAGTGTTTGGAGGGCCTGGTGTGCCCATTCTCCCGCTCTCCTCTCTCTGTATCTCAAATAAATAAAGTATTTTTTAAAAGGCTTTAATTAATTTATTTATTTATTTGAGAGAGAGAGGGAGAGAGAGAGAGAGAAAGAGGGAGAGGGAGAGAGAGAGAGAGAGAGAGAGAGAGAGAGAGAGAGAGAGAATGGGCAATCCAGGGCCTCTAGCCCCTGCAAATGAACTCCAGATGCATGTGCCACCTTGTGCACCTGGGTTATATGGGTAATGGAGAATCAAACCTGGGTCCTTAAGCTTCACAGACAAGTGCTTTAATTGCTAAGCCATGACCCCAGCCCTAGTCCTTGGTTTTATAAGCTGTTGATTATGAGGGAAGGGTCCACCCCTAAGGTCCCTTAATCTTGCTAATATCTAACCAGCTACCTAACAATGTACATGCCTGCCTGGAACACCGATGCAGAAGCTGGGGAGCCTCATGCTCTTACGTAAGTACAGCATGGCTTCTGGCAGTGAGAAGATGCCTTTGAATTATTCAGGGAGCCTTCTTCCAGTTCACAGGCCCTTGGTAACAGTAGGGAAAGCAACAGAAAAGAGCCATGATATTCCTAACCCAGCGGGAGTTATGGGGAAAGAAGATGCCCGGCAGGGAGGAGGATGGTGCAGAGCCCGTACCCGCTCACCTACTTTCCGGGTGGCAAGGCTGGAAGCGGAAGGGCCACAGTGGCTCTCAGCCCATCATCGCCACCCTCGGCAACATTTATCAAGGTGTGTTTATATCCATGTTGCTCGCAGGTCTGTTTCTTGCCAGGCTATTTGCTCTTTGAGGACAAAGGCCTTTAACGTTATATGCCCAGCTCTGACACAAACATATGTGTGCCTAATGAAGTGTGTGCTGCTTGGTTCGGCTGGGTCATGTACTCAGAGAAGCACAAGAAGAATCTGTTTCTTTCATTTGACTACTTGTCTCACAGTCTTTCCTATGCCCAAGTTGGCTTTCTTTTCTCTAAGATGGAAAGTAGTAATTCCAAAGGGATTTATCGCTTGGAGGATAAGTACTTAAATACTTTAAAAATAACAGTGCTTTAAACTCTCCCTAATTTGATTGGTCAGCCTGTTAAGTGTTTCTTAGCGCTATAGGGCTGCTGTGGGTATTCTACTGCAGGGGAGTAAAGACTTTGTAGCCTCCCGGCTCAATGGCTTGGACCTGTGGATAAAACCAATAAAAGACAGATTAACAACAGCGAAGCAAAATCCATTTTAATTACATACATATTCATCACTGTTCACAGAGGAAAAGAAAAGGAAAAAAAATAGGTCTGGCTCAAGGAAGCAGCCAGAATTAGGGTTTTATGTATCACCTTGGGCTAGACAAGAAAAAAAGCAATTTTTGTTTTAGTGGGAAGGTAAGTTAGGGGAAAGTAACAAAGCGTAGTGTATTAAGATAGTTCCACAGATGTGAGTTGGTGCCCTCTTCCCTGGTTAAGAGTTGTTACAACCATCCTCTTTCTTGGCATAGGAGAGAGAATTTCACCTAAACAAATGAACACTGCTTGTGTAAATGTAAATTTGCTTTCAAAAGGGAAATGTATGCTCTATATTCCAAGCCTTTCCTGAATCTGCTGCTCCTCTGTTGCCTTCAGGTCAGAATAGCTCTTCCGCTGAGGGGCCTGTTTTGGGGTGGCATGTTCCTGTGTCCAGTATATTTTAGTTCCTTTTGCATCGGGAGAGATTTCAAACATTCCATATGCTTTGGTTTAAAGGGCCAGTACACTTTGGAAGCAATACTGTATGTTTCTGTAGCCCCGGTGTTCCCAGCATGCTTCGTTGAATAGAATCCAATGGCCTACTATGTATGTCTTAGTACATCTTAAAGTAAGCTCATGTAAACTCTTTCACGACATTCAGTCAGCCCGCACCCCACTGAACACATCTTAGCAAGAGTCAGCATGAAGAGGAAAGAGAGAAAAAAGATGGTGCATGAAATAAATACATAAATAATCAGAAAAAAGAAGGTGCCTGAGTGGACGCAGAGAGCACAGGACATCTGGAGTGTCAGGTACAATCTGGGCCAAGGCAGAGCTACTGGTCATCACTGGGTATCTGTTGTTTGCCTCCTGGGTTTCCAATCCTGCTTTAGTCAAGAGTACCTGTTTTCCTTTTAGGATCTATCCCTTCCCCATTTACTTCTTTATGGTCCAGATGGAGCTGTGGCTCTGGGGATGGAATCTGTGTTGCGATCCAAACCAATTGTTACAGAGGATGTTCTTGGCACAAGCATGGGCTTGAGATCAATATGAGTTACTGGCTGTATCTTAAGGAGTTCTGAATTAAACAGGCTCTGTTTGTTTTTTACCAGATTTGAGTCTAGAAGGAAGCTGTTTCTAGAGTGGGTAGCCACCTATTTTAGGGCCATCCATCAGAGAATGGAATCAACACAGCAGTGGAGTCACAGGACACAGAGAAAAGTGGTCCCAGAAATCATCTGAGCCTCTCAACCACGGTGTTCTTGAACTTCTGAGCTTCCCAATGAAGAGCCAATGGATTCCCTTTCTGGTTTGGACCAGTTTGGATTGAATTTACTTAACACTGAAAATTCCCAGGTGTGAATACATTGGCCTTGTCAAATTCCCTTCTCAAGTCAGAAGGATAACCATAAGGTGAAGACTGAAATAAAAAAGAATAGGATTTTTTTCTTTTGGTTTTTTGAGGTAGGGTCTCACTCTAGCCCAGGCTGACCTGGAATTCACTATGTAGTCTCAGGGTGACCTCTAACTCACAGCGATCCTCCTACCTCTGCCTCCTGAGTGCTGGAATTAAAGAAACATGCCACCACGCCTGGCCTCATAGCCAGAGAAATTCTCAGCACACTAGAAATCTGTAGAGATGGCTTGTTCAGTAAAGTGCTTGCCCCACAAGCAAGAGGACTGGGTTCAGGTTCCCAGTGTGGAAAAGCTCTGTGTGCAGTGCATGCTGTAATCCCGGTGCCGGGGAGACAGAGATGGGATTCCTGAGACTCCGGGCTAGCTAGGCTAGTCTACCCAGTGAGTTCCACGTTCAGCAAGAGACGTTATCTCAAAAAAATAATAAAATGTATAGCAATTGAGGAAGATGCTTGAGGTCAACCTCTGGCCTCAACGCTCATGTGCACACATGTGTACCCACACACATATGAACACACATACATACACATGCACTCCCACACACAAAGACCACACTGGAAATGTCCATGGAGTATGAGCACGGCTACCATGAGATGAAAAAGTCTGTGAGAGGTTTGGTCAACATCTAATATCCTACTTATCCTCCAATTCCGTTTTTTTAAGTTGAATTTTTAGCTAAGTCCTAAACATTCTTATTTAAAACGTAGTTTTAATAATCTAAATATAGGTTATAAACCTTCCCAAGGCCTACTGACCTTCTGAGAACTATGTGAGGCATAAAACCCCAAAATAAACCAAGTCCCTTTTCTAAAAGCTTTAACCATCTGAAAGTCAAAAAGGGACAGATTCCTACAGTTCAGTTCACTCCGAGACTTAGTTACCAATAGCAACAGATAGTTATTTTGAACACAGACGCTAACATTGCTCTCTTTCTCCATATTCTTGTTGGCAAAGGGGTAGAAAATCTGTGGTAACATCCTACAGTGAAAATGCGAGGTTATTTGAAATAGTCTCAGGCACCGGATAGATTTACACTCCAATCCTTAATAAATGCTCAGCAACTATGGCTTCAGTTCTATTGTTGTTTTCCACGCCCTCTATTCAGAACACAAGGTTTTCCCATGGCTAGAGGTTCCGTTTAACCTACACAAAAATACAGTGCTGATGACTGAATGAGTAGATGGTGAAGAAAAGAAGATAATAAGATGGTTTTCCCAAAACCACCACTGGGAGGAAAAATGATAATTTGGGGCTAGGTGAGAAATGGCGCTGTCACATCAAATTCTGCAGAGCCTAATTTCTTTCTCTTTTGAAAGACTGGTGGTTTATTCTCACAAACCCTTTCCATTCATGTGTAGGAAATCTGAGGCACGTTTTTTCTAGTCATCTTCAATCCAACTATTTGCCATCTGATGAGACCACTGGTGATAAGTCATATGAATTTACTGTTTGCCACATGGAAACTTCCTGCTTTTGAACACATGGACCTAGTGCTTAAGCACACAATTGTCTCCCTAACTGTCTCACGCACCTCACTTTTGTTTCTTTATATGGGTCCCATGAGGCAAAAAGGAAAGTTCCTTCTGTGGATAGAGAATCATTTTCCCCAGACCTCCATTCCAGACGAGGTCCCAGGGATGGGAAGTGGTCTTGCGTGCCTAGCTGAAAATGGGCACTGCCCTTCAGCGCCAACTGCCTTTGATGCCTCTCTTCTCCACTTCGCTTGCTTTCCCTGACTGTAAGCACCACGCGTTGGACTCCAGTCTCGAGCTCTCTTCACCCTAGCTTCTTGTCAGTTTCTTCTTCCTTGCTGTCCCATACTGCTGAGTCATGAGCACACCGCCACTCAGAGTTCAGCACATATGACAGGGGGATGAGAAACTAGCGTCACATGTCTGTTATCTATTGCTACCTAACAAATCATGCCAGAGCTTAGTGGCTTAAAGTGACAGCAGTCACTCTGCTCCTTCTAAATTGGCAACTTGGGAAAGGTTTCACCTTATTTCACCCGGCATCAGCCTGGGGTGGCTCCAAGACTGGCACCTTAAGGCTGTCACTCACTTGATGCTGGGGTAACTTATTGATGCTAGGGTCCCCTCAAGCATCTTGATATTTCTCCATGAGTAGTCAGTTCATACCCACCCTGGAGATGAGCTGTGGTAGTTTTAAAACAAGTCTGCAAGATACTTTCACTCATCTCATATAACACAGTAAAGTTGAGCTCCCCTCCCTTTGAATACAGATCGGCCTTAGTCTCTGGCTTTTAATGACTGTAGTGTGGTAAAAGTGGCACTGTGTGCCTTCTGATGTTTCCTGAGGAAAATCAATGCAACGTCCACTAGGCTGTCTTTCTAGGGCACACACCTTGGGAGCCTTGGGTCTCCATGTGAGCAGTCTGGCTCCCTGGAAGCCACTGCACTGCAGAGAATGCATGCAGAGCCCAATGTGAACCAGCAGCCCCAGATCTGGGCTACTTCTCTATCACAGAGAGAGAGAGAGAGAGAGAAGAGAGAAGAGAGAAGAGAGAAGAGAGAGAGAGAGAGAGAGAGAGAGAGAGAGAGAGAGAGAGAGAGAAGAGAGAAGAGAGAAGAGAGAAGAGAGAGAAGAGAGAAGAGAGAGAGAGAGAGAGAGAGAGAGAGAAGAGAGAAGAGAGAAGAGAGAAGAGAGAAGAGAGAAGCGAAGAGAGAGGAGAGAATTGGCACGCCTGGGTATCCAATTACTGCAAAAGAACTCCAGACACATGTGCCACCTTGTGTATCTGGCTTATGTGGATACTGGGGAATTGAACCTGGGTCCTTAGACTTCACAGGCAAATGTCTTAACTGCTAAGCCATCTCTCCAGATTTAACTGTCTGCTTTTCTCATGCATCTAGAATGTAAGTTGAAGACTGCAATTAAAAAAAATCATAAATAGGCCGGGCATGGTGGCGCACGCCTTTAATCCTAGCACTTGGGAGGCAGAGGTAGGAGGATCACTGTGAGTTCGAGGCCACCCTGAGACTACATAGTGAATTCCGGGTCAGCCTGAGCTGCAGTGAAACCCTGCCTCGAAGAACCAAAAAACAAACAAAAAAAATCATAAAGAATTTTCTTGCCTTTACTCCCCAAACTATAGACAGCTACAGTTAGACAGACATTTTCAGTAGCAAACCAAACATGGACCATTGGTGTGACATGTTAGTTGTATGTCATTAGCCTTGTTGTTAACTGAGGTATTTCCAAGATTATTTTAATAGCATGATTATGAGTTATAGTTTTAGGAACTGATGTGAGTTTTTGTCTTTTTTCTACTTACGGATATTTTGAGAGAGGATGTGTCTGAGGCTGTCACATAGATGCCACTGATATATCTGATTTCTAGATATTTAACCTTTATTACTTCATTTGTAGTATTGGAAAAAAATGTAAAATAATTTCTAGTTGGCAATTCAACCAAACCCAGATCAATGAATGTTTATAACGACAACTTTAAATATGTATACCTTACATATTAAAAATGGCCAAATCATATTCATCACAAATTTTGTATAAGTTTTCCATTCTAGTTAATTGGAAACTGATGATCTTGTTTTAAACCAATGATCTTTCACTGTTAACCAGATGATTGAGAACTCATCACAAAGAGTTTTATGATTGACAGCTCACAATACAAATGCATACTCCATTTTACTTTCTGGATTTCTTTTTCTTTTTTTGAGACAAAGGTCTGCTAGATAGGCAAAGGTAACCTTAAACCCATGAACTTTCTGCCTCAACCTCCAGAGTGCTGGGGTTACAGAAGTGATGCCATGCTTGACTCAGAGTTTTCTTTTTTCTTTCTTTCTTTTCTTTTCTTTTGTTTCTTTTTTTAATTTTTTTTTTTTTTTTTTTTGTTTTTCGAGGTAGGGTCTCACTCTAGCCCAGGCTGACCTGGAATTCACTATGGAGTCTCAGGGTCACCTCAAACTCACGGCAATTCTCCTACTTCTGCCTCCTGAGTGCTGGGATTAAAGGCATGCACCACCACGCCCAGCTAAGGGTTATTTTTAATAATAATTAATCATCATTGTACAGAAGAATCACTTTATCATCCAATGAATAAATTCTTCACAATGAATAAATTGTGAGGTAACATTGAAATAATAGCCTGGTAATTGCATGAAGAAATGAAGAGAATCAAGAGGGCTAGTTTCTTCATGTTTGTAGGAATTCACTATTTTATAAATGTTCTAATGGAGGGTACTAAAGGTGTTTATTGCTGTAGTCCAAGGCAGAGGCAGAAATCTGTGGCAGAAATTTTGTCCAGACACATATTACCACATGATCTAAGCTCACACGTTTTTCTTTGCCATCTCTGACCAGAGTTGTGAGCTATTTGATGATTTGAAAGAAACATGAATCTTACTTTCTGCTTTGGGAGAGACTTGGGAAATCTAGATTTAGTTCATTCTCTGAAGTGTGTTCAAAGACATGATGGAGCCCCGGAAGCAGTGTCCCAAATCCAGTGTGGGTGGATGAGGCATCAAGGGGTGTTAGGCCAGAAGCTGCTCCGTCTTCAGTGTGCCTCACGGAGTGAATTATGAATTCAAATGTAGACACACAGCAAAACACTGGAGTTGTTTCTGAATTGACAGCATTGCAAAACATGAGCCAAAACCTTCCTTCCAGAACCTCACCATTCCTAAGACACAGCAAAGATTTCAGCTCTGGCTACCTGTCAGTGGCAGCAGCCACCTCACTTGTCTGGAAGCACTTGCTACATGGGCATTTTGTCTTGCCTTTCGTTTGCGTCTGTGCTAAGCTAAAGAGAAGATGAGCTGTTAGGCTTGCAGGGTTAGGAGTCAGAGGAAAAGGTGTAGTTAACAATTGGGTTTTGTTTTGGTTTTGCCTATGAGATCATAGGAAGATGCCAATATGGGATTGGAGACATAAACACAATTTCCATGTGGACAAGCCAGAGTTCTATAAACACATGATTAAATCCAACATAAGGAAAAGTTAAATATTTTGCTTTAAAAATTGGTTCTTAATAACACATATTTTGCAATTGCTTCTTGTAAAGGATCAAAAGCAAACCATAGAAAAGTGTGTATTCCTTTTGTTGGATGTGACAGTCTCTTTCAGGATGCTGAGCAGGGGCACTTGAGTTCTGTGAGTCACTGACGGACAACTGTTAGCAGAGCCACCCTGAAAGCATAGAATGTTCCAGGCAGCAAGTCGTCAGGGAAGCAGAGAGGCTGGATGCCGGACTTCATGAAGGAGGATTTCCTGCTGACACGTACACTCCCTTCTGCTGGTTCTGGGCCCCTTGCCTGGGCCCTGCTCCACTCCACTGCAGCCTGGAGCTCACCGTTGTCTTCCCGTTCCTTTCCCCCCTCTGACCATTGTTGTGAACTTGACTCCGATGGAGCCTGACCACTCTGTGTTACTGACTTAATGCCCACTTGGCCTCTGCATGTCCAGCTCTTCCTCCATCTGGCACCTCGATCTTCAGACATCCTTAGATCTGTTTAACTGCTCTTGCCCTTGGAAGGTATTCAGACTCCTAATTAGTCACAGCCTTTCCACCATAGCTTTAGCATTTCCCTTTGGCACACATTTTAGCTGAGTTGAGGTTGAGTGAAGAGGTCTGTATCTGTGGTTCCTATTCCATTAGTGTTGAGTCAACACAATTCAGGGATAGGTTCAATCCTGTCGGTAATAATATCTCCCTCATGGTGATTCTCAGTGGGAGCCGGTGTAGGAGAAGGTCAAGAAAGTCCTCAGGAGTCTATATCAAATTTCCCATGAGTAGGAGAAAAGGCTCAGCATAGAAATCTGCCCTCCTTTGTTAAATGCTTCTGATGCATTGTCCAGGGAGCAAGCCTACTTTTCATACCTGTTTCTCAAGAGTCACTGATAAGTAAGGATGCCTTGCATGGGGACTGGCTGGCTTTTGCATTTCTGCCACAGGAGCCAGACATGAGAGAAACCCAGGGACTTACACCGGGCGCCCAATCTTTTGGCTTCTTTGGGCTACATGGGATGGAGAATTCTCTTGGCCACACATTAAGTACTGCTTATTGTGTCCTTTCCTCAGCACATGGCATTCAACAGATGTATGGTTGAGTCTTTGGTGTTGTTTCTTCCCCTCTGCCCACAGTGACGAGAGCCAGTGAGGGTGGGAGTGGAAATCACTCCTCACAGTTGCTGGTTCCACTGGAGTGAGTCTATTTTGCCTGCAATTTCTAAGCAAATTAAATGATCTGGAAAGAAAATACTGTGCAAGAGAGACTGGCTAGGCTATGGCAACAGCAGAGACTTGGGAGAGGGGCAGAAGAGAAGAAGGCAGAGCCTTCTTGCCACTCATGGCCCGGTGCTGTCACGTGTCTCTGGGAAATCCTCGTATTTCTGACTTTTCTTCTTCAGGAAAAAATTTGTCTAGTGAGACCTCTGAGTACTTGAACAGTCTCTTAGCACTTCCTGTCTGTGAGGTACCCTGCACACCCTCTTAGCACTTCCTGTCTGTGAGGTACCCTGCACACCCTCTTAGCACTTCCTGTCTGTGAGGTACCCTGCACACCCTCTTAGCACTTCCTGTCTGTGAGGTACCCTGTACAGTCTCTTAGCACTTCCTGTCTGTGAGGTACCCTGCACAGTCTCTTAGCACTTCCCGTCTGTGAGGTACCCTGCACAGTCTCTTAGCACTTCCCGTCTGTGAGGTACCCTGTACAGTCTCTTAGCATTTCCCGTCTGTGAGGTACCCTGCACAGCCTCTTAGTACATATCTATGAAGTATCCTGGCTGTTGCTTATATTTTATTAAGATTGATGTTAGTTCTGAGGGCTGGTGGAGAAATGGAGCTCTTTATTATGTGCAATTAATACATGCTAACAAAAAGCAGTCTTGTGATATGACACACACTCTCATCAGATAGAAAGAGAACCTGTGAGGCTTTATTATTTTTGGAGCAGAACATTAACACACACATATTGGAGGAAATCCCTTTAAAATTCCCTCTTAGGAGTGCTCAGCACTAAAATATCTCTATCCCACCTTCCAAGGATCAGGGTCCTTTGCGGAAGAGGTGGCGGAAAAATGTAAGAGCCAAAGGAAGGATAGGACTCCTTACAACGTGCTCCTCCAGACACAAAATGGCCTGGATATCCATGACCTCATAGTGTCTGACACTACCTACATAAGACCATCATAATAGGAGGAAAAGATGATGACATCAAAATAAAAGAGAGACTGATTGAGAGGGAGAGGGGATATGATGGTGAGTGGAGTTTCAAAGGGGAAAGTGGGGGGAGGGAGGGAATTACCATGGGATATTGTTTACAATTATGGATGTTGTTAATAAAAAACAACAAAAAATTCATCTTAGCAAAGCACAATAAACACTCAGCTTGAGAATGTCTGTTTCTTGTTTGTTTTTTTGACAAGATCTTGCTATGTAGTTCTGACTGTTCTGGAACTCTCTACGGAGACTAGGCCAGCCTTAAACTTGAGGCAATCCTCTCGTCTCTGCCTTGTGAGTGCTGGGATTCTGGACGGGCGTCACCACACCTGGCTTAGTTTGGGGTTTCAGAGGCTGACAGGTACTCATAAGTGTATGTAGAAAGACAAACCTCCGATATGGCTGGATAACCTTGACCAGTGAGACAAAGCTGTCTGGTTAATGAGGCCTACTGTGAGGCAAGCTGTCTGGTCTGTCCATTCTAGGAACCAAAATTTTGTTTGCAGTTAGGCGGTAAAAGTCTACTTCCTATGGATATATCAGCACCCAGTGCATCAATGTACTGATTTAAAGGGATTACGTAATTCTAGACTTTATAACTTCAACTTCCTCCATAGTAGAAATTACTGAAATACCTTCCCACATGATGGAGAATTATCTTGGTTCTGATGTGGTTTCAGCCTTGAGGCTCAGGTTTGGCAGATACTTACTTGCGTCTCGTTCTGCTTTTAGATCATGGGCCTTATTCCACTGACAGAGAGCTTGAGGACTCAGAGTGGGATGGTAAGTACTGAAAGTCTATCAGTTACCATTCAGAGACATTATCTTCCGTGGTGGTTGATTTTGATTGGCAACTTGGTTGGATTAATAAATGCTATGGGATTAGCAAAGCACATCTCTGGGTGTGTCTATGAAGGTGTTTCCAGAAATTTAGATTTAATACTGTTGTGGGCTCTGAATGAACCAATGATTAACCCATCAAAGGCTTCGTAGGAGAGCAGCAGTATGAGGAAGCGGTGAAAGGTAGAAAGTGGAAACTAGTTGGAAGAACTGTTTCCTGTCCCCAAGAAAGGAAGAGTAGCCTCCATCACATGCTCCAACCGCCCTGATGTTCTGCCCAAGAACATGGGGCCAAGAAACTGAATCCTTTGAAACCACGAGCCCAAATAAACCATTCTTCCCTTAAGTTGTTTCTGCCACATCACAGCAACAAGAAATATAACACGATTTGAAAATATATCCATTTTTTAGTTACTTATTACTCAGAATAATAACCTCTGTATCTTAGTATTTTGCTTTTTTTTTTTTTTTCTGAGATGGATCTCCTGTAGTTCATGCTGGCCTTGGCCTGGAACCAAGTATGTAATCAAGGCTGACCTTGAACTCCTGATCCTTCAGCTTCTACCTCTCAAGTGTTGAGATCAAAGACAAGGACTATTACCAAACACACCCAGCTCTTTTGCCATTTTTTTTTTTTTTTTTTTTTTTTTTGCCAAGCAAAAGGAGGGGAAGACAGAATGTGGGAGCTGGGGAGAGCTGGTTTAGAGCTCTCAGGGGAAAGAGCTGTGCGCAGTTCCAGGCTGAAGACTGGGAAGGTGTAAAGATACCTGGAGCAATGTGATTCCAAAGAGCTCTGGTTATGGACACCTCTGACCCTTAGTCACAGTGATCTCAGGGTACAGAGTTGCCTTTAGCCAAGCAGACAATAGTCTAAAGTTCCAGCTCTTAAAAGAGCTGGCAAAGAGAACTTAAAGAGTTAAAAACATAACAGGATTAGAGTTTAAAGAAGAAAGTGTTAGGCACTCTTGCCAAATTTCAGTACGATCACATTCTTTCATCTGCTCATTAATTTTCCACAATGAAGACTCCTGGGTCAGCCAGCTTGGGTTCGCACACCATGAGCAATTCTCCCAAGAGCCCGGCACGCTCCCACCCCTCTTCCTGCCTCTCCACCACCCCTGCCAAAATCATAACTCAGCTCCTACCTAGGGCTTGCCTAAGACACGCTTCCCAAGCTTGGCTGTGCAGAACCCTGTTCTACAAGCTGTTGATAAGCCCGCTCAAAAGCTGTATGCTGCGCTGAACACAATATGAGGAATTCTGGATTAAATTAAAGGGTTCATTTGTCTTATAACCTCTCAGGACTCTCAGTGTGCTATTTCATAGTGTAACTTGCAGAGAGACATAGTATGCATATTTCCCAAGTGTGCAGGACCATGGCGGACTGTTTTGTGGTATGTGTGTGTTAACTTTGAAGAGTTTCTGGTGAACCTGAAAGGTGGTTTGGGAAATTTGGCCTAAGAACATTTTCCAACTGTCTAAATATATCCGTGTATGACCCAACACAGGCGTGATGGGAAGTAAGGATGGAAACCCATTCTTTCTTCTACCTCTGCTTTTCAGTCAGGGGCCTGCACCCAGCCTCACATGTCTGGCTCATTTCTGGCCCCAGCTCTCCCCTCTATTGCCCCTAAGCCTAGCATTTAGGGATCTGTCACCATTACTCCACACTGTCTTCCCAATTTTAGAGGTGAGAGGTGAGGCGGGAATATTAGCAGACAAGTCAGTAAAGGCATCTCTTGCTGTTACCACCTGTAATAATCCACTCTCTGAATCTAGCCTTGTAAGCTCTCACTACTGCCCCTTGTTCATCATACCCTCTTTTTTCCAAATAGTTTTTTCTTTCAAGGCAGGGTCTTGCTCTAGCCCAGGTTGACCTGCAATTCACGATGTAGCCCCAGGCTGCCCTCAAACTCACTGTGATCCTCCTACATGCACCAACACCCTAGTCTATCCTCTTTGTGAAATGGCTTTTCCTTAACTTTTTTGGTGGGTGTGTGAGTGTGGTGCATACCTATGGAGGCCGGAGGACAACTACAGTTGTTGGTCCCACCTATTGCCTAGTGTGAGGCAGGGTCTCTCGCTGTCACCACTGAGTCCGCCAAGCTAGCTGAGCCACGTCTTCCCTTCTTGCCACGGGTGCCCTGAGATCGCAGATGCTTGTCCCACAGCTCTGGCTTCTGAGGGGTCTGAACTCAGATTCTCACACTGTGTCCAAGCAGCAAGAGCTTCATCCACTGGGCCTTCTCAGCTCCCACCTACGCATTTCCACTTGTCCAAACCTCACCAGGTCTTTGATGTCAAGTTCAAATGCAACTTGTTAAGGCACCCTTCACCATCACCGCTTTCCAGAGCTGATGTTGTTCTGCTGTTTTCTTGAACCTAATAGTGCCTTGATCACTTCTCAAGGCATTGCACACTTTGTCTTAAATGACTATTTGCCATAGTTTTGGCTTCTTGAATACTACCTTCTGCTGTGCATGGTGGCCCAGGCCTTTAATCCCAGCACTCACAGGCTGAGGTCGCAGGATCACTATGAGTCTAAGGCCAGCCTGAGCTACAGAGGAAGTTCCAAGTCAGCCTGGATTACAGTCACCTCCAAAAAAATACTCCTTTCTAGCTGCTGATATCAGGTACCTGGTATGCTGTTTGGGGCACCTTATCTTTATTATTTTTATTTATTTGCAAGAGAGATAGAGAGAGGCAGAGAGAAAGAGAGGATGCCAGGGCCTCTGGCTCCTGCAAACGAACTACAGGTGCATGTGCCATTTTATGCATCTGGCTTTACGTGGGTGCTGGGCAATGGAACCCAGGTTATTAGGCTTTGCAAGTGAGCACCTTACCAGCCGAGCCATCTCTCCAGCCCCCTTATCCTTATTCTTAAGTTAGTCATTTTACAAATGGGGAAAAGAAGTCGAATCACTCAAGTATTTTAGCTGGCAAGTGGCAGCTAGGATGCTCTTTAAGCCTAGACCCTGGTCTGTCTGCTTGGAGCCTTTGGGCTGAAAGTAGACTCTGGTCTGCATCTCATTAAAGAGGATTGTGTGGGGGAGGTAAGGGGAGATGTGCATGCCGTGGCTTAGTAGACAGCCTCAGGGCGGGTCACTGGGATGAACTTCCAGACCAGGCACAGTTATGGAGGAAGGAATTTACTGAAGCTTACAGATCCAGGGGAAGAAGAAACTGGCCTGCTTTCACAGGTCCAAGCAGAGAGACAGAAGAGCCATAAGCCCAAACTCAAAAGCCTTACCACACAGCACCCTCCAAGAACTGCAGGGGGAACTCAGGCACTTTGCATGTCTTTAGATAGGAGTTGCAAATCCACAACCACACTTCAAGGCTGGACCCTAAGATCTGCCCAATGACACCTCCTCCAGCCAGGTGGCTGCAGACCCAAACTACAAACTAATAAAACACTGAATATGTTGGAGGCCATCTATTCAAACTACCACACACCGTGTGCCTGTGGAGGTCAGAGGACAAGTTTGGGTGCCAACCCTCACCTTCCACCTTGTTTGAAACAAGGTCTTGTGTTGTTCATTGCTACACAAGCCAGGCTAGCTGACCCATGACCTTCTGGGATCCTCCTGTCTCCTGTTCTCTTGCCGTAAGAGGGCTGGAAGGAGAAACGCACTATTGCATCTGGCTTTTGCATGGGTTCTGGGGAGCTGACCTCCGTTGTCACACTTGCACAGCAAGCACTCTTACCCGCTGATCCCTCACCCCAGCAAAAGGGAAGACTTTTGTAAAGTCTTGTATCCATGTGTCCAATTGCAAAATGCCCATGAGCCAGAACTGTGACTGCCATAAAGTAGAATTGTGAAGGGCTTTTGAACAGGAATCTTTGCGAATATGTGAGCGGGATGAGTGGGAATGAGGAAGCTGTCACTTGTAGTCACAATCATACTAAATAGTTCTGTAACAAATCCAGGTCTTAGTCACTAATTCCTCTCCTCCATCCTTTAGCAAAACCTTAGCTTATTAAATGGCTTTAGCAATTATTTTAGCAAATAGACTCCTGTTTTGGTTTTATTCATTTAATCCTATGCCTTCTGCAGGTAGATCATGACTTCTTCACCAACATCAAAGCAACGATAATATATTGTAAAACTATTCAGGGCCTACCATTATATTAACTAGCTAATGTATTAGTTGCCTCATATACAGCTGATCTCCAACATAACAATGATGTGTCTTTTTTGTTTGTTTGTTTGTTGTTTGTTTTTGAGGTAGGGTCTCACTCTAGCTCAGGCTGACCTGGAATTCACTATGTGGTCTCAGGGTGGCCTCGAACTCATGGTGATCCTCCTACCTCTGCCTACCAAGTGCTGGGATTAAAGGCGTGCACCACCACACCCAGCAGTATGTCATTTTTTATATATTTTGTTTATTTATTTGAGAGAGAGAGTGAGAAAGAGAAAGAGATAGAGAGAGAGAGAGAGAGAATGGGCACACCAGTGTCTCTAACCACCACAAACAAACTCCCAATTATGTACAACCTTATGCATCTGGCTTAGCTGGGTACTGAGGAATCAAATTTGAGTCCTTAGGCTTCACTGGAAAGTGCCTTAACTGCTAAGCCATTACTGCAGTCCATGTCATGATTTTCTTTTAAAAACAAAAAACAAAAACGTTACCATAGTATCATAATGAAATGTATTTAAGAGAAAGTGCATTTCAAATTTTGAATGTTTATCTTTTCCCAAACTAGCAATATGCTCAACATGTTTTTTTTTGCCATCCTGGATGGCAGCAGCAAGCTACAGTTTCCAATCAGCCCAGGACCAGGAGAGTTAGCAACGGATACACTGTGGTACACTCTGGGGCTAATGTTCTTTTAATGTTATGTTTTGCATTTTTCTATCTCTTTATGTCTATAAAATGCCCACATGGGGGCTGGATAGATGGCTCAGCAATTAAGGAGCTTGTCTGCAAAGCCCGGTGACCCAGGTTGGATTTTTCAGTCCCCACATAAATCAGGGTGCACAGGATGACACACACATCTGGAGTTCGTTGTCATGGCTAGATGCCCTGGCGTGCACATTCTCTCTCTCTTTCTGCAAAAAAATAATTTTTTAAATGCCCACCTGTGTGTATACATGAGCTCTTTTTTTTTTTTTTTTTTTTTGATTTTTCGAGGTAGGATCTCTCTGGTACAGGCTGACTTGGAATTAACTATGTAGCCTCAGGGTGGCCTTGAACTCACAAGCAATCCTCCTACCTCTGCCTCCCAAGCGCTGAGATTAAAGGCGTGCGCCACCATGCCTGGCTATAAGCTCTTTTTTTAAAAAAATATTTTTTAATTTATATATTTATGAGAAAGGGAGAGAGAGAGAGAGAGAGAGACAGAGAGACAGAGAGAGACAGAGAGAGACAGAGAGAGAAGAGAATGGGCATGCCAGAGCGTCTAGCCACTGCAAACAAACTCCAGACATATGTGCCACCTGGTGCATCTAGCTTATGTGGGTCCTGGGGAATCCAACCTGGGTCTTTGTCTTTGCAGGCAAATGCCTTAACTACTAAGACAACTTTCCAGGCCATGAGCTCTTTTTTTTTGTTTTGTTTTGTTTTTTGTTTTTCTAGGTTAGGGTCTCACTCTAGCTCAGGCTGACCTGGAATTCACTCTGTAGTCCCAGGGTGTGGCCTTGAACTCATGGCAATCCTCCTACCTCTGCGTCCCAAGTGCTGGGATTAAAGGCGTGCACCACCACACCCGGCTTTCATGAGCTCTTCTTAAACTTTATTTATTTATTTATTTACACTTTATCTATTGAAAAAAAATTGACAATTTTTTTCTGTAAGAATGTCGTCCAAAGCTTCAGACCAGAGCAACCACACAGCAGGATGTGGTCGGACATCTGGGGATGGAGGTGAATATCCTCAGGCCATGAATCCACTTGATTTCTTCTGTCAGTGCCCGATTGACCGTCTCTTGCTGCTGGACAGTCCTCCTTAAAGTCTTTGGATTTATTTTAATTTCATCCACTGCCCTACAGTTTTGTGAAGTGTCTGTGACTTTGATAGCTCGAGGAAACTTTTCTTTGAGAGCCTGTGCCCCTCTGAGCTCCCCCTCATCCTGGGAGGCAAATATCCAATGCGCACAGCACTGACGAGAGAGCCCATGGCTCCGATGGAACAAAGACACTGCCGTGACTGGGCACCATGTCCCCATGAATGTTACTTTCTTGTGTGTGGGGGGATTGATCACCAGGATATAAGCTGGGCAGTCCAACAGCCATATACGAGTTCTTTAACATTTCGTTATAAAATAAGGTTTGAGTTACACAGGAACACAGTGGAGCACAATGTAAATGCTGCGAGCACATTCAAGGTAGGGTAGGCTAAGATATGATGCCTGGGAGGCTGGTTGTGCTAAATATATTTTTGAAATGACATTTTCAACTTATCGTAGGTTTATTGAACTGTGATCCCCATCATAGGTTGGGGGCATCTGTATGTAATCTTGTGATTGTTGCTGTAACTTTAGGATTTATATCCTGTCATTCTCATCTTACCCTCAAGCAGACAGATGTAGGGACAGTAAACAGCTTGCCAAGGCCACAAGCTTATACCAACAGCACTGGTGTTGGGATGTGGGTATCACCCACTGCCAAGCCATGCTCTTCCATCCAGTGGTCTTCAAACTGGAGTCCAGGCCACTTAGTGGTACACAGCAATGCTTTTTAATGGAGCCAGTGATTTGTTTTAAGGAAATCAATCTCCAGATCTTCACCTTGGTTCCTGAGACATTCTGTCCTAGTCAGCGTCCTCGGGCTCACAATAGCTGCTCTTGTCCCTTCACTCAGTCCGAATCTAACTGTGGGCACCTGGCCCAGGCTGTGTGAACCTCCAAGTACTCGTCAGACAGAGGGCTTCCTTGGGTAAGTAATGAAGTACCACAAACCCTTAAGCTTCCTGTCTTTCTGCTTTTACTCTTTTTTTCCTCTATTTATTTATTTATTGACAACTTCCATAATTGTAAACAATATAATAATAATATAATTCCCTCCCTCCCCCCACTTTCCCCTTTGAAACTCCACTCTCTATCATATCCCCTTTTCCCTCAATCAGTCTCTCTTTTATTTTAATGTCATCATCTTTTCCTCCTATTATGATGGTCTTGTGTAGGTAGTGTCAGGCACTGTGAGGTCATGGATATCCAGGCCATTTTGTGTCTGGGGTGAGCACGTTGTAAGGAGTCCTACCCTTCCTTTGGCTCTTACATTCTTTCCGCCACCTCTTCTGCAATGGATACTGAGCCATGGAAGGTGTGATAGAGATATTTCAGTGCTGAGCACTCCTCTGTCACTTCTCCTCAGCACCATGGTGCCTTCTGAGTCATCCCAAAGTCACTGCCACCTGAAAAGAGAAGGTTCTCTAACCAAAAGTGAGAGTAGCATTAATATATGGGCATGACCATTAAGAGAAGTGCTTACTGGGCAGCTTGGTGAGCATTCTGGTTTGACTCTTGTTTGTCTTAAAAGTGGAGAGCGGTGTTCTGGGACATTCCCTATGCGGGAAGCTCTGATTCAGACTCTTGTAGCGTGGGCTGAGCAGTGGGAGAGAGGAGACTTTTGCTTAATAATCCTGCCTCTGTCATTCTGACTATTGAGCAAAAGAGTCTCTCCTGAACAGATGAGACCACGGAGTGCTGGAAGTAGATTCTTAGACAATGAAATGTAAACTTTCTACCCGGCTGTTTTCGAGAGAGTATGTTTGCGGCTAGAGACGTCTCTGAGCACGGTCTAGGGCAGTGACATCAGTTTGTCCAAATGTAACAGGAAACTTCTTCCAGATACATTAGCAGAAACACACAGATAAAATTTTCATGTGGGATTTTCTTTTTCAGAATTGGTAGTTAATACCTATATTATAAAATCATATTATAAAAGATTCATTCACTTTACAATCAATGCTTATTTCACCTTATAAAAATTTAAAATTTTCAACCGCATAGGGTGTCTTCATCAGTAGGGTCTTACCACTAACCTTTGGTGGGTCATCAAGTACTCTGATAGAAATCTGTCTTTCTTTTAGGAAGTCCCAGACAGTCAGCACATCTAGTGCCAGAAGGTGCTACATGGGCGACTGGGGGAAAATGACCAATATCTGTCCAAGCAACTCATGGTCTAACCTACTTAGCAACAAATAACCTGTTGTGATGCTCACACAAGTGCAATAGTGGTGCACAGCCATGGTGGGAAACCAACTGCTCTTGATTTGGCTAACTGATCCCCTCAGTGGTATGGGACCCATAGCTGGAGCTGGGAAACAAGTCAGAACCATATCCAAACATGAGCCTGCTCTCCATTATCAAGCTACCACCAATTGTGGGCTACAAGTGGGCCTACACCTATTAAATTCTCTATAAAAAAATAAGGGTTATCCCATTTGTCCGGTGCTAACTTTACTCTACGTTGGAGAATCTGCTTCTCTTTTTCAGATAGATGTAGATCCTAAGGAGAGAGTCACCCCATCATACCTCAAAAGGGCCCCAGCTGAAACTAAGAATAATTGGCGAAACAAGAAAGGGTGCTGCTTTCTTGGTGAGCCGGGTACCAGCACAAGGGTGAAGGAGATCGACACAGAGAACAATCAACTCCTACCAAATCAAATATCCAGAAACACAAAGGCCCCCAACACCTCATCACTGAAGCAGACCCAAAATGAACCCAGCATGGCTCAGGGAAATTTTGCAGAAGAGGGGGTGGAAAGAATGTCAGAGCCACACGTTGGGTCATGATATACAGAGACATTTCTCCTACCCATAACTGTGGGCTAACTCCACAATGCATGACCCATATACCTTAACAAGGAGGGGCAGGGGGAGGGGGTAGGACATGGACGAGCCTAACAATGATACCAAGTTGACTGTATTCACTGAGTACAAAACTAAGTATTAAAAAAAATTTAAAAAAATTAAAAATTGGCTTGAACTCATTAACAAAAATAAAGTTATGTGCTAAGATCACATAATCAATATTTCTGTAAATATTTATTTCATTGCGATCATTATGTTTGACAATTATAAACATGCAATTTGATGATTTTCTTTTTTTAAAAAATAATACCTGCTGGGTGTGGTGGCGTATACCTTTAATCCCAGCACTTTGGAGGCAAAGGTAGGAGGATTGCCATGAATCCAAGGCCACCCTGAGACTATAGAGTGAATTCCAGGTCAGCCTGGGCTAGATTGAGACCCTACCTTGAAAAACCAAAATAATAATAATACCTTAGATCACAGGAAATAAACAATTAAAAAATGTCAAAGCTGGGAATATAGCTCAGTATTGAGCAGGATTTCTGAGCTGACATGAAGCTCTAGGTTTGATCCTCACACAGTTCAATGGGATGGATGTGTGTGTGTGTGTGTGTGTGTGTGTGATGTAAAGTAGAGAATAGATACATTAGTGCAAATAGAACAAGGAAATATGTTGAAGCCAAGCATTTTAAAAAGAGCTTTCTCGTATTTTAAAAGTGAATGACAAGACTCAATGGCTATGGCATTATATTTCAGTAGGTGTCACTGTCTCTGAAAAGTCACTGCTGGCGCTGGGGAGATTGATAAGCAGTTAAAGGCACTTGCTTGCAAAGCCTCCTGACATGGATTTGATTGCCCAGTACCCATCAGAAACCAGATGCACAAAGTGGCACATGCATCTGGAGTCTGTTTGCAGCAGCAAGAATCCCTGGCATGTGGGCTGTCTTTCTCTGCCTGCAAATAAATAAATAAAAACAATTTTTTAAAAAACCATTGTTGGGCTGGAGAGATGGCTTAGTGGTTAAGGCGCCTGCCTACAAAGCCTAAGGGACCCAGGTTTGACTCCCCAGAACTCACATAGGCCAGATACATATGGTGGTGCATGTGTCTATATCTGGAGTTCATTTGCAGTGGCTAGAGGCCCTGATGCGCCCATTCTGTCTCCCTCACAAGAAAAAGCCATTGTTAGCCAAGGGTGGTGAAACATATCTATAACCCTAGCATTTGGGACGTAGAGGAGAAGAATCAGGAATTCAAGGCCAGTCTCAGATACATATGAGTCTGAGACTAACCTGGGCTATATAAGACCTTGTTTCAGGAATAAATCAACAAATAAATAAAAATTTATTTATAATTTACCAGAAATTATGATATAATTTTATATGTCAAAAGTGTCTGAGGGCTGGGCATGGTGGTGTGTACTTTAATCCTAGCACTCAGGAGGCAGAGGTAGGAGAATTGCTGTGAGTTTGAGGCCAGCCTGGGACTACAGAGTGAGATCCAGGTCAGTTTGGGCTAGAGTAAGACCCTACCTCAATCCCCCCTAAAAAAAAATATCTGAGAGACATACTTTTTCCCCACAATTCTTAAGTTTCACATAGAAAGTTTGTTTTTTTATAATAAGACTTTAGTTATCAAGATTTTGTACAGAATTGCACAAAATCTGGACTTTGGTTGCTATACCCTCAGTGATTATTTTTGAGTAACTTTCTTTTACCTCAGATTGCATTGCCTCCAGTCTGGTTGTTGCAAGGTGTGGTGGCTCTTCTGTGCCCTGGGGATACATGTATTCTCAGAGCTGGAGTGATAGAGAGAAGTATTTTATTTTATTTTGGATTTTTGGGGCAGGTTCTCCTTTTGTAGCTAGCTCACATTGGCCTCAACCTTGTGATTCTCCTGCTTCAGCCTGCCAAGTGCTGAGATTACAGAACCTTATAAAAGGGAGGAGGTGGAGAGGGATGAAGGCCGCTGCTCAGCCAGCGCTCTCCTTTTGGCACAGTCCAGGACCCCAGCCCCTGGAATGGTGCCAACGCAGTTAAGGTGGGTCTTCCCACCTCAACTAACCCAATCCAGACCCTCCCTCACAGGCATGCCCAGATGCTAATGTTCTAAGTAATCTTCAGAGGTGATTGTAGGTCCCGTCAAGTTAACAGTCAATATAAACCATCGCACATGAGATAGGAAGACTTACTGAGTGATGGGTGTGGAAGATTGGAAGGCCAAAAAACAAAACGCATAGAGTGGCTCAAAACCTTGGGTGGGGCTAAAAGCAACACTAATGTCAAATGGATAAGTGTAGGGCTGTCTGCCTTCTGCAGCCACTATCACGGAGGTTGTCCCAGCCCTGTGCTGGTAGTCAATCCACAGTAATGCATCCCCAAATGAAAGCACTGTAAGTGCATTGTGAACATGATCTCATCTCTCAGTGCACCCATGCTTTCCATCAAGTGCTGGTCACAGTTTTCACATTGTAAATATTATGACTTTGCATTTAAGTCTGGTTTGTGATACTGTAACGATATACCTGAGGCTTGGAAGTCATAAAGAAGAGAGATTTACTTCTTAGAGTTTTGAAGGTTAGGAAGTCACAAGATGGAAGGACTCACATTAGGTCAGGGCGTTCTTGTCATCCCATAATGAAAGAGGGAAGGGCAAGAGACAGTGCAGGAAGACACAAGAAAGAGGTGTGTGTGGAGGTTGGTAGGGGCGAGTCAGAGACAGAGAAAGGGGAGAGAGGGACCAAACTCATCCTTTTCTCGTGAACTCATTCCTGAGAACATTCATTTGTATAACACATAAAAATAAGACGGTTGACTTCCAAGCATTCTCTCCCTCCCTGCGTATGATCATGCATGTGCGTGTGCACACGCACATACACACACGCATTTGAGAGCATTGCAAGTATGCATTTTGGAAATTTCTGCATGCATCACATACAACACAGCTAGAAAACAGGAAAGATTTGCTTCATTGCCATGTGAGACTTTCATAGTGACACTATTGGCCGATTTTCATTTTCCTCCCTGGATGAAACAAGACTGCTTCAGAGCTAAAAGCGGGAACAAGTCACCAGTAAAGCGCACCCAAGTTAAACAGGGTTTTTTCAATGTTTTCACTAAAACTATTACTTATTTGGAATCCAACTTCTACTTTACAAGTTCAAGTTACCTCTTTGCCTTAAAATCATTTGTGAAGGAGACGTTTGCCTTGTGGTGACAGTGTGCCTCAGACTGTCAAAACATGATGACAGCCTAAGTGATAATGTATAGATAGATTCTGGTCTACTAAAACTGCCTATCAAGATTAAATGGGCTGCCATTTTTGCAGAGCTAGAATGAATTCCTAAGTGTAAATAATAAAAATAAAATTCCAAGAATTCCAAGTTCAATGCATTTGTTCTGAGCACAGTAAGCTTGATGTTATCAGTTTGGATTTTAAGTTGGAATGAGTTCCATGTGGATTTAGTCAGGGCAGAACTATAGGTAAAAGTGATTTCTTTAAATTTTTTTTTAAGATTCATTTTTACATGTTTATTAGAGTTAGACAGAGGGAGAGAGATAGAGATAGAGAGAGTGAGAATGGGCATGCCAGGGCCTCCAGCCACTACAAACAAACTCCAGATGCATGTGCCACCATGTGCATCTGGCTTACGTGGGACATGGAGAATTGAATCTGGGTCCTTAGGCTTCGCAGGCATGTGTCTTAACTGCTAAGCCATCTCTCCAACCTCTTTTTAAAAATTTTTAAAAAACATTTTTATTTATTTATTTGCAAGAAGAGAGACATACTTAGAAGAGAGATGGAGAGAATGGGCCACCAGCCACTGCAAACATGCTCCAGATGCACGTGCCACTTTGTGCATCTGCTTATGTGGGTACTGGGGAATCAAACCTGGGTCATTAAGCATTGCAAGCAAGAGCCTTAACCACTGAGCAATCTTTCCAGACCCTAAAAGTGAATTTCTGTTTTCATTAGCATATATATTATTATATTAAATATATTAACTATATTTACATATTAAATATATATATTTATATATTATATTAAATGTATATTATTTTTTAATGGGGAGAGCTGGGGAGATTGCTCGGTTGTTAAAGGCACTTGCAAAACCTGTCAGTTCAGTTTCCATTCCTTAGTACACATGTAAGGCCAGATGCACAAAGTGGCACATGCGTCTGGAGTTAACTTATAGTGGCAATAGTCATACTTTACTCTCTCTCTCTCTCAAAATAAAGGAAAACATTTTTAAAAGGAGAATTAAGACTTTAATAAGCCAGGAAAGTGTTGTTGGGATCAGAGTAAATGCTCTCCTGGATAATAGTGCACTATGATCATTTATATTTTTCTTAATGTTTTTATTTATTTGAGAGAGAGGGGAAAATAGATAGATGGTAGATGATAGATAGAAAGAAAGAAAGAAAGAAAGAAAGAAAGAAAGAAAGAAAGAAAGAAAGAAAGAAAGAAAGCCCAGACTCCACACTGCTCTTCGGGGATTCCTGATCAGTAACTCTTAAAGGCCATGTGGGGGATGTTAGGTCACAGTTATGCTTTTCCATTAGTGGTTATAAATAGATAGATGATGGATATAAAGGGAGAGAGAGATTGAGGGACTATAGGTGCTGTAAAGCCTCCTGCCACTCCAGACCTATGAACCACTTTGTGCATATGGCTTTATGTGGGTACTGGAGAATCAAACCCAGGATGTCAGGCTTTGCAAGCAAGTACCTTTAACTTCTGAGCCATTGCTCCAGCCCCGATCATTTCTATTTTGACAGTGTCTTGGAGAAGTTATAAAATGTGGCCAAGAAAAACTAGCAATTACAGAGCAGGTAATAAATTTGAGTTCAGATCTTTGCAACTATGAAGTCTGAGGTCCAACTTCACGAAGGCCTGGTATTTCCTGTCTGTTTTGATCCCCACAAATCTGTAGGCTCCAGATGGTTCCTGGTGTGTGGCAGGTGCTCAGCACCACTTGAGTGAACTGGGTCGCACTTTCTGGGGTCAGTTCACTCACATGTGTAAGGAGCCTTGAGCCCTGGGACCATGTCGTGGGGCCCTGTCATGGTGGTCTCTACAATGAGGTCACTGTCCTTCTCCCTGACCCCATCCATAATTGAGTTCTTCTGTGCAGGCCTGGCCTGGCTGCCTCTAGGGAAGCCCCACCACCTAGTATGGTGACCGATGCCTGAATCATGTTAGGTCTCCCTAACTGTGGAGGAACACAGTTGGCCTGAAATGGTGGGTTGATACCTTGAAAATATTCACATGGTTTTAGCTGTTCCTCTTGCTGTTCTTTCAATAGTCACCCATTCAGCACCTACGTATGTCAATCATTGCAGTCTCTATGTAGGTGGCAAGAGGGTGGGGTTAGTATCGGTATGTGGGCGCCTCTCCCATCACTTGGGTTGGTCCTGCACAAGCAAAGACAGCATTACCCTGTTGATTCATTTTCTGAAGCCACTCCTCTGCTCTCTGAACCCGGGGAGGCAGAGTCCCTTACCCCACAACACATACTGTCCTGGACACGCTCAGGCTGTAGGAGGTCAGGAAGGGGCATGTGAGGTATGGCCTCCATCAGCCACCGTGAACCTCCTGGGGTCATGTCGGTCCAGCGGATAAGTGGAAGGGCGATGCTCAATCTCTGGTTAATCCTTCTGGGGTCACAGGAACTGAAGGTTGCGTTTGTTTCTTTTCTTTTAGCTGCAGGGAAAGGGAGACAAGCCTCAGTGTCATCTGCCTTTGCTGGGCAGTCACTGCTGTCACTCGGGGCTGCTGGGCTTGCTGGGAAAGGCCTTCGCCGCCTCTCCGCAGCCTCCAGGCCCCTCACAGTGCTGCGGCTGCTCGGCAAAGCCCGGACTCCACACTGCTCTTCGGGGATTCCTGATCAGTAACTCTTAAAGGCCATGTGGGGGATGTTAGGTCACAGTTATGCTTTTCCATTAGTGGTTATAAAGTATGTCCCTAAAAGTCACATGTTTACATGGATTAATATGACCCGACTTTATACACACAGCACTTTTCATTTTATTCAAAACTCCTTGCATGATATTTCTGAAAACATCAGTGCTCTATTTCTCATTCTTTCCTTTTGTCCTTATCAGTTCCCTACTTGGGACTTACTGCTTAGGAGGCTCAGGGAGAGTAGCCAGCCTCTTTGCAGAACTGACCTGTGTCCACTCCCTCCCCCAAGTTCACATACTGAAGTCTCTATCAGTGACTTCTCATCGCTGGGACAAAACACCCAATCAAAAGCAGCTTGTGGAAAGAAAGGGTTTACTTCTTGCTTACAGTTTCAAGAAGTTTCGTTATAGCAGGGAGAGCATTGCAGGAGCAGACAGCTGGGAAGTGCGTCTCCACACATCAACAGGAAGGAAGGGGAGAAAGTGAGTTCTGAACACCCGGGGGGGGGGGGCTGGACTAAGAAATCTTAGGACCATTCTCAGGGGGCCACCTCCTTCAGCAGGGCTCCACTACCCAAAGACTCTACCAGCTGGGGATTAGGTAAGAGGCTTAACCACAAACACATGAGGCTATGAGGGACATTTTACATTCAGATCTCCACAATGTCCTCCTTTCTCTGGCCATCTTGGCATGTGACTGTTTTATAACTTCTGTGCTTATCAGAAGAGGAAAATCTGGACACATTAAGAGGGAAGACCATGGAAGACAGAGAGAAGATGGCTGTCTCTGAGCCAAGGAGAGAGGCATCTGAAGAAACGAGTGATTCCATGTGAGTCTATAAAACTGTAAGGAAATAGAACGTCTAGTTTTTATACCTCCTAGCCTGTGGCGCCTTGTAACAGCAGCCCCAGAAAACAAATAATACAGGAATTTCCTGCATGGAGGATATATCCACTTGTCAGCATAGCTCTGGGCACAGGCTTCTCTTCTGTGTCCACAGAGTCCCAGCTTATACCTGACCAGTGGTGGTGGCAGCTTATTTCAAGGTCAGTGCTGAAGGTAGTTTCTTTCTCCCACCACCCACTTCATGGTATCCTCTCCCTCCACAGGGTGCACGTTGCAACCTGGTGGAGACAATTCTGTATCACCTGGACACATGAGATGAACAAGGGGACTGAGGGAACTTTGTTGTCCCCTTGTTGGCAAGACTAGAAACATCTCCATTTTTACTGGTTACTTCCCCCAGAAGGAGCAAGCAGGAAGTATAGACATGGGCTGGCTGCACAGGCTCACAGAGTTTCCAGTCCTGACTGGATGAGTCCAACCCTGGGCTGCACAGACCCTCCTCTCCCCTCCTCCCTCTCATCCTCCCAGGCTTAGGCCAAGTGGTTCCTGCTGTGACCAGTTCTAGGTCGCTTCTTCAACTGTAAAACCAATTCCTTGTGGTACTTTTCCCCCTCTAGTTGAAAGTTCTAAATGCTTCCTATTGTTCTGTCTAACCTTGACTGGCATGGTGCTATGGTAATCTGGACCCTGTCTCCCTTGCCCAGTGTCTTCCCCTGCTGCTCTCGGTCACTGTGTGCCTTGTGCCTCCCATACTGCCTTCCCTTTCATTTCCCTGCAGGCGTCAGAGTCCCCCCTGACGGAGGACCTTCACACATCTGTTCATGCTAGGAAGTGCAAACCGTCCTTCTCCTCCCTGCAAGTAAACTCCACCCAGTCTAAACAGTTCCTTGGAAATGCTGACTCTCTCAAGGAAGACAGCCCTCACCTCTTTCTAGACACTCATATCTGTTCACAGAACCAGACTCTTTCAATATTTGATTGATTTATTTATTTGACAGAGAGAAAGAGAGGGAGGGAGAGAGAGAGAGAGAGAGAGAGAGAGAATGGGCATGCCAGGGCTCCAGCCACTGCAAATGAACTCCAGATGTGTGTGCCCCCTTGTGCATCTGGCTAACATGGGTCCTAGAGCATCGAACCGGCATCCTTTGGCTTTGCAGGCAAACACCTTAACCACTAAGCCATCTCTCCAGCCCCCAGAACTATACTGTTTGTCCACAACTTGTAGTATCTTTAGTAACTGTCAGGTGACATATTCACCGTGTAACTGATTAATTTCCTTTCATTGGACTGAACAGTGAGTGAGATCCCGAGATCTCAATTTTTTTTTGTCACCATTTTATTCTCAGCATCTACAACAGTGCTTGGTACACACAAAACAGCTCAATAAGTTTTGTTGAATGGATAAGGGAATGAATGAATGATCCGCTGAGCGCCCCTCGTTCTTCCTAGAGCAGTAGGCTAAACCATGGCTGCACACTGCAATCATATTGAGAGTTTTTAAAAATGCTGCTGCCTGAGTCTCACCTGCAGAGCTCTGTAACCTAACTGGCCTGCAGTGTGGAGCGAGTGTTGGGATATCTGAAAGCCCTTGAGATAATCTGATGATCAGTAAGATTATTGTAGAGTCTCAGAAGAACCTAGTTTGTGTGTGTTGCAGTCAGGTTTGCATTGTTGGTAGAAATCACCTGAACCAAGAGCAGCTTGTGGCATGAGCAGTGGGTGGACATCAGCCCTTGGCCCACATAAGGTGGACAACATGAAAGGGAGAGTGTGCCAAACACTGGCAAGGGGACACTGGCTATAATACCCATAAGCCTGTCCCCAACAATACACTGCCTCCAGAAGGCGTTAATTCTCAAATCTCTATCAGCTAGGAACCTAGCATTCAGAATAACTAAGTTTATGGGGGACACCTGAGTCAAATCACCACAGTATGTGTGCGCACAATTGTGCATTACAGCTTGGAGAGGGTCTGGAGTATCTTCAATAGGTCTTTTTGTGTCATGCGAGTGATAGGTGTGTGTATGTGATGTGCGTGTATGGTGTATGCACATGCATGTGCAAGTGTATGTGCCCCATGTTCATGCATGCAGATGCCAGAGGATAATGTCAAATGTCCTTTTCTATTGCTCTTCCATGTCTTTCTCCTGAAATGTAGTCTCTCACTGAACGTGGCGCTGCCGTTTCAGACTGACTGGCCACTGAGCCCCGGCAATTCTCCTGTTTCTGCCCCCTCATAGTACTAGAGTTACAGGCATGTGTGGCCATCCATGCCCAGCTGTTTATGTGAGTGTTGGGGATCAAATTCAGGCCTTCTCAGAATCTCATGCTTGTGTGGCAAGCACTCTTAGAACTGTGCAGTCTCCCAGCTCCAGGTTTGTTGTTTTCTTAAGCCAGTGTTTAAGCAGATTAGCCTCTTTTATTCAGATGCAGTTTCTTTGAGCACTATAGAAGCTGACCTCTTACTTGTTTAGATTAAATCACTTTTGAGATCCCTTACAAGTTTGAAAGCTACATATTTTATAATTATGAAGCTTTTATGTTGCTGTCAAGTAAAGGTATCAGGGTATTAAGGCTTTATTTCTTTTAGGTGGAAGAGGCATTTTCAATCTTGGAATCAAGGCTGCCACTTGGATCTAACAGTTCTCAACATCCTACAACGCTTGCAGAAAATCTCAGTGTATTACAACTCCAATCACGCCGCTACTAGGCTACCTCCCCATTAAGATGCTACTTTAATGGGGTTCACAGCGCCCCCCCTCCAACTGCATCTCCCCAGTGTTTTCAGGGAGTGCATTGCTTGACATCACTCATGACTCACCAGCTGCTGTTAGAGGGAAATCTATCTGCTCTGTAATCCGTTTAGCAGAGATCAGACATCTGTTGGCAAAAATCGCTTTTATGCAGAAGTAAATCCCTCTGGCACCAAGCTGGTTAATGCAAGAAGATTTTCCTGTGGATTCCATTGCTTGGAGGTCACATTGCCTTTGTTTCTCGCCAAACACTGAGACACACGTGGTGTGGTTGACTGAAAACCCCAAAACACCCTCCAACATGCTCTGCCTATCGCTTTTGTCCCCAGCAAGGATAGGGGCAGACCCAAACATAGGTGCTTGATGACTTTATCTATTATTTTTATTTATTTATTTGAGAGTGACAGACAGAGAGAGAAAGAGGCAGATAGATAGAGAATGGGTGTGCCAGGGCCTCCAGCCACTGTAAATGAACTCCAGATGTGTGCGCCCCCTTGTGCATCTGGCTAACGTGGGTCCTGGGGAATCGAGCCTCGAACGGGGGTCCTCAGGCTTCACAGGCAAGCGCTTAACTGCTAAGCCATCTCTCCAGCCCCTCGATGACTTTTTTAAGCCCTGTAGCTCCATGCAGTGTTCTCACTCACGGTGTCATCTGCTGATACCAGTACCAACACTGGAGCTCTGCTTGATAGCGTCTGTGTTAGTAAGCCAGAGTCACCCCATCACGGTCTATAAGTGCAGGTGGTATATTCTTGTTGAGATGTTATTACTGTCTCTCCCTTCAAAAGTATCATTGGCTTGCTGCAATGTGTGTGTGTGTGTATGTGTGACACACATGCACACTCACATGGACATGTGAAGGGTGACAGGTAACACTATCCAATTCAGGAACAGAACCACTGATTCCAGATCACCATGGAGCCAACTGTTTCCAGCATCCCTTCAGACTCACGGACACAGCCCACAGGCCCTTTGTGGGGCAGACCCACACCTGCAGCTCCCGGCCACTGACGGCTTCCCAGAATGAAGGGTGAGGGACAGCTTAGGAAGTGCGGTGGCTGGCTCTTCTACATCTATCCAGTCTCTACCTTTCACTTGGTTTAGAGAACTCCCTTCTGTTGACCTCTGTGTGGCCAGTACCCTTCCTTTGCAGTCATCAGCCATTCTTTATGGGTAGTAAAATGTTATTTTTCTTGCCCAAGTCATCCGCCTGTACAAAGCCCTTTTAATGGAGTGTGGTTTTAAATGGGATCTTTTAAAACAAGCTAACTTGTAGCAGATAGCAGTCTTTCCTGCTTCCTCTATTGATTGAAGGGCTGCAGCTTACAGCTTTCAGAGTTCAACTTCTGTGCCTCTCTGTGCTTCTGAAACACTCGTGTGTGCCCCGCGGCACTTCCTCTGTCTTTTCCATCAAGAGTATCGAAGGGAGTTTGACACGACCCCTTTGATGCTCTGCCTACTTATCTCATTTTCTGGAGTTGCATAGATGCTGTATGTGGTGGCACATATCCAGGTCTGATTTGTGGGGGCTGAGGACAAACCTATAAGAGGAGCTGGAAATAAGCCTGGAGCAGAGCTGGACAAGAGCCAGGGGTTAGCCACAGCAGAGGAGGGAAGTCAGAACTTACAAACGTCCAGTTCAAAGACGCAGGCTGTGGGCAAACTCCTGGGTCAGGATCAGAGGTAGATCGGAAACAGCCTGGAAGATGAGGTTTATGATTACTTTAGCAACAAGGGCCACATCTTCTAGCTTCATGAATTTTGGAGATTGCCACTGGGGAAGGATCCCAGCCAAGGCACTGGAGAAAAGCCCTCAAGGACCCATTGATCCCAAAAGTCCCCTGTGTTGAGCTAAGAAAGTCCAAGTTAAAGTCATAAACTATTGTCACATGGTTAGAGGCCCCTCTGTTGCTGACCTCTCTGATGTTTCTCCTTATTAGGGTTAATATTTTTCTCTGTCCTCATTCTTAAAGGACCTCCCTCTGCTCTTTAGTCGTGAAGAAGCACTTACTGAGTGCATACTGGGTGCCTATCGGCTGTTTATGCACCGTGGAAACAATGGTGAAAAAGACAGCAACATCCATTTGGCGCTTTTGTGCCCACACGATGGTGACGTGATTGGTGGAGAGAAAACAGAAGCCACGGGCAAAGCACCTGGTTTTCTCTGTGCATAGGGCACAGGACCAGCTCTCCAGAACTGGAATGTTCTGGGTCTTGGGTCAGAGCGGCAGCATTCCTGGGCTTCTGGCCTTGGGGGGACCCTGGCCATGGATGACCCTCAGTGACTAGGATCAGATAGGCCTGTGCTAGATTGTCTCTTTGCCACTCTCATGAGGGGTTCGCATTCTCTGGAACTTTCCAGAGTGTGCTGAATGCTGCAATTGATGTCTGGTGGGGACAGTTCATAGGGAAGCCCCTCATCCACCTTGAAAGGAAGTCCCATGTCCCAGAGTCCATTTTTCAAGTTTCCAAGATATTTGTCATATCCCTGGCAGGCCTGGGCCTGAAGCACCCATGGCCATAGTGGGCACATCATACGATGTCAAGTAGCAAAAATGCTAATAAAACATATAGCAATGGGGCTGGAGAGATGCGTAGCAGTTAAGGTGTTTGCCTGCAAAGCCAAAGGACTTCTGTTCGATTCCCCAGGACCCAAGTAAGCCAGATGCACAAGGTGGCACATGTGCCTGCCTCTTACTCTCTCTCCCTCTCTCAAATAAATAAATAAAATAAAAACACACAGCAAGGGGCTGAGGAGATAGCTTGGTGGGTAGAGTACACACCCCACAACCATGAGAACATGTTTGATTCCCACTATTGACATAAATACCAGGCATGGTAATGCTCGCTTCTAACCCAGGTGCTGGTGAGGTGGGGACGGACAGGAGGACAACCAGTGTGATTTTCTTGGTGAACTTGAGGCCAATGAGAGACACTGTCTCAAAAAGAGGTGAATGGGCTGGAGAGATGGCTTAGAGGTTAAGGTACTTATCTATGAAGCCTAAGGGCTCAGGTTCAGCTCCACAGAACCCACGAAGCCAGCTGCACATGGTGAAGCATGCATCTGAAGTTTGTATGCAGTGACTAGAGGCCTTGGCACGCCCATTCTCTCACTCATAAATAAATGAATGAACAAATAAAGAAAATATTTTTAAAAAAGAAGTGGATGGTATGTACCTGAGAATTATATGCAAGGTTGTCCTCTGGCCTCCACGCACACTAGTACACACACCTGTGTGCACACGCACCCTCACATATAACACGAACTCACGTATACACTCATGTACCCCCCACACACATACACAGGCAACTCCACACCCCCAAGACTACCCAAAACAAGGCATGTAGCAAACAGAATGTGGTGGTGAGCATCTGTAATCTTGGCACTCAGGAGGCTCATGTAGTAAGATCAAGAGTTCAAGGCCAGCCTGAGCTAAAGAATGAGTTCAAGGTTGGCTTGAGGAGCTTCGTGAGACTCTTTTTCAAAATACAAAGTAAAAAGAAGCAGTAGTAGGGCCGGGCGTGGTGGCGCACGCCTTTAATCCCAGCACTCGGGAGGCAGAGGTAGGAGGGTCGCCACGAATTCAAGGCCACCCTGAGACTACATAGTGAATTCCAGGTCAGCCTGGGCTACAGCGAGACCCTACCTTGAAAAACAAAACAAAACAAGCACAAAAAAGAAATAGTAGTAGAATGTTTGCCTAGCACGTGTGAGGCCTTGGGTCTATCTTGAGAACGGGAAAACAGATTACAACCGAACTCATTTGGTAGGCTGAGTAGCTATCGTGGGGTTGGTGGCTATTCTGGGTAATCAGTGACATTCAGATAGAGACCTAAAACAAGTGAGAGTAAAACAAACAAGGGGTGGGGAAGAGTTCCAGGCAGAGGGAATGGCAGCCACAAGGCCCTGAAGGCAGGAACTAGTTTTCTGGGTTCCAAGACAGCTCCAGGGGGAGGTCAGTGTGAGACAAGAGGTAGGTGGAAAGTGAAGTCATGGGGTCGGGTAGGGGTCAGTTTGTAGGAGCCTTAAGACTGTGGTGAGGAATATTTCTTCCTCCCGTCCTCAACAGCTGACAGGCCCTGGAGTGGGAAGGACAGGAGGGAGTGGTTTTCTTAGAGACAGTGAGAATGAGAGAGGGAGAGAGAGAGAGAGAGGGAATTGGTGTGCCAAGGCCTCAGCCACTGTAATCAAACTCCAGATGCTTGAACCGTCTAGTGGGTATATGCGACCTTGAACTTGCATCACCTTTTGTGCATCTGGCTTACATGGGATCTGGAGAGAGATCAAACATGGATCGTTAGGCTTCGCAGGAAAGTGCCTTAACCACTAAGCCATCTCTCCAGCCCTGGAGGGATCATATATATATATATTGTTTTTTGAGGTAGGGTTTCACTCTGGCCCAGGCTGACCTGGAATTCACTCTGTAGTCTCAGGGTGGCTTTGAACTCATGGCGATCCTCCTACCTCTGCCTCCCGAGTGCTTGGGTTAAAGGCATGCACCACCACGCCTGGATCAGGATTTTCTTTAAAGACAAGGTCTAGCTGTGTAGCCCAGGCTACCCTGGATTCCCAAGTGTATGCCATGACGTATCTCTTACCATCCAGCAAAAGAACAGTCCTTGGGAAGTATCCTGGAGGGAGCTGTCTCGATTGTAAGAAAGATTTATTGCATGAACACCATTCTCTCTGTCACTGTCACCTGCCAGTGCTAGCCGTTCCCTCAAGAGGTACAATGAGGGAACCAAACCTTTCCTGCAGAGTCATAACTCTGGCTACACGAAGCTAACCTATTCCTCAAAAGTTCTCTCGACCAGAAACCAGAAGAGCGCTCCATTCCTGTAGGCCGTGGCTTCCCTAACCTCGCTGCCCTCCGCGCTTCCTCCTGGCCTGCTTCTTGTGGAGCGGCCAGAGCTAGGCACAGTTCTCAGATGTGACTTTATAAATGCCAAATACACATAATTTCCCTTTTTCTGGACTCCAGCTCTCTGAAAATGGGCCTGTGCACACTACATCAGATTTTATACGGGCATTCTGGCTGTTGTTTCATTTTAATTCAATGGTCAATGAAGACCCTACAGGCTCTTTCCCAATCTCTCTGCATAGGACGGGCATAAGGACACATTGCTTTCCTGTCCTGTCCTTTCCAAAGTTTATAAACAACCTGGAACACTTTACTCCCAATCACTATCGCAGCTCACCTGTGTATTCTAGAGCAATTTGGACCCTGTGTAGAGAGACATCTGCAGCCCAAGATCCATAACACCACCCGGCGGTGTTCCTCAGCCCTGGAGCTGGCCTCACTGACTGACCCTCCAGAGACAAGGCCACTGCCTCTGGTCCTCTCCTTGAGACTGCATTCCAAGTCACAGAGTCACTGCCTGGCTTCTTGCTGAGCGCCTGTTCTGGAAGAGGCAGCCAGGATTTGCTGTTGCCCTTAGCAACCTGGCTGGATCCTCCACGAGTGTGTCCTTCTGTCGTGCCACACACTTCCGATGTTGTCTTCTCTGATGCTGACCAGTTGTGTGTCTCGGCTTTTCCTGTCTCCTTTCAGGAATGCTTCTCTCTCTCTCTCTCTCTCTCTCTCTCTCTCTCTCTGCCATTTGCAAATGGTGAATGCATTGTACAAATGGGGCCTCCTCCCACTCCAGCACCCACGGCAGAGCTTGGTCCATGTCATCACTCTCTCAACTCAGCACAGACAGTCTCAGGACCCGGGTAGTCCCTGTCCAGACAGTCTCACCCACTCTGGAACTGCCAGGCAGGTAGACCTACTTGTTCTTCTGGGCCATATCGTTTGCTTCCAATGAATGAGCCTGAGTTTGCCTTAGTGCTGCTGGAAAGACAGTTTGCTAAAAGTTTAGTATTTCTCACAACTGCTAGCATATTATGGCTTCAGGCATGTTGATGTCTTTCAGACCATTCCTCTTTTCCATGTAAAAGTTAAGCATGTGAGCTCTGGAGTCAGATTTCCCAGGTTCAAATCCAGATTTGGGAAACCTACCAATGATATGGCCTTAGTCAATTTACTTAAACCTGTGGATTTTGTTACACGTCTGTAACCCGGCATAACAGTAGTGCCCAACAAATACAGACGGAATGGAGAAATGTTTGTACAAGCACCTAGCATGATGCCTGACATGTGTTAAGGGTTCAAACATCAGGCTTTTGTGTGTGTGTGTGCATGCGTGCATGTGTGTGTGACTTTATATTGTGTGCATGTGTTTATTATTTTTTTCAATATATTTTTTGTTAGATAGGGACATATTTAGTATGTAAACAACACATGTTGGTACCATCTTTTCCCTCCTCCCTGCCCCTTTTCTGAAGAGGCCCTCCTCACTGGGGATGCAGGTCAACCCCAGAGGGATTGTGGGTCATGTGTTATGGGGAGGCAATGTCTTTGTGCAAAATGTCCCAACTTGTGGCTCTAACAATGTTTCCGCCCCCCTCTTCTGCAAAATTCCCCAAGCCATGCCGGGAGCATTTTAAGTCTCCTTCAGTGATGGACACTTATGTACATGTGTGTTTAGGCTGTGTGTGCATGTGTATCTGTGCATGTGTGTGGGTGAATGTGTGTATGTGCATATGTGCATGTGTCTGTGAGTTTACGCTGTGTGCATGTGTTTATGTGTGTGAGCATGTTTATTCTGTGTGTGTGTGTGCGTGTGTGTGTGTGCATGTGTGTATGTGTGCATGCGTGTGGAATCCAGAGGTAAATACTATCTGCCTTCCTCTCCGGCACTCCAGCTTACTTTGGAGACAGGCTCTTTCAATGAACATGGAGCTCACTAATTTGGCCAGACTAACCAGCTAGTGAGCCCCAGGGATCCTCCTGTCTCCACCCTCTCCAGCACTGGGGTTACAGGAATGTGCCACCACTCCTGGCATTTTATATGGGCTCTGGGAATCCAAACTTAAATCCTCTTGCTTGCACACCATCTACCCAGCCCACACATCAGTTTCGTAAAAAGATCACACATGCATTACTCATCTCAGCCCAGCCCCACCAAAGTCATCACAGAGTTGCTTGAGATTCCATTACTGGCATGGCATTGAAGTTATTATGGGGAGTGTCACCTTCTAGTAAGCATAGTCCCTTGTAGAATTTCCAGTCACTGTATTCAGCCTATCTTGTCGCCAAGGGTCTGGCGTGAGTTTCCACACCAACTAGTCTCAGCATTCTCTGCCTTGGTTCATGAACTCTAAGATGACCACATCATAGTTGCCAAGGTATTATCTGCCATACCAGCTGGCCATGTTCGAGTCCCTCAGGAAGCCTAAAGCAGGAGTCCAAATCCCTCAGACAGATCTGTGCAGTGGCCGTGTAACCAAAACCACATGTCAGGATCAGGCCCAGAGACTCAGGAGCCCACAGTCCAATAGGAGCAAGACTCGAGGCGCTTTCTCAAGCTCACAGGGGCCAAATCTTCCACATGGAGTCGGTTTAGAAGGAGTGGGTGGCAACTGCTAGGGACTGCATTCTCCAGGGCTGACCGACTCTCTCTCTGGAGGGTATTTTCAGAGGCCTTGGCACTTTTAATCAAAGGTCACATGGAGTGCACTCAGCAAGTGTGTATAAAAGGATCCCATTCCCCAGATGAGGCCACAGAAGGCTTGAGCCAGCACTTATGAAAGAGGTGAGAGGGTGCAGAGCCAGGAGCACCCTGACTGCAGAATCTGTGGTCCCGCCATCCTCCTACCTCCCCCCCCCCCCATGCTGGCACCAGGCAATCTTTCTTGTTTCCAATTATAAGACAAGTTTAGTATGCAGAAAAACCCCACACGCCGATTAACAAGGATTCTGGTCATTCTATCCGCGACATAAGGGAGGTACCATCCAGTCTTCTGCCAGAAGCCTGGGGAGTTCCCTCATTAGAGACTCAGCTACAGCCAGACCCTGGTCTATAAGGCCAAGCAGAAAAGAATTTCAGGTCTAGTCAGTGTTCTGAGTAAGTACGAAATGCAGGAAAAATGCCTGATACACCTTAAGGGTTCTGTAAACACCATTTCCGGTCTAGCTCCACTTAAGCCATTGGAATTGTTTGAGAACACATTATTGGCATGGTATTTAATATAGAGCTATGCAAGGGGATCAAGGAGAGAGAGAATTGCTTAGGAAAAGGACAGTACACACTAAACATGGGCATGGGCCTTTCTAGAGAGTCACACTTAGATGTTTTCTGTGGGTTTTCTAAATTACACTGTTTAAAAGATGTGATTTACATCAAGGTTTAGAGTTCGAAAATTCAGTAAAGTTGACAGAGGTTGAGGAGATGGCTCACTTGGTAAAGTGCTTACTGTATAAGTGCGAGGACCTGAGTTCAGATTTCCAGAACTCATATAAAAGTGCCCATCATGGGGCTGGAGAGATGGCTTAGTGGTTAAGGCATTTGCCTGCGAAGCCAAAGGACCCAGGTTCGATTCCCCAGGACCCATGTAAGCCAGATGCACAAGGGGCACATGCGTCTGCAGTTCATTTGCAGTGGCTGGAGGCCCTGGCACACCCATTCTCTCTCTTTCTCTTTCTCTGCTCCTCTTCTCTCTATCTCTCTCTGCTTGCAAATAAATAAATAAAAACAAAAGTTAAAAAAATGCCCAGCATGGCAGCATGCCCTGTTATCCCAGAACTCATGAGGCAGAGATGGGCAGAGTCCTGAGGCAAGCCAGCTAGCAAGACAAGACAAGTTGATGAGCTCTGGGTTCAGCGAGAGCCTGGGTCTCCATAAATAGGATGCAGAGGATGGAGAGTCATTGAGGAAAGACACCTGTCACTAACCTCTGGCGTCCATATGCGTGCGCACACACGCGTCCACAAACACACATGTACCACACACATAAAAGGATACATACATGTACCCATGCCCCCCCCCACAAAATAAAGTTGAAAAATGAAGCAAGAAATTTAAGAACTATTTTGCTTATTTCTCTTCACTTTCTTTTGTAAATGAAATTGCAGGGTATTTTTATGAGGTATATTGTTTAGACTTAAGGATGAAGGGAGGTGTAATCACAGCTAAACTCAAGGCCACAGCATTGTAGCCCCAAGTCAGCATAAGTTGTTCTTTTAAATATCTTTGCTTGAGAGGTCTTGCATTGTATCTGGAGGCAATCTTGGTTTATTAGTTGTGCTCAAGTTTCTTGACTCTCCACCAGCGAAGATGCAAACTAGATCCCATGATGAGGGAGATTGTTTTTTCCCTTCCAGTGTCTCACTATTTTTTCCCATTTTCTTTCTTTCTTTTTTTTTTTCTTTCCTTTTCTTTCTTTTTTTTTCTTTCCTTTTCTTTCTTTCTTTCTTTTTTTTTTGAGGTAGGGTCTCACTCTAGCCCAGGCTGACCTGGAATTCACTATGGAGTCTTAGGGTGGCCTCGAACTCACAGCGATCCTCCTACCTCTGCCTACCGAGTGCTGGGATTACAGGCGTGCGCCACCACACCCACCTTTTCCCCCCATTTTCTATTTTTGGTGTATGTGCATGCATGCAGGTATATGAGTGTATGTATGTATGTATGTGTGTGTGTGTGTATGTATGTATGTGTGTATGTATATATGTGAAGGCTAGAGGACAACCTTGGGTGTTGCTCCAGGCACTGTCCACTTTTTTTGAGATAAGGCCTTTCAATGGCTTGGAGTTTGCCAAGCAGGCTAGACTGGCTGACCAGAAGGCCCTGGTGATCCGCCTGTCTTCACCCTCCCAGGGCTGATGTTCCAAGCACACGCCAGCGCATCTTTTACACGGGGTCTGGTGATTGGACTCCAGGTCCTCTTGCTTGAGCTACTTACTCGACCCTTGCAAATTTCTCAGTTCCAGGTCTTGAGAGGAGTGGCATAGTGTGTTTGTGTGTGTGTGTGTGTGTGTGTGTGTGTGTGTGTGTGTGTAGGTACAGAGAAGGTAGGGTCCCAGGCATCAGAAACAGGTCCCAGAGTGGACACTAGTTCTTGGAAACAAAATTGAATTTTACGGTTCAAGGCTGGATCAATGCCAGCATGAGTGTGATTGGTTCTAACTCTTGATGGATTGAGAAGGTTTAACCCCGCCCCCCTGCCCAGAACAGAATGGACTTCAGAGATGGGACAAGACTGAAACAGGTAGGGATGAAAAGTCCACCGCTGTGGGGACCTGAGTGAAACCTAAAGGAGGAGACAGGCTGGAGCCATGACTGTAGCACTCGGGCTGATACTGCTCTAGCTGTCTCCATGGCTGAAATGGGTAGGTGGAGCAAGAACAGAGGCTATGTTAGCTACTTTCTTATTGCTGACACCAAATACCTGACAGAAACAACTTAAGGAGATGAGCTTTATTTCGGCTTATGGTTTCAGGGGTCTTTGGCCCAGCACAATGAGACGGCAGAGGAGCAGCTCAGCTCACAGTGGTGGGGGTGTGAGGTGGAGGCTGCTCACCTCATGGTGGAACAGGAAGCAGAGATGCGTCCATGACTCGAGGCCTGGTTACTGTCCACAGGCCCACTCATGCTTCTCTTCCACTAGCGAGGCCTGCCTCCTAAAGATCCCCCACTCTTCCGCAATAGCACTGACAGCTTGGGGAGCAAACACTCAAAACATGGACCCGTGGGAACATTTCAGACTCCGCCACAGCAGGGGGTTTAGGCAGGTCAGGCAGATAGGTTGAGTACCCGAGGTGACAGACAAGGTTGCTGAGAATGGAGCACTAGAAAAACTAAAAAAGTAAGCATGATGGAAATTAAGGCAGGCTGAGTTATGTCTCCAAAGTCACAGTGGTCCAACAGATAGTGGCGCAATAGCGGTCCAAAGACGTAGAGAGCCATAGATCAAAGGCAGTGAGCGGTCCAGGAAAGTCAGAATGAAAACCCACATCTTGATCCCAGGACAATTACTCTTCTTGTGATTTTTTTTTTCCCTCTCTCTTTACTTTTTTGAGAGAGAATCTCATGGCCCAGTCTGGCCTTGAACTCTGGACCCTCTGACTTAAGCCTCCCAAGGGCTCACCATACTTGGAAGACGGTTGCTTGTTTTGTTTGTGTTTTCTTACAGTTCTGGGCATCAAACCCAGGGCCTCGTGTGTGTTAGACAAGCACTCCACCACCGAGCTATGTCTCTAGCACCACTGTTTTTCTTTCACAGTCCCTTCTGGGCATAGGTGGTCCTTCGTCTTCGAGGGGCGCAGTCGGTAGGAGCCTGTGGGCACCCCTGCTTTAGAAACAGCAGAAACGAAGGTTCCAGCCCAACCAGAAGGGTCTTCTACAGCCAGTGTGACTGTGGCTAGACCAGATGAAGTCCCATTGGCCACGGAGCGTTTTGTTTGTATAGGACACTGGCCAAGTCACTGGGGCCTGGAGCTTTGTTCCTGTTTGTGAGAAGTTGGCAGAGAGACCCCACCATAGTGGGATGACGGGCTGGAGACTCTGTGGACTTGGGATATGACAAGTAAGATTTCAGTATGTGGGGAGAACCAGTGAGGGTCTGTGTCTTCTCTGTGTTATTGCCAAGCATTGAGTTATGAATGTGCTCTGAGATACCCAGATGAAAGGCTTCTGTCAAGAGGAAACTTAGAGGAATGATAACAAACTCTGTTTTTTGGAAAGTTTTCCAAAGGGTTGCTGATCAAGTGTTTGCCATCTTTCCATTCCCTCAGTACTACATAGGAACCAAACTATTCCACGTGAAAACTGTGGCAAGTATTAAAGACAAAAATTTAAATGTGAGGGGCTAGAGAGATGGATTAGTGGTTAAGGCACTTGTCTGCAAAGCCAAATGACTTGAATTCGATTTCCCAGTACCCATGTAAAGCCAGATGCACAAAGGGGCACATGCATCTGGAGTTCGTTTGTAGTGGCTAGAGGTCCTGGTGTACCCATTCTCTCTCCCTCTCTCTTTGCAAATAAATAAAAATATTTTTAAAAAATTGAAAATGATCTGAATGTGACATTCTACCACTTAAAATTTTTGAGAAATTTCTCTGTACGTACTTAGTGGTCTTAGCTAAGGCTGCCTGGCTCTTTATACACATTTACAGAAATAAGAGGGAGCTATAAGCTTCTAAGGGAGATTAGGAAGTAGATTACTAGCCTTCTCCCTTGGGTTTAGAACTGGTGAAGTTTTCCCAGTGGGCAATTACTTCCATTTGTAATACATTTGAGCAGCTCTGAAACTTGAGGTCTCAATGACAGTGAAGTCTTCTTTTCCTTCTTTTAGTTCTGGGCAGAGCTCGTTTTGGCCATGAATCTCCAATAGTAACAGTCCCACCATGTGGTGTCTCTGCCCCGAGAAAATCAGTTTAAGGCAAACCTCCCATACTCCCAGAGTTTTCACCGACTGTGTTCTGTGTAACGTGTGGATCTGGTGAACGAAGTATTGTGTATAGGGCTAACAGTGCCGGTAGTTCAAGGTCATGACACCCTTGTCACTTACATCCAGTTTTAAACCATCCCTTCACAAAAACTCATCTCTAAATTTGGAGAAATTCCCAAGATATAAGGTCATTGTCTTCATGGTGTCTATGACTTGACCACTGCTGATACCATCACCGACTCTGGCCCAAGTATGGTACAGTGCCCGGGCTGCTGCTGTCTGTGTTTTGGCCTCCTTTTCTGGCATCCCTGGACTCAGAGCTGCCACTATGGGGACTTTCTGTCGCTGTGTCCTTAGCAACGAGGACCCTGCAGGCCCTTTGTTCTAGACTTTCGACCTCTTCTAGAGCTCAAGCTTCCTGGTTATCCACTTAAGGACTCAGCCTTCCTTTCTTCTTCCTTCCTTCCTCCTTCCTTCCCTTTCTCCTTCCCATCCTTCCTTTCTTCCTCCCTTCCTTCCTCCTTCCTTCCTTCTCTCCCTCCGTCCCTCCTTCTCATCTTTCCTTTCTTCCTTCTTCCCTTCCTTTGTTCCTTTGTCCCCTCCCTTCTTCCTTTTCCCTTCCCTACCTCCTTCCCTTCATTTCTTCCTTCTTTCCTCTCTCCTTCCCTTCCTCCATTTCTTCCTTCTTTCCTTTCTTAAGTTAATAATTTTTTGACAATTTCATACATGTATATAATGTATTTTGACCATACTTAAGCACATGATCTTCTCTTTTCCCCCTCCTGATAGGGATTAGGTGTAAGATAGCCCCATTTTGTAGACATCTAGTCAAGGTTATGGGTCCAAAAGGAATAAACAGATACCCATATGGCCTGACAGAGATCAAGGAGCACAGAGAGTGTAAAATGGTTCTAGAAATCAGAGTCTGGGAATAAACCCTTGTTTAACTCACCCGTCTACCACATCTGCACTCATCATTCTCTGTAAGTCACAGGAACTCGAGAGTGACTGGCTTGGGGTGTCTTAGTGACCTTTGAGTGTCTGTCATGCTCACCCCTAAGCTCAGTCTATCCAGAGCTGAGGAAGACTCCTTTGTTGTCAAAACTGGTAACATCCCTCTGTCAGGGTCTGCTCTTCCCCCAGCAAACGTTAACTGCCAGTAGCGCCTCAGGGAGGACTAGGCCTCAGGAGCCCCGCCCTCACCCACGGCGCCATGCTGAGAGGCCCTGCCCTGTGCAGGTCTAGCACAGGTAACCTCATCTGCTGTGAGCTCGTGAGTGCAACAGTCGGGTCATGTTTGGAAGACAATGTTCCAAAGCTCTCCTCCTCATCATCTCACATTCTTTCTGCTCTCTCTTCTGCAATGTTTCCCGGGCCTTGGAGGGGTGATATAGGGATGAGCACTCTCTAGCCACTTATTCTCAGCACTTTGACCACTTCAGAGTTGCTGCCTGAACTGGCACTCACTGCTATAAGAAATCTCACCTGACCAAGGCGGAGAGCAGCAGTAAACGTAACTATTTTGAGATCAGATTGATGGGTACACCATAGGACTCAGCTCTTCAGTCCCCTGTGGGGAATGCCCATCTGTGTTAGCTGCCAGTTCACTTTCACTGGGGAGTTCTTCACCCAAGAAGGGTTTTAAGAGAAGGAAGGAGCCCCTCATGGTCCATCTTTCTGTGTCCATAGTGTGACTTGCAGTATTTATCCAGTGTGTTATGTAGAAACCCTGGACAGCCGAGCGGAACGTTGCCTGCACTTCAGTAAAGGGAGGGAGAGCCAAGGATGCCACGTAAGTCAATGGCAGAATCACAGTGTGCAGTCTCCTAATCCAGGCACCCGTCTGCTGCTCCTTTCCACTGGATCTTAGCTTTGGTGTCAGCTTTCAGGGAAATGGCCCAGAAGACTGAGCTGTCTTCTTCACGTCACTTATAAGCAGTTCCAGGTCATGAGCACGTCTTCAAACTGGAGGATTGGATGTGAAGGCCATCTGGCTGTGACATGTGTCACCCTGTTGATTACTGGGTTTGATTTGTGATTGGCTGGCTAGGCTAGTGTCCCCTTCCTCCCTGCCTGTTCCATGTGTGTCCGTCCTGAATCTGCATGCTCAAAAAGAACAACCTTCCCCAAATAGAGGACTGGTCTCTGGTCAAGGGTATACGAGAAGCTGCACTCTCCTGCTAGAACCTCCAAACAAGCTCTCAAACTTTACAATTGCTTATATTAGCAAAGACTTGGAAACACCTCAGTGCCCATGTGTAGCCAAGCAGTTAAATTTAAGACAGTCTATCAAGTAAAATAATATGCAGCCATTAAAAAAATGAAGTAAATTTATAGACATGCTGTGAAAAGGTATCATTGTCACACTGTTAAGAGTAAGCAGACAATTTTGTTATAGTTCATACTATGATCTCATGTTGAGAATGTTCTGGATAAATGTAGACTGAGCTGCATAATGCATTGATTGCTTCTGTAAGGGACAAGAGTTTATAAGAGGCAAGTGTATTCTATGTGGCATGATGCGGTATTGATTGATTTATAAGAAAGCATTTCCTTTGTGATTAAAAAAAATCCAGCACATCTAAAATTATATCCAACTATGGCAGATGCTCATTGTACCGAATGGATGAAGGATTTTCTGTGGTTCTTGTGAAGAACCTTCTACACAGAGATGACTGACAGATAAAATGTAGGCAAGTTGAGTTTTTTTTTTTTATATATATCTATTAGGGGACTTGGCTGAAAGCAAGAAAATCCCAACTTAAGGGAGAAGTAAACGTTGACTGGAAAGAAACTGAAGGAAGGGCTGTGTCACATGGCCTCAGGGAGATGTTGAACAAGGCCCACTTCTGCGGTCTCCACGTAGGAACTCAAAGACCATCATGATGGGTTCCCTGGTGGCACGAGCCATGGGGCACAGCCTCTGTGTGACTCAGTTGCTGCAAAATGCAGCTGCCTGTCCCTGGCCAGTACGCACATCCCCGGCAAAGAGGATTTCCTTGGCTTCTGCAGGACTGCAGGAGTGTCCGCGGAGCTTCATGCCGCGCAGGGCCTCCTCTAGGGAAAGCGGCTGCTGTTCCCAAGGGTGCAGGCTGAACAGGAGTCAAAAGATTTCCACTGCACTTGCTCTTCTGAGTGCACTGAAAAGGTCACATTCTCTTGTCTGCTGTAACCTATAGTATGTGTTTTTCTCCCAGAAGATTCTTTTGCATTGCATAAAAGATCATTGAATCAACAGCCAAATTATGGTTTTCTGATAAAGTTTTTTTTTTTTTTTCTAGGTAGGGTCTCACTCTGGCCCAGGCTGACCTGGAATTCACTATATAGTCTCAATGTGGCCTTGAACTCATGGCAATCCTCCGACCTCTGCCTCCCCAGTGCTGGGATTAAAGGCGTGTGCCACCACGCCCGGCTGCAGGATTCCCTTATTTATTTACATACAACATTAAAAGTTAGGATCCATATATGAAAAAGAACATGTGATTTCTCTTTCTGGGTCTGGGTTACCTCTCTTAGTCTAATTTTGTTGAGTTCCATTCACATTCCTGCATTTTTTTTTTCCTGCTTGTCTCTTTGCTTCGAGGTAGGTTCTTGCTTGCTCCAGCCCAGGCTGATCTGGAATTCACTATGTAGTCTCAGGGTGGCCTCAAACTCATGGCAATATTTCTACCACTGCTTCCTGAGTGTCCTGCAAATTTTATAATTGAATTTTTCTTTATAGCTGAATAAAATTCCATTGTGAATACATACCACATTTTCACCTGTGGGTGGACATCTAGGTTTATTCCATTTCCCAACTATTGCGAACGGAGAGCAATGAATATGGACATCAAGTCTCTGCCATAAAGTGTAGATAGTCTTTTGAACATTTCCCCAGGAGTGGTATAACTGAGTCATATGGTAGTTCGAGTTGTAGCCTTTTGAGAAATCTCCACACTGGTTACCATGGTGGTTGTGCTAGTTTACGCTCCAGCCAACTGTGAACACGAGTTCCCCACTTTTTTTCTCATCCTCGCCAGTATTCCTTATCATTGACCTTCTTGATGGAGAGGGATGGAATCTCAAAGTGTTTTAATTTACATTTCCCTGATGGCTAAGGATGTTGAACATTCTTTTCCCCCAAAATATCTGTTGGCCATTTGTGTTTCTTCTTTTGAGAACATTCTGTTCATTTCATTAGTCCATTTACTGATGGGCGGTTTTGGGTGATTTGGTGTTAAATTTTTCCAGTTTTTTATATGCTCTAGATAACCCCTGCCTGAGGAACAGCTGGCAAAGATTCTTCCCATTCTGTAGGCTTCTGGATTCTCTGCTGATGGATTCTTCTATTGTACAGAAGCTTTTTAACTTCCCAAAGTGCCGTTTGTTGACTCTTGGGGCTATTTCCAGTGCTACTGGAGTTCAGAAAGTTCTCACTTAAACCTACAAGTTGCAGTGTGCTCCCTGTTTCCTCTCGTTGTTACAGCATTTCTGATTTGATGTTAAATTCTTTGATTCATTTTAATCTTTGTTAGCACATAAATTTGTAAAAATATTTTTATTTATTTATTTGCAAGGACAGAGAGAGTGAGAGAAGACAGACAGAGAGAATGGGCATGCCAGGGCTTCTGGCTGCTGCAAACGGACTCCAGATGCATGCACCACCTTGTGCATCCAGCTGTACGTGGGATCTGGGGAATGGAACCTTGATCCTCAGGTTTCGTAGGCAAAGCACTTTGACCACTAAGCCATTTTTCCAGCCCTGATAGCACACATATTTTGAAAGAAAAATGAATAGACTTATACCACCACTCATGTATGTATACTATATACATACATGTATATATTATACATATATACATGTGTATATTGCATATATATAATATATTATATATGTGTATGTTACATATATACATGTGTATATTATAGATACATGTATGTATAATTATACATGTATGTATAATAGACATTCATGTGTGTATAATACCACATATTGTATGACTGATGTTAAGTAGCTCAAAAGACTTAATGCTGCAGCATTGACTAGCCACAATAATATTGAGTTTGAGGGCTGGAGGGATGGCTTAGTGGTTAAGGCATTTGCCTGCAAAGCCAAAGGACCCAGGTTTGATTACCCAGGACCCACGTTAGCCAGATGCACAAGGGGGTGCATGCATCTGGAGTTCTTTTGCAGTGGCTGGAGGCCCTGACACACCCATTCTCTCTCTCTCTCTCTCTGTCTCCCCCTATTTCACTCTGTCAAATAAATAAATAAAAATAAAATATTTAAAAAAATATTGAGTTTGAACCAATGGAGCTACTCAGTCATAGATGACACACCCCTGTCCCTGTGCTCTCTGGGGTCATGGGCATCTTGCTGCCCACTAACAGTGGAGAAGGGAGAGTCCTCTCAGGAGCTGGTAAACAACCACCTCCTAAGGCTTTCTTTTGATCATTTAACATGGGGTAGTGCTCAGGAGTGTGGAGGAGACATTCAGATATTTTCACAGCTGTCAAATAATGGGGTCAGACCATGCCCATGCCATCTGCTCATTCTCACCCATCCCTGATGATCATATGCCTAATTCATCACCAAGTCAGCAGGTCAAGAATCAGCCATGTGAAAAGTGAGATGTCACTCAGCATCTTCAGCTGGGGTTTGGCTTAAAGTATGATGGGAATTTTGTATTCGCATTCTGCTGGCATCCCAAGTCCATCACTAGATCCTCTAGTAGTTAATGTACATCAAGATCGTATGTTGACAGAATGGGTTTCAATGAGAGCTTTCTGAGATGAAGATCTGATAATCCACATTGTTTTCTATTGTGTTCTTCACTCAATGATACATCAGCCAAGGTTCTCCAGAGTCACAGGATGGAAAGAGGGGGAGGTCTGAGGAAGATTTGGTTCACATGATTCTGGAGAAAAGCAAGTCCAAATCCCCAGTGTGCTCTGACAGTGTGGAGACCCAGCAGAGCCCACGATGCACATGAAAGTCAGAGGCAGGTTTCTGGAGGACACCCTCACGTTCAAGGACATTAGCTATTTGGTTCTACTCAGATTTTTCAACTGATTAAAAGAGGCCATCACACTTATGGAGGGAAATCTACTCTTACCCTGAGTTGTTAAACAGGCTGTCTTCTTGTCTTTTCTCCAATGAATATTTCTGGCATTTTTGTCAACAATCAGATGGCTGTAGCTGCCTGGATTGACACCTAGATCCTCTGTTCTGTTCCATTGATCTGTGTGTCTGTCTTTGTACCAGTACCATGCTGTTTTTGTTACTATGGCTTTGTAATATCACTTAAAATCAGGTATGGTGATGCTGCCAGCCTTATTTTTGTTGCTCAAAGTTGTTTTGTCTAGTCAAGGTATTTTTTTGTGCTTCCAAATGAATTTTAGGATTTTTTTTTTTTCTATTTCTGTGAAGAGTGTCATTGGAATTTTAATGGGGATTGCATTAAATGTGCAGATTGCTTTTGGTGAGACTGACATTTCCACAATATTCATTCTTCCAATCCAAGAACATTGGATGTCTTTCCACTTCCTAGTGTCTTCTGCAATTTCTTGCTTGAGTATTTTAAAGTTTTCATTGTAGAGATCCTTCACTTCCTTGGTTAGGGTTATTCCAAGGTAATTTACTTTTATTTATTTATTTTTGAGGCAATTGTGAAAGCGAGTGATTCCCTGACTTCATCCTCAGCATGTTTGCTGTTAGTATATAGGAAAGCTACTGATTTCTGTGTACTTATTTTGTATCCTGCTATGTTGCTAAACGTGTTTATCAGCTCTAAGAGTTTGCTGATATACTCTTCAGGGTCCTTTATGTATAGAATCATATCATCTCCAAATAATGATAATTTGATCTCTTCCTTTCCAATTTGTATCCCTTATATGAGTGTTTCTTGCCTTACTGCTATTGCTAAGACTTTCAGTACTATATTAAGTAAAAGTGGGGACAGTGGATACCTTTATCTTGTTCCTGATTTTCATCGAAAACCTTCAAGCTTTTCTTCATTTAGTATTATGTTGGCTGTAGGTTTGTGATAAATAGCCCTTGCTATGTTGAGATATGTTCCTTCTATACTGTAGGACTTTTACCATGAAGGTATGTTGGATTTTGTCAAATGCCTTTTCTGCTTCTATTGAGATGATTTTGTGATTTTTGTCCTTCAGCCCATTTATATAGTGTATAATATTTATCGATTTGCATATGTTGAACCATCCCTGCATCTTTGGGATAAAGCCTATTTGGTCGGGGTGAATAATCTTTCTGATATAATCTTGTATTATGTTTGTCAATATTTTGTTGAGAATTTTTTCATCTATGTTCATGAGGGAGATTGGTCTGTAATCTGCTTTTTTTTTTTCTGTCTTTGGTTTTGGTATCAGGGTGATTTTGGCTTCATAGAAGTTTGGTAGAATTCCTTCCTTTTCTATTTTATGGAAAAATTTGAGAAGCATTGGTGTTAGTTCTTCCATGAAGGTCTGATAAATTTACCAGTGAATCCATCTGGGCATGGATTTTTTTTTTTTTTGGTTGGGAGATATATTTTTAAATAACTGCTTGGATCTCCATACTTGTGATAGGTCTATTTAAATGGTTTAATCTCTTGATTTGATTTAGGTAGGTCATATAAACCTAGGAAATTATCCATATCATTCAGAGTTTCAAACTTAGATGAGTACATGTTCTTAAAGTGTGGCCTTATGATTTTCCGAATTTCTTTGGTAGCTGTTGTAATGGTGCCTTTTTTAAAAAAAAATCTCTAATCTTATTAATTTGTGTCTCTTCTCTCTTCTGGTCAGATTTGCTCAGGGTATATCAATATTATTTATCTTTTCAAAGAACTACCTTTGTTTCATTGAATCATTGTACTGTTGTTTTTGTTTCTAGTTCATTAATTTCTGCCCTAATCTTTATTATTTTTTGCTGTATATTGATTTTTGGTTTGCCTTGTTCTTTTCCCAATGCTTTAAGGTGGAAGGATTAAGTTGTTTACGTGAGACCTTTCTAATTTCTTAATATAGGCACTTAAAGCTATAAATTTCCCTCTTAGGACTGCCTTCATTGTATCTCAAAGGTTTTGGTATATTGTATTCTCATTATCATTTCATTCTACGAATTTTTTTATTTCTTTTTTGATTTCTTCAATGACCCATTCATCACTCAGTAGTGTACTGTTTAGTCTCCATGATTTTGTGTATGCTCTGTAGTTTTTCTTGTTGCTGATTTGTTGTCTAACCCTATTGTGATGAGATAGAGTGCAAGGAATTATTTCAATTTTCCTGTATTTGTTAAGATTTGTGTCCTAATATATGCTCTATTTTAGAGAATGTTCCACGTGCTGCAGAGAAGAATGTGTATTCTGCAGCATTTGGTTGGAATGTTCTGTTAGGTTCATTTTTTTCTATGACATCATTTAATCCAGATGCTTCTCTGTTTAGTTTTTGCCGGAATGAACTGTCAATTGATGAGAGTGGGCTGTTGAAGTCACCCACTGCAATTGTGCTTGGTGTTATCTGTGACCTTAAGTCTAATAGCATTTTGTTGATGAAATTGGGACCACCCATGTTAGGCGCAGATATGTTTAGAATTGTAATGTTTTCCTGTTGAATTTCTTCTTTAATCAATATAAAGTGACCTTTATCTTTCCTCACTAATGTTGGTTTAAGTCTATCCTGTTAGATATTAGGATAGCAACACCTGTTTGTTTTCTAGGCCCATTTGTTCGAAATACCATTTTCCACCTTTTCACTCTAAGATAGTGTCTGTCTTTTATGGAGTGGTGAGTTTCTTGGAGGCAACAAACAGCAGGATTATGTCTTTTTTTTTTTTTTTTTTTTTTTTTTTTTTTTTTTTTTTTGGTTTTTCGAGGTAGGGTCTCACTCTACCCTAGGCTGACCTGGAAATCACTATGGAGTCTCAGGGTGGCCTCGAACTCACGGCGATCCTCCTACCTCTGCCTCCCGAGTGCTGGGATTAAAGGCGTGCGCCACCACGCCCGGCAGGATTATGTCTTTTAATCTGATCTACAATTCTGTGTCTTTTGGTTGGGACATGGAAGCCATTGACATTAAGAGTTATCATTGAAAGGTGTGTGTTTATTCTCACCCTTCTTTTTGCTTTGTAGTTCTTCCTGTTTTCCCTTTACTCTCTTGTATTAACTGTTATTTGAGTATGGTTTGATTTTTCCTGTTTCCTCATGTGTGTGCTCTTCAGCATGAAGGATCCCTTCAAGTATCTTCTGCAGACCTGACTTAGTGGTCATATACTTCGCTAGCCTGTTTTTGTTGTGGGATGTCCCTCTTTCTCTGTGGGTCTCTGGATCTTTGGAGCGTTGGTTCCCCAAAGGTGTCCAGACAACCGTGGAGAGTAGGGTCTTGAGTGGACATGAGTGTGACGGGATGTGCAGCCGGGAGAGACAACTTCAGAGAGTAGTTCTTGTTTATTCAATAGGGAAATGGGTTTATAAGTAGCTGGCAGTAGGAAGAGGATCCTAAGGGGATTGGTGGGTTCGAAGGTTGCTAGCTGATGCCTAGGGACATTAATTCCAGCACATAGGGAGAGAGTCAGGTGATCTACGTAGTGGTGGGAAGAGGGTCGCAAGCGGATGGGCTGTGTGAAGGCTGCTGGCTGATACCATATAAGGAGTTTCCTAGGCAACTGGCCAAAGGTCACAGGGCTCCAGGTGTGCTGGGCTTGGAGAGGGAGTGGCCTCATGTAGCCTGGGGGGTCCTTAGCCATGCCTGGTAGCTCAGCCCATCCCCTGAAGGCTCCAGCCTGTGCCTGGCAGTGGCCTGACATTTCTCCATCAATTTGGATGGAAAGCTTTGCTGGGTAAAGTATTCTTGGTTGACAGTTATTGTCTTTCAGAACTTGAAAGACATCATCCCAAGCCCTTTTTGCTTTTAATGTTTGTGTTGAGTAATCTGCTATTATCCTGATGGGCTTGCCTTTATAAGTTACTTGCTTTTTCTCTATAAGTGCTTTCAGTCTATTTTCTTGGTTCATGTGTTTGGTCATTTAATTATAAATGGTGAAGAGAAGTTCTTTCCAGGTTTTGTCTATTTGGTGTTCTAAAAGCTGTATCTGCATTGGCATCTCTTTCCCAATTTGGTGGGGAAATTTTCTTCTATAATTTTGTTGAGAACCCTTACTATGCCTATGCCTTTGTAGAGAAATTCTTCTCTTTTACTATACCCTGAATTTTTATGTTTGATGTTTTCATAGTGTCCTGATTATCTTGAAATTCCCATTCATACCTTCCTATTAGCTTGTCTTTCTCTTTGTTGCATTGTATTAGATCTGCCACTTGGTCATCTAGTTTAGATATTCTGTTCTCTCCTTCATCCATTCTATTGGTGAGACTTTCTACAGAGCTTTTTAATTTGACTTACTGTGTTTTTCATTTCTAGTATTTGATTGGATTTTCTTCAGTGTTTCTATTTCCTTACTCTTGTCTTGTATTGATCTCCTTATTTCATTAAATTAGTTTCCTATATCTTCTTTAATTCCTTTGATTTCTTCTGTGGTCTCCAGAATCTCTGGATCTCTCCTACTTCTCTGCTTTGGATAATGATTTCTTATACACCTTCACTTTTCAGCAAAAGAGTGTATTTTGTAGGTTTTTTTTTTTTTTTACTTGTCTCCTCCCTAGGTTGCTTTGGAGTGGCTCATACTCCACTATCTTACCCAGAAGTCCTCAGGTCCTATCTTGAATGTCCCTTCCTGCTGGAAGACTTCCCAGCTACTCAGAGTCTATTCCCCAATTAGATTAGGTACACCTTATAATTATTTCTTCATACAAATGATATTTATTCAGTCGTGCTGTGTGCCTGACACTAATTCATGATCTGCGGCCATATTAGTAAGAAAATACATAAATAATAAACAATTATCATATCTTCGCCATACTTTGCCATGGCTTGTTCATTGTCTGTTGTCTCATGAAGCAGGTGACCTTCTCATATTCTTACCTCAGACTCTATGGAACATAAGTAAGCAGTTGATAAATGAAGATGCTTAGTATTTTGCTGATTGGCACTACATCCCTGGCCAACATGCTATTCCTGACCCTCCCTCACTTTATGTTGATCCACAATTGACATATCTGGGCTCTCTCCTTTTCCTTGCTTCCCAAGCTACCACTCACTCCACACTCACTTCAACTCCTTCTTCACCTCTGGATGACTCCACAGCAGAGCCGGTGATCATCTGTCTTTATATTCCCAAAGCTTTGCTCATTACTTAGCATTAGATATGCTCAATAAATACTGAGTTCTCAGTCAGCATCTCACAGCAAGAGCTGGAAGTCTTGGAATATGGCTGATTAGGGGAGGGTTTCTCCATATGTAAGGCACTAACAAATTACTTTGTCTATAGGTAAGTTGAGTTCTGCATAAAGTCAGTATAGATCACTTAGAAATTCTTTTGGGGACTCAAGTCTCTGGTGGGTTTAGTTGTTTGCTATTTGAATAACACAGATATTCCAAATCAAAGTCATAGCCAATAAATAATGGGCCTCAGTATGTGTGCCATGTTTATTTGCTCAAGAATAAAGAGTTCTGGAGCTAGGGAGATGTCTCAGTTTGTAAAGTGCTTGCCTTGTTAGCGTGAGGATTTAATTTCATTGTAGAACCTGTGCAAAAAGCCAGGCTTGATGGTGCATGTTTATTATCCCAGCTTTGGGGAGGCAGAGGATCCCTGGAGCTCACTGGCCTACCAGTGTAACCTAAGTGATGAGATCCAAGCCAAAGAGAGACCCTGTCTCAAGGAGAACCGGACAGCCCAGGGTGACCTGGAACTCTGTAGCTCCAGGCTGAGCTCAAAGTCACAGTGATCCTCCTACCTCTGACTCCCAAGTGCTGGAATTTAAGGTGTGTACCACCATGCCTGGCCAGAGCATCTTCCTTTTTGCTAGTCAGCTCTTTGCTAAGTTTGGAGGGAAATTTTATTTTAAAAAGAGAAAGAAGTGGGAGAAAAAGGAAATGAGAGGAGAGAGAAAGAGAGAGAGAGAGAGAAATTTGTAAATAGTTTTTCTCACTCCATCAGATGAGAAGCAGGAAGTAAGCTGGATGAGACAAGCGTGAAAGCAGACGTGGTGTCATCACGACCTCAGAAACACTGGCTGACTCTTTGCACAAGTCATATGGACCCATGTTGTGGGATATGGTCTGTTTCCTGAGATGTGCTGTTCTAAGAAACCTTGTCATCTCTGGTCCAACCACAAAGGGGGTGCATTCCAACCCTCAGTCTGTTAGGGAGGCTGTTGTGTTTAACATCATCTTAATATGGAAATGGAAACTCTGTCCTTTTCTGGGACAAGTGTCAGATTTCTGCCATGTCTCTTACCTAATTTTCCAAGCCACATGTTCTCATGGGCAAACAAGGCTTGTATGCAGCTTGCTATTTGCTTTCTCATTGCTGAGATAAAATACTCAACCAGAAGCAACTTAGGGAAGGATAGGGTGTGTTTTAGCTAACAGTTCCAGGTTACCGTCCATCACAGCAGGAGAGGCGTGGTGGCAAGTGCTCCGGTCAGCTGGTACAGTGAGGATGCAGGGCACGTTGACAAATGCTGCTGCTCAGGTTTTCTAAACAGTCTAAAACTGCAGCCCACAGTTAACATGGGTCTTCCCACCTCAATTAACCTAATCAAGATGATCCCTCACGTGCTCAGAGCATAACCAAATCTAGGTGACCTCTCACAATGATGCTAGGTCCTGTCAAATTGACAATCAGTATAAACCATTACACTGACCAACCACGAAAATGCTTTCAATTTTCTATGTGATCATTAGAAATAACAGTGAAATTAACCACCTGTTATTCTAGCCCCCATAATCTAGGAAAGCTAATTGAAACTGCTTACTGTTATTTTCCTTGCCAGGGTCAACTCTGAACCAAGATCTTGGAAGTTTAATGTTTTACTGATGTAATAGGCCATCATCAATTATTACATGATAAGTAGCTACCAAGGAGCATTGACTGTGAGGTTGTCACGGGGTGTGCCAATAAGCAGCCACAGTGAGACCAGAACAGAAGGTCTGATTTGCACTGCTGCCGGTCTCCCTGGTCTGATCACTGTCACCATGGCCAGTTAGGAATTCAAGCCACTGGGGTCAGGAGGAGTCGAGAATCATAATTAGAAAGAGACATGCTGAAAAGCCCCCACCCCAACCCCCGGACAAGTTTCCAGCCCACTGTAGGCATTTTACAAATTGCCACCTCTTTCATTCAATTCCCATGACAACCACATGCAATGGTGTTACATGAGTTTTCCTGGGGGAACCAATGTCTGTTCACCCCAGATTGGGCATTGCTGTAGACAGCTTCCTGTTGCTGGGATGGCCTTCCACACCAGGCACCCTTCAGGGGAGGAAGGGATTTATTTCAAGTTTACAGATCCAGGGGAAGTTCCCTCGATGGCAGAAGAAGCTGGCTCCCTTTCATAAATCCAAGCAGACAGAAAAACAGCAGCAAGCACCCAAAGGCAGCAAGCATAAATGGGCAGCAAGCAGGGTTCCCAGGCAAAGCTCTTATACCTCTGGACTGGAAACCAGACCTTTCCTCAAACATACCTTAGGGCTGGATCCCTGGATCTGCTCCCAGTGAAACCTCTTCCAGCCACTGGCTAGAGGTCCAAGTTACAAGCTTTAATAAAACATCTGAGTCTATGGGGAGGGGTGTACATTCAAACCACCATAGGTATCAACAACAGACCAAAGAAGATTCCACCCAAGTCTAGCCTGGTGAACCAATGAGTTTATTGAGGTTTCTTATAAGAGCCTGGATGAGGGGTTACTTACAGGAGCCTGGGGCACTTGGGCAGTCGCACCTACTGCAAAGCCCAGCATAGCATCAGTGACGACTCGCAAGATCTGCATCTCTGGAGTTCCCTGTGCAACTTGCAGGCATACCCTCAGAAAAGTCTCCCCTCCCCAGGCAATTGTTCACTACTTTATATAACCTCCAGGAGGGGTCTTGTGAGTCTTGTAGGTTTTTCATAAGAGCATGCAACTGTCTTGTGAGTTTTATGAGCCTCCTTCACATTCTTTCTACAGGGAAGGCTGCAATCTAGGGGAATTACTGTGGAATAACTATATCACTGTGGAAGGGAATAACTGCAACAAGTGGGTACTATTCTGATCTCTAGTTTACAGATCAGAAAACTGAGGTCCAGAGAGGTTAGTCAACTTTCCTAAAACTATATGCCTACAAAATGCATGTCAGAGGTTTGTATATAAATCTGTGTGTAGCAGTTGTCTTCTCATTGTGAGAACAAAACACTGGGCCAGAAAAGGGTTTATATCCCACTGAGAGAGGAGGTTTGTCATGGCAGAGAAGGCATGGCAGGAGCAGCGAGCTTGCTGACATCATCATGTTTCAGCAGGCAGGAAAGAGAAAGAATGAGCTTTCTAGTTCTAGCATGGGGGCGGGGCTGGGTTATAAACTCTCAAGACCTACCCCCAATTGCACACCTCCTCCAGCAGGGCTCCACCTCCCAAAGGCTTCACCAGCTCTGGGTCAAGAATGAGGCTTCATCTCAAGGCTATGGGAGACATTCCACATTCAAACTCCCGCACCGTGTATCCCAAACACACACCCATAAATGTATGTGAAAGATTATGAATAGAGCATTCCTTTTCTTTATTTGTATACACAAAAGGGTCCTGAATATACACCTAATTTCTTAAATTCCAAAAGTTCACAAACTATCCTACCTTCCTATTGCCAGAGGAAAATAAAGATTGCCCTTTCGAACGCTTGCCAGGGGATAAAGAACGTAGCATTTTTCCCTAACTGTGTTACCGAAAGATACAGAAATGACAGAGGGATTCAGAGTGACCTTCCCTTTCTGGTGTAGGCTGGTATCCCAAACTTCCCATGCTTAGAAAGTGTCTTCAAGCTCTTTGTGTACCCCTATTACTTTTTACTAGAACTGTGAACCAGGAATTTTCATTCCTCTGAATGAAGTAGGTGTTTCATCTTGTGTAGAAATACACAGAAGCTGCAGACTTGTGCTTGCCAAGCAGCGGTGCTCACATTGGTTGTTATATGCACAAGAAAGGGAATTAAGAATGTCATATGTCAAACCACGCTTGGGCATGGTGGCACTCACCTATAAAACTAGATGGAGGCTGAGGCAGACGGATCACCTTGGAGGCCAGCCTGGGCTACATAGTGGTGGTACTCTTTCTCAAAAACCAACAGGTATAAAGGGATTCAAAAGGTAGGGAGGGGGGACCTAATAGGATGGTATTGTATATGTGTAAATAGAGGAATAGATTAATGGGGGTGAAAAGGCCTAAGTGAGGTTAGGGGAAGAGATTGAGTAAAGGAAAGGTGGAGGGAGGGCTAATCAAAATCTAAGAGGATATAAATAAATCATATGGAATCCTACTGTTTGGGACAATAGACCACTCAGGAGCCATATTTGTTACTAGACAATTTTCAGTGCCAGGTATGGGATAACTTCCAGTGAGTTGTTGGCCAGGGAGGTCCCTGATTCCTCTAAAACATTAAAGGCCATTGCCAAGGCCCTTGGTTTCCCATGAGGAATAGATGGTAAGTCCCTATTGCTGATGACTCCACATACTTGGGCTGCAAGGTCACTGTGAAATCCTGCTGTAGCTGAGCTGAAAACCTCGTTCATGTAGACCAGCTGACAGAAAGCTGGAAAAAGCCATGCTACATGCAGTTCAATGGGAGAGAGAGAAATCACCAGTGAAGATACCCAACAGTGGACACTGCAAGCCTTATATTTGGCCAGCCAGGCCAAATGAGCCAATGGGTGCAATAGTGGCATGTCTGTTATGGGGGAAACCAACCGCCCTCTAATTTGACTGTAGGCCCACTCCATGGGAGGGAATACATCCCTGATACTGAAAACCTACAAGAGGGGTAGTCATGAGCCCCAGGAGTATAATGTTTGCTGCTGTCTGGCTAAAAGTATATACTATGCTCACCAAACTGCCCACTAAGCACTTCTCTTAATGTGCATACCCATATATTAATGCTACTCTCACTTTTGGTTAGAGAACCTTCTCTTTTCAGCTGGCAGTGACCTTGGGATGACTCAGAAGATACCATGGTGCTGAGAAGAAGTGACAGAGGAGTGTTCAGCACCAAAATATCTCAATCACACCTCCCATAGCTCAGGGTCCATTGCGGAAGAGGTGGCTGGAAAGAATGTAAGAGCCAAAGGAAGGATAATACTGCTTATAATTCACTCTTCCAGACATCAAATGGCCTGGATATCCATGACCTCACAGTGCCTGACACTACCTACACAAGACCATCATAATAAGAAGAAAAGATCATTACATCAAAATAAAAGAGAGACTGATTGAGAAGAGGAAGGGATATGATGGAGGTGGACTTTCAAAGGGGAAAGTGGAGTGGAGGAAGGGCATTACCATGGGATATTTTTTACAACTATGGAAGTTGTCAATAAAAGAAAAATTAAAAGCAAGCAAACAAACAAAAACCTCAACAATGAGGGCTGGAGAGATGGCTCAGCAGTTAAGACACTTGCCTGCAAAGCCTAAGGACTCAGTTTCAATTCCCCAGTGCCCACGTAAGCCAGATGCATAAGGTAGCACATGTGTCTGGAGTTCATTTGCAGAAGCTGGAAGCCCTGGCATGTTCAGTCTTTCTCTATCTGCCTCTTTCTCTCTCTCTCTCAAATAAATTAATAAAAATAAAAATATATTAAAAAAAACAACAATGACAAAAAACATTTCGTGACTACTGTGATCGGATCTTCCACATGTGCAGAGACTGTCTTTCCTCTTAAACACACTCCTGTTAGTTTTTTTTCCTCTGGGATAGTATGAAGAGGGAACTGCAATTTCTTCACTTTCTCTAAAACTCCGATCTGTGGTGCATGACCAGCCTAAAACAGGACACAGAAGTTTGCCACATGAATTCACAAAAGGACAAGAAAGACAGGTGGCTGTGCTTGGGCTCCTGTCTCCAGATGGTGTGAACACAGAGCAGAGTCCTGTCCTTGGCACGTCTTGCAGATGCCTATTTCCCGTGGCAGAGTCAGCCTAGCGCGTTCTGCAAAATTTTGCTTGGGGGGGGGGGGAGTCAGAGTAATTGCTAAGAAGTTTACATTCAAAAGGGAAGTCAGACCTGTTTCTCCTCAGCTGGCCTTGTGGCTCCCTATTTCCAGTAACTTTTAACCTGTTAATTCTCTACTCCAGTGGCAAAGGGGCTGCAGAGGACTCACTTAGCTCAGTGAGATTTGGGGGTGTAGGTGCATGTTCCCTGGAGGACAGCTTGTCCCGCCGCTCTTCCGGATGGTAACCAGGGCTTGCAGCCACCAAGGCTCACCCATTCACACCCTGTTACCTTGGTCTCCAGCTGTGGTTTCTGATGAGCAGTTTCCATGGCAACAACAACAAAAAAAGCATCTCCGGTGTGCTGAGATGAAAAGGGCAAAGGAAACCTCAGGTAAGAGAAGCAACACTCCACACATGACTTTAGAGGGAATGACAATTTAACCAGGAACAATTATTTGGTGCCAACATCCAGGCTTTTACTTTTAACTTTTACCTCACCTTTGATGGTATTAATCTCTTTTTCTGGCATTTGTACCAGAAGACCTACCTTCTCCTTTTTGTTAAATGGTTCCAATTTCTAGAAGATGATGGCCTAAAATAATATTTCTCAAGCTGGAGGTTAGGATTCTGTAAGAGGTCATGCATACATAGGTCCTTCTGACAGAAAAAGCAAAGAATTAAAACTGTGGATTCTCAAACAGAAAGAACTAGCATTCTGAATATTTTCCTTCTAATTTTGTCAGATACCTAATTTGTGTTTGTTTATGCTTTCCTGACATCTCTGGAAGTCAAGATGCCATTGATTGATACCTGACAAGAAAAAAATAAGGAAGGAACAGAAGATGTAGAAGAAAGAATGTAAAAGAAACGTTATTTTAGACCATGATTTACTGTGGTTCTCAGAACTTATCTGGTTACTCAAAGCTTGTGACTGAGGTCTTTGAGAAACCCTGAGCTGTAGACCACCCTGACCTCTCCATTGTCTGGCTTTTGGTTTATTTTTACTTTATTTATTATTATTATTATTATTATTATTATTATTATTGTTTGGTTTTTTCGAGGTAGGGTCTAGCCCAGGCTGACCTGGAATTCACTATGTAGTCTCAGGCTGGTCTGCAACTCACAGTGGTTCTACCTTGACTTCCCGAGTACTAGGATGAGAGGTGTGTGCCACCATGCCCGGTGCTTTATTTATTTATTTTGCAAGTACATGTATGTGTGGTACGTGTGGTGTGGTGTGTCCAATGTATGCACATATATGTGCAGATTTACATGTCCCATGCGCACTTGTGTGGAGGCCTGAGGGGGCACTAGGTGTCCCCTTCCATTGCTTATCTACTTGGTCCCTTGTTAAGGAGTCTCTGATCTCCTATTGGTTGCTGTTAGATCAAGCCCCAGTGACTCTCTGGTCTCTACTCCCCACATGTCTGGGTTTGCACGTATGTGTGGCTACACCCAGATGCTTACATGGGTTCTGGGAAGTCAAATTCAGGCAGTCTCAGGCCTCATGCTTGCATAGGAAGCTCTTAACTGACAAGCCATGTCTCTGCGCCCCGGTTTCTGGCGTCACATATAGTCTTGCTTCATACTTGCAGGTCTTAGTGTTTTCAATCTAGGTTCTGCAGATGAGAGAAAACATGAAATATTTATCCAGATAATGTCTAAATTTTACATTAGCTTTCAGTTTGGGTCAGCCTTCCTGCTTGGTATTTCCTGAGTGTGAATGAACCCTGATCACGGTGCACTTGTCCAGATCCTCAGAAATATCCTGGAGGTTTGTGAAACTTCTGTGGCTGTCTGTCTTTCCAGCCGTCACTTCTGACGTCGTAGCTAATCTCTTACCTGCCTCTATCTGTACTGCAGACCTGCTCAGCAGTCCCCTTGGCCTCCCACTTGTTTGTCATTAGTTCTAGTAACTTAACAATGCCTCGGGTATGGGACTTCCCCGGGGAGCTTCAGATCAAATCCTCCCTACCCAGTCTCCATGGCTACGATGCTGTAGGCCTCGTGGGAGAGGGTGGGGACAACTCTGAGTTAAAACGTCACAGACCCCACCATTCTGGCATTGCTGTCTAGTAGTTTCTTTCTCCTTCACTGTCCTCACTGCCATCCTCTCTTCTGAGACAGGGTCTCATATAGCCCAGGCTGGCTTCAAACTCACTATGTAGCTGAGGATGACCTTGAACTTGTGATCTTGCTGATTACTGTGATTGCAGGTGTCTGTAACCAAGCTGGTTTATGTGGTGCCAGGGATCGAACCCAGGGCTTTGTGCATGTTAGGCAAGCACTCCACCACCTTAGCTACATTCTGTTCCTCCCCTTCTCTCCTGTCTTGTTCTTTCCTCTCCTTGCCCCCTTCCTCTTCCCTTTCCCTCTCCTTGCCTTACCTCATCCTCTGCCTCTCCTCTCTTCTTTCCTTTTTTTTTTGCTTTGATATAGAGTAGTTTCATGTAGCCTAGAATGACATTGAACTGGCAATCCTCCTGCCTTAGCCTCCACAGTGCTGAAACTACAGAAGTGCACTACCATGCTCTGAGTTTGTTTCTCATAAATAAATGCTTTTCAGGGGCTGGAGAGATGGCTCAGCAGTTAAGCTGCTTGCCTGCAAAGCCTGATGATCCAGGTTCAATTCCCTAGTACCCACATAAAGTCAGACGCACAGTGGTACATGCATCTGGAGTTTGTTTGGAGGTCCTGGTGCACCCATTCTCTCTATTTCTCTGACTCTATTCTCTCTATCTCTCTCTGCTTGCAAGTGAATAAAAATATAAAAAAATAAAAATAAATGCTCTCCAGTTTGTTGTGTCTTGCTTACTTCCAGCATTCTGGAACAATTGCTTTGGTAAGATTACCAATTTACTTGGGGCTTTATTTTTAAAAAATTATTTATTTGCAAGCAGAGAGAGATAGGGAGAAGAGAGACAGAGAGGATGGACACATCAGAAACTTCAGCCTCTGCAGACAAACTCCAGAAGCATGCACCTCTTTGTGCTCTGGCTTTATGTGGGTACTGGGGTGTTAAGCCCAGATCATCAGGCTTTGCAGGCAAGTGCCTTAACCACTGAGCATCTCTCCAGCCCGTGCTCAGGTTTTTAAAAATATTTTTAAAGTATATTTATTTAATTTATTTGAGAGAGAGACAGAGGCAGACACAGAGAGAGAATGGGCGCACAAGGGCCTACAGCCACTGCAAACGAACTCCAGAAGCATGCACCACCATGTGAATGTGGCTTACGTGGGTCCTGGGGATTGAACCTTGGTTCTTTGGCTTTGCAGGCTATCACCTTAGCGCTAAGCCATTCCTCCAGCCCCCATGCTCAGGGCTTTTAAATGAGGATTTACCAAGGTCTTCACTTCATCACTCTGCAAGTGCCTAGATCTCTCAGCACCTCTGATCAGCACTTGGAACTATATTTAATTATAAGAAAATTATAGCCACCAAAAGCAGGTGAATGACTAGTTGGTAGGATAACAAAATAATTGCAAGCAATTAGAGGTCTAGTGACAGAGTTTAGAAAAATGAATCCCATTTGAAACAGAAGTAAGAAGCTTTCCAGATTTGTCATCACGAAGTGTTTAGGAGCTAAACTTTCTTTTGGGACTCCTGTATCATTCTTTGCATATGTTAATCATGGAATCACCAACTTGTTTTCCAATTAACTGCTTAAGGGCCCTTCTTCTCATTTTTGGGAGTTACTATAGTTTTTTAATAACTCAAGTGGTCTCTCAATGTACGAACCGGGCTCATAGTGGGTACTGAATACATTTTTTTTTGTCTTTCTGTGCTTGGTTTATTTCTTTATTTTTCATTTTTTTATTAGTTATGTACACAGTATGTATACAACCATGTTGGTACCATCGTTAGCCTCCTCCCTGTCCTCCCCCCTCTGCAGGGACGCTCTTCGTTGGGGAATGTGGGAAGAGGGGGCGGAAAGATTGTTAGAGCCACATGTTGGGACATTATGCACTGAATACATTTTTGATCAATATTGCTAGACACTTTCAGAGGGAGCAGCATTCCCAAGGGTAAGAACCCTGAAGACCTAATAGTACCTGTGGACCAATCAGGACTTTATTCTGAACAATCAATCCTTTGGCATACAAACCTCAGGGATCAATTTGGCTTGTTCTCTGTTTTTTGCTGTGTACAAATGCTTTTTAAAAAATGAATATTTTTATTATTGACAACTTCCATAATTATAGACAATAAACCATGAAAATCCCCCCTCACTTTCCCCTTCACAACTCCACTCTTCATCATATCGCCTCCCCCTCAATCAGTTTCTCTTTTATTTTGATGTAATGATCTTTTCTTCTTATTATGATGGTCTTGTGTAGGTAGTGCCAGGCACTGTGGGGTCATGGATATCCAGGCCATTTTTTATCTGGAAGAGTGAATTATAAGCAATATTATCCTTCCTTTGGCTCTTACATTCTTTCCACCACCTCTTACATAATGCACCCTGAGCCTTGGAAGGTGTGATAGAGATGTTTCTGTGCTGAGCACTCCTCTGTCACTTCTTCTCAGTACTATGGTGTCTTTTGAGTCATCCTAGAGGTCATCATCATCTGAAAAGAGAAGCTTCTGTAGCCAAAAGTGAGAGTAGCATTAATATATGGGTATGAACATTATGAGAAGTGCTTACTGGGAAGTTTGGTGAGCATAGTATATACATTTAGCAGACAACAGCAGGCATTACACCCCTAGGGCTCATGACTTCCCTGGCATAGGCATAGGTTTTTCAATATCAGGCATGTATTCCCTCCCTTGGAGCAGGCCTCTATTTCAGCTAGAGCGTGGTTGGTTTCCCCCATAACAGACATGACACTGTTGAACCCGTTGGCTCATTGGTCTGGCTGGACAAACTTAAGGCTTGCAGTGTCCACTGTTGTTTATCTCCACAGATGACTTCTCTCTCTCCCGTGGAGCTGCATGCAGCATAGCTTTTTCCAGCTTTCTGTCAGCTGGTCTACATGGAGGAGGTTTTCAGCTCAGCTCCAGCAAGATTTCTCAGTGATCCTGCAGTCCAAGCATGTGGAGTCCTCAGCAATAGGGTCTTACCATCTATTCTTGGTGGGAAAACAAGAGCCTCGGCAATGGCCTGTAATGTTTTGGGGGTATCAGGGACCTCCCTGGCCAACAACTCACTGTAAGGTATCCCATCCCTGGCATTGAAAATTTTCTAGTAACAATCTATGTCCAAAAAGTAGGTTTTCACATGACTTATTTATACCCTTTTAGATTTTTATTATTTATTTGAGAGAAAGAGGGAGGGAGGGAGAGAGAGAGAAAGAAAGAGAGAGAGAAGGGTATGCCAGGGCCTCCAGCCACTGCAAAGGAACTCCAGCGCATGCTCCACCTGGTGCGTCTGGCTTATGTGGGTCCTGAGGAATGGAACCAGGGTACTTTGGCTTCGCACTAACCACTGATCAATTTCTCCAGCTCCCTCTTGGATTTTGATTATCCCTCCCCCACCCTTTCTCTGCCCAGACTCTTACTCTGACCTCATTTAAGCATTTCCACCCCCAATAATCTGTTCTACTTATGACTTATTCTTTAATACATGCTCTACAAGTAATTATCTTTAACCTAGTTTGGCACTGAGTGCTAAGACATCTTTATTTCAAGTAGCATATTCCCCACAGAACAGTGCTAAGATCATCATGGGTGCTTCTGCTCTGTGTAGTGGCATCTCTGTGTCTTGTGCTAACTTCTTTTTAAAAATATTTTTATTTATTTGTTTGTAAGCAGAGAGAGATAGAAGAGAGACAGACAGAGAGAATGGGCATGCCAGGGCCTCCAGCTGTTGCAAAAGAATTCCAGGTACATGCACCTCTTTGCATATCTGGGTTTATGTGGGCACTGCATAGTCAAACCCAGGTCCTTGGGTTTTGCATTCAAGTGCCTTAACCATTGAGCCATCTCTCTGGCACTCTTGTACTAATGTTTATGTGTGTTTGCAAAAGCTGGGATAAGCCATACTGAGGATACTGGATGTAAGCAGCCCAGCAACTTGTTAACTAGGAAAGGATTAATTACAGAAACCCAATATCACATTCTTTTTAATATCGCCCCAAAAGCTCATTGTGTTCTCAGCTCTCCATACACCCTGCTGGTCACTTCTCTGCTGGGCTATCACCTGGCTTACTTGCTTTCCCTTACTGTAACAAACAACTCATACAAATCCATTTATCAATAGAAAGGGTTTGAGATCAATTGCCCTTCTGTTTAGCCTGTGATAAGAGCACATGGTAGAGCAGAAGAACATACCTCATGACTAGAATTAAAGCAAAAGAAGAGGGGCCTGGGTCCCACTATCCCCTTATGATGCACTTCCCCATAGTAAAAAGTCCTCCCACCTCGGCCCCATTTCCTAAAGTTTCCACTGTCTCCCAGGAGCACCACGCTGCAGAGCGAGCCTTTAACAGCAGGGTCTTTGGGGGCTGCATTCTAGATCCAGACTCTAGCATATCTCTGTGGTAGCCATTATAAAGAAGGGACAAGATTGACTTCCCTCTCATCTTCTAAGGCACAGTGGATGGCTATAAGTAATGAGGATTTATCAAAGCTTGGGGATAAAAGACAGGAAGTAACCACATTGCACAAGGTCAGGATGCCTGGAACCCTCTCTCACATCTGCTCAGAGGGAGCTGTCCTCATAGCTCTGGCACGCCCACATTTCCAAGCCTTACACTCTGCTGTTTCTATAAAAAAGAGAGGAAGGAGTTGTCCTTGTACAGGTGCATTCTTAGCCTTCACTTCCTAACACTGAATTGCTTTCATTTCCCACCATTAACCAAAGGAGATATTTATGCCCTTTGGAACACCCTTCAGCTCCACCAACCATAGTATGTTCTAATCCTGAGTTCCTCAGTGGTCAACCACTTACAAGTATAGCATCACTACCACTCTATATTGTCTTAATTAAAAATGTTATTTGATACATTTGTGTTCCTGTGTGTAAACATGGGTGTGTGTGTGCCACAGCATGTGTGGAGGTCAGAGGGCAGCTTTCTGATCCATCCTCACTTCCACCTTCCTTGAGGCAGGGTTTGGTTGCTCACCACTCAGTTCACAAGCTTCTGGGAAATTCTCCTGTCTCTGGTATTACAGAAGCCCACCACAGCTTCTGACTTTTATGGTGGTCTGGACTCATGTACTCAGAGTTGCACCACAATCGTTTTATTCACTGAGCCATCTCCTCAGTCCAGTATCATCACTATTTTTCAAAGCCTTGCTAAATTGGTCTGAAAAAAGCAGTTATTTTATACAAGTGATATCTTGGTTCCCCACCCCCTGCCCTTACTAAATGTTCACACTCAGCCTTATACACCACTGATCAGGTTCTCCACACACTAAGTAGTTTAGGCAAAACAATTGCTCATGTACCATGATAATTATGAAACACTTTAGAAATTTTCTTCTTCTTTTCTTTCTTTCTTTCTTTCCTTTCCTTCTTTTTTTTTTTTTTTTTTTTTTTTTTTGGTTTTTTGAGGTAGGGTCTCAGGCTGACCTGGAATTCACTATGGAGTCTCAGGGTGGCCTCGAACTCATGGCGATCCTCCTACCTTTGCCTCCCAAGTGCTAGGATTAAAGGCATGCGCCACCACACCCAGCACTAGAATTTTTCTTTTGAATGGTGGAAGTGCTTGTTGGTGACTGGCAGTTGACAATTTAGACAAAAGTTGATGATCACGCATGCAAATGAGCAGAAGCGCTAGGTGGCTAGGTGGTATTTGGCTTAAGCAGACGGGGTTTGAGAGGAAAGCATTTCTGATGGAGGGAGGACTAAGGTGTGGTGGCGGGAAGAAGTGGGCAGGCCAGGAGGTGCTGAGCCACTGGCGTAGTTAAGGCCCTCATCATTAGGGAGTGAAGCTAGAAATGAAAGACGAGACGGCTATGGAGAGCCTTGAGTGTCCGACAGGGAATTTGGATAAGTCTACACACAGAGGAGAAAAGAAAATGGCAAGTTAACCTCTTGCATTACCAAAAAAGTGACCAAAGGCCAGGTGACCTTGTGGAGGGGGTTGTTTTGTCTGCTAGACCAATGTTTCCCACATCAATGACAAACTGCTATGAATAAGGCACCGTGTTGGGAAGGCCAGAGCCCCTGGCAAATGGATTTCCTAGAGTGAGTGAGTGAGCAGAAACATCTGCCAAACGCCTAGAAAGTGTATTTAATGCAGAGGCTGGTGCTAAGTATCAGGATTAAGGGAAGCATGGCAGGGGGGATTTAAGTATGAGTTTCCCTTGGAAGCTTTTCTCAGAGTTCAAGTGCTTGGGAAGGACTGACTAGCAGGAACGGCATCCTTCCAGCTTTTGCATGAGTAATGCTTTTTATTGCATGTGCCGATCGAGGAGCGTGGACTCCCCGAGGCTGCCGTTCTCCCAGCAGTTTCAGAACCCGTGGCGACAGTGACCAGCTGCACTCCACCAGCTGATAAAATCCTATGACATGGAGGAAAGAATACTCTGGAAGAAATGAACTTGTGCTCTGCCCTTCTCTCTGTCCAGTCAGCCCCTCAAGCACAGAAACACGGTTTTCTTCATCCATTTGGGTTGTTGTAACAAAATACCACGGCCTGAAAAGCTAACCACAGAAATTAGTTGTGCAGTCCGGGAGGCTGGGAAGTTCAAGGTCAAGGCGCTAGGTCTGCAGAAGTGCCAAGTCTCACATGGTCGAAGGCCGTTGGTGAAAGAGGGGAGTGCTTTGTCCTTACAGGGAAGAGACTGAAAGGAATGAGATCTCTCCAGACCTCCTGCAAGGTCCCAATCCCTCCCATGGGGATGCTGTCCTCATGTCTCAGTCACCTCCTAAAAGCCCCACTTCCTGACATTATCACAGTGCCATTATGTTTCAACAGTGGAATTTTTGGTGATACATTTGGATCTTAGGAACTATGTAGAGCTGGTGGCTTGTGTTCTGGCATGGACTGAACAGTTGCATCATTCATATTTACTTATACCTATATCTCTAAATATGTCACTCATATATATGTATAAATTATATATATATATAAAATTATATACATGTGTTGTATGGCGTTTTTCCTCTGGACACAACATGAAGCCATCTTGAGGTAAAAAATGTTTTGGCCCAGTCACCATGGCAACTTTGGAGCTGAACAACACTGTGATGCGATGTCTGTAGTAATGACAACTCCCTAGTTGCTGGAGGAAGGAAGGTCACAAGACCCTCACCTGAAGTTACAGCAATTGTCCCTGCCTGCCCTCTCTCCAGCTGCAGGTGATCTTGGGGAAAAGCTAGATTACACAGGAGGTAGAAGAGGGTTAACTAGAAGAGGGACTCCATGTGCAGCTTCTGCGAGGTTGTTGTCCAGGATAGGGTAGGACTTTGCTGTGAAGCAGCAGCCCTGGAGTCTCCCATGTGCCTGTAAGCAACCTGTCACCTGTGCTTTGTAAGGCAACCCAGTAAACTCATTGGTTCATGAAAACTGGTTTTGGGTTAATTTTCCTGTGCTCTGCCATCTGTGCCCTATCTGGGGGAGAAAACGTGTGCTCATGTCTCCTCAGGGGAAAATTTTCTCGTAACAATATGTGCTTGTGTGCACACATGCATGTGTGTTCTTAATCTCCAATGTGATGGTACTTGGGGCTGGAGTCTTCTCAAGGTACTTGGGTTTATATGAGAGGATAACCGTACAGTCTTCATAGTGGGATTAACATCCCTCTGAGGAAGAGAGTAAGACATGATGAGGCTGGGGAGATGGCTCCATGGGTAAAGAGCTCACCATGAGTTCAAATCCCTGGCACCCCTGTAAATCCTTGGCATGGTGGCAAGTGCCTATGATCTCAGCACTGGGGAGGAAGAGACGGGGGAATCTCCAAGATTGCTGACTAGCTACACTAGCCAAGTCATTGAGTTCGAGGTTCAGCGAGAGACTCCAAGGCATAAAAATAAGGTGATCGGTGATAGAGGAGGGCACCCAACATTGACCCCTGACCCCCACACCTGTGTAGACATAAGTGCAACTACACACATATGAACATGCATGCCCACCACATACACAGATACGTAAAAAAGAAAGAAAGTGAAAGAGATATGAGCTCTCTGCTTGTCCATCTCCCTCTCTCCCTCATCTCCACCCCCTTCTTTGCATCCGTACATCAGGAAAAGACCATGGAAGGACATAGGCAGGAGGAGGACCCTTCCCAAAGCCCATGAATGCTGGCACCTTGACCCCAACTCGTTTCCAGAACTATGAGAAATCAATGCTTGTTTAAGCCAAACAGTCGGGATGATTAACTAGAACTGTCCGAAGTAAGACACAGTTCATTTTGAGGCTCAGGAAATTGTCTGAGAGACAGATATGGTTTTGAGTGACAAAACGTTAACATCTCCGTTAATCTTGATTGCGGCTGGGGCCACAGGAAAGAGCACTGGAAATTAGGGTGCACCTGGACTCTGCATGGCGCCAAGGGCTGGGAAGAGCGGAGACTGGAGAGAGCAGGAAGCAGATCCCACTGACCTTAGCCAGGGATGCGGACTCCAGTTGAGAATTTGGGTCCAGAATATTGGAAAAGGCAGGTCTGGCACCATTGGCTCCCCAAGTCTTTCACATACCTCTCCTTCCTTAGTTCCTGACTGCTCTGATCCTGGCTAGAAGATGCTAGAGAGACAGGAGTCCCAGCCGGCAACAGCTGCCGGTCTCCATAGGAGAATAATAGAACTCTATTTGGCCTGGAAACCTATCCTTCTCCTCTCCCTTAAGTGTCCCCAAACATACAGCCCCTCCTGTTGATTCTGGAACGGCCAGTCTCTCTCTGCTCACCTCAGTGCATCACCTCAGCATAGGATTTCATGAGAGGGGAAATATTGCCTTTGGCACCCCTGTGTCACCCGCTTACAGGGCTCAGTGAAAGTTCCTTGTCCCCCCCCGCCCCTCCCACAGATCGCTTTTGTTGTGTGTAAGTTAAGTCTGCCTCAAGCAAGGAGCTGCCAGGTGGTGACAAATGCTGGAGACAGTTCCTTGAGTCGGCTTTGAAAATGCGTCTCTGGTAGGGAGCCAAGCCCATCTCAGTAAGGATGGCAGGGCTACAGATGGGACTTGGAAATAAATGATTGCCCCAGGCCAACTCCACAGACAAACGATGAGCTAATTTCTGCTCAGTAAGACTGCTATGTATTTGCTGGTCAGAATGTGCCAAAAAGTTCGAGTTCACATGCTTTGAGCTGCATCCTTCCCCTTATGTCTATCTGGCTCCGTTGAATCCTTAAACAGCCCGTTTCTTTGAGCCCGAGGCTGAACAGTGCGAGGGCTTGGGTTCATAGTGAACAAGGTAGTCGTCTGGTCTCAGGAAGGAAGGGAGGTGTCTGCTGAATGCAAGGATGTGGTGTGGAGTGTGCGGGTATCGAGGCACCACCGTCCTGCATGTGTTTCTCCTCCTCTTTGTAGATCACTGGACATGCACTGTGTCTCTACATACCCTTGATGAAGCTTCCACTCAAAACTGTACGCTGATAGAAAACCTTTCCTTCCGTATGCTACTTTTAAAAGTGTTTAGGAAACAAGGGTCACGAGATTGACTTATACAACAGAGCTGCCCAAGCTGCCTCTTTCTCTTCTTACAAGTTATGTCCTTTATTTTTATTTTTATTTTTTGTTTTTTTGAGGTAGGGTCTCACTCTGGCCCAGGCTGACCTGGAATTCACTATGTAGTCTCAGGGTGGCCTCTAACTCATGGCGATCCTCCTACCTCTGCCTTCCAAGTGCTGGGACTAAAGGCGTGTGCCACCATGCCCGGCTCTACAAGTTATATCTTAATTAGCTAATAAGAGGTTTCTGGGCTGGAGAGATGGCTTAGTGGTTAAGCGCTTGCCTGTGAAGCCTAAGGACCACGGTTCGAGGCTCAATTCCCCAGGACCCACGTTAGCCGGATGCACAAGGGGGCGCACACGTCTGGAGTTAGTTTGCAGTGGCTGGAGGCCCTGGTGTGTCCATTCTCTCTCTCTCTTTCTCTCTCTCTGCCTCTTTCTCTCTCTGTGTCCATCGCTTTCAGATAAATAAATTAAAATTAAAATTAAAAAAAAAGAGAAGGAGGTTTCTGCAGTACTTTTTCATGCCATCTTTAGTTTTTGTGTATCCCTCTCCCTCCATTTCTCCTGTCCCCCTAGACCTCTCTACCCCTGTATTCAGTCCCTCCCCTTGCCTGTCTACTCTCCCATCCTCTAATCACTCCCCACTTCTCCTCTCTCCAAGCCTCATTATAGCTTCCTGGCTAGTACTACCGATGTTTACTACAACTTAGAAACAAAAAGCTACAACTTAGAAACAAATGAACGAACAAAAATCTATTCCACATTACGATGCATACATGAGACAGAACGTGCTGCATTTGCCTTTCTGAACCTCAGTCACCTCACTCATATACTGCTTTTGATTGGGGTTGTTGTCCCAGAGAAGGTCACTGTAATGTCATGTGTCACAGGCAACTACTTTATCCATGTGGATCACAGTGTTCTCACGGAACTGTGAACGGGAAGCTTGGGATGAATGAACGGTGAAAGTCCCCTTGATGAGGCTGACACTCCTGCAGACGGAATCCTCCATAGATCTCCTCCTCACCCCCCTCATATTTCCTGCTGAGCATCTCCCATGATCTTGACAGGAATCTGGCCACTTCTCACTTCTGGCCCTGTTACTACCTTGGTTTCAGAAGCTACCACCACTCCTAAGATTATTCCAACACTGTCCACATTCTGCTTGCTTCTCTCTGTGTCTCTCTGTGGTGTGTTTGTACATATGAATACTCCATGTGGAGGCCAGAGGACAACCTTGGGGTATCAATCCTTGCTTTCTACCATGAGACAGGGTCCCTCTTGTTGTCTGCTGCTACAAGTGCCACAGCAGCTGGCCCACCAGCTTTGGGGTTTTCCTGACTCCACCTCCCATGCTGTAGGTCCTCTGGGATTACAGATTCATGCATTATTTTCATTCAGCTTTATGTGGGTTCTGAGTACCCAAATGCTGGTCATCAGGTATGAGCTTCAAAGGGCTTTTTAACCATTAAGCCATGTCCCCAGCTATCCTCTTTTAACCTTTTCCTAATTTCTGGTACAGAACACACAATGTCCTTTGGAAATGAAAGCCATACCATGTTTTTCTGCACAAAACACTTTAATGGCTTTCCACCTTAGTCCCTAAAAATAGCACCCCTCTTCCACTGCTGTCTTAAGTCCTATGTCAGGTAGAGTTTTAGTTCCTTCTGACCTTACCCCCAGCCCTCTTGTCTTCAGCCAGTCCATGTACAACCAGCCTCCATGTATATCCAAAGTATATTCCTTCCTCGGAGCCTTGGCTTTGCCTCCTAAAGAGATGCTCTTTCCCGAGATCATACTGTATTCCAAGACTTCATTCAGTCACTTAGCTAGAAAGGCTGCTGTTGGATCATCCTGTCTACAACACTGACTTATTCCCTACTCCCTTTACCCACAGTACTTATCACCATCTAGCATCTCATGTTTGTTAGGCTACTAATTTTTTTCTCTTTTTAAAATGTTTTTATTTATTTGAGAGAGAGAGAAGAAGGAACAGAGAGAGGGAGAAAAGAGGTGCACCAGGGCCTCTTGTCACTGCAAACAAACTCCAGATGCTTGTGCCACTTTGGGCATTTGACTTTACCTGGCTTTACACGAATACTGGGGAATCGAACCCAGACCAGCAAGCTTTGCAAGCCAAGGGCCTTTGCTGAACCATCTCTCCCACCCAGTCTACTAATTTTCTCTCTCTTGATTGACTGTACCTTGAGGTAGAGGACATATATGATGTCCCCCACTGTATCTTTGACGCCTGAAACAGTACCTGGCATATAGCAGATACTGAGGAGATGGCTCAGTCAGTAAAGCATTGTGCAAGTGTTAAGGGTCTGAGTTGGCACCCCCAGAACCTCCATCAATGCCGGGTGGGCATGGCAGCCCACCCGAAATCCCAGTGTCTCAGAAACGGAGGCCAAGGATCTCCAGAGCAAGCCAGCTAGTGAGCCCAGCAGAACCAGTGAGCTCTGGGTCCAGTAAGAGACCCTGTCTCAGTAAATAAGGTGAAGAGGGGTCAAGGAGAGCATGGGAAGCCAACTTCTGGCCTCCACATACATGTGTGTGCACACATGTGCCACAGTGCAAGTATGCAACAAGCATGTGTTTCATATACCACAAGCATGTATAAAAATTAAAATATAACAAATATTATTCATGTAACAAATAAATAAATAATAAATGACATACCGAATGAATTTTGAATAGCGAATAAGTGTTTCTGTGAGTCAGGAACTTGCCTCCAGTCTCTTTGGCGATGACTTGGTTCAGGCCTCATCTCTCCTCAGCTCTTAGGAATTGAGACTTAGACCTAAGGCTTAGGCTTTCACACAGTGAAGCTGTGAAAACTCCATCCTTTCTGCCTCCTGATAAGCCACCCTCTTTCCTGGTGGCGGTGGGCATGGACTGGCCTCTGATATGAACAAAGACCCAGAAAAGGGAGGGAAATGTGCGTGCTTAAAAAACAAATCAGTTAAGATTTCAAAGCGTTTTCCTGCCATACATCCCCTTTCACCCACTTGCTTCAGGCTGTTTTCCTTCAGTAGACCAGGAGCGTCCTGCAGGGAGGGCTGTGTGTTATGCATCTGAGAATCCCCACTCCCTAGACTGGGGTGCACAGCACACAGAAGTTGGGCTGGACAATAATAATTGCCTGCAAGCAACTTCAGTCTGTGATAGTTGAGTCTGTTTTAGTTTGTGAAACAGAAGTGTCAAGGGCTCATATTAGCAGGTTGCTGAAAGTCCTGTTCAATTTACACAGTGTGGCATTAACTTTTCCTGGGTCACATGAACAAGTGTCTACTCACCCCAGAGGAAGTACCAACGACAGAGCAAAGGAATGACTCCATCGCAGGGCATGGATAAGAAATTACAGGAACATGGGTGTGGGGATTTGAATGTAGTGCCTCCTATAGGATTGTGTATTTGAATACTTAATCCCCAGCTGGTGGCACTGTCTGGGAAGGTTGTGGAACCTTTAGAAATGAGCCTTGCTGGAAAAAGTGTGTTACTGAGGGTGGGCCTTGAGTCTTTATAGCCTCGTCCTGCTTGCTATTCTCTCTCTCTCTCCTTCCTCTCTCCCTGCTAATGTGATGTCACTTCCTGCCATCCCTTCCCTGCCATGAAGGACTGTACCCTATGGAACTAAACCAAGATAAACTTCCTTTCTATAAGCTGTTTGTGGTCAGGTATGCATGTGTTCACAGAAACAAGCAAGTAACTCATACAATATACCAAAGAGCGGCATTACTGAAGAGCCCTGCCTCAGCTGCGTATTTTGAGTGCCCGCTTCGTCAACTTCTCACCCTCTCTGTAGTCCACCATTGTCCGAGAACACTTGCAGCTGGAAGATAATTCCATGCTGCCGGGAGATGGTTCCGGGTTGAGCGTCTGTAATCTCAGGTGAGGGTTTAATGAATCTCCCCAGCTCCCCCTTCTATAAGGGGATGTCACCACCTGAACTTGTTGAGGATTGCTCGCAGGCAATGCAGCTGCTCTGACGAAGGTGGGAATGGCTGTGTAATACGCCTAGAGGACAGCATTCCACAGCAGGCAGAGATAAAGAGATTTTGTTTTTCCCTTTGGATACCTTGACTGAGCACAGACATCACTGCAGAGACCAAAACTCCCCTTTTAGAAGACACCCGTGAAGACGGCGATCCTTGGTTTAAGCCCTTCCTCTAGCCGTGGAGTCGTGCACAGTGCACTTCAGTTTGCCCATCCCCCAGCTAGCTTAGTGATAAACATTACATTATGTTCAAGTTAAGCAGTGAAAAGCAGTTGAGCTGAGATTCAAACCCAGATAGGTAATACTGGCTCCAGAGACCCCTAATGCAGACACTGTGTCATCCTGAACAATATGTTCTAGAGGATTCATCTGAATTTTAAAAATGAAGTGTCACTTGAGTATCAAATTTTACAGGCGGGGCAAAAAGATTTCAGAAAGCACAGTGCAGCGTTTTTAGACATTGCCCATAGGGTGCCATGTAGCCCGTAGGAGTCAGCGCAGGCAGAGCTCACAGAGCGAGGACAGGCAGGTGGGACCTGCTTCCACACTGGTCATCATCACACTACTAAGGGCTATGCCTCAGTTTCTCTGAGTAGCATGTCACCTGTAGGGCCCTTCCTCTGCAAACCTCTTTAGAAATGTACTGAGCTATGGAAGGGAGAAGGGGACTTCTTTCATGGCGGGGAGAGACAAGTAAAGTGGTGAGAAAAGAAAACCAGTGCAGAGCGTGCTGGTGGCAGGAGAGCTTCCCTACAGCATTGTCACACATTCCGGCTTGGTTCTGTTCCTGTGGCCCATTCACCCATAGGACTGCCGAGTCGCATGAGCTGGCGGAAATCTCTCCGTGGTGCCTCTTCGTCCTCGCACCCTCCAGCTGGGCAAATGTTCCCAGCGCCCCAGCTTCCTCAAACAAGAGCAGGGGCGCGGAGTGCAGAGACTTCAGGTTCCAGCTGACTGGGGTAGACTTCCTCTTCTTCTCCTTTGAGGTCTGTGACAGTGGGCATTGTCTTTTCAGTTCCTTTGTTAGGAAAACAAGGACAATAATTACTGACATTTTAGTGGGTCATCTAGGATCAACGACAAAACAGCTGTATGTCTGCGAGTGTACTGTTTGGCATGCTGGTGTTCAAGGATGATCATCATTTTCCTGGTCTCATGGCCAATTTTCCCTCAGATGCTCTGTCATCAGTCCCTCTCAAAGTTAGTAATGAGGAGAACTAAACATGTCCCTGATACTGTCTCAAATCTGTACATATGTGTTGCTTTGCATCAGACGCTATGCCTAGTGCTTCACATGCATGATCTTATCAAAGCACTAAATAAAACTTTGGAGTGGCACGAGGTACCATTTACAATGAAGACATTGACATTTACAGTGGTTAACTCACCATCAGGATGTGGGGCGAGAGGCTGTGGCTGAGGGTCGACGTCTATGGCCCAGAACCCTGGTGAGATCCTTTCTCAAGAAGTACTGGGGAAGTGGGGCAAAGAGGTAGAGAGCCACGAAGAAAAATCTGTTCAGAGTGCCTCAGAGAGAGTTGCATTTGAAGTCTGACTGCCAGGTAGAAAACTTAGACGATCTGGGATGCCTTGAGATATGAACAATATTTTGAGGCGGGGCGGGGGATAAGCAGGATGTTGGTATTGAGAGTATGATGGAAATAGAGGTTTCTAAGCTAATTTTGTGAATGCAAATGAATTTTATGTGTTTCTGTGGCTAGGGGGTGTCTGTCTGAATGTGTGAGGCTGAATTAAAGAGCTTGCACGGAGGCAGACACTAAATGATTAAATGTGGCCTCCCCCGCGCTCCATCTCTTTTTCCATCCAGCGGGTCCTGCGTGAGGTTAGATTTAGAACAGTCAAGGCCTGAAAGAGGCTCCATCTGCCACACAGGGAAGCCTGGCTTCCTTGGCGTTCCCAGAGCTCCTTGTAAGGATGATGAGGCCGATGTTGTCACTGTTAGAGACGGTGTGTGCTGACTTCTCAGCTTCCTCAGTCTCAGGGTGGAGCCGCACCCGTGGGGGGCAGCGCAGAACTTCTCTGCTGGGCAGGGAGGTGACGCACGTGCACAGGGTCACTCTCAGGGACAGCAGGCTTAGTCGTGGAGGCACTTTGTCTCTTCTTTTTCTTTTCTTTTTTAAAAAAAACCTGTATGTATGTATGTACGTGTGTGTGCACGCGTGTGTGTGCATGTATGTATGTGTGTGCGTATGTGTGTGTGTACGTGTGTGTGTGTGCGCGTGTGTGTATGGGTACCACAGCACACATGTGGAGATCAGAAGATACCCTCAGCGTGTTGGTCCTCTCCTTCCACCACTTTATTTATGTATTTATTTATTTATTTGAGACAGAGAGAGGGAGAGATAGAGAGGGTGAGAATGGGCATGCCAGGGCCTCCAGCCATTGCAAAAGAAATCCAGATGCATGTGCCACCATGTGCATCTGGCTTATATGGGACCTGGAGAATCGAACCTGGGTCCTTGGGCTTCGCAGGCATATGCCGTAACTGCTAAGCCATCTCTCCAGCCCTCCTTCCACCTTCTTTGAGACAGGGTATCTCTTGTGGTTTTGCTACTGGGAAGGCCAGTCTAGCTGTCCTCTAAGCTTCAGATTCTACTCTGCCTCCCATTGCTGGAGGCACTTTGGGATTGCAGATGTGTGCACCACATTGCATCTGGCATTCTGTGGGTGCCGGGGATCGGACCTGAGTTGGAGTCTTGCAGAGCAAGCACCTTTACCTGCTGAACCATCTCAGCTTTGTTACTGGTTATTAGCAGCACCATCTCACCACTGTCCTCACCCAGTTCCAGGTGACATAAAAGCCAAGTGTACCCAACAACCAACTAATCCAAACACATTAACTATGATTCTCATAGTGAATCTAGGCCCCTGACTGAAAATTAGGTACTTACGTACTTATTTTGCTACGTCATCTGTATGCTGACCAAATGTGTTGGTGAGAGACATCTGTGTATTTTATTTTCAACTTGGTTTCTATAAAGATACTAAGTACAGGTCTAAAATGAGCCTCAACGGAAGTTGCTTGGGCTGGGGAGATGGCTCAGTGGATAAAGTACTTGCTGCCTAAGTGTGAGGACAGGTCCCCAGCACCCATGTAAACACTAGGTGGACATGGTAGCTGCCTTGGTAAGTGGAGCTGGAGGAATCTCCAGTGCAAGCTGGGCAGCTAGACTAGCTCAAGCAAGAGAGCTTCTCTCAGTAAAGTGAAGCGCAATGGAGAACGACATCCAACCTCCACCTCTGGCCTCCACATATAACATGCCCACCCTACACTCAAGTGTACGGGCACACATATGAACATGAACACATACATGAAGACACGGCACACACACCACACTCGCATATGCACAAGGACATTTGTTATGACTGTAAATATTTGCCATGATTTTATGCACAGATACTCATGCATGTATTTGCAAGTGTACATATTGCACACACATTGTATCTACATCCAAGTTCTACATGAGAGCTCAGAGTTGCTCAGAACTGCTGGCACTGAGGGAACTGCCTGTTTTTCATTACACAGATATGATTATAAGAACTACTGATGATGGCGTGCAACTAGGTAAGGAATGACGTGACAGGTCGAGAGAGACCCATGAGCCAGATTTAGATGATTCTGGCTCTTTCTGGAGAAATTTTCTGAGCACAAACTGTTCATATTTTCTTACATATTGAGGCAAATACAAGCAGTTTATAGTAGTATGCACACTGGTGATACCATCGTAGGAATTAACATAAATAAGTCAGTGTGCATGTGCACATGAGCACACACACACATATAGGTGTGTGCTTTTTTGTTGTTGTTGTTGAGGCAAGCCCAAGCCCAACAGACTGGCCTTTAAAAAAATTTTTACTTTTATTTATTTATGAGAGAGAGAATGGGCACACCAGGGCTTCCACTGCAAATGAACTCCAGACGCATGCGCCCCCTTGTGCATCTGGCTTACGTGGGTCCTGGGGAGTCAAACTGAGGTCCTTTTACTTTGCAGGTAAGTGCCTTGTGATAGTTAAGGTGTTGTCAACTTGATCTGTTTAGTAACCCACAGAAAACCCTTCTGGGTGGGTCTCAGAGGTTGCTTCCAGGAAGGATTAACTGAAGGAGGAAGTCCTTCCCCCAGAGTGAGCCCTTCCTCCAGAGCCAGCAGCCCGCTCAGAGGAGGACTTCATATAAGGAAGCTCTGGGTGAAAAGAGCCCTTTCCTTCCTTCCTTCCATCCTTCCTTCCTTCCTTTCTTCCCTCCTTCCTTCCTTCCTTCCTTCCTTCCTTCCTTCCTTCCTTCCTTCCACTTGGCTGCCAGAGCTGCTCGCTGCTTTTCAGCATGGATTGAAGACCAGCATCAACTGAAGACCCGCGTGGATCGAAACCCAGAGGCTCCTCAGGAAGCCTCCAGGCCTTCCAGTGCCATCTGCAGTGCCAGGTCAGGGCTGCTGAGGCATCTGGCCATGTGGACTGAGCATCTACCAGGTTCCGAGATTCTCGGGCCTGCAACTGCTATTGGACTACCGTAAGCTAATCCAATAAATTCCCTTTTTGAAATAATTTGTTCTAGCAGTTCTGTTCCTCTAGAGAGCCCTGACTAATATAACCGCTAAGCCATCTTTCCAGCCTGCCTTTTTTTTATGTGAGAGAGCAAGAGTGAGAGCCAGAGAGAAAGAGAGAGAGAGAGAGAGAGAATTGGCATGCCAGGGCCTCTAGCCAGTGCAATCTAACTCTAGATGTGTGCACCACCTTGTGCACATGTGCAGTCTTGCCTACTTGCATGACTTTGTGCATCTGGCTTACATAGAACCTGGAGAGATGATCATGGGTCCTTAGGCTTTGCAGGCAAGTGCCTTAACAGCTAAGCCGTCTCTCCAGCCCTAGGTGTGTGCTTTAAATAAGTATTATGCTTCAGTTCTGCTTCTGAGTTTGAAGAGGGCCATAGGAAGTTGAACTAAGCATACTTTGATAATTTTCCCCACCATGTCTACATCAAAGCCATATATACCATATCATCTATAGTTGCATCAATACATATACATGTATAGATATTTATCATAAACATACAATATCTGAAAGGTACAAAGAAGGAAGACTTGCTGAGCTCAGGACTCGAGGGAGGAACAACCAAGTAGAAATTCCCTGTGTTTACTTTTTGTTGCAGATTTCTCAGACTTTGAGCTGAAGAGGCTGGCAGCCCTGAACTTCCCAGGGGCACAACCCAAACAAACAAGCCCTAAGGTCTTCTCTCTTACCAACGGACCAGGGAAAGGCAACATAGTCAGAGAGAAGATTTTCAGATATCAAATGCTCTCCTTAGCTCACACCACAGAAAACCCTGTGGCTGCACCCACCTATTGTCAGCAAATGCTCTGTAGAGAGCCCCATTCCCATCCCAACATACTCCATGCCCATACTGCCCAAGGGGGATTGGGTCCAAGATGGCCCAGGAGGAACTGGAACTTTCTTCTTCCTGGTTGATACTGAGGCATCCTTCCTTTTTCCCTGGGGTGATGTGAAAAGAATCCTAGCTGTGAGTCTGGACTTTTGTCACTGCCCAGTGTAGGCTCCAGGAGTGGGGGCAGTAAGGAAGCACTCCATGCCTACGTGCCGGAGGTACCCTTGGAGCGCAAGAGGGAGCTAGAACTCCTGCACCTGCTAGACAGTAACTGAGAGCAACACTCATTTGGTCAAAGGTGGCACTGAGAGTCCCCTCCACCCCATGTAAGAGTGACAGTGTGGTGGCCCTGTTTTCCCCATGGAGTGGTGTCACAAGAGGCCAGTGGCTTAGATAAGATGTCTCATAACACAATACCTCCAATGTCTGCTTTTAATCGAAAGTCACTTACCACACCAAGAGCTAAGAGGATCTTACAAGAACAAAACAGAGACAATCAGTCGATGCCTACAGTGAGAGGGCAGAAATATTAGCATTAAAGACATCCCTGTAAAAAGGCTTCACTGAGCAATTATGAACACACTTGAAAGCAAAGCAACAACAACAACAACAAAAGACTGGAGAAAAAAATCGTTAGTAAGTACTGCAAACAGTTGTCAATTTCTGACAAGATGAAAATAAACTCAAGGCTTTTGTGTGTGTGCATGTGTGCATGCATTTTCTTATGTGTCTCCATGTGGAGACCAGAGGACCTTAGGTGTCAAACTCAAGAACACCATCCACCTCTTTATGTCCACCTCTTTTGAGACAGTGTCCCTGGAACTTAGGCTGGACTGGTTGGCCAAAGAGTGTCTGGCATCTGCCTGTCTCCATCTTCCCAGGGCTGGGATTACAGGCGTGTGCATCATGCCCAGCATTGTTTGTGGATATTCATGCTCACATAGGCTGTACTTTACCTACTGAACTATTTCCCCAGCCCCTCAAGGTTTCATTTTATTTATTTTTGAGAGAGAGAGAGAGAGAGAGAGAGAGAGAGAGAGAGAGAGAGAGAGGATGGGTGTGCTAGGGCTTCAGCCACTGCAAACAAACTCTAGATACCCTCGCTCCATTGTGGTGACGTGCGACACTGCATGCTTGCATCACTGTGCGTCTGGATATGTGGGTCCTGGAGATTCAAACCTGAGTTCTTAGGCTTCACAGGCAAGCACCTTAACTGCTAAGCCATCTCTCCAGCCGTTCTTTTCTTTTTTTTTTTTTTTTAATTTTGTTTATGAGTGTGTGGATGTGTTTGCATTGTGGCATGCCATGGTGCTTGTGTGGAGGTCAAAGGACAACCTTGCAGTGTTGTCCTTCCCCTCCATCATTTTTTAAAAAAAAAGTAAAAAAAAAAAAACATTTATTTATTTGCAAGCATAGAGAGACAGAGACAGAGAATGGGTGCACCACCACGGCTTCTTGGTACTGCAAATGAACTCCAGATGCATGTGCCACTTTGTGCATCTGGCTTTACATCAGGCTTTGCAAGCAAGCACCTTAATTGCTGACCCATCTCTCCAGCCCCCTCCAGTTTTTTTATTTTTTGTTTTTGGTTTTTTGAGTTAAGGTCTCACTCTAGCTCAGGCTAACCTGGAATTCACTATGTAGTCTCAGGATGGCCTTGAACACATGGCGATCCTCCTACCTCTGCCTCCCGAGTGCTGGGATTAAAGGCGTGCACCACCATGCCCAGCTTCCCTCCACCTCTTTGAGACCAGTACTCCTTTGTTTTTGCTGCTGTGTTTGTAACAGTCCAGCCGACCTCTGAGCTTCCATGTTCTCCTGGCTCCACCTCCCAGTCGATGTATGTGTGTTGAGACCACAGGCATGTGCACCACTTTGCATCTGGATTTTTAGGTCCAGCTTTTTAAAAAAAATTATTTATTTGAGAGTGACAGAGAGAAAGAGGCAGATAGATAGATAGATAGAGAGAGAGAGTGAGAGAGAGAATGGGTACGCCAGGGCCTCCAGCCACTGCAAACGAACTCCAGATGCATGCGCCCCCTTGTGCATCTGGCTAACGTGGGTTCTGGGGAATGGAGCCTCGAACCTGGTTCCTTAGGCTTCACAGGCAAGCGCTTAACCACTAAGCCATCTCTCTAGCCCTAGATGCAACTTTCAAGCTGGGTTCTAGGGAGTCTTGCAAGCAAGTGCCTTGAACCACCGAGTCATCTCTATAGTCCCTCACTGTTTTATTTTAACTGACTTGGAAACTCACCCTCACTAACATCAAGTTGAGAATGAAGACACGTGGCTACATCTATGAAACCCATACTTAGAAGGTGTTTCTGTTAAAAGGCACTGACCTCTCACTTGGGCCCACAGGGTACTTAAAAGTGGGATGACTCTGACCTCGTCACCATCCTTTGATGTGTCTGACTCCTTCACTTTGGCTGAAGGCTCAGGGATAAGCCACGTCTTCAATCTAACACTCATGCTGGTACTATGAAGATGGACTTGGGGGAGCACTGGACCCTTTTACCTGTTGTCTGCCCCATGTTGCCACATGGAATGAATCTCCTCTCTCTGCTTTTCACCATTATTTGCTGCTTTAATTGTCCAAACCTAGTTTCCTGGGGCTCCCACAACCCAAGCTTGCACCCTAACAACTCCAGTTATATCCAGTCTTGGCTCCTAGGAGGCAATGTGGTCATGTGGGAGGAGGCCGAGATTTGCACTGGTAAGTCAAGAGCAGATAGTGATATGTTAGCAGTGAAGTCCAACGGATGGTAAGAACAAAACCACAGAGTTCTGTTTGAGGAAGATGCAACTGGATAGAACCTCTAATGGAACAGCCTGGGGCTGGTGATCAGGGAGCCAGCCCAGGGATCCAGACAGAAGACGTGGGTTCCCTAGGAACCAGGGATCCAGACAGAAGACGTGGGTTCCCTAGGAAGCAGCTCAGACAGGCTTCTCGGGAGAAGTAGCAATGTGGGTTTAGGAACATGTATGTGTCAAGGTTAGACGTTGTGCTCATGGGACATGGGAAGAGGGGATTGGCTTGCCTGAGTTCCACATGTGTATGGAAAGCTAGGTTGTGCTAAGAGGAGCATGGACTGGACCAGGGAGGGTAACGTGCACAAGCTAAGGTAAACCCTTAGCTTATGTAACTCCCAAGTAAGGGATATGAGGCACTATTTAATGTTATAGCTGCTCACAAGTTTCCATACACTTAGAACCACAACCAGAGATGGCAAGGAGGAAGAAGGCCAACGCCTCCTCTGGTATCTCAGCCATCTCAGTCCATGTCCATCAAGTCCTGGTCACCAGATTTCCCATTTCCATCCTCTATGCCTCCATGCCACCTCATTACTGAGTAAGCTGCTCCTTTTGCCTCCCAAGGGGTGGTGGTACCAGGTGGCGGGTGGTAGATAGTGGCACAGGAAAAAGTCAAGGGTTAAAAATTGACCACAAATGATCCGTCCACTCTTGGAAACTATGACAGTCCTATCATTTTGACACACACTGCTGGACCCTTTCAATCTGGTTAGTAAATGTGACCAGGGATGGAGAGATCTCTTCACGGTTAAGGCACTTGCCTGCGAAGCCTAAGGACCCAGGTTCTACTCTCCAGATCCCATGTTAGCCAGACACACAAAGGTGGGGCAAGTGCAAGGTCACACATGCCCACTAGGTGGCGCAAGCATCTGGAGTTTGATTGCAGTGGCTGAGGCCCTGGTGTGCCTAATTCTACCTCTCCTCTCTCTCTGTCTTTCTCTCTCTAAAGTAAAAAAAAAGTTAAAAAAATACTTTTTAAAAAAGTGATCATTTATGTCACCCAGTTTTATTGCTACTACTACCATTTCTTCCTTGGTAGGTCTATCTGGCTTACAGAAGAAACAAAACCCCTACATACCAATATTTTTCAGATAAAAATACAGTGGAAAAAAGAAAGAATCTAAAAATATATCAAGTTACCTTATGACATACACTAAATAAAGAAATAAATAAATAATATTTAAAAATTAAAAATATATATCGGATGGGGGTTAAAGGTACTTGCTGTACAAGTCTAAAAATCGGAATTTGAATCCCCAGAACCCATGTAAAGCAGGACACAAACACTGCATGTCTATAATCACAAGGCTTGCAGACCAGAGACTGGTATTCACAGAGGCCAACAACTAGAGAGACCCTGGCTCAAACAAGGTAGAGGGGAGGAGTGACACTCTGATGTCCTTTGACATACACACACACACACACACACACACACACATAAACACACACACACACACACACACACACACACACACACACATTTTCTCTTTCTCTCTCTGTCTCTAAAACAGTACTCTTTTAGTCAAAAAGAAAATTCATGGGCTAGAGAGATGGCTTAGCTATTATGATGCTTGCTTACGAACCCTAAGGACCCAAATTGGACTCCTCGGAACCCATGTAAGCCAGATGCACATGATGGCACATGTGTCTGGAGTTCATTTGCATTGGCAAGAGGCCCTGGCCCACTCATTCTCTCCCTCTGTCTCTCTATCCTTGTCTAATAAATAAATAAATAAATTTTAAAAAAGAAAATTCATGAATGGAAAAATATGAACATGATAGACCCGTCCAGTATGCCTAGTGGCATCTGTAAATGGCAGAATTGTGCATGGTCCTCTTTTATTTGGCTTGGATGTTATGTACATTTTCAGCTGGCATACATTCCATGGGAAACTATTTTCATGTTGTTGTTGTTGTTTTTAAGTTAGTAGTCAGCATGAACAGATAAAATAGTCTGCAGTCTTCATACGCCTGTCACCCCTTCACCAAGGACAGGTGTTATTTTGCCAACAATCCTGAAGGCTGTTCTCTCAAATCTCACATGTCAGAACTGCCCATGATCTGAAGCGAGGGCCTGTTCAAGGAGAGACCTTCAAAGCAGAACTCGAACGAACATTTTCTCCTCAGGGTTCATGAGGACAAGGACGGTGTCTTCTGGACAAAAGACAGAGAGGAATGACCCAGAAACACAAATGTGACAGTAATATTTGTGTTCCCAGATTCAGAAGAGAAAAAAGTCCAGCCCAGGAAAGACACCTGCCTTGTTACAGTGCTTGTTGCATTGTAAATTTCTTAGGGAATTTCTTGACTGGAGGTTGGGGGCGGGTATGGTGGGGCTGCAGGGGATTCCATTTGGTCCATTGTCACTTAAACAGTATGGAGCCAAAGAACTGACTGGTCCTGTTGGAGGGAGAAATGCTATCAAGACGTTTTCCTTTTTCTCATTCTTTTTTTTAAGTGCAGTAAGTGCAGACATGACATTTATGTTGAAGGGCAGCAGTGGTGTTCTGGACCCAGGAGCAGCTAGAATAGCAATGTCCAAGGACAAGCACATTTGCATGTAAAAGTGCCAACCACAAACAGCTGAGGCAGCATTTATGCACAGGGAAAGACAACTTGAATAAATCCTTGAGGTCTGTCTGTCCGAGGACTCTGAGAGTCTTCTAGACTCATTACTAACATCTTTCCAAAGAAATAGCCCCATGAGAGAGTTAATAACCTATTTATCCAGGAATGTATTTTTAGGTCCTCAATTTCTCTTTGTTTACTTTGTCTTTCTCTTCCTTTCCGCTGGGTTTGCTCCTGTCATTCACCACACAGAGAGTGTGGTCTATTCCTTTTATCACGCCATTTGGAAATGTGGGGGTCGGGGTGTGAGGGAGAGAAGTCCCTGAAGTTTTACAGATTACATCTCTCTGCTTCTGGGAATCCTCTTATTTATTTTTTTCTTTTCTAAGAATATCAACACCATGCCTGGTTATTCTGTGATTTCTTTGAGTTATTCTTCTACAAGACTCTTCTCATGGGGGCGGGCAAGCAGCAGAGCAAAGAATGGCATTCCAGTTCCTTCTCAAGAAAGGAGAAAGGCTTGAAATTGTGAGTTTTCCCAGGCTTCTCCTGGGACTTCAAGAAGGCTGAATTGCATAATCTCACAAAAATGCGAGCAGTGATCTCCACCTCCATAAGCTCTGATAATATATAGTCAGGGGATTAGAGAGACCCAGAAACATATGTGCAATTTCCTGACCGGTGCACAATTAAAAATCTCGACTGCAAAATACAAATGCCTCAAGACCAAAGAACTACAGAAGTGGGAAATGTGATTTGGCACAGTGGGATCCTTTTGCCCCATGGCTTCCGTTTATAATAGCTACCAGGAGAACCCAGAGTCCCCACATTGGAGAGCCGTTCACCCCATTCTAAAACTCAGAGAGCCCATGTTGGAAACCTTGCCCACTTTTATGGCCCTGTGAACAAATACTTGACAGAAATAACTTAAGGGAGGAGAGATTGATGTTGATTCATAGTTTCAGTGTGTCCCGGTCCATCAAAGTGGAGCAAACATGGTGGAGTGGCTCTTCTGTAGCAGTGGGAATGTCACTCAGGGGCTGTCACAGTGGATGGGAAGCAGAGAGCAGGGGCCGGAGCCAGGGGCAGGTATAACCTTCAAAGATCCAACCCTACTGACCTACTTGTGCATGCCAGGCCCCACCTCCTAAAGGCTCCACAAGCCCCCTAGTTTTCAAAACATGTGGCTGTGGCAGACAGTCCAAATTCAAATTATAGCAGGAAGAAAGATTATGAGTTTGAGGCTACTGCGGGGAGTTCAAAGCCAGCCTGGGCTACATAGCAAGACGCTGTCCCAACAAAAGTCACAATCCAGTGGCAGAATGTACATATATGATAGTATTATGCACATTATTTGTTTTGTGTGTGAAGAGTCTCTGTGTGGTGTGTGATTGTGGTGTATGCACATGTATGTGTAGATGCACATGCCCCATGCACATGTGTGAAGATGCCAGAGGAGAATGTTGGTCTCTTACGGTTCATCTTCATGTTTCCTTGAGACAGGGTCTCTTCCTCAACCCAGAGCTGTTGTATCAATGAGCCACAGTGGTTCTCTGGTCTCAGCACCTCACAGACTGGGGTGACAGATGTGCATGGTGATGCCTGTTTTTTTTAATATGTTTCCTGGGGAGTTGAACTTAGCAGCTCTGACCTAAGAAGCTGTCATGTTTAAGAGGCAAGCTCCCTTAACCTCTGAGTCATCTCTCTAGCCCTGAACATATGCGAAGTTCAGAGATGGAGGAAGTTCTTCAAAAATCCTTCAGCAAAATTCATGGTCCAAAATAAATTTGCCTAGAGTTATCACAGGAGCCCCCTTCTACCAGCCCCTAATTCTGTGGTGTCCAAAATAGGTATGGATATCCTCAAAGATGCATAAATTAATCACACCCATGTGAAATGAAATATTATAACTTATGTGTATGTTTTTAACCTATTCTTTACCCTGTATTTTTTTGCACATTTTGCGTAACATATGAAGGTGGTCTGGCAGCATGTGCTTCTCATTTGCCAAAGCAGTGCACTTTATCAGGGGCGCATGCTGCAAGAGTTTTCATATTATAGTGTTGTCAGGCACAGCTAAGGGCCCCAGGCCAGACCCTGATAATCTCGCCTTGAGACTGGCAGGAGTGGGGTCGCTCCCTCCCTCCACCTGGGGCACCTGGACATCCTGATAAGACTTAGGTTTCCATTTTCCCATGGCTCTGTGACCTGTACCCCCACCCTAACCTGTATGTTAATGAGGTATCAGCCAGCAGCCCTCACACAGCCAATCCCCCTGTGACCCATACCCCATACCTTTTCCCACCACTACATGAACGCTTATAAGCCCATTCCCCTAACAAGTAATGAGCTGTCCTCCGTCACAGTCTCCAGGTGTTTCTTCCCATCGCACTCAGGGCTGCTCAAGACCCTGCTCTGCAATTGCCTGGACGCCCCTGGGAAACCGATGGGCAGTGGCTCCAGGGTGGCCAGGAACCACAGAGTGTGAATGCCCAAGTGTAAGAAAGACTGGGCTCATTTATCTCCCTTCTCCAGGCCCAGGATTCCAGAACATCATTGCTCAGTTGGGCAGCTTGGCTGTCTCCTCAACTCTAAGCTCACCCATATATCTCATCTGTCATCTCTGCTCAACAAAAAGAAAACCCATCAGTTATCAGCATCTTTCCTCCTTGGAAGGCAGTCTGCAATTCAAGGATGTTTTCCTACCTTTATGCCACCAATGGAGGAAAAGCCAGACTCCGAGGTAGTGAAGTAACTTGTCCAGTATCACAGGACCAGTAATACTCATGTGCTTTCTGGCAGAAATCAGGCAACGAAACACGGTCTGGAAGTTACAGTCCTATGGCGGAGTGCTTGAATGCACAAAGGCCCCAGGACCCATTCCCGGCACTACAAACAAGACAAAACAACCCAGTTATTACCTGATATAGTGCAGTAAAGAAATAAAATAAAAAGCTAGCCAAAGCCTTTAGCTTCAAGGTGAAAATTTAAAAAGACAAAAACTATTATTGTAAGATAATAAAAGCCCCGAGATGAATGCAATTGGGGTAAATACATCACTGTGCATAACTCATGATTGTCAGTAAGGTTTTGTGATTGAAGCCATTGCTAAGCCTGTCTATGTGCACTTGATGCTCTTCTTGCTTTGTGTAGAACAGGCAGTAGGTATGACCAACTGAATCACCCCGCAAGAGAAATTTTTAGAAGGAAGTAAGGTCATCCCAAGAATGAAATAAGAGCTGAAGTCCTGTGCTCGCCAAGGACGGAGTCTAGGACGGTTCCAGGGATCTGGGCAATGATGTTCAAGCTCTCGTAGCTTGAGGGTTCTTGGTTCTGACAAGTCCACTCTTGCTGCTTTTGAGTTCTGAGGTGTATCTCCACTCAGAATGCAAATTCTCAGGACAGGGCGTCTAACTGGTCTGTCTTGGACATGTGCCTATCCCTGTGCCCCACGGCTGGATGGAGCTGGAATGTAAACTCTTGTGACTTACAGAATAGGAGAAAAGTTCGTCCTCAAAGGAAGGAAAGCTGAGGAAACAAAACCCAGTCATGTTTATCTACTACATTATGTTTCAGTTACCTCATCAGAAAAATGGGAATAAAAATACAGATCTAATAGGATTGTTTTGAAGATTGACTTGTAATGTTTGCAAAAGTGTGTGAAACAAGCCTGACATGTGCTAAGAGAGAACGGTAGTCATTGTCATTATGAATTCTATGAGATTATATGAAGCCCTTAAAAATCAGACTCACAACCTAATGTTGACACGGCTTTAAGTATGACTTTTTTTTTTTTAAAGGGATCAGTTTGCTCAGAAATCATTAGTGGAATGAATATTTGCAAGGGAATGTGATAATACAATTATGTCAGTGAGAAACTTTGATAGCATTTATCCCTGCTTTGTGCATTAAAACCCCATTCCACTCCTCTTCAGTCTTAAACTCTGTGACTCCAAGTGGAAATCTATCAAAATTAGAAAACTTAAAAAATAAATAAAGCCATTTTATAAGCCGCACTGTCCTCCACTTCTCTTCCCACGGAGCCGAGGCTCTTCTCTGAGTTCCTGGCCTCTCCACGGGCACGTTGGGTTTCGGAAGGAGTCAATCCCATCTCTGACGTTCAGCTTCTCAGAGGAAGTATCAGCCCGCACCACACAGCCAACCAGTGCCCAGTGCCGTGAAAACAAGTCAAACCCCAGACCAAAGTCTTAACAGCCCCTGGCTGAATTCAGCACATCACATCCATGCAGCCTCGGGTTTGAAGTTAGTTTGTTCACAGGTTGACAGGCAGTCTCCAGCCGTTCAGCAGCCAGGTGTCCTGGCAGTCAGTCCGCGGCTGGTGGTGGGTGACGAGTGTGTGCCGCGCAGACCCAGGGAAGGTGGGATGCGCCCCGGCTCACCTCGGCTTTTGGCAATGTGTTTATCTCCTTGGCACTGTGCTAATCTGTGGTCTGAGACAAGTTATTCCAGAGCAGAAAGTCTCGTGAGAAAGAGCCTTGAGGTGGGAGCAAAGCAAAGGACCAGTTCAAGTTCAAGATGACCAGAAAGATGTTCAGAGAAGGTCCCCGCCAGCCTGTTCCAGATGCAAAGAAAGCAGATGGCTCCTGCGTGTGGACCGGGGCAGCGCTGCTGCACATGTGGGTGAGGCTCCTGCTGAGCAAGCAGGATGCGAGGCCTGAGCACTGAGCTGGGTAATTAAAGAAAGCAACAGGCCCATTTCTGTCCGATTTAGCTGGGAACTTCGAAAGGTCTCGCCACACAGCTTCAGCAAAGTAGTTCTTTGATCTGTGGACGTTCTCCCAGCTGGGCTTAGCAATCCTCTCCTCCTCCCACCAGCAGTCCATTGCCTTGAACAATGTCTCCCTCCCCTGCCCATTTCACCCACTCAGTGAGTCCTTCAAAACAGACAAACAATATCCCACACAGACATCCGGGGAGAGCCCAGGCTTTTCCTACCGCACTCCCTCTTATGCTGTTAAAAATAAAACACTTTCACCAGACATTTTCATGTCAGAAATTTTATTGACAGTAGCTGATTGTGTCCACGGAGTGGCTGACAATGGCCTAGTGTCTTCCTGTCTGAAAAGTAGGCAGATATTTAGGGAAGTGGCTTTTAGCCATGAAGCCCTTGGAGAAGGCAGAAATGAAGTTTTAGTAAATGGAAAATGTAGTGGGAGAGGAAACCACAATTGTATATAATTGTAAGCCAAGATAAACTTGCTATATGCACACTCACATGCGTATATACAATATATGTACATGTGTGTGTATGTTTAGTATATTAAGCATTTAACACAAGGAGTCCTTTAAATAGGATGAAACCTGTGTACATTTAAAGCATGATTTGATTTGCTGCATGTGATTTGAACACAGTCTTGGAGGAACACGTTCCCTGCATACATCATGGCAAATGCAAAGACCATGTTTAAATGACATCGAAATCTCTGCCTAGAGCACATCCAGCTCTATGCATCTTTGGCTTGAAAGAAGCTAAACATCCAGACGGTTTCCAAAATGTGTTCTCAGAAGAAACAACAGTCCCCCTAATTCTTCCAGTGGCCTGCCTTTGTGGGTGTCCACGATTTGGCGCAAGATTCATCTTTCCAACCTTCTTTCTCATTGCTCTCATTACCGGCCTGCTGTTTCTGTTTCTTACAGTGTAAATGACCAAACAGTTCAATGCATACAAGGCCCTTGTGCACACCATGCTAGACCTAAGTATTCTCTGCACTTCTGAGACACTGATGAGGGAGACACTTCAGAATTGGGGCCCCTAGTGAGAGGCCATCCTTTTTATCTCCCTCTGCTCAATGCATATGCATGCACACACACACACACACGCACACACACACCAACAGAACTCTCCACACATTCTCCAACATGCTGATGCTACTGCATACTAACAACAAGGAAGAGAACCTATTCTCATGCTGAGAAGCCAGGTTGACTACCACAGGCAGGTATCGCTTTCAGAGGTATTTCAACCCAGCAAACAGATCTAGGGAGACACTGATTTACGTCCTGTGGTGGGGCTAGAACGGCCCACTCTTCTTCTTTAGTGGCCGAATGCTGCTCCATGTTCAGTGTAGGACCAGTCGTTCAGGGCATTTTAAATATCATAGTTTGAATCCTAAGACTGACCGTGATACAAACTTTCTATATGTCCAACCACACCTGCCTCTTAGGACAGAAGAAGCCCAGGTGAAATGAGCTCTATCCTCCAATGCTCCTGTCTGAAGCCCATCATCTGCCGTCTTTCCGGGAATTGCTGCCTCTGCCCTGTCTCACAACACCCCACACCATGTTCTGTGTTCAAGGGAGCCAGGGAAGATTGGGGTAAATAAAAGTGCTAATAATTATTTGCATGAAAAAATTCTCTGCCAAAGCAAATGGGTCTGTGGGTCTACCACTGACACAGTAACCTGCATCAATGCCCATTTTACAAGCAATACTTTCTTCATTGGCTCAAGACAACAAAGTTCTGGAGATAAAGTGAGATTAATATATGGACTTAATATGAACATTGTCACTGTACACATAGCTTTTTTTTTTGGATGGGGTGTTGGTAATATAAGAGCAGAATGGGCCTTAATCTATGATGGATTGAAGGATTAGTGGGTATCGCTTCTTATGTCAGACAAGACTAAAATTTAAAGTATGTATCTGAAAGGTTTCCAGAAGTAGAAAAATTGCAGATGTCTGTAAAAACGTTCAAAGGTTCAGTTCTTTGGATCCTGGGGAGGATCTGTATTTGCATATCTGTGCTGCCTTTTGGTTCTGTAGCATCCATCCAAACACTACCACCTAACTCCTGATGGAGACAATCTCTCCCTTTCCATCTACAAAGGTGTATCACCACTTGTCCTTCTTGAGGAGTCATTGTGGTCCTGTGGGCGTGGCAATGGGCAGTGTGGGAAAACGGGCTGTGGATGGACTCTTCTTGATGCCCTATAGTTGACAATTCAGGTTGCGTCCATGAAACAGTGACCACACACACACCACACACACACCACACCTCCCAGCTTTTCCTGTAGTTACTCTATATCCCACCTCAATGACAATGTAGAGCATGTTCAATGGTGGGCTCGTGGTGGGCATTCAAGAATTAGACAAGTCATGCATGGTGGCACACACCTTTAATCCCAGCACTTGGGAGGCAGAGGTAGGAGGGTCGCCATGAGTTTGAGGCCAGCCTGAGACTACATAGTGAATTCCAGGTCAGACTGGGCTACAGTGATACTCTACCTTGAAAAAAAAAAATGTACTGGACAAATGGGCCAGAGCATAGAGACAGGGTTGGTATATTTCTTGGGTTACTTTCTTGGTTCCTTGGATCACATGGGTTAAAAGAAACACTCATTGCCTGGGTCTTCCAGGAGAGACTTAGCTTGATGCTTCCCAGGCAACATGTACACTTGTCTTCTCGAAACTCTGCTTGCTTCATTCTTCTGTGCACTTTCAGTGTGCCTACCTGCCTTGAGGATGCCCTCCCAAAGAAGCCGTCAAGCTCCAAGTGCTCTCTCAAGTCTGGCAAAAAGTTCATTCTTAATGAATGTCACTATGGAGGGTGGGAGGGTCATTCCATCTCTGTGAGAAAGGGACTCATGAGGCCCCACTCCTCTCTAAGTATCTACATGCAGCTAACGGTCACTGGGGGAGGGAGACAGTTTCCTCAGTGGTGGAGCCACTGGAAGGAAGCCAAACTCCTATACCGAGTTGGGGAGGGGAAGGAAAAGGGGAGCAGTGGGAGTGGGAAGGGAACAAGACAGTTTAATAGGGGATGAATGTGATAAAAGACATTGTATACATGTAAGAAAATGTCATTCTGAAACCCACTGTTATGTATATAATTAACATATGCTAAAAAAGAACCACCGAAAGAATAATAACTCAAATAGCTGATAATTGGGTTGTTTGCTATGTGCCAAGCAATGACTCAGGAGTTACCTGTGTTATGCCACTATAATTCATCAGGACGCCATGTGGGACCGCTACCTCCACTTCACAGAACGGGAATGAGCATAGGGGCTCATGGGTGGTGTTCATGGTCATAGCCAGAAAGAGTGAGAACTTGAGTTCAAACCCATGGCTAATTAACTTCAGTAGTCTGCCTATTTCTCTGGCTATAATTGGCAGGTGTGGTGACTGATTTTCAAAGGGACCTTTAGATGTTGAAAATACCAGACATAGTCAAGTGCTATTGTGACTGTTTGAGTAATCACAGCTGTTTACAATGAGATATGGACACTGTCCATTGAAGTTTATCCTAACTAAAAATGATGGTTTTCTTAAAAACAAAATCTGACTTGTTAAATGAATTTAATGCTTCATATAAGTGCCAAGTTGGCAGCCTGCAGGACAAATTCCACTATTTATGCAAGAAATGGACACAGTGGCCATGGGCTAATCTTGAAAGACCTCCTTTGTAGAACATAAGGTTAACGAGCCCTTCACACTTTGATCTATCATTGGCCCCCATCAATCTTGCTGACGCAGATGCTGGGTGGCATGTTATAATTGTGCTAAGATCCTGTACTAAGGTTATTCTCTGAATATATCAAAATCATCTGAGGACTAAGCCAGGCATGGTGGCGCACGCCTTTAATCCCAGCACTCGGGAGGCAGAGGTAGGAGGATCGCCGTGAGTTCGAGGCTACCCTGAGACTCCATAGTGAATTCCAGGTCAGCCTGGGCTAGAGTGAGACCCTACCTCGAAAAACAAAAAACAAACAAACAAAAAATCATCAAGACTTTAAAAAAATGCCAATTCCTGGGCAATCCTCCTGAACTTTTGGAATCTGGATGTGGAACTGGGTGGGAATGTGTATTTTCTTAAGGCTACTCCAGGCTTAGCTATTGCTGCATTGTGGGAAAGCCCTTGACTGGTACTCAGTTTCCCCCTGCACAGTGTGTCAGCCTCTGCTTGCCTGCTTTCTTCTGCCTTCACACATGCACTTTGCAATGAGTGTCTTACTAGTGTTGAGAAAGCTAGTGGAAATGTCAGGCTTTGTCAACTGAAGTCAATATTTACTCAAGAAGTCTTTTGGCACATCTGTGTAATTAGCAAATGTCTGTCCAAATTGCTCAAAAAGTTAAACCTTAATCAGTCGTCTTTATTTAAACACAGCCCCAACTTCTAAGATGCATTCATTTTTGTTAACATATTTTCCTCATTATTTCTTCTCCATGTGTTCCATTGTTTGCTTATTTATTTCTCAACAATTGTTTCCAGAGACTACAAGGCAAGCAAACTGCAGCACAGTTAGAAACAGATAAGAAGAAAAAAATCCCAGTTCCTTGGATAGAGACTAAAATAATAAGCTCATTGGCTCTGTTTATGGGAAATAATACAGTATAATAGCCTTGCAGTGATTAGCACTGAACTGGCAATGTTGCAAATGTCTGAAGGTTACAAACAAGAGGGAAAATATAAAATTAATGGCTCATATTCTTCTGCAGGTGTTAGGGAGAGGAGGAAAGGGAGGATGGATAGAGTGTACATGACCTTGGTTTTAGACACTCTTAACCTTGTGTCCTTTATGACTCCCCTTTTTTATCAGTTGTATAGAATCTGGGTGTTAAGGAGTCCCTTAGTTAGTGGTCATATTTTCATACCAACTAGAGTCAGAAATGTGAGGAAAAAAGTACTCTATAGCACAATTGATTACTTCTCCATGGTAAAAACCTTAACATAATTCTAAAGACAGGGACTTAATGAATAGAAAATTGGGCCAGTATGCCTCAGCTTCATGATATGCCACTGTGTTTCACAGAGTCTCAGACATTGTTGATTTTTGGACTTTTTAGAAATGTGACAGATTCTACTCAGAGACCCAGCACAAAGGATGGAAGCAGTATGCTTTGGGGTAGAGGCTGAGGGGCAGAGCACTTGCCATACTCTTCCATGCTAAGCTCTGCATTAGTTCCTTTCCTCATTGCTGTGACAAAATACCTGACAAAGGCAATTTAAAGCAGGAAGGGTTTATTTCGGCTTATAGTTACAGGGAATACAGTTCTTCATGAATGAAGCCCGTGGAGTGGGCCACATGGCAAGGAACTAAGGCCTCTAGCCAAGATCCCATGATGAATGAAGTCCATGTATTGACCAGCACATGGTAGATATGTCCAACAATTTGACCTTGAGTCAAAATCGCAAGCTTCTCCCAGAATGAGAGATTGAGTGGAGTCCCTTTATTTGCTTGCTTATTTATATTGTTTTTTCTTTTTTATTGACAATTTCCATACGTGTAAACAATATTCCGTGGTAATTCCCTCCCTCCCCCAACTTTCTCCTTTCAAACTCCACTTTCCATCATATCCCCTTTCCCTCTCAATCAGTCTCTCTTTTATTTTGATGTCATCATCTTTTCCTCCTATTATGATGGTCTTGTATAGGTAGTGTCAGGCACAGTGAGGTCATGGGTATCCAGGCCATTTTGTGTCTGCGGGCAGCATGTTGTAAGGAGTCCTACGCTTTCTTTGGCTCTTACATTCTTTCCACTACCTCTTCCACAATGGACCCTGAGCCTTGGAAGGTGTGATAGAGATATTGCAGTGCTGAGCACTCCTCTGTCACTTCTTAGTACCATGGTGCCTTCTGAGTCATCCCAAGGTCACTGCCATCTGAAAAGAGAAGCTTCTCTAACCAAAAGTGATAGTAGCATTAATATATGGATATGAACATTAAGAGAAGTGCTTACTGGGCAGTTTGGTGAGCACAGTATATGCATTTAGCCAGACAGCAGCAGACGTTACACCCCTAGGGCTCATGACTACCCCTGTTGTAGGTTTTCAGTATCAGGGATGTATTCCCTCCAATGGAGTGGGCCTCCAGTCAAATTAGAGGAAAGTTAGTTTCCCCCATAACAGACATGCCACTATTGTACCCATTGGCTCATTTGGCCTGGCTGGCCAAATATAAGGCTTGCAGTGTCTACTGTTGAGTATCTTTACTGGTGATTTCTCACTCTTCCATTGTACTGTATGTAGTGTGGCTTTTTCCAGCTTTCTGTCAGGTGATCTACATGGAGGAGTTTTTCAGCTCAGCTCCAGCAGGGTTTCTCAGTGACCTTGCAGCTCAAGTATGTGGAGTCTTCAGCAATAGGGTCTTACCATCTATTCCTGGTGGGAAACCAAGGGCCTCAACAATGGCCTGTAATGTTTGTGGGGCATCAGGAACCTCCCTGGCCAACAACTCACTGGAAGGTATCCCATCCTTGGCACTAAAAATTTTCTAGTAACAATCTATGGCTCCTGAATATTCCATTGCCCAAAAAAGTAGTTTTCCATATGACTTATTTATATCCTCTTAGATTTTGATTAGCCCTCCCTCCACCTTTCCTTTACTCAATCTCTTCCCCTGACCTCACTTAGGCCTTTTCACCCCCATTAATCTTTTCTTCTACTTACATATGTACAATGCTATCCTACTAAGTCCCCCTCCCTTTCTACTCCCTATTTCTATTTTTTAACATGAAATAAATGATAAGTTATTCAGAAAGGGGGAGGGATTTGAAGTGTAGCAGAAAGATAACTTGGACTCATAAGGATATAAGCTGGAACCTCAAGAAGAGACTATGTGTTAGCCAGGGTTCTCTAGAGGAATGGAATGAACAAAATAAGTGTATGTTATGAAAATGGATTTATTAGATTGTCTTACCAGGTAGGAGCTGGGTAGTCTGTCTGCAAGCTAGAGAAAAATGCGAGCCCAGTAGTTCATGAGGCTGGAGGCCTTAGCAGTCCCAGGCTGGTGCTGAGGTCTGGAGATTCCTGGACCACCTCTCGTATTCAGTCCACATTGGAAAGCCATAGAAGCTGGGCTCCAACATCAATGATGGAAGTGGATTCATTTCCCTTTCCCTTTCCTACACTTATTTTCTCTTGCCATTCTACTGTCTACTGCAGGGTGACAGGGCACAAAGTCACATGTCATTTATGAGCCCCTTGATTTTGGACTTCCCAGCCTCCAGAACTGTAAGAAATAAACACCTTCACTGTAGAAACTACCCAATCTATGATCTTTTGTTATAAGAATACAAACTAGATTGATACAGTACCCTCCTTATAATGTTTTAGATAATTTCAAGGAGGTCACCATTAAGAAGACAGAGAGGTGGCAAGGCTTGAGGGTTATATCTTGGAAAGAACTCTGAGTGACTGCTGGAGCAGGGCACTGACTGGTATCAGTTATGGGAGAAGGTAATGACACTTTGGAAGAATTCCATCTTCAAGTGAACCGTGAGCCTTAATCTTCCAAGATGAAAACCACCATTGCCTTCTGGAATTGCTTCCCTTCTCTAAAGCCTCCAGAGTTGGCCTATCCCAGACCTCCACTGAGACAGCAAGATAGCTGGTTAGAACCAACAATCAAGTGCAGAGCCAGAAACCATGGAGAACTAAGAAAATGTAGGTCTTCCCAGAGAACAACATCAGGGATGAAGTGCTTTTTATTGCAGGGAGAAAGCCTGCTTGGTGCATGTCTAACAATGGACCAATGCTGCAGGTTCTGTTGACAGTATATGTCCCTTTACCCATTTTTGTTTGTTGGGTGTATATGGAGTAGTGAGTTAAAGTCACAGATCTCTAGACTGGACAGGGCCATGTCTAGACTAGATGGAGAGACACTTGCATCCCTTAAGAATTAATCTGGATGCAGAGGCTCAGATGGGGGCTTTGGGGTATCTCCTGTGATTGCTCCTATGAGGAAGTGTTCAACAAATGTTTGATGACCAGAAAGAGGGCCTATGGCAGAATTAGTTGTGCATCAGACAATTCCTTTCCTTCCTAGCATGCAGCTAGGTGCCATTCTGTATTTCCTCCTTGTGGCCACGGGCGACCATATCACTAAGTGTTGTCCAAGGGACTGTGGCTAAATGTCATGTACATGGTTCCTGTTCTGGCCCATTAAACCTTATGTAAAACTCTCTAGTTTAACTTTCTTTTTCCTGTATTATGTTTTTAAATCTTGGCTTTGAGAAGCCATCAGAGAACTCTGAAGGGGGGGGGGATGATGGAACCAGACAGGAGGACGGTGGACTTAAATATCCATGTGAGACAGAATCCCAAATCAATCTGTATCCATGTGTGTCAGGTTGGAGAAATTAGTCTATATCTTGTTAATCCTTTGCGGTTCTCAGCATGCTTTTACAACAGCTTTCTGAGCCTCACAGACAGACACAGATTTGCAATAATTGAGTAATCGTCCCAAAGTCACACAACCACCAAGAAGTACAGCAGAAACGCAAATGAGAAGTAGGTTCCCAACCTGGGTCTGTGGAAAACATCATCCGAATCATGTGGGGATGTCTCAAAACACACATTCTTCCCTTCTACTCCCAAAATGCTGTTGCTGTAGCTTTTTGTGGGGGCGGGGAGAGGAGGAAGAGGGGCTTTGATACAATTTTAACAAGCTCTTTGTGTAATTCTTCGCCCTAACCAATGTTGAGAAGCATTAACCACCAACAGTTACACTAAAATACATCAGCTGAGCTCCTGGGGATAGACGTCAAATAAGTAGGATGCTCACCTAATTTAGTGTCTAATGGGAGATGCTTCTGGGAGTGAAAGGAGAGCTATTAATTGCACTGGAAAACCAGGCATAAAAGAGGATTTTTCCCAGGCATAGAGTCCCTAATACATGAGGAAAACACTAAACCAAAAACTACGGGACAGCTAAGTCCTCCACATATATACAAAAAGTCGCTAAGAGAATTTCTCAGGGGTACTGTCTGCTATGCGGGTAGGATAGCAATGGTTTTAAAACTAAGGTCAAAGCTGGATTCTGGATAAAGATGGAAGGGGAAGTCCCAGATACTCGGCGTCATGAAACCAAGTTGGAGAAGTGAGCCCGGGTGCTTGTTGCGATGCTGTCACGCCGGAGCATCACCAGAGGCAGGACGAGCCCACGTAAGCAGTGAAGTTGGTGGGAACAGTCCTGACCCAAATGGGAGCTTAGAGACCCACAAGCACAAAGGCAAAGAGGGTTCACACCAGTAGGAGAGAAGCAGCCCTGATTACTTGGCTGAGAAAGGATTTGTGCTACAAGCTCCGGGAACTGCAGCCCCTACAGATCGCAACTACAAGACCGTAAAGAGAATCCCAGGCCTTGACTCAGAGACACCGCTGGGACCACACAAAAAATAATTTTCCTGAGCTGGGTGGATGGTTCAGGGGATAAAGTAATCATCACTCAAGCCAGATTACCCAAGTTCAATTCACAGACTCCATGTAAAAAACTGGAAGACATGGAAGGACACCTCCTCCCTATATTCATTCCTCATTTAGGGAAGTACAGGTCCGGAGTGAACGGGAGAACATGGCTAAGGAGTGAGGCATATTTGTTCTTGGTTGGCCTAAAGGTTAGTCAAAGAGAAAAAGATACAATATGTTAGGAAGGCTGAGCAGTATGTTCAAGAGCAACATACAACTAACCGGACAGCAACAAAGTCATTTCATCAGTTGAGATCATCAGTATTGAAACTGAGTTGATCATCCATCTGCCATCTCCCAGCTATGTTAATCTGAGGAGTCTGCCTTCTCAGAAAGAGGAAGGATCACAGTGTTTTCCTACTGGGGTGTTTGAGGACTGAGTGTACAATGTGGTAAGGTCCTTGGTCCAGGACTTGGAGGACTAAGTCATCTCTAGCTGCTGCTGCTCATCCCAGATGAAGCTTTTATGGTTCTGAGAGGAGGCAGAGCCCTGAACGCACCTTTGATGCCCATCATCTGCTAGATCTGATGTGAGGCTTCTGACGTGAGGCTTGACTGGTGTCTTCAAACACGTAAAGCCTGGGAAAAAGCATTCCTTGAAGAAAGGAGTAGACAGAAGAATGGATATCTTTAGGTCTTCGGAAAGTGGTCTTCAGGGAATGGTCTTCAGGGTGTGCTTTGAGTAGCAAGATGGATTTCTTTTTTTCAGCAATTTCCTACCATGTGTGCCACCACAACCAATGAATTTTTTAACAGATTTGATGCACATATTTTTAAAAAATATTTTATTGATTATTTTAAAGGAGAGATGGAGAGAGAGAGAGAAAGAGAATGGGCACACCAAGGCCACCTGCCACTGCAAACAAACTCCAGGCACACGTGCCACTTTGTGTATCTGGTTTTACGTGGGTAGAAGAGAATTGAACCCCAGACTATGAGGCTTTGCAAGCAAAAGCCCTTAGCTGCTGAGCCATCTCTCCAGTCCAGGAATTTCTGATAGATATGAGATACAGGTTCATTGGCTGTGTGGTATTGTATAACTAATGATCGATTTTACCTCACAACAATATCACAATTTCTTTTAACTTAAGCTACTATTTGCAATAGGAGTTTATACTACTTACAGTTCATTGGCTTTCAAATGTGTTTAAACAAGGGCTGTAGGAGTTCCCCTGGAGCTTCTGTTTGCACTTCTAGAAAATTCTAACAAGGGGATGCTGAGGCTGCTGGTCTAAGAACGATAGCGGTTTGAGAACTGCTACTGTGATCTAAGCAACAGCAAAGTGAGCATTGCTGGGGTGTGGGGGGGGGAGCGAGAGACACAGCTCATTAGCTTGGTCCACCTCTGACCTCCTGCGGCAATTACTGTCTGTACAAAGCAGCTGGTAATTAATCATGTCTTGTCTGTCGACACTTCTTCTCTGCCAGAATTCTATCTGCACCTTTCCGTCGCCTCTATGCTTTAAGAACCAGGCAGGAGAGAGGCCAGTGATGGGAGATGGGACAGTCCCTGGGAGGAAGAAGCACGTGTTCGGCACAGAGGGAAGCAGGAAAAGGATATTAGACAGACAGAGGAGCTTCCTGTGGGAAAGTGGAGCTAGAGCTGAACTCAGGCTACATCACAACATACAGGAAGAAGGAAACATGGAGGAAGGGAATTCACACAGCTTCCAGAAGCCATAGGATGGGAAACACAGACACTGGAAGAGCCACAGGCTAACTGGTGGCTAATGACCCAGCTGCAAGGAGAAGAAGGGGAAAGTCATTCCTGGGGTCACCTCATCCCTGGAAAGGGAACCTGAACATTCCTTGGCCCAAGGAAGGGGAACTATGGTGCACAAGAAGATGCTGGTGTGTGTGTGTGTGTGTGTGTGTGTGTGTGTGGTTTGAAGATGAGGAGAGTTGAACAGGATTGTTTACTAATAGGAGACCAAGTTCATGGACTTAAGCAATTTGGGCAGGTGAGTTCTAGGAAAATAGACCAGGTCCAAATGTTTTGGGGAAAATATCCATATTAAAGACACCAAAATAAGAAACAGATCAAGAGCTGCAATGGAAAGTCAGTATAGATTGGTCTGATAAAAGCAAAGCAGACCTGGGCTCTTAGGTGAGGTGGTCCCACGTCATATGCCCTCTCATTCTGTGGGCCTCTCCACACCCATTTGCGAAGGGCAGTCTTTCCCCACCACCTCTGACAGTTGAATTAATTTGGTGTGCCAAAGTCTTCCTCAAGTTCCTGAGTAGCATCGGGACCAGAGACGTCCTTCACTGGTTCTCTGAGGAACCGTCGCTTGGGGCTGGGACTAGTCTTTCACATCTGAAAATAATCAAAGAGCTTGTGGGGAAAAGTAACACTGCGGTGCCCTAACACCCCCCTTCTGCCTGCTGTAAACCCCCACTATTAGTCTTTTTGTTTCTTTTCCTATATTTGTAGCCCACTCCGAGATCCATTTCTAGATCTTAGTTGAACTCTGAAGTGATTTGACTTCAGTTCCTTCTCCTATACCAGCTCTGCCTGTCTGAGGGCAGCAGTGCTGGGTGGCAGAAATGGGTGCTGATTTTAAAAGCAGAGGTTGATCCTTATTCATGTTAACAAAAATAAAATAATAATAATGGAAGAGCATCAGACCTTTGTTGAAAAAAAAAAATCTACTCAAAACACCCTTATTTTTAGTTTGTTAAGACAGTTTTATCTTGTACTTTAGACGTAGCATTAAATCCGAACTAGGAAATGTAATAATGGGTTTTTATTTCTTTAAAAACATGCATCACTTGTTCCGTCAGTATTTGTCGCCTGTGGGGCACATGGCAGATGCAGGAGCAATGACAAAGGCGGATGACATTAAGGTCCTGTTCTCCAGGGCCATAGAACAAAGTTAGGGGGAAAGACACGAGCTGAGAGACCGTATGGCCTGCTTGAAATACGGCAAGCTCAAGAACCCGACTTCCCCAGGCAGCACTCATTTGAAATACTGTACCCTCATATCTGCAAGTTATAGGGACCAAGTTCCAGTTTGGAGGGTTGTTTCTTTGGCTACACAGTTATATACAAAGTTCTTTGCAAACTTAGAGGAAGAAAATCTCTTTCTGTCAGGGACAATCAGGCAAAACTTCAAGACCATTCCATAAAAGTCATAAAAGCAGGCTCTAGGGGCTGAGGAGGTAGCTCAGGGGTCAAAGGTGCTTGCTAGCAAAGCCTGTCAGTGTGGGTTCAACTCCCCAGTCCCCAGGTAATGCTAGAGGCACAAAGTGGTGCATGCATCTGGAGCTCATTTGCAATGGCAAAAGGCTCTGGCATGCTATTTCTCTTCATCACCCCTCTTTCTGTTTGCACATAAATAAATAAAAATCTTCTTTAAAAGTGTGGCCTAGAAAGATAACAGGCCAGGACAAACAGGTAAAGAGCACAACATGTGCAGAGTAGAAAGAGAATATGCAAAGTAAATATTCTTGGAAAGACGTGGACTCTATTGCTTGCTCCCCAGCCATGAATGAGGTCATAGACATTCATGCCCCAGTGCCTCACAACATCCTTATGAGCTGTTTGGTTACACCCCCTGCAAAGAAGTCCTTGGGACAATGCTCTGGAATTTGCCTCCTACACATGGTATTACATAAGCTCATCTGCCTGCTATTGCATTCAACCTCTGTCTCTGCACAGCCTCGTAGATGTACATGCTGTCTGGGGTTGATTCTCACTTCTGGACTGTCTTGGACACTCCCTTGACCCTTTTCTCTGTAGGGTCACAGTTAGCCTCATGCCAACGCAAGACCCAGATTCCAGGTCAAGTGAAGGTCCCACCTTCTTCACCTCTGCTGTGGTTTGCTAACAGGAGGAAACTCAAGAGAGGGAGATGTGGACAAGCAGGCTGGATTTGGGTCTGTGTGCATTGCTTCAAATACCCTGCTAGAGTTCAGGGCTTGTTTTACAGGCACCGGTAAACCTAGTAAAAGTGGCATGGTGAGACTGATGGGCATGGAATTAGCACAATGGGGCTGTGGTTTCATGATCACAGGGTGATTAGCCTTGGACTTGGCCATAGGTCAACATCTGCCTGAAGGATCGTCTTCCCACTGCTCAGCCTTGATGCTGATTTTGCTTTTGTTCATGCTGAAGCTCAAACCGGGGCTACCACTGGGCCACGTCCCCAGCCCACAGCTGCTGGCTTCTGACTCTAACTTGCCAGTGTGCTTCCTCTTAGCCCACCTTTTGTAAACAAGGCATGATGTGGTCGATTGGCTCTCACATTTCGGCATTCCCTTTTTGAGATCACATCACTTTGAGAGTGTTCAGACTCTTCTGAACCCACTTACAGGAAAGCTGTACCTGTTTTTGTTGCCTTTCTGACCATTTATTTCCCTGATTCTCCAGGAATTCTTTGCATTCCAGCGATACTGACCCATGGGCTGCTCCTGTACACACCCTGGGTTTTGACTGTTTTCTTTTGTGTGGGTGTTTTACAGGCTGCTGACTTTCCTGCCATCTAGGCCTTGTGGAACCATACCCACCCTTGAGGACTTCGCTCCAGTCTGAAGCCTGTTCCGATTCCTGCCGTGATGTGGTCTCCTCCTCCTCAAAGCCCCGGGCCCTTATCACCTCTGCCATGTGCTGTTGCTCTTGGCATGTCTGTGGACTGCATCCAGCAAGGGTGAGAAGCTACAGCTTGATAAACCCACCAGGGCCTGGCCTCAGCAGGCCCCTTGCTTCAGGGATGCACGAATCTATTTGATCTGAGATTAACTGCCTTCTTAGGCTCAAAAAATGTTAAAAGGTGTTGAAAGAAAGCTAACAATGGATCCAGTTAGTAACTAGTTAGAATAAACCCTTCCCAAAGGGAATACAAGAAATGAAGATGAATTGGCAAATCACCATAGATATGAACTAAAATGAGAGATCTAATAGCATATAAGGGCCCTTGCCTGCAAAGTCTAAGGACCCAGGTCGATTCCCCAGCACTCACGTAAAGCCAGATGCACAAGGAGGTACATGTGTCTGGTTTGTTTGCAGCGGCTAGAGGCCCTGGTGTGCCCATTCTCTTTCTATCTTATCTGCCTCTTTCTCTCTCTCCCTCAAATAAATAAATTAAATTAAATTAAAACTATATTTAAAAAACAATATGAGAGAAATTTTCCCCAGTCAGATGCAGAAGAGAATCCCTTTGATTTGAAAAAGGCAAGTGATAGGCTTTGTTTTTTTATTTTTATTTTTTGGTTTTTCGAGGTAGGGTCTCACTCTAGCCCAGGTTTACCTGGAATTCACTATGGAGTCTCAGGGTGGCCTTGAACTCACGGCAATCCTCCTACCTCTGCCTCCCAAGTGCTAGGATTAAAGGTGTGCGCCACCATGCCCAGCTCAGCCTTTATTTTTTTTTATATTTTATTTTTTTGTTCATTTTTATTTATTTATTTGAGAGTGCCAGAGAGAGAGAGAAAGAAAGAGGCAGAGAGAGAGAGAATGGGTGTGCCAGGGTTTCCAGCCCTGTAAACAAAGTCCAGACGCGTGCACCCCATTGTGCATCTGGCTAATGTGGGTCCTGGGGAATTGAGCCTTGAACTTTGGTCCTTAGGCTTCACAGGCAAGCGCTTAACTGCTACACCATCTCTCTAGCCCTCAGCCTTTATTTTTTTAATGGAAAAAAATAAATAAAATAGCAACTAAACTAACTGATAGATTTTTTTTTTCCTGTGCCAAGGATCTAATCAGGACCTTGTGCAAGCACTCTAGAACCAAGCTACCTCCTGAGCCCAAGTTAGACTTGAACTAGTCATGAGGAGGTGATAGAATTTGAAGCAGAGACTGAGTCAAAATTTTAAGGAAAAGATATGAAAAACTTAGGAGAATTGTGACCCAAATGAAAGTTCAATTGATTTATATGATTCTTTAAAAATATTTTCTTCACTTACTGATTCTTGGTAACATACACAGCTATTTCAATTTAATTCTGAACATTCTGATTTGTTTGGCTGTAGCTCTTAAATACCTGGTTCTGCTCAGAACTTGTTGGCAACGACTTGGGGCTGGGAGGTCTGTATGTATAGGTCAAGTTTCACAAACTACTTTGTTCTCTCATGCCTTTAAGATACCACTATGCCAAGTGTTCCCCAGTTTGAACCAGTTCTAAATCTTTAGTTTTCTTTTATGCTTTCATAGGATCCAAAGAAATGGTTTATGTATTTCTTTATTCTTTTATTTCTTTACCTTTGGCATGGTGGTGGAGATCACACACAGAGCCTCACATATACTAGGTAAGGGTTTTCCAATTTCTTGCCCTTCGACACCATCCTGAACAAATGACATCCTTTATAAACAATTTTATTCATGTGTTTATAATTTAACTCTAAAAACTCTCCATGAACCTGTTTGATGGTCTCTACTATAAAGGCGCACGATATGCCAATGTAGTGTAACTGTCACAGCAGAAGCACGAGAGAAAGGCAACATTGAGTCATGATCCTCCCTTCTGGTCCAGCAAATGGGGCCCAAACTGCTCCTGGAAACTCCAGTCATTCAAGGTTGGTGGGATCAACATGTTTTTGTGGGTCAGGGCAGATTTTTGCTTTGAAAGTAGGCAAAGGGTTCTTCTAGAACCATGGGTAAGAGAAGATGGTGTTTCCATGTCTGCATTAGTGACGTCTCTTCACTGTGACAAGATACCCAACAGAACGACTTTAGGAAGGAGAGGTTTGTTTTGGCTCCTGGTTCAGTCCCACATCGTGAGGAGGGCATGGGGCAGTTCATGGCAACAAGAGCAGGTGGTGGAGTCCCCACACAGCTGGGCAAGCCCGCAGAACCATGGAACCATCCAGAGGCGGGTGTCTTCACTCCAGCCTGGCCCTGTGAGCTACCAGCACTCAGGACCCACAAGCTGCGACTTCCATAATGTCTGCTTCCCAAAGGGACCAAGTGTTCAGCAGTATGAGACGGTGAAGGGGACCCACACCATCAGAGAAGGCCGCCAGGGTTAGCGAGTCAGGCTTGGTGTGTGCCGTGTCCTTTGCTGACAGGCCTTCCTGCCAGCTTTCTGGCATTTGAAATTGAGTGACTTTTTAAAATAATAATAACAATAATTCAGCTCTTCGTTGGATCCTCTCCCTTTGCATCAGCCTCCTGACATGTAAAACTTGCCCCACTGGGTATTGATCGCAGGACACTATGATCATAAAAGTCTTTTCAGGGTAGCTGCACACCTGTTGGATTTGGGCATCATGTCATGTTAATTCCCAGTGCGGAAAGATCCTACGGACAGGGTTGGTAGGAGTATTTCTATGAGCTCTCACCATTGTCATTGTCTAAATTTTGAGGGTGGGATGTGTGGGCTTGTGCCCTCTTACCTGTACAGGGAGAAATAGTTGTCCAGGAAGACAGGGACCCAGTGGACAAAATACCAACACCTTTCTTTCCCCTGTGTGGAGTTACGTCTTTTCCCTTTTCTCTCTGTTACCAATCTGCTCTTCACACACTGAACAAAGCTACGATTGTTCTTGCCTTCTCTGGGAACAGTGCTGAAGACTGTTTCCTCCACGAGATACCCAAGGTCAGGTTACAGTCCTCTTGCCCCTGGGTCCCAGAAATATAGTGCTCATGGTCTCTGGTTCTCCGGTGATGTACAAATTTAAAAATTCAGATGCTTGTCTTTTCTTTTTACTTGAAACACTTTATTTTTAAACTGTGGTAAAATACAACATAAAATTTACCATTTCAGAGTGTATGGGTTCAATGGCATTGAGTATACTCTCACCCTGTTCAAATTTCACCACCACCTATTTCTGGAATTCCTTTTACAGCACTAAACTGTCAAACTCAATTAGCCTCTCACCCCTTTCGCTATTCTACTTCCTGTCCATGTTGCTGACTTCTGAACATGCTTCAGATAAGTAAGTATATAGCATTTGTTTATTTGCAACCAACGTATTTTGATTAATATATTTTCAAGGCTTATTTATCAGGAGTCTCTTCCCTTGTAGAGCTGACTAATATGCCAGTGTGTGTGTGTCTATTCCACATCTGTATCCAGTAATTTCTTGATTGGAACTTGGGCCACTTCCACGCTCTGGCCGCTGTGGTAATGCTGCTGTGAGCATGAGCCCGCATCTTCTGAGAGCATGTGGAAAAGAAGGAACGGGAAAACGACAGGAGGTAGAGGAACTGTTCAAAGGAAAAGCCAGAATAAGGTAATTTTCTTCTGGCATGAATCTTAAAAATTCACATAATTCTGAAAAAAGAGTGTCCCTATCATCCATAAGTAAGAGAAAATCACTGATAATGTGTTAATCTTTCTGGCCATCTCTGTATTTGTACCAAGTATGGTTCACATGTATGGACCTTAGCTTTTATATTGTCAATAACTTGATCTTTAAGAGTCTCGTGCTCTACCAACTAAGCTAGCTAGACACGACCAACCAATCTTTAAAATGTAGCTTTGAGGGCTGGAGAGATGGCTTAGCAGTTAAGGCATTTGCCTGCAAAGCCAATGGACCCTGGTTCAATTCCCCAGGACCCACGTAAGCCAGATGCATAAGGTGGCACATGCATCTGGAGTTTGTTTGCAGTGGCTGGAGGCCCTGGTGCATCCGTTCTCTCTCTTTCTCGCAGTCTCTTTTTCTCTCTGTCAAATAAATTAAATAAATAAATAAATAACATATAAAAAATAAAATGAAGTTTTGTTATATAAACATCTTCCAATATTATGTGTAACTTTATCCCATCTTTTTTATAATCACATACTTTTATCATTGTACCATAATTTGTCCAATTTGTATTGATGGACCAGTATCTATAAATAATGTTTTTTAATTTTTTTTAAAAAAATATGTTATTGGAGGGTCACTGTGGAGGGGGGAGGACAGGGAGGAGGCTAGCAATGGTACCAACATGACTTTATACACTGTATACATAACTAATAAAAATATGTTATTAACATAAAACAATATGGTAACAAATATTATGAAACTTATCATCGCTGTGCTCTTGCCTGATAAGCTTCTAAAACTGAAAACAAATCAAAGAATTTAATCTGACATTTTCTATTTCAAGCACTATTTATACATGGGAAAATCTGGCCCTTCAATCTCTAATTCATATGTGTTTACATATGCCAAAATACATACTTCACATCCTAAATGACAAAAATAAACTCAGATATATTTGGAGTAATGTTCTTTGAAAAAAATTAAAATACAAGTTATATCAAAACACCATACATGAATGCGTGTAAATGTGATGCGTTGGGTGAGGTTGGATTTACCCTCCTGTGGGCTCAGTCAAGGAAGTTAGGCATTAGGGAAGGACAAAAAGAGTCTTGAAATGAGCCAAGTAGTTATTATTAATTTAGCTATAACTGATGATAATTCAGAAAGCTGTCAAAACTCACCTGGTAGTGAGATGGTCAAATCCATATCCAAAGGGCCTGACCATCCAGTTCTGTTATAACCAGGGAACAGAGGTTGAGATTTTAGCCAATGTAAGGGGAGCAGTTCTAACTTTTTGGGAGGGACATGTAAAATCTTCATGAGGATCTGATAGCAACCAACCTGGCTAATATCTGAAAGCATGTTTAGTCACAGGAGAGGCACTGGAGTGTAGGTTGTACTCTTTCATAGGACACATTTCCAGGTGATGAGATGGAGAAGATCTGCATGCAAGACATGTATTGGAGGTTTGTCTTCCAAACATTCATAAGACTATGATAAATTCACAAGTTGAAGAGGGAGAAGTAAAGTTGTAATACAGTATATGGGGTGTGTGTGTGTGTATAGAGATGTAGATATAGGTGGGTGAGATGGTACATGACTATAATCACAGCTCTCAGGAAGCTAAGGCAGAAGAATTGTGAGGGCTGGAGGGATGGCTTAGCGGTTAAGGCATTTGCCTGCAAAGCCAAAGGACCCAGGTTTGATTCCCCAGGACTCACATTAGCCAGATGCACAAGGGGGCCCATGTATCTGAGTGCATTTGCAGTGGCTGGATGCCCTGGCGTGCCCATCCTCTCTCTCTCTCTCCCCCTCTTTCTCTGTCAAATAAATAAATATAAAAATATTTAAAAAAAGAATTATGAGTTTGGGGCCAGTCTAGCCTATAGAGCAAGACGTGGTCACCAAAAATCAAATACATGCACGTGTGCATGCATGTGCACATGCTCACACACACACATACACACACACACACACACACACACACACACTCACACACACACTCCCTATATCACACAGAAGTACCACCGCTTACCAGTCCCACCGGAATCTTTGAACTTTGAATGGCCATTTTAAGATGTCCAAATGAGGCAAAGAGACCAAGACCTTTGTTTCCACATGAATTGGCTCTTGGACATGGGCTACCCATTAAGATGCCCTGTGCAAGGCTATTCCCTTCAGTTGAGGGCAATTCCTGTAGGGAGGAGATGGTGCCACACTACAACATCCCCAATCCAAAGATACAAACCAGGCTGATGATATCTTGATAGATACATTAGTTTACCCAAATTATCTCAGATGGGCACATCCAGAGTAATTTCCCATCTTCCCTTTGTGTATGTGGTGTGTGTGTGTGTGTGTTCATCTGTAAGCGTGTAGGTGCACATATGCCACAGCACATTTATGGAGGTCAGAGAACTTGTAGAAGTTGGACCTTGCCTTCCACCTCATTTGGGACAACCTCACATTGTTCACCACTTTGCCTGCCAGGCCAGCTGGCCTGCCAGTTTGGGGCAGATTCTACTGTCTACACCTTTCTTCTCATGGAAGGAGTAGCTGGGATCACAGATGTGAGTTCTGGGGATCCAAACTTGGGTTCTCACACTTGTACAGTACATCAAGCATTTTATCCACTGAATTATCTCCCTAGCCCCCATCTTCCTGTTGTGATCTCACCTCACACCATTCTATCCCACTTCAACACATGGTGATGAAAATGGAGAGCTATTCATAATCAGGAGTCAGACTGCTGGATTAGATTGGATTGGATTAGATGATGAAGGGAAAGATCTCTCCCGTTCACAGCTAAACCTGAGTAGCAAAAAAGGCACACACTCTATGCAGGAAAAAAAAAAAAAACCCTTCCTTTTAATAGAAATTTAAAGATTTGTTATGCAGGACAGGAGCCACCTAACTTATTTATGCATTTCTATTTAAACAAAAACTTCCAAAATCCTTATTATCGCCTTATCGATTCTATCTCTAATAGCAACAAATACGGTCCCAACAGTATTCCAGAACATTCATTGATTCATTCTTTAAATATTTTCAAATGGATTCATGTGTGGTAGCCTGTGTTAGCTACTCCCTTATTGCTGTTAGCAAATGTCTAGTCTCCCTCCCCACCAGAAGAGAAAGCCCTGAAACGAGGAGGGATTGACTTTGGCCCTCAGGCTGAGAAGTTGCAGTCCACCAGGGTGGGGAAGACTGGGAGTCCGAATGGCTGGAGGTGAGGCAGGGGGCCGGTGGGGTTGTGAGGCACACTGTCAGGAAGCAGAGGACTTGGGCAGAAACTGGAACTAGGTGATTATAACCTATAAGCCCCACCCCCACTGACCTACTTCCTCCAGTCAGGCTCCATCTCCTGAAGATTCCACAACCTCCCCAAACTGCACCTCTCTATGGGAACCATGTGCCCAAATTCACGAGCCTGTGGGAATAATTTATACGCAAACCACAGCATAGCCCTAGGTAGATTCCACAGACCCAAATGACAAAACTCTGTGTCTGCTTTTGAAGGGTTTCCAGCTTGTGGAAGAGACAGATAAGCTAGGGTTTTGGGATGAACATTAGTCACCAGGCTGGCTAGAGACCAGTTGGGCCCATTATTAACTGGAAGGTAAAGTGTGGAAGGGGACGTTCCTTTCTGTATGTCTATCAACATTGCCTTCAACAATAGTTGAAATGGGCCTTTTCTGATTTGAGAGAGTGGCCTAGAATTTAAAGTAAAGAGCTGGTTAAAGCTGTCTGGCTTTAAAGAAGAAAAATAGTTACACTTTGGTCTGAAGGTCAGTAACTGCAGTCAATGATTAAGCAGTGTCCTCCCAAAGTAATCCAAGGGATGGTTTGAGTGTAGTGGTTAAATATTTTGAAGTCTAAAACTTGCTGAAACAGAGCACTTCTCCAAGTCTTTCCGTTTGTCCTCACCAACTCCTTCATGTCTGTTCACTGTGCAGCTTGGGCGCAAACACCTGGTTTTTCTGCGGTCCCAGTTGACAGGTACATTTCCGGGCTCCCATCGCTCCCATTTTAGAATTTGTGTTCATTCGTGTCTTATTTGGGAAGCACTTTATCAGGTGTCCTCTGGCACATGCCATTTTCAGATCTGCTGTATGCTCTGTTTGTGTTTTGAATTATCTATTGCCTGTCTGTCTCTGAAAGTAACTTCATAAAAGCAAAGATTTTTAAATTTATTTTTTACTTCATGTGTGTGTATGTGAGTGATGTCTGCATGTACATATGGGTGCATGATGTCTACATATACGCATGGGTGCATGATGTCTGCATGTACGTATCGGTGCATGATGTCTTCATGTACGTATGGGTGCATGATGTCTGCATGTACGCATGGGTGCATGATGTCTGCATGTACGTATGGGCGCATGTTGTCTGCATGTACATATGGGTGCACGATGTCTGCGTGTACGTATGGGTGCATGATGTCTGCGTGTACGCATGGGTGCATGATGTCTGCGTGTACGTATGGGTGCATGATGTCTGCGTGTACGCATGGGTGCATGATGTCTGCATGTACGTATGGGTGCATGATGTCTGCATGTACGCATGGGTGCATGATGTCTGCATGTACTTATGGGTGCATGATATCTGCATGTACGTATGGGTGCATGATGTCTGCATGTATGCATGGGTGCATGATGTCTGCATGTACGTATGGGTGCATGCTGTCTGCGTGTACGTATGGGTGCATGATGTCTGCATGTACGTATGGGTGCATGATGTCTGCATGTACGTATGGGTGCATGATGTCTGCATGTACGTATGGGTACATGATGTCTGCATGTACTTATGGGTACACATGTGCAGGTGAGAGAACAACCTCATGGTGTAAGTCCTCTCCTTTCACCTTCCTTTGAAGACAGGGTCTCTCATTCTGCCCCTGCCTATGTGCCAATCTAGCTGGCCCACCAGCACTGGGTTCTCTTGGCTCCACCTTCCATTGACACAGGCACGTTGGGATCACAGATGCTGTGCACCACTTTGTGTCTGGCATTATATGGGTGCTGAGGAATTAAACTCTTGCCAGTAGGCTTACACGCAAGTGCCTTTAATCACTGAGCCATCTGTCCAGCCTCAAGATATTGGTTTTGTTTAATATTGCATCTCTGCTCTCTAGAACAGTGCCTAACCTATGGTGTATACTTCATGAATACTTGTTGAATGAAGTAAAAGATAGAGGGCAAAAGCTTTACTCCCAACAGTTGGTGACAAGATGCTATGAACTGGAGAGTATGAATAACTCAATCATTCCCTCCCCCCAGATAAATTACAATATAGAGTCAGGAAACTCACCATTTCTCTGTAGAATGACCTACCTGGAACTTCTCGGCTTCGAGTTGTGTGATGCATGCCCTACTGGGTCTTTGTGAAGATTTCCTGGCCAGGCCCATCCCACAGTCTTCTCTAGATCTGGCTCATTCACATCACATGGAATCATTGTGACTCCAAATGAAGTCAATGCAGAGGCAGAGAGGGGCTCCTAACATTTGGATGTGCACTGCCACGGAGAAACAGCGTGCCTCTGAAGAGTACGCAGTTAGGACGTGGAAAGACTTCTAGTTTTCCACCTCACTGGTTACACCTGAGCTGGTTTATCCTGTCAGTGTTCAGAGGGCCAGAGGCAGATTGTTCCGCAAATGCTTTTCTCTTACAAGGACTGCTTGGAAATTTTGACCTTCAAGATACAATATTATGGAGCCTTTCTCTGAAATTCAATGGTCTTTTTCCATCATTCAGGGTGGTTGAATGAAAGTGGTGGTAGAATGGTTTTTTATCCCTAGAGTTCAAGTAATAGTTGACCATGCTACAAACAGAATCCACTTGAGAATAAAATGATCGCTTTGTATTTGAGGAGTGGGGCTGAGCCAGTTTCAAAGATGTGGCTTGTTTCAGAGCTCGAAATTCATCAGATTGAGCCAATTAAAAAAAAAAAAGAACTTTGTGTGATGGTAATTGTGTACATCATTGTAGCAAAATGCCTGAGAAATCGTCTAATAAAGAGAAAAGATTGATTTTAGCTCATAGTTTGGGAGGTTTCAGCCTGAGATCAACTGCCACCCTTGCTTTGGGCCCGTGATGAGGGAGCATGCCACAGCCAGGATGCATGGTGGAGCAAAACTGTTCACCGCATAGCTGTGGAGGAAAGAAAGGAAGAAAGACACACACAACCGATGACCCAACGCCCTACCAGATGCCACCTTTGTCAAAGGTTCCCACAGCACTGCCCTGGAAACCAAGCACGTGGGCATTGGAAGAGCACTCAAGATTCAAGACATAGCAGCAATGAATTTAAAAACTGATGGTAATTTTTTTTGTTTGTTTGTTTTTGTTTTTCGATGTAGAGTCTCACTCTAGCTCAGGCTGATCTGGAATTCACTCTGGATTCTCAGGGTGGTCTCAGACTTACAGTGATCCTCCTACCTCTGCCTCCTGAGTTCTGGGATTAAAGGTGTGCACCACCATGCCTGGCTACTGATGGTAATTTCTGAAGTTACAAATACAATAATCACAAGTAAATATGGTTATTAACTTATAAAAATTTGCCATCATAAAGGTATGTTTGGAAGAGGGGGCAGAAAGAATGTCAGAGCCACATGTTGGGTCATGATATGCAGAGACATTTAGCTTACCCATAATTGTGGGCTAACTCCACAATGCATGACCCATATACCTCAACAAGGAGGGGCCAAGGGGAGGGGGTAGGTCACGGATGAGCCTAATAATGGTACCAAACTGACTGTATTTGCTGAATACAAAACTAATAAAGAAAAATAAATAAATAAATAAATAAAAATAATAAAGGTATGTTTCATAATATCAGTATTATGGAATCAACTTAGGTGCTCATCAATGGATGAATAGATAAGAATGTGCTGTGTATATTTGATGGAGTCTTATTCATCTGTAAAGATGAATGAAATTACGTAATTTGCAGGAAAATGGATGGAACTGGAGGTTATTATATTAAGCAAAGTAAGCCAGATTCAGGAAGATGAATGTTGCATGTTTTCTTTCATATGTGGAATCTAGATTTTTTTAAATTTCTTTTGTTCATTTTTATTTATTTGAGAGTGAGTAAGTGAGAGAGAGAGAGAGAGGGAGAGAGAGAATGGGTGTGCCAGGGCTTCCAGCCACTGCAAACGAACTCCAGACGCTGTGCACCCCCTTGTGCATCTGGCTAACGTGGGTCCTAGGGAATCGAGCCTTGAACCATGGTCCTTAGGCTTCACAGGCAAGCGCTTAACCGCTAAGCCATCTCTCCAGCCTGGAATCTAGATTTTTAAAGAGAAGTCATGAAAGTCAAAATGAGGGGGGACTGCATGGGAGGAGGGTAGACCCCTGGGAAAGGGGAAGTGACAAGAGAGGATGAAGTAGGGGAAATACCAAATTACATTGAATGCAGGTGTGAAAAAGTCATAATAAACCATTATTTTACATAAATAATATATGATACTAGTAAAAAATAGAAGTAAAGGAATGTTTAAATTTGATGCTAATAGCTTTAAAGCCTTAAGTTAATCCAGGACCCTGTCTGCAAAGGTGGGTTGTTCTCAATCTGAAACAACTTTGAGAGTCCACATCTGAAAAGAGGGAGCCGAGTGGGCAAAAATATGATGGCAGTGGCATGATGTGGTGGTTTGATTCAGGTGTCCCCCAAAACTTTGGTGTTCTGAGTGCTAGGGTCCCAGCTGATGGAGATTTGGGAATTAATGCCTTCTGGAGGCAGTGTATTGGTGGGGGCAGGCTTATGGGTGTTATAGCCAGTTTCCCCATGCCAGTGTTTGGCGAACTCTCCTGTTACTGTTGTCCACCTTATGTTGGCCAGGGGTGATGTCCACCCTCTGCTCATGGCATCATTTTCTCCTGCCATTGTGGAGCTTCCCCTTGAGCCTGTAAGCCAAAATAAACCTCTTTTTGCCACATGCTGCTCTTGCTTGGGTGATTTCTACCAGCAATGCAAACCTGACTGCAACAGTAAAGTGGTACTGAGGAGTGGGATTGCTGCTAGACACCTGACTGTGTGGCTTTGGCCTTTTGGAGTTGATATTCAAGAAGAATGCGGAAGGATTTGAAACCTTGGCCTAAGAGATGCCTTGCAGTGCTGTAAGTACAGCTTGATGGACTATTCTGGTCAGAGTTGAAAGGCCTGAATGCAGTAAGAACTATGGACTACGAGGTTTGGCTTATGAGGGTGAGAAAGAGCTTTGCATGGATTGGGGTAGCAGTTTGTGTGGGAAACTTGCTATTATGCCCATGTCCTGAGAAGTTGTGCAGGGTTGCTTTGTATAGAAATGAACTGGTGTGAGCAGACAGATAGGGAATAGAAAAAAATCTTTGGATGAACTGCTGCCCATTCAGCTGCAATTGAGAGATTACAACCTTTGAGACTGGGCCAGCTGACCTGCACTGGGGCAACAGGAAGAATGTAGACTCTTTTGAGGGCCTGAGTGCTCAAGGAGTGTCCTATTCTTCAAAGTCTGCTTTATTCCCCTCTGGATTAACAAATTGGCACCCTACCTGGTATTGTGGAGTATAAGAACTGTAGGAAAGAAAGGATCATTGAGTTTGCAACACGGTCTTGTGTTTTGGAAATGGCCATGGGCAGTGTGAAGCAGGTTTGCTGGATGCCTGCATGGAGACCCCATGGAGCCATGAGGACGAACTGTGGATTGCAGTGGAGACCCAGTGGAGATACCAGGACCACGAGATGGCTGCTAAGGAAAGCTGCTGACCCCTATGAAGTTTTCCAGGATTGGGAGTAGCCTAGCTGGAGGGGCGGAATTGGGATGCCAGAGACTTGTTGCTGGTTAGAGTTATCGGACTTGGAGATTTGTCACTGGCTAGAGTTGTTGGACTTGGAGCTACAGAGTTTGGTGTTTGCCCTGTTTAAATCATGTATTGCTTGAGTATTTCTTTGCTATGCCCAATGCCATCTTTTGCAGTGTGAATGTTTATTCTGTGCCATTATGTGTTTTTTGAGGTTACTTTTTGGTATGATGGCTCAGTTAAAAGATCTTGGACTATGGGGATGTATGAACATCATTGGGATTGATAAAAACTATGGGGACTTTTAAAGTTGGACTGAATGCATTGTATTTCACATCATGTATGGAGATCAGTTTATGAGGGCCAGGGGCAGAATGTGGTAGTTTGATTCAGGTGTCCCCCATAAACTTAGGTATTCTGAATGCTAGGTTTCCAGCTGATGGAGATTCAGGAATTAATGCCTCCTGGAGGCAGTGTATAGCCAGTGTCCCCTTGACAGTGTTTGGCACACTCTCCTATTCCTGTTATTTCCATCTGATGTTGGCCAGGGTGTGATGTCCACCCTCTGCTCATGCCATCATTTTCCCCTGCCATCGTGGAGCTTTCCCTCGAGCCTGTAAGCCAAAACAAACCTCTTTTTTCCCTACAAGCTGCTCTTGGTTGGATGATTTCTACCAGCAATGTGAACCTGACTGCAACACATGATATTGCTGTGTCCTATCAAGGGTACCATTCTTGTTGCCCGGGGATCAAGGCCAACAGAGTATATGGGATCAGAGCAGCCACTGTGGTAAGATGCATGGTATGAAGATGATCATGAGCTTATCAACATGGGGAAATTGGTATATGCACCCCTTAAATTGTTGCTCCTGGGACTCTCAAAGGCCTGCAGAGGAGAGTGATTAAAGTCTGCAATAGTCATGAAGCACAGACTTTGGGAATCAGATGACCCCCCCCCTCCTTCAACATGGCTCATTCAACCTTTGTACAGTCACAGGGAGGTGACCTAAACCATCCTTCGTGGCAGATTGGAGCTCCTTTTGTTTTCAGCCAACAATTTCTCCTGTGACTAGAAAAGTTCTTACTACTTGCCCTTAAAGCTTCTTGTCGCTCACTCTTCAACCTCATTTCAGTATCTCGGCATCTAGCCTTGGCAGCCCAGTGGTGGTTTGCCATCCTATAAGAATAAGTGAATCTGTTCCTTTTATTCTTGAACAAGGTCGCCCTATGTAACCCAGGTTTGCTTTGACCTCATGGTCCTCCTTTTCAGCCTCCCTAATGTGTACCACTATGTCTGGGACAGTTAGGTAGAGTAGCTCAGTCTTCTTATTACCAAGGACAAGTTTCCTCAGGCTGGTAGCCAGTCTTAGCTGCCTGCTCATTTATAGGCAGTCCACTGGGAATATGTTTGGTGGACCAGAAAAAATGAGACAAAATTTTTCCTTAAGTGTTTATTTATTTTTAAAATATTTCTTATTTTTTATGTATTTGCAAACAGAGATGGAGAGAGAGAGAGAGAGTTAGAGTGAAGAGAGACAGACAGAGAATGGGCACACCAGGGCCTGTAGCCACAAAAAATGAACTCCAGATGCATGTGCCCCTTGTGCATGTGGCTTACGTGGGTCATGGGGAATCGAACTTGGGTCCTTTGGCTTCACAGGCAAATGCCTTAACTGCTAAGCCATCTCTCTAGCCCTCCGAAAGTGTTTTTGAAACACTTCCCTAATTGTTGGATTTTACTTAATTCAAGCCTTAGTATTGCCCTTACCTGTAAACCCACATGGGAAGGGTAACTGGGCACCTCATAATCATCTTGAGTGTTACGATCTGCAAAAGTTGTTGCTTGGTTCTGAGCCCAGCACCTGAGCATGTTGTGCAGTCTTTCCTGTGGGTCACATACCCAGATCTGCTTCAACTGGCTTCTTTCCTTTAAGCAGAAGCAATTGATGGGCCTCTGCTCTTGCTTTCTGATTCTGCTTTTTTTAAAAAAATATTTTAGTTTTATTTATTTATTTATTTATTTATTTATTTATTTATTTATTTATTTGACAGAGAAAGAGGGAGAGAGAGAGAATGGGTGTGCCAGGGCCTCCAGCCACTGCAAACAAACTCCAGACGCATGTGCCCCCTTGTGCATCTGGCTAACGTGGGTCCTGGGAAATTGAACCTGGGTCCTTTGGCTTTGCAGGCAAACGCCTTAACTGCTAAGCCATCCCTCCAGCCCCTGATTCTTCTTTTCTTGTTCCTTTAATGTTTTCCTTCATGTTCCACTGGCCTCATATATAGAGGCTGCAAACACCTCTGGAGTCTATTGGTTCTATGTTCTGACTTCTGTGAGAATCCATTACCTTCCAATCTAATGAATTCATAAACACATTTAGCAAGTGACCTTCTCATTTCTGGGACAAAATGCCCAACCAAATGCAGCACATCAGAGGAAAGGATCTATTTTATCTTATTGTCTTCAAGGGAAAGCTGCATGATGGCAGGGGAAAGCATGGCATGAGCAGAGGCTGGACATCACCTCTGCCACAGCAGGTGGACAACAGCAGCAGGAGAGTGAGCCAGTCTTTGGCAAGGGGAGCTGACTATAATACCTTAAAGTCCACCCCCAACAACACCTCCTCCAGCAAGGCTCCACTTCCCAAATTGCCACCAGCTGGAGACCAGCATTCAAAACATATGAGCTTATAGCGGACATCTGATCCTAACCACAACACATGTATAGCAGTTTCCTTCTTGTTGCTGGGACAAGACACTGGAAGCAAATAATGGAAGGGAAGGATTTGGCTTAGCTTACAGTTTCAAGAGTGAGTTACACCAAGGCAGAGAAATCGTGGTACCAGCAGGAAGCTTACTCATGTCATCACACAGCACCAGTTGGAGGAAGCAACCAGAGTGAGCTTCTAGCATTGGCAAGCTGGGCTGGACTGTAAAATCCCAAAGCCTCATGTAGGAGAGATTGCTTAGTCATTTAAGTTGGTTGCCTGCGAAACCTGAGGACCCAGATTCGATTCCCCAGTACCCATATAGCCAGGTGCACATGGTGGTGCATGCATCTGGAGTTCGTTTGCAGTGTCTGGAAGCCCTGGTATGCCCATTCTCTCTCTCACTTGTTCTCCCCCACCCCCGTTTCTTTCATCTAAATAAATATAAATAAATATAAATAAATATAAAAATCCCAAGCTGGCCATGGTGGTCCATGCCTTTAATCCCACACTTGGGAGGCAGAGAGGTAAGGGGATCGCTGTGAGTTTGAGGCCACCCTGAGACTACAGAGTGAATTCCAGGTCAGCTTGAGCTAGAGTGAGAGCCTACCTTGAAAAACAAAAACAGAACAAAAAATCTCAAGGCCTCCCCTCAGTGACATACCTCCTCCAACCAGGCTCCATTCCCCCAAGGTTCAGCCAGCTGGGAACTAAGTAGGAGACTTAGTGAAAAACACATGAGGCCATGGGGGACATATTACATTCAAAGTACTCATAATATGTATCTAGGTCAGTTCTCTTCTGTGGCTAACATGGGATTGCTATCCTCCACTCACTTTTGTATAGCTATCCTCCACGCACTTAAAAAAATTTTTTTGTTTATTTATTTGAGAGCGACAGAGTGAGAAAGAGGCAGAGAAAGAAAGAGAGAGAGAAGGAGAGAGAGAGAATGGGCACCCCAGGGCCTCCAGGCAATGCAAACGAACTCCAGATGTGTGCACCCCTTTGTGCATCTGGCTAATGTGGGTCCTGGGGAATTGAGCCTCGAACCGGGGTCCTTAGGCTTCACAGGCAAGTGCTGAACGGCTAAGCCATCTCTCCAGGACCCCCTCACTTTTGTATAGCTCCCCCCACTCACTTTTGTGTAGCTCTCCCTCACTCCCTCTTGTACAGTTAGGTCCTACATTCTAGCTTCCCCTAACACCTGATCCTTTGAGCCTTGTATAAACAATTGGAGACTGAGGTGGGTGTGGAAAGGGAAGAACAGTGTATCTGAAATTGCCTGAAATCAGTCCACATTTGCAATCATAGCAGACCAGCTAAGTCTTGATAGCTGGCATGGTGACCTAGAAAGCTTGATAAAATGCACATTTTTACTTATATGAGATGATGAGAAAGTGTCACCACTTCCCACTTCCAAGACCATTAGAATTAGGTCCCTTGTCAATAGACTCCTGGGGGAAATTAATATGTGTCACTGTGCCTAACATACAGACAAGCAGAAAGGATTAAAATATATTTGTTTCCTATTGAAAGACCTGATTTGTACTGCAAAGTATTTCACTAAAATCTGGAAGTGTCTTCTGAATGAGTGAGAAAGGGTCATATGTAAATAGTCCTCATCATACCTGTATGTGTGATATGAGTGTGTAGTACGTGTGCAGCGTGAGTGTTGGGTTGTTTATAAATTACCCAGTCTAAGGTGGGTTGTTATAGCAACATGTTTGGACTAAGACAACATCTTTTGGCCTTTTTCAGAAACATCTATTCATACACATTGCATGTCATGCGCACAGAGTTTTGCTTCCTGTTTGTTCTCCATACACGTGATCATAAGGTGTGAAATAATTCAATGTTCAGTAGACCTGATACAGTGCTGTACATTGGTACCTGCAGCCCTACCTTCTTATAAAGCTTGTCAGCACTTCATGCCATGCGCGAAGTATTGCTTGAGCTCTTCCCAATAATGACCATACTTGGATATTTGTTTTGTGATGATTTAGAAGTATTTCATATTTTTAGACAAAGTCTTGTGTAGACTAGGCTGACCTCCAGCTAGATGCATAGCCAAGGCTGGCCTTGAGTTCTTGTCCTCCTCCCTCCACCTCATCAGTACTGGAATTACGGCCATTTGCTACTGTGCGTGGCTTCAGAAGTATTTCTTTAGGATTTGGGGAGTTGCTGAACCAAAGAATATAAGAATACATCTTTGGATCTTCCAGATTCCACATTTCACATTAGCATCAGTTTCTTGACAAATATTACACATTTTCAATTATCTAAATTACTTACCACACTGATAGGCCAAAATTGGTACAACTAGTTTAATTTGTACTTTCGATGATAATACATTTAGATATCATTTTACTATTCATTTGCAATTTTTTACTAATTTCCTCTCCATCTTTTGCCTATTTAAAAAAAATGGGCTATTTGGGGGCTGGTAAAATAGCTCAGTGGATGAAATGCTTATGACACAAGCATGAGCACCTGCCTGCAGAAGCCCAGCATCCATGCAAGAAAGCAGAGAACAGAAAGCAGGACCCTGTGGTAGGTGTTTGTAGTTCCAGCCATGTCCACAGGCAGGAACGGAGCGGAGTCACGCCAGGCTGCTAGGGGCTTGGGCGGCAGCTAGTCTGAAGAAAATGGCAGTGAACCGTGTGAGGCCTACCTCAATGGAGGTGGAAGGGTGGGGACCCAGAAGTTGTCCTCTGATCTGTACATGTGCACCATGGTATGTACATGCACACCCACACACACATGAACTCACACCCACAACGCACACCTAAAGTAAAATAATGTTATTTCTCATTTCCTTACTAATGTGTAAGGGTTTAATATCTGTTCAATACTAGTAGTCCTTAATTATACTGTAATGTTTGCTCTCTGTCATGGAACTAAATTTGAGTTTTGATATTTTTGCCTCTAGTAAAGTTTCTAATTGGTCTAATTGGTCTAATCTACCCCCGTTTTCCTTCATGAATTTTTTGTCTTCCCCCAAGGTAGACTCCCTTCTGTTCATCAGGTCTTATATATTTTTCTATTTTTACATTTAGGTCCTGCTAGAGAGAAGACATGCGATATTTGTCTTTCTGAGTCTGGCTTCTTTCATTTGACATCATGATCTCCAGTCCCATCCATCTCCCTGCATGAGTAGATGACATGACAAATGCCAAAAGGCTTCCTCTTGATAGGGAACAGGGGTCAGCAGGAGGGGGTGGGGGACAAAAGAAGACAGTGAGAGGGTGAGTGCGAGCAAAGCAAGATGATGCCCGAGTGTGAGAACGCCACCGTGACATCCGTCACTTTGGACACTAACCTACAAAAATAATTTAAAACCAGAAAAAAATGCAGCAAGATAATCTCTGTTAACCCCTTAGACTTATCCTGACATACAGAATCCCATCATGTTGCTTTTTATTATTTATTACTGTTCAAGGAGACCGAGTAAATAACACCATTTTTCTGCACCTGAATCCTGAACTAAGAAATATTCAAAGACTAAGATGATGGAGGTCGAAATTCCCCTTCTGTTACTAACATATTTAGGTATTTTAGGGTGCTTTTTGGATTCCTGAACAAGTGACTTCCTTATTCAGAACACCAGAAGTCGATATAATTACCTAGTTACATGTTAACAGTGAACTGGGTCAAGTCTGTCCCTGTGAAAGTTATAGCAAGTTAAGCAGACTCTCTGTGGTCAGACAACCACTTCCATGTGTGCGATGTGTGTGTTTACATGTTCATATGAGTGTGAATGTACACGTGGGTAGGGTCTCACTCTAGCCCAGGCTGACCTGGAATTCACAATGGAGTCTCAGGGTGGCCTTGAACTCACGGCGATCCTCCTACCTCTGCCTCCCGAGTGCTGGGATTAAAGGCGTGAGCCACCACACCGGCTGGCTTTCTTTTAAAAACAGTTTTATTTATTTATTTGCAAAGCAAGAGAGAGAGAATGAGCACGAGGCATGCCAGGGCCTAATGCTGCTGCAAATGCGCTCCAGATGCACGCACTACGTTGTGCAGCTGGCTTTACATGGGTACTGGAGATCAAGCCCAGGCCATCAGGCTTTGCAAGCAAGCATGTTTAACCATTGAACTGTCCCCCAGCCCCATGTTACCTTTTGAGACTGCCTTGCGCTGAATTTAGAGCTCACTAATTAGGCTAGATAGCTATTCGGCAGGCCTGGACATCTTCCTGTCTATGCTTCTCCAGGGCTGGGATTACAGGCACATACTGCCTTGCCTGGTTTCACATGGGAACCTGGACTTTACCCACTGGGACATCTCCCTAACCCCCAGGGGACCTACTCTTTCTATGACCTGCAGTTGCAGCAAAAATTGACCATATAACTAATTTGACAATCCCACCCAGCCCAGTGCCACCATAGTACGAGGGCTCTACTCCTCTTAGATGAACAGGCTTGGCACCATGACCACACAGAGGTCACATACATGTGCTCCCACTCCCAAGGGCCAACACCCACATCTTGTTGGAAGGCTTCTCTCAGGCAGCTGTCACCTGTCACCTGCCTCTCTCGCCAGCACAGATAACAAGAAACACTTGGAAACTTAGAGGCATCCCCATTTCCTCACTAAGATTCCTCATGCCCTGTGAGCATGGGTGGGAGGTGCGCCTACTCCAGATCCCTTCACTCTGGTCAGGACTCTGTGTCCAAAGTTCCCCTGTACAACTGAGCCAAATCGACCCTTCCTGGCCCCCAAACTCTTTTACCCACACTGTCATCTGGGCAGCCTAAGCTAACATACAAACATGCTCTGCTCTTGTGTAGTGTTGTTCATACTTTGCTCTCATTTTCAGCTGTTTTCTTATGATTGATCGTTCGCCGTGGAGCAGGTTTCCATGGGCACATGATGTGAGCTGTGACACAGAGGAGCCCTCAAACTTGTTCATGGTCCTCATGGTACAATTTGACATATGGTATGGACTAGGATTTTTTTATAGATATAATTGCCTTCTCTTTTGATTTTTAAAGAACTGACATTAGCTGGACAGAAACTACTGAGAAAACCCAGTGTTTGGAGAATATGCGTGCTTATCATGCAAATTATATGCAGTCATAGAAATGTAAGGTTATTTTATGAATAAAAATCTGTTATACACAGTGATAAGGTTTTTAAAAGAAAATCGAGTTGATAGGAATATTATATAAAATTATTATATAGGACTGAAAGGCATTCTCTTAGAGACATTTCAGTGTCCAAGTTGCATTTGAGAATTGTTAACTGGTGAATAATTAAAATGCTGTCAGAATGGATTCAAGGCCAATTAGTTTAGATGCAGATTTTAAAAATTGTAAGAAACCCATGGCTGCCAACAAGGGCAATTAATATGCTTTTATTTGCATGCTGAAATAATTCAGTGTGGGTCCCAAGATGTACATTTTCTAAAGCATAGCAATTTGGCTTTCATGCCCGAAATGAAAATGTGATTCTAACAATAAACAGACCCAATAACAGGGATGGAGGTGAATAGTAATGGCATCTGGAATGGTGTGTGCCCTGTTAAGTCTCCCGCAAGGCTCACAGCTCTTTGACCCTGGTTACTGGGCCTGTGAAGAGGCTTGCAGCTTCCCTCACCTGAGCTCCTAGTGTGCTTAGCTCCAAGACTTACTTTTGGTTGCCTTTTTTTTTTTTTTTTGGTTTTTCAAGGTAGGGTCTCACTCTAGCCCAGGCCTACCTGGAATTCACTATGGAGTCTCAGGGTGGCCTCAAACTCACGGTGATCCTCCTACCTCTGCCTCCCGAGTGCTGGGATTAAAGGTGTGCGCCACCACGCCCGGCCCAAGACTTACTTTTACACTCCTACTCTCCTTAGTCCTGCCACTCTCTTAACTCTGTACATCAACAACCGAGATGGCTATAGTTACATCTTCAGTAACCCCAAAGACCCATGCCACGAAAGGCTCCATCTCCAACATGCTGCTATAGGGAGCTTGTGGAACCTTTAAGCGGTGGGACCTAATGGGAGGTTTTTGACTCAAAGGGGATTGTAGGAGCCTGCTGTCTTTTCTTCTTGGCCGTGAGGTTAGAGATTTTTCTCCTCCAAAATGTCTGATGAGCTGTCTCACCACAAGGCCAGCTGATCTTGGAATGAAACTTGCAACACTATGATGCAAAATAAGTCTTTTCACCTTATAAGTTGACTATCTTGGGTATTTGCTACGGAAGCTAACAACGCAGGATGAACTTCATGCTTGTTGCAAAATATCACAGAACTTAGAAAAATAGCCAGCTATTTTTATGGTGAAAATTTTACTCCCTGAAAATATATTTGGTTAATAAAAAGACTTTTCCTACTAGTAATGTTATTAATACTATTAATAATTTTAATTATTATAATGAAACTACTTGTCTTTAAAAATAATAACCAAATAATATCCAATCAGATACTTAATAAAATCTAACTTTTGATTATGAAATTAATCCCGAGCCCAAAGGGATATTTAAATTTCATTATTTTAACATCTAAGCAAGTTGTGGGCAAATATACAGCCAAAAAAAGGAAGAAAGAAAGAAAAGAAAAGAAAAAAGAAAATGCTTAAAAGCTTTACATACATTTTGAAACTGGCAAATTAGAGATGTTTAATTGAAAATGTATTGATGATTACATAGACACCAAAATGTTCTAAACTGAAATATTCAAGCCTAAAGAAACACATTGATTTTGATGAAATTGAGGATACTTATTTTAATCTTTAAAATATCTTATGTATTTATTTGTAAAAGAGAAAGAGGAAAGGAGAGAAAGATAGAGACCATAGTCATGACAGGGCCTCTTGCTTCTGAGAATGAACTCTAGACCCATACACCACTTTGCGCATCTGGCTTACATGGGTGCTGGAGAATCAAACCAGGACTGGCAGGTTCTGTCAGCAAGTGCCTTTAACTGCCGAGCCATCTCTCCAGGCCCTTAAAATTGAATTTACACAATAGCCTGTGCGTTATCTCTTGCTGTCTACTCAATTTCCCTGCAGCACATTTAAAATACCAGTATTCCAAGAAAACACCAACTTCCTGAACTGGAACTATTTCATTAGTCAGTCAAGACATTAAAATTTTGGCTTCTTTACCCATTGGCGGCTGTGTGGTGGCCATCTCTTTCAAGGTCACGAGCTGCGTGGTTTTCCAGCTTGAAGAAAACATCTTTCGCAGAGCTACATACATTTGGTTTGGTCTCAGAACTGAAAAGTTCAAAAGGAGGAAGCTCAAGAGACTTTTTTCCCTCTCTTTGTGGCAGGTGAATATCAAGGTCACTATTTGCAACTGAGGTTATGACATAAAAGGAATAGGTTTTCCTTTAGTCATCTCAATCTAGCTTCTTTCTGCCCCGAGGACACCCATGCTATGTGACAAGCGTCAGCCAGCCTCCCCATTCGTAACAATGATGAAGTCTCACAGGATTCAGCTTTTGGTCTGTGCTCCATTTTGACTAATCACTCAGAAGGCTGCCAGAGATAATAATCTCCCCCCAGGAAACAAATTCTTCACATCATTGCTTTCTTCTCAAACTGAAAGTGCATTGCAACAGTTTGGCTAATATCTTTTCCTCACTCCATCTTTTAAGAGTTAGCAAATGTATTAACAGAAGCACATTTTGGCATTTGTTTTCATGTTGACACAGTGTCTGTACTCAACTCTTTCCCCCCTTGTTTTCTTTCCCTTTCCCTTTCTCTTTCCCTTTCTTCCTTTCTCCTGTTCCCACACTTCTGGTGATAGAGAGGTCTATGTTGCCCAGGCTGGCCTTGAACTCCTGGTTTCAAACAGTCCTTTGATTCCAACTCCTAAATAGTTGGAAGGATAATCTCCCGCCATTGTGCACTTTGTTCCACTGAAGTGTCCTAAGTCCCTCTTCTGCTCCAGGATGGGATGTGAGACACTCACAGGTTAGGTGTAGACAGAGCAATCAAACCTACCAAGGTAATTCAGTATGTCATCTTCTAAACAGATGGCCATGTCTCTAGTAACCTGTTGGACACTATGATAGTTTCCTTCAATGTTTTGTTTTGCTTTCAGTCACTGGCTAGTCTCAAACTATATATTCTCCTGCCTTAGTCTTCCAAGTGTTGGAATTAGAGGCACGTTACCACCATGTCCAGCACTGATACAGACTTTTTTTTTTCTTTTTTTGATGAAGGCTGGGGACATAGTTCAGAGGAGCCTACTGATCATGTGTGAGGCTCTGGGTTCAATCCCTAGAACTGGAAAACATAAGGAAATCACATGTGGTGTTGTTGGGAAAGACAAAGACACTATCAATTATTCCATTATCTTTCAACACAACAAAAAGTTGTCTCTCCAATTCTCACTAACAAAGAAAAAAAAAAACTCTCAAATGTCATTAGAGAAAAATGAGCTCTATCAAACCGTGACCACATCACAGCAAGAAGTAGAAATGAGCACACGACTTCCCATCCCTAAATAATAATATCTCTCATCATGGCTTATTTACTTGTCTACTTTAGGGCCGGACATGAATCAATTCACACAAACACACTCAACTCTCATAGACACCATGGGATGAGTTCTGTTTTCATACCCACTTACTACAGAAACGGAGACACATGCAAGTTAAGTAATTTATCCAAAACGATGTAGTCGGCCAGTGGCACAGTCAGAATTTGAACCACTTGTTGCCACTGCGGCTGACACTCCTTGCCAGATCACCAGTGATGGGTACTAAAGACAGTCGCCCATCGCTTTGTGTGCTCCAGGGAAGTTATGTGGTCCAAGCAGCAGAATCTGCTTCAGTTCACCCCACAGGCAACCATCAGTTCATTTTCCAAGTGTTGCATCCTTGGTCTTTCCTCGCTGACAGATGGAGAAATACTAGGTGGGTTTACGTCCTGGGAATCTACTCTCAGAATTACCCTTCCTGGTGGGAAAGTCAAAGCTTTAAGAGGGAAAGCCTGGAGACTTCCAAGGTAAGATCACAAATTAGAAGATACCTCCTGTGACAGTGTGAGAAGAGTCAGGGTAACAAATGGGTACATATATACATATATAGTGTTTATTTAATTATGTGTGTGTGAGAGAGAGAGACAGAGAGAGAGACAGAGACAGAGAGAATGGGCACACCAGGGCCTCCAGACACTGCAAACAGACTCCAGACACATGTACCACCTTGTGCATCTGGCTTATGTAGGTCCTGGAAAATTGAACGTGGGTCCTTTGGCTTTGCAGGTAAGTGCCTTAACCTCTAAGCCATCTCTCCAACCCAATGTTTTGTTCCATTGTAAAGAAGAAAACAATTATGTCATTTGCAGGGAAATGGAAGGAATTGGAGGTCATTTTGTTAAGTGAAATAAGTCAGATTCCACCAATCGTGGGCTACAAGAGGGCCTACACCTATTAAATTCTCTATAAAAAAGTAAGGGTTATCTCATTTGTCTGGTGTTAACTTACTCTCCATTGGAGAATCTGCTTCTCTTTTTCAGATACATGTAGATCCTAAGGAGAGAGCCACCCCATCATACCACAAAAGGGCCCCAGCTGAAACTAAGAACAATTGGCGAAACAAACAAGGGTGCTGTTTTCTTGGTGAAGTGGGTACCAGCACAAGGGGGAAGGAGATCAACACAGAGAAAAATCAACTCCTACCAAATCAGATATCCAGGGACCCAGAGGCCCCCAACACCTCGTCACTGAAGCAGACCAAAAATGAACCCAACATGGCTCAGGGAAATTTTGCAGAAGAGGGGGCAGAAAGAATGTCAGAGCCACATGTTGGGTCATGATATGCAGAGACATTTCTCCTACCCATAACTGTGGGCTGACTCCAGAATGCATGACCCATATACCTCAACCAGGAGGGGCCAAGGGGAGGGGGTAGGTAATGGATGAGCCTAATAATGGTACCAACTTGACTGTATTCGCTGAGTACAAAACTAATTAATACAAAAAAGAGAGAGAAAAAAATAAGTCAGATTAAGATGACAAATATCACATGTTTTTCCCTCATATGTGGCATCTAGATTTTACATACATACATATGTATATAATATTTTCATGTTATGTATGATATGAAAGCGGAAGTGGAGCTATACTGCTTTTGTACACTGTGAGTAAATGCTAGTTAAGATTAACTGACACCTATTGCCGGGAGCACAGGATGGCTAAGAGCGTGACTTGCGGCACTCACTACACTTCTCGTGCATGCCCTGATTTTAAAAAAATCATTTAATTTGTTACTCAGTGTGGCATTTTGCATGATAGGAATGACCTTTGAGTGACTTTAAGCAATCCCTGGAGAGTTGGTTTCCTTATCTATGCAATTGGTGTAGAAATATAGATCTTTGCATGTTATTAAAAAAAGAAAAGAAAAGAAAACATCAAGTGACAGGCATCCAATCCTCTTAACATTCCACAGTTGACTTTGAAGCACAAATTCAGCAATGGTAAGTGATCCAGTGTAGGAATCCATTCCTCTGTTACTATGATCTCTCCATGGTTAAATTTCCTTGCTTTAACGGCTGATGTGGCAATGTTGTGGTCTTCACACAGTTTTTTTTTTTTCATATGTGTGTTCCAATTTGCAATAGAAATTTAAAACTTCAAAGTAGCTTTGTTCTGCCCTATCACTAGAGTCTGACATCCATGAGGCCAAGATATCTTATTTAATTGATGGCTGTTCAAGGCTTCTACAGTCAGAAGAGTGAGCAAAATTAGCGTAAGAGCCAAAGGATGGAGAGGAGTGCTTTGAAACACTGCCTTCTTGACATGAAGTGGGCACTTCATTGATGACCTCATCAACTGGCATCACCTGCACAGACATGCGTAGTACTGGGCCCATCAGCACTAACCAGTGAATGATGGAAGAGAATAAAAGACACTAGAAGAGAAGAGGAACTAGTTGGAAAGAAGGGAGGCAGTTGAAGGGAAAAGAGGGAAAGAGATCACTACAAGGTAATGGGAGAGGGTTATACTCAAAATGCATTGTGTGGGGCCGGGCGTAGTAGCACATGCCTTTAATCCCAGCACACAGGAGGCAGAGGTAGGAGGATCACCATGAGTTCAAGGCCACCCTGAGACTACAGAGGGAATTCCAGGTCAGCCTGAGCTAGAGTGAGACCCTACCTTGGAAAAAACAAAAAAAAAGCATTATGTGTATGTTGTGTGTACATTGCCAACAAAAAGTTATAAAAAGAAATCTCACAAACACATAAAAAGAGGTGCTTAAGAATTACTGATTGAATAAATGAACTTAGGGACAGGTTGGTGGTAGGTACCTGTAACCACAGTGCTGGGGAGGCAGAGACGGGGGATCTCTGGGTCTCGCTGGCTACCTAGTTTTAATTGAATTGGTGAGCTCTGTGTTCAGCAAGAGAGTCTGTCTCAAAATATAAGTTGGAGGGAGACAGGAATACTAATATCAACTTCTGGTCTGGCCTCCACACGTGGCACACACACACACATACACACACACATGCACACCCCCCACAAGTACCCACACCAATACAAACATGCAGACACACATGCATGCACACTTCATACACATGCAAATATGGACAAAGTGAATTTAGAAAAGCACATACATCCAAATTTTAGAGGAAATGTAACTCTTAGTTGTTAGCCTTTGAAATCACAAGATTCAGGGTTAGAATCCCAGCCCTGTGTGTAACCTGGGGCAAATTCCTGGCCTCTTTGAAATGCAATTTCCTAGTCTGGAAATTGGAGATAATATCTAGTCGCAGGGCAGGTATGGAATTGATCCTTCCCGAAAGCAAAGTGACTGTGGGAGTACGGTGAAGGCTGGCCCATGGGAGGGCTCTGTAGCTCTGCCCACCTACCAGTCTCCGGTTCTTCAAGTAACCACCAAATAAAGTATTTCTATTTTGCAGATAGGAGGACAGAGGGCATTGGTTCAGGGCTATTTAGAATGGTTGCATTTAGCTATAGTTATGGTGCACTTTCTTTTACGGTGCTGGGGCTTGACTGGACATCCAGAATAGACTTTGGGAGTCAGGAGGTGATCATGAGGAAGGTCTGCAGGAGTTGACAGTGTTTGTATCTTTGCTGTAACCTTCAGCATTGAGAAAGGAATAATCAGTCCAGAACTTGAGATCCTACCCTCTGGGCAGGAGATGTGTGTGTGTGTGTGTGGGGGGGGGGTGTCTAAAGAAATGACACGAGAGCCGGTGACGACAGGCTCTTGGCTTTAAGCTGTTATTTATAGCTCACTGAGTTGGTCATAGCAGTTTCCATTGCAGCTTCCCTTCGGAATTCTTCAGGCTGGGGACCAGCAGCTCCAAAGTTGCCTTTCTTAAAGAAAACGGAGCCTGACCTTTTGCTGGCATAGGGTTTGGCGTGCTAGGGAGGAGGCTGGGCAGTTGTCTCTGGATAAGATGTTGAGGCATGGGCTTATGTGGTTTCTCTCTGAGCGCTGTAGGGGTTTAGAGGAGGCTGGACAGCGGGGATGGGCCCATGCTTGAAAAGCCACCTCTGGGTTGCAGAGCACAGTGCCAGCCAAAGGGAAGCACATATGTCCTCCATATTAAACTCTTGCTGGAGGGGGGATGGGAAAGCAGAGGGACAGATCACAACCTTGGGATGGTGTTTCCAAGGCTCACTGGCCTCGCCTGTCACCGCCTGTCACCACCACGTTCCTTGGGCTGCAGAGAACGAGCAAACCGGTGGGTCCTGGCAGAACACCTCCCATGACTCAGGTTTTGCAAACTGCCTGTAGATGCTTGAGTCAGGTAGGAAACTCGCTTGACTCTCCCTGCAGCGTGATGAATACTTCATGACTAGATTAACCATGCAGCCATCTGTTCTAAGGGCTCCTGTTTTAAAATGTGACACATAGCAAGTGAGATGCTTTAAGATCTTATTGAATAAAAATATTCCCGACTATGAATGACTGGGGGAGAGCAACTGGATTGTTTCATTCTGTCAATTCTCAGTAGGAAATGAGCCACAAATAGCATCAGGAATGAAGTGGCGAGTTGGTGGAGGAAGCCAAGACCAGATAGGATCAAGAGTGGGAAGAGGTCAATTGGTCACAGAGAGATGAAGAGGTCCATATTGGTGAGAAGGAAGGGCAGAAGGAAAGGAAAGGATAGAGAGGGGAAGGGAAGGAACGAGACAGGAAGAAGACACCTGTGTAAGACATAGACAAGTTCGGCTCACAGGTGACACCTTGCCATAGGATTCTGGGCACTGTTTCTCCTTCACTGCAGAACGATGGATGGGGCACAGCGCAGAGGCCAGAGCCAGGCAGAGCTGCCACAGCGCTGCGACCCAGGACTTGTGCTCACGCCTTCATCTCTAGCCGGTGCCGAGGCCGTCACCTGATCAGAGCACACACCTAGTGTTTGTTGAGTGAAAAAATGGAAGAAAACACAAAGCAAGGCAAGCCATCCAGCAGAGCTCCTGCTGCTCAGGGCAGGCAGGCAGGCAGAGGTGGGAAGACTGGTAGGGTCTTGGGAAAATTATAGCCCTGGGATCTGAAGTCTCAAGTCCAGCCCCTGCCAGAGGGGGCCCATGGGGGACTCGACTCACTGCAAGGGGCAAGTCCTTCAGTCAGAGAAGAGCACCAGGGCCTTGTGGCAGAGGGCTGGGAGGGGCTTCAAAAGTAAGCCTGGCAAGCATCCCTCAGAAGGGTTTCATTTGACATTATGGAAAACTTGCACACAGAATGCAGACACGCTGCCCGATAGACTTCCAGAACTTGAAAGCAGGGAGGGCTTTGGAGGACCATTTAATTCGACCTCCTTTTCAAAAAGACAAGAGAATTGGGGGGGGGGGGGAGGAAGGAGACAAATACCTTTACTGAATAGGGTCCAAAGTATTTTCTGCTTTCTCTGTTCGGTTTTTCATCTTGATATGGTTTTTGGGGTTTTTTTTGTGCCTCTAATAGATAGGAAGCTCCCCAAGGGAACTATTTTTGTGCTAGCTCTATCTCAGACACACATGGCATTGTTTTATGGACAGTTTCAAATATGGCTGTTGGCTGACACAATGGAATGAGTGGGTAAATAAATAAACAGATGCTTCTTTTGAAAGGGCAAGTGAGTTTGGAAAATCTGAATCCCCACATAATGCAAAAGCTTCCGGGAGGGTCAGCAGCTGCCCTTACTTTCACCTGTGCCTCATCTTCCAAGCTGAAGCTATGTTTTAGGTAACGTTGCCTCTGCTCCAGGGCCGGTAATGGAAGCTTAGCAGAGTTGGCCCTGGGGGCTATGTCTCTCAAGACAAGCGATGCAAGCCGGGGCAGGAAGGGCCTTTCCATCTTAGTTCATATCTTCCAGACACCAGAATAATCACAGTTAGTTCTGGCAAAATGGGAACTCCATGTTTGGGAAGGAGAATGGAGCTTGGTGGCCATACTGGCTAACTGCCTTTGGCCCACTGGTTGGAACCCAGGAGTGTGGGTCACGGTCACCTGAGAAGTTTTCTAAAAGCACATGACTGGGCCCAACTTCAAAACATTTCAAGGATAGAGCCTAAATATATTTATTTTGAAAAAGCTCCCTGGGGTGTGTGTGCGTGTGGGGTGGGATTCCAAGAAATTAACCATCAGAAGAGAAAGATAATAAGCTGGGTGTGTGGTCACATGCCTGTGAGCCCAGAACTTGAAAGGCAGAGATAGGAGGATCACTGCAAGCTCAAGGCCAGCCTGGTGTGCATAGTGAGTTTCTGGTCAGGGCTACATAATGAGACTTCATTCACTTAAAATAATCGGGGGCTGGAGAGATGGCTTAGCAGTGAAGCGCTTGCCTGTGAAGCCTAAGGACCTCATTTCGAGGCTCGATTCCCCAGGACACATGTTAGCCAGATGCACAAGTGGGTGCACGTGTCTAGAGTTTGTTTGCAGTGGCTGGAAGCCATGACGCGCCCATTCTCTCTCTCTCTCTGTCTCTGTCACTCTCAAATAAATATATAAAAATGAACAAAAAAGTTTTAAAAATAAAGAGAAGAGACATTTTTTAAAAAGTCGGGCTGGAGAGCTTGCTTAGTGGTTAAGGCACTTGCCTGCGAAGTCTAAGGACCCAGGTTCAATTCTCCAGGTCCCATGTAAGCCAGATGCACAAAGTGGTCCATGCATCTGGAGTTCATTTACAGTGGCTAGAGGTCCTGGCATGCCCATTCTCTCTCCCTCTTACTCTCTTTCTCTCTGTCTCTAATAAATAAATGAAAAATAAAAAACCCAAAATACCTAAACGAATGCAACAACAATCCCTACCCCAGCCATGGTGAGATTTCATGTGTAGTTTGAAGTCTGAATGACATCTACCCACTTTCCCACATTGCCTCCATCAATAACCATCAAAATGGTTCTCACAAAAGATCTATTGAAGTCATTCAGATAACCGATAAGGCTTAATTCTTGACTACCATGTGAGAGTTAGTTGAATTTTTTCTTTTGAAATAGCATCGAGGTCACTGAAAACATAGAATGACATCCAAAAGGGTCTACATCATTTTCCTAACCTCAGCTCTGTGGATACGTCAGGCTGGATAATCCTGTTACAGGCTGTCCTGGTCTCTACTCAGTATATGCTAGTAGCGCCTTCCCAAGTGGTAACAACCAATGGGTCTGTGTTTCCAAATGGGACACAGGTGGGGAGTCACTGGCATGTTGTGTTGTAGCAGCTCTTCCACCCACATGTGTTTGCGCCAGCATGTTTAGGGATCAAGTGTAGACTTTAAAGGAATTCAGGAGTGAGGGGAGACTGATGGGCTCAGCAATCCAGAACAATTCCCTGCAAAAGGCAGACCCTGTGGGCGCAGGACTGAGAAGTGGGCTTCACTGCCTTTCCTTGCCTCTGTACTCACAGTTCACTGAATTCTCCAGGTACACATGGTGCACATGCATCTGGAGTTCATTTGCAGTGGCTTGAGGTCCTGGTGTGCCCATTCTCACTCGCTCTCTCCCTCTTTCTGCCTCTAATAAACAAACAAATAAAAATAATTTTTTTTTTTAAAAAGAGGCAAGAATGATGTGAAGCATGGAATTTTAGGCTGAGTTAGTTCATGGTGGAAGTGTTTAAGTGGAAAGACATTCTTGCTGTCCCCAAATCCAGTCGTACAGAGCACTCCTCTAGAAGTCAAAATGGTCCTAGGGAAGTAAATGTTGTGGCTAGAAGAGGGGCAGAGAAGCTAGATGACAGGTGAGGCAAATTCTAGAAAGCCAGTCACTGAACAACTTACTGTTTCCCAGAATGTTCAACACCCCGGGACATTGCACAGACAGTGTCGGCCCTCAGAAGAGACTCTGTAGAAATTTCCACTTCAGAATTGATGTCTAGTGGGAAACAGTACAAATCACCATGAAGGAAGGGGTCAGTACCAGCGGGCTGACGAGGCCTCTGCTAGGAGACTCTCTACAGCCGAAGCAGTGTGCAGCAGGAGTGTTAGTGCCAGGGTCAATGTTTAACTTCCACAGTGGTGAGCACCAAGTCCTAGGACAGTGTTTCTATGGTGCCAGCGATAGTCCTGTTTAGGCTGAGGTGTCACCTGATGGGCACCAGGTGAATAATGCACTGGGAGGTGACACCATTGTACCCTCTGCCCTGCCCCGCTCGAGACCCAGTTTTAATGACACCCAAGCCAGCGTTTCATGCTTGCCCCAATGGCACTGCTGCTTCCTGTCGCCCTGCCTTTGTTCTGCCCTCTCTCAGTTGCAGCAATTGTGTGACTCAGATTTCTCATTATTCACGTGTCACCATGGTTTCCATTCGGTGTGCGATGATGTCAGGGCTGAGGAGGAATAGGGCTTCCTTTTCACTCTGATTATAGCCTGCCACTCTTCTTTTCACTCTCAGCAAGTGCTTACAGTCCTCAGTTCTCTTTCACATGGGTTAGGGTTTTCCCTGGACATGTGATTTCCTTGATCGCTGAGCAAGGCCTGAGCAGAAGTGACAAGCGGGGTGCACGGGATCAAGAGCCAGCCTCGGGAGCCTCACTTCCTTATGACCGAGGCAGCCAACCCCAGACACTGCACATGAGGGGCATTGTAAATTCTTCCTCTCTCAAAAGTTTCATGACACAAACTTTTACATGAAAGGTAAGTGGAAAAGGCACTGAAAACTCATTTTTCTTCCTGGGACATAGAAGGATGGGAAGCCTAGAGGTAGGAAGTGGAGATAATGACTGTCTTCTCACCCTCAAGCAAATATATTTTTATGTTAGCTCATAGGGACTTGGGTCTTCTGGAGGAAGGTGAGGGTAAGGCATTAAACATGGTAGATAGTTTTTCTCATTGCTGTGAGCAAATATCCAATAAGAATCAGTCTAAGAGAGGAGGAAGGGTTTATAATTACTGACAGTTCCAGAAGGTACAGGGAAGTTTGATTATTGACAGGGGAGACATGGCAGCAGGACCAGGAGGTGGTTGGTCACATTGCATCCATAGTCAGGAAACAGAGACAATGAACAGGAAGTGGGGTTGACTATAAAAACCTCCAGGCTACCCTTGGTGACCCACTTCCTCTGGTAAGGCTCCGCCTCCCAAAGTTTTCACCACCTTCCCAAACAGCAGCATTGGCAGGAGACCAAATGTCCAAACACCACCCTTTGGGGGATATTTCACATTCAAACCACACCACGTGGATAGTTGGGAAATGAATGAGGATAACGGACAGTGTGGCGTGGGGCATGCTCTGCTGGATCCCACTCAATGGCACTGTGAGGAAGAAATAGACTTAAAAAGAATCAGACATGGAAGAGATTCTTTTTTTTTTTTTTTTTTGAGATTTTTTTTTTTATTAGTCAGTTCTGTATTCAGCAAATACAGTCAGTTTGGTACCATTATTAGGCTCATCCGTGACCTACCCCCTCCCCTTGGCCCCTCCTTGTTGAGGTATACGGGTCATGCATTGTGGAGTCAGCCCACAGTTATGGGTAAGCTAAATGTCTCTGCATATCATGACCCAACATGGGACTCTGACATTCTTTCCGCCCCCTCTTCCGCAAAATTTCCCTGAGCCATGTTGGGTTCATTTTTGGTCTGCTGAAACTAAGGAAAATTGGAGAAACAAGCAAAGGGGCTGTTTTCCTGATGAACCGGATACCAGCACAAGGGCGAAGGATCAGCACAGAGAAAAATCAACTCCTACCAAATCAGAGAGCCTAGAGCCTCAGAGGGCCCCCAACACCTCATCACTGGAAGAGATTCTTAATCTCTTCATAAGATTAGTAATCTTAGAGCAAAGTCAGCTTTGCTTTAGTGGCCTCAGGAGCAAAGGAGGATAGGGAACAGAGTGGTGGTCCTTCCTTTGGCGTCTAGGCCACGCTACCATGAAATCAAGCAGCCTGAGGTTAGGAGAGGAGGGTCTCACTTTCAGATGTCTCCGTGAGCTGTCTCCCAGGCACCTCACATCCAGCATGTCCCCAACTACACTCATGTGCTCCCCATCACAAATCCATTCCTCTTGCTGTGTTCCCAATGCTGACAGTCACAGTCACATACTAGTTCTATAAGCCACACAGAAGTCATCCTAGCCTTTCTGTCCCTCGTCTTCCTCCATACCCCATCAGCCATCTACACATCATAGAACTCTGTCCCTATTGCCACTGTCCTAGTGCAGGACAAGTCATCTGGTCACCTAGATCACTCTTCAGCCTCCTGAAGGTGGGCCAGCCTTGTAGTGTGAGCCCATCTGTCTCCCTGCTCCTTCTTATGATCTGCACCACTCACTGCTGCTCCAGGGCACTGACTTCAACAGTGTTGCTCAGCATGAAGCCTTCCAGTACAGGCCCAGGAATTCACCTCAGCTCACCCCAGATTCCCACCCACTCTTCATACTTTCATAACGTCAAGCCATGTAGAGCTCCCTGAATTGACAGAGTTTTTCTTCTTGTCCTCGCCTCTCTCGTCTGCTCCCTGCATAGCTCCCCAGAATGTCCTCTTATTTGTATTTTCACTTCAAGGGTTCTCATTTCTAGTCACCTGACTTCTTAGGAAGGTTGAAGAACCTTTTTCTGAGTCCTTATTCTCATGTGTTCACAGATTCATTTCAGTTCCTTCCAATTTTGCTGTCATTGTTGGTTACAGGACATACGTTCACATGAACCTGTAAGTCCCCTTGAGGAGATGGACTTGTCTTTTAACTTTAAGGTCCTGGCATTTGGCACTGTGCTTAGCACACATTAGGTATTTGGTAAATATTTTCCATTTATAATGAATGAATGTATAAATGGTGAATCCCCAACCCTAAAATTTAAATATAAACCTCAAATTGCTTCTCTGATTTTAAATTTAACCCTTAAATGCATATTTCTCATCAGTGTACGGAAAACTCCTGAAGCTTATTAATATACCAGGAGGCTAGAACCCATCAGAATCAGGAGCTCTGGATTTGCAAAGAGAACACCATGAATTCGAATCTGGAGTCTATCATTACTTAGTCCACAGGAGCTTCTGTTTCACGTTGCAATTTCATCCTCTCCTGTCCATCTGAGCAGCCTGTTCCCTCATTCAGAGCCTGGCCCTATGGCATACTGTGCTTTCTCTCCTGACCTGTATCAAAGGGTATACTACTACTACTGTGGAGTCGTAGCTACTGTGAAAATGATGTATTGTATGTGAAGTGCTTAGCATGATACCTGAAATGTGGAAGCACTTGGCAACAGACAGTTATTGTTTCCATTGGTTTTAGGTTTCATTTCACAACTGTGTCATCCATGCTCTGGGATAACTGTTGACCTTGTTAGATATGAATGCCCTCGTGAGAATCTGAACACAGACATAAGCTACGAAACTAGTTTCAGAGTGCTGGGGAGCTTCAAGGCTACCCTGTGCAGTTCATGCTGGGATTCCTCTAACTGAGAGGCGGAAGCCAGAACAACACACCATTCAGACTGTGTTTTGCCTCAAATAAAAAAAAAAAAAGAAAGAAATAAAGATATGAGGAATCTAAAATTAGTTACAAATCATCACTAGGTAGGTGAAAGACCACTGGTGAACTCACATTTCTTCAGACAATGACAATTATTTGAGAAAATGTGGATGGGGTTGAAACTTTCTGCCCAAGGAGCTATCCTAAATGTCTGGTGGGTGCTTATGAGCTCATCAGTAGTTCTGCTGAGAGATTTAAAGATGGATCAAGTCACTGGGGATTCCTTAGGTATAGGTTTCTTAAAGTGACACCATCAAATCATACAATGTGGAAAGGTTTTTAATTCAAAACTCTTTTTTTTTTAAGCCTACAGTCTTTCTTAAAACAGAGAAGCAAGTGTACACTGTAAAGTAAATGTGTTAATGGAAGATAAGACACATGTTAAAAATACTGAGAAGCCCTGGATTGTCCCAGTTTCCCCCTGTTGGCTAGGCTTAGCCTGCTGCCAGTGGCTGGAAAAGCCCGCAGACACGTCCACACAGCGATCCAAACCTCGGCAGTGCTGACAGTGCTCATGGCCTCTATCAGGCACCAGTCTGTTCCATGTCAGCAAGAGAACGCAGAGCATTACTTTTGTAATTAATTAATCTTTTAAAATAGATGCACCAGGAGTTCTCTTGATTTGATACACTGGTGATTAAATGTGTGAAAATGAAGAGATAACTTTATCTTAGCAATTATCCAATAATTTGACTATTTTAGAGGTCTGGGTTTTAGCATTTAAATTTTTTATTTAAAAAACACAGTTGCATTAATTTTTTTCTTTCCAGTATGGGACATTACATTTGAATCAACCCCCATTAGGACTGGAATTTTGATGCATGCATGAATATGCACATGCACACATTGTTGTTTTTTTCAATTTTTTTGTTTATTTTTATTTATTTACTTGAAAGTGACAGAGAGAGAAGAGAGAAGAGAGAGAGAGAGAGAGAGAGAGAGAGAGAAGAATGGGCGTGCCAGGGCCGCCAGCCACTGCAAATGAACTCCAGATGCGTCCGCCTCCTTGTGCATCTGGCTTACATGGGTCCTGGGGAATTGAGCCTCGACCGGGGTCCTTAGGCTTCACAGGCAAGCACTTATCCACTAAGCCATCTCTCCAGCCCTGTTTGTCAGTTTCTGAGACAGAGTCTTATATATCCCAGTTTAGCCTTGAACTTGCTAGGTAGCTGAGGCTAGCCTTGAACTCCTGATCCTCCTGCCCTCATCTTTCAAGCACTGGGATTCCAGACAATACACTTGTCTCCGATTAGTAATCAAGCAAAAAAATTCTTCATCTAAGATTGCCCACAAGGTCTGCCAGCATACAGTATTTTCTAGATAATCATCATAGGTATTAAGGGAATGTTGGAGCTGAAATAAATAAACATTTATCACCTCACCATTTTGTGGTCAGGACTCTGGCATGCCTTAGCTGTTCTCTGACCTCAGAGTCTCTAACAGACTGCAGCATAGGTATCAACTGGGATGGGCACATTTGTTCTCCTGGGCAAGGATGGTTGGTAGCATTATGGTCATACGGACTGTCCAAAGGGGTCATACTCTCCATGTCCTGGAGTAGGACTGAGCCACAGAGTAAAAGGAATATGGGACCCTGGCCCCTGGACAGGATAGTCCCCTCTCTCACCTGAATTTTCTAATGACCTCTATCGTAAGTCACTACATTTGGACTTCTGTGTCTAAGAAACTTATCCTGTGCCCTTAATAAGTCATTCTCTGTCATTGTAATAACACATGTTGGTATAGGTAGCCTCTAAGGTGCTTCCCCATGACCCTTGCCTCCTGGAATGCACATCTTTGGCCTAAGCCCCTCTTGTTGGATGTGGGCTTGCCTAGTGATACTCTGCTAACCAAAAGAACATGGCGAAGATGATGGCATATCACTGCTTTGGTTACATTCCAAAGGGTCATAATTTCCCTCTCTTTTTAAAATTGCTTTTCATTATGTATAATTTCTCTCTTGCAAGCTGACTTCCCCTTCCAGGCTCTGATGATGTAGGTTGCCATGTTGGAGGGGACCATGCCTCATGACACTGAGAGTAGCCTCTGAGAACATCAGTGAGTGTTATGTAGTCCTTTGCTCTAGATTGAAATGTTTCCTTGTGAAGGGATTTGAGGGAGACTCTGGAAGCTCATGAAATTCATAAGACCCAGAAAGGCTTATGAAATACACAAGACTCACTGAGGCTCCTCCCCAGAGTGATGTCAGCAATAAACAACTGCTGAGGGCTAGGTGGCTCTTCAGTGGCGTAGCTGCCTGCAAATTTTGCAGGGGGCTCCAGTTATCCCATGATCATGAGTCATTGCCCACACAGTGGTAGGCTTTTCAGTGTTGTAGCTGCCCACATCACCCACCTTCTATAAACTAATGCCTCACCCATGCTTCTATAAGTTACCCTAGTAAATCCATTAGTTACTCAGGTGAGACTGGGATGGAATCATGTCTTGGGTCTAGCATTGCTGTCTATATTTGGGAGTCTATATAGAAACAGACTCTGTAAGGGAAGTATCAGAACAGGTAGTCCACCTGGACATCAATGCTCCCAACCATCTGGTGAGCTTGGGAAGTGATCCTGACTCAGTTAAACTTTCAGAGCAGCACAGCCCAGCTGACATCTGTACTGCATTCTATTAGAGCCCTTGAAATGCAGTGATCGACTAAGGCATGCCAGAACCCTGACCCATGGGGACCATGAGGTGATAAATGTATGTTGCTTGCATTTGGGGACAATAGTAAAAGGCAATAATTTCCACATAGACATAACTTTACTTCTATATGATGACATCCCACAGCAGTTTGGTCACTGGCTCAGGCTGTGAGCCTCTGCTTTGCAGTTCCATCGGCTTGATTTATTTCCAAGCCCAGAGCTACTTAAGCTCCAGGGAATATAACTGGCTAAATAAACTCCCCAAAGAATTCTGTCTACACTAGAATGCTAATTTGTTAATTTACCTTGATAAATACAACTGCTAAGTGGGTCCGATAAATTACTTCTTTATGCTGCAAGGAAAGTATTAGTGACTTTCCTTGTTGCTATGAAAAAATAGATGATCCAAGTGACATAAGGGAGGAAGGGTTTATCTGGCTTGAAGTTCGAGGTGGGAAGGGGAGGGCAGCAGGAACATGAAGCAGTTGGATTGCAATGTGCATCTCCAGTCATAAGCAGAAAGCAACGAGTGAATGATGGCACTCAGTCAATTTCTTCCTTTTATTCAGTACGAGACCCCAGGCCCATGGAATGGTGCCACCCACAGTTAGGGTGGACCTTTTCACCTTAAATAACCTAATCTAGAAGCACCCTCACAACATAAGATTTGCCTCCCCTCCCAGTGATTCTAGATCCTGTCAAGTTGATGACCAGATTAATCCTCACTGGTGCCTTCTTTTCTCCTTCTAATCTCCCCCTAGAAAAACTTAGACACACACACACATAAGACAGTCATTCAAATTCAAACTAGAGTTCTGTAAGACTTGTTTCTCCTGATATGCCCATGCCATTGCTCAGGTCACAGCTTGGTTTCATGGGCAGCCATGTCTTTATTAGGTTTCTGGATCTGGTCAAACCTGCTCAGTCCTGGTGGAGATCTGGAAGTCCAGACGAGCAGGAATCTTCCCATCTGGCCCACTTCTTTGAAGTCTAATCTTGCTTAGAGGCCAGATGACTTTTCATCCTCATTCTTTGGAGTTCCGCGTCAGAGCTCAAACTGAACATTTTAAGTGACACCCAACTCTAGTAGCCTCGATATTTATGCCTACACTGTCTTTTTATGTGCTCCAATCTGCTGTTTATTAACAATGGCTCCTCTACCCACTCTCACAGACACTTCTTGTACTCTCCCTCACATTCTCTCTCCCCACCCTTTACTCCAGCCATTCAGAACACATGATGTTTGGAGTGGAGCAGTTAGAATCCATGTGCACTTATCTCCATATCTGATAAACTCCATAATCTCAGGTCTCTGCCTCTATGCCTATTTGTGGGTCCTTTCTTTCTTTTTTAAAAAATATTTTTGTTAATATTTCATTTGTACTTGTTTATTTTAAAGAGAGAGAGAGAATAGGTGCGCCAGGGCCTCTAGTCATTGCAAATGAATTCCAGACACATGAGCCACTTTGTGCATCTGGCTTTATGTGAGGCCTGGTGAATCGAACCTGGGTTATTTGGCTTTACAGGCAAGTGCCTTAACCACTAAGCCATTTCTGCAGCCCTCTGTGGGTACAACTGCTATAAAAAATGATTATTTTCCTTTATTGAACTTTATGTTACAGTGACAAACATTCATACATAACCTGGGATGGCTAATGTCACTGACAACTTGACTGACTTAGAATCATGTAGGAGACTGAGAATAAGTGCTGACATTCCTCTCTCTGCTTTCTCGCCTGCTATGATAGGAACTGTGAATGGACAGAGCCTCTAAAACCAGACGCAAAATACATCTTTCCTCCCTGAAGCTGTTTCTGTCAGATATTTTGGTCATAGCAATAAAAAAAAAATAGCCAATACATCATCCCATGTGGGGAAGTTTTCCAAATGTGGTGGGCTTGGGTGTAGTTAAGTCTTAAAGAGCTTGGAGAACTGGAAGATGTGGCCTGTGGGAAAGGAGGAAAGAGATGAGGAACCAAGGACAAGGGAACTGTTGTAGTGAAGTCACCATGTGACAGACACATCTCCTCCGTCTCTGCTATGAAATCTACCCACACACTAATGCCATGTGGAGTGGATTTCCTGTGACAGAAAGTGAGAGAAGTGACAGAGTTGACACAGGGCAAATACAGAAAGGAGGAAAGCCAGAAGGGCCTGGAATGACACACTGCAAAGTCTAAGAATCTATGGCTTCCAACCCAAACTACTCTACCCAGCAAAAGTATCCCTCATAATAGATGGTGAAAGAAAAACTTTCTATGACAAAACTCAGCTTTATAATTACATTAACACAAAACCAAACCTACAGAGACTACTTTAGGAAATTCTCCACACAGAAGAATCAAATAATCAAACTCAAATGCCAACAAGAAGCAGATCACAATAACCAAACTCAGAGAAGGCACAGAAACTTCAAAGTCCATGAAAGCACCAAACCACATATACCAACACAATATGGCAGGGATCAAATCAAATCTCACAGTCATTACCCTAAATATTAATGGTCTTAATTCACCCAGCAAGAGGCACAAGCTAACAGGATGGATCATAAAATTAGACCCCTCAATCTGTTGTCTTCAAGAAACCCACCTAACCACTAAAGACAGATACCTCCTCAGGGTGAAAGGGTATAAAACAATATTCCAAGCAAACAGGAATAAGAAACAAGCAGGTATAGCTATTATTAATATCAGATAAAATAGACTTCAAACCAAAAATATTTTAAAAAGACAAAGAAGGCCACTTCCTACTTATCAAGGGAATGATCCATCAAGAGGATATTACAATCATAAATCTGTATGCACCAAACACAGGGGCACCACAGTTCATAAAACAAAACCTACTTGACAATAAAACAGAAATATCCACCAAGACCATCATAGTTGGGGACTTCAATACACCATTATCAGTAATAGACAGATGATCCAAACAGAAACACAACAGGGAAGTAAGAGAGCTCAACAAAACCATAGATCACTTAGACCTAACAGACATCTACAGAACATTCCATCCCAGATCCACAGACTACACATTCTTCTCAGCAGCCCACGATAGATCATATACGGGGTCACAAAACCTGCCTCCATATATTCAGGAAGATTGATATAATTCCCTGCATGATATCAGATCACAATGCTATATTGCTAGAAATTAGCAACAAAAGACCCACCAAGAATCCCATCGGCGCCTGGAAACTGAACAGCACACTTTTTTTTAAATTTAATCTAATTTAATTTTTTTTTTACAGTCAGTTTGGTACCATTATTAGGCTCATCCATGACCTACCCCCTCCCCTTGGCCCCTCCTTGTTGAGGTAAACGGGTCATGCATTGTGGAGTTAGCCCACAGTTATGGGTAAGCTAAATGTCTCTGCATATCATGACCCAACATGTGGCTCTGACATTCTTTCCGCCCCCTCTTCCGCAAAATTTCCCTGAGCCATGTTGGGTCTGCTTCAGTGATGAGGTGTTGGGGGCCTCTGAGGCTCTGGCACTCTGATTTAGTAGGAGTTGATTTTTCTCTGTGCTGATCTCCTTGCCCCTTGTGCTGGTATCCGGTCCCCTTGCTTGTTTCTCCAATTTTTCTTAGTTTCAGCTGGGGCCCTTTTGAGGTATGATGGGGTGGCTCTCTCCTTAGGATCTACATCTATCTGAAAAAGAGAAGCAGATTCTCCAACAGAGAGTAAGTTAGCATCAGGACAAATGAGATAACCCCTTTTTTTTATATAGAGAATTTAATAGGTGTAGGCCCTCTTGTAGCCCACAATTGATGGTAGCTTGATATTGGAGAGTGGGTTTATGTTTGGATATGGTTCTGACTTGTTTCCCAGCTCCAGCTATGGGTCCCATACCAGTGAGGGGATCAGTTAGCCGAATTGAGAGCAGTTGGTTCCCCACCATGGCTGTGTGCCACCACTGCACTTGTGTGGGCATCACAACAAGTTATTTGCTGCTAAGTAGGTTAGAGAACAGCACACTTTTAAACAATAAATGGATAGTGGATGAAATAAAAAATGAAATTGCAAAATTTCTAGAAATTAATGACGATGAGAACACATTGTACCAAAACTTATGGGACACAATGAAGGCGGTCGTCAGGGGAAAATTCATAGCACTCAATGCCTTCATAATGAAGACAGAGAGATCCCAAATCAATAACCTAACCATCCACCTAAAGGCACTGGAAAAGCAAGAAAAATCCAACCCAAAAAGCTCCAGAAGGAAGGACATAATTAAGATCAGAGCACAAATTAATGAACTGGAAACTAAGAAAACAATTAAGAAAATTGACAAAACAAAGAGCTGGTTCTTTGAAAAAATAAACAAGATTGACAAACCCCTGGCCAATTTGATCAAGCCAAAAAAAGAGACACTTCAAATTAACAAAATTCGAAATGAAAAAGGAGAGATCACAACAGACATAAGTGAAATTGGGAGAATCATCAGGACTTATTTCAAAAACCTCTACTCCACAAAACTGGATAATGTGGAGGAGATGGATAAATTTCTGGACAGATACCATATATCAAAGCTAAACTCAGAGCAGATTAATCTCCTAAACAAACCTATCACACTCATTGAGATTGAAAAAGTAATAAAAAACCTCCGCAAAAAGAAGAGTCCAGGACCAGATGGCTTCTCAGCTGAATTCTATCAAACCTTCATGGAAGAACTCAAAACAATCTTCCTCAAACTGTGCCACACAATTGGAGAACAGGGAAAGCTACCCAACTCCTTCTATGAAGCTAGTATCACCCTAATTCCAAAACCAGGCAGAGATGCCACAAGAAAAGAAAACTACCGGCCTATTTCCCTGATGAACTCAGATGCAAAGATCCTGAACGAAATCCTCACAAGCTGAATCCAACAATACATTAAAAGCATTATCCACCTTGACCAAGTGGGATTCATCCCAGGAACGCAGGGGTGGTTCAACATATGGAAATCTGTCAATGTAATACACCACATAAACAAGGTTAAACACAAAAACCACATGATCATTTCGGTAGATGCAGAAAAGGCCTTTGACAAACTACAGCATCACTTCATGATCAAAACATTGGAGAGAATTGGCATGGTTGGTTCATATCTTAACATAATAAAGGCAATATACAAAGTTCCTAAGGCCCAAGCAATACTTAATGAGAGAGACTGGAGGAATTCCCATGGAGATCAGGAACAAGACAGGGTTGTCCACTCTCACCTCTGGCTCTTCAATATAGTACTGGAAGTCCTAGCTCATGTAATAAGACAGGAGAAGGAAATAAAAGGGATACAATTTGGAAAGGAAGAAGTTAAGTTAGCTCTATTCACTGATGACATGATTGTATATGTAATAGACCTGACAGACTCCATCCCCAAACACCTGAAGGTGATTAACTCCTATAGCACAGTAGCAGGATACAAAATCAATGCACAGAAATCAGCAGCCTTTCTATATGCAAAGACAAAAATACAGAGAAAGAAATAAGAGACATGGTCCCATTTTCAATAGCAACAAAAAAATAATAAAATACCTTGGAATAACGTTAACCAAGGAAGTGAAAGATCTATACAATGAAAACATAAAAACACTCAAAAAAAATTGAGGAGGACTTGAGAAAATGGAAAGACCTCCCATGCTCCTGGATAGGCAGACTTAACATTGTGAAGATGGCAATCCTACCAAAGGCAATATACAGATTTAATGCAATTCCAATTAAAATCCCAACAGTGTTCTTCTCAGAGGTAGAAAAGATGATCCCAAATTTCATATGGAAAGGCAGAAGGCCTTGGATATCCAAGCATATCCTCAGCAAAAGAAATACCTCTGGAGGCATCACCATACCTGATCTAAAGCTATATTACAAAGCCATAGGCAGTAAAAACAGCATGGTACTGGCATAAAAACAGGAGCATAGACCAATGGAATAGACTTGAAGAGCTGGACTTTGGGTCAAGCAACTACAGAAAAAAGGCATCTTCAATGAATGGTGCTGGACAAAGTGGGTAACCATTTGCAGGAAAATGAAACTTGATCCACACATCTTGCCATGCACTAAACTCAAGTCAAATGGATCAAAGACCTCAATATAAGACCAGAAACTCGGCTACTACTGGAAGAAAATATAGGAAGAACTTTCCATGATATAGGAATAGAAAAAGACTTCCTGAACAAAACCCCAGTAGCTCATGATCTTAAACAGTCACTCAACCAATGGGATCACATGAAGCTGAAGAGTTTCTTTACAGACAAGCATACAATAAGCAAAGCCAATAGATTACCCACAGAATGGGAGAAAATATTTACTGATTATCCAACTGACAGAGGCCCAATCTCTAGAATCTACAAAGAACTCAAAAACCTAAACAATAAAAAGTCAAATAACCCACTCACAAAATGGGGCAAAGAGCTGGACAGGCAGTTCACAGAGAAAGAAATACAAATGGAAAACACACACTTAAAATGTTCATCAACCCTAATCATCAGGGAAATGCAAATTAAAACAACCATGAGATTCCACCTTACCCCAGTAAGGATAGCAAACATCAAAAAATCAAATGAAAATAAATGCTGGTGAGGATGTGGAGAACTAGGAACCCTAATCCACTGTTGGAGGGAATGTAGGATGGTGCAACCACTTTGGAAGGCAATATGGAGACTCCTGAAAAAGCTGACTATAGACCCAACAGACCCAATTATTCCCTTACTGGGCATGTACCCTAAAACCATTAAACCACAGTCCAGAGAGATTTGCTCAACCATGTTTATAGCAGCTCAATTCGTAATAGGCTAAGAGCTGAATCAACCCAGATGTCCATCACTTGAAGAATGGATAACTAAGATGTGGTATATCTACACAATGGAATTCTACACAGCAGTAAGACAAAATGACACAATGAAATTTGAGGAAAAATGGTTTAACCTGGAACAGATCATGCTCAGTGAACTTACCCCGTCACAGAAAGAAAATCGCTGCATAGTCTCACTCATCTACACACCTAACCTGAATCTATCCAAGATCCCAACATACACAGCAAGCATCTCAAGGGCTAAATAATAGGGTGGGTGGAGAGGGAGGGGAGGGCAAGGGAGGGGGTAGGAGACACAAATCTAGAATCGAACAGCAATGGTACCATGAAATTCTACATCCTAAAAGGCACACCAAATGGTTGAACCTTCACCAGGCCCTTAGAGGAAACACCTGAGCCACAAGACACTGGAGTGGGTATGATGAAGACTGACCTTAATCTTCTACAGCTTCTCTCTCTCTCTCTCTTCTCTCTAACTCTTTTATATTAGTTATCTTTCTCTTCCTTTTCTTAGTGGGCACTGACCTGCAACTCCCAGTACCAGCATGTGGCTATCATCCACAATGAGCTTTTGATCAGAGAGCTCTACAAGGTTTCCTAAAAGAAAGTCATATTTCTGTCAGAGTACTTGATGACCCACCAAAGGTTAGTGGTAAGACCCTACTGCTGAAGACACCATATGCAGTTGACATGTAAAATGGAATGACATGGCTGGAAGCTGGAAAAGAGTCAGTCCCCAGACAGTTAGCGTGTCTAGTGCCAAAAGGTGCTACATGGGCGACTGGGGGAAAATGACCAATATCTGCCCAAGCAACTCATGGCCTAACCTACTTAGCAGCAAATAACCTGTTGTGATGCTCACACAAATGCAATAGTGGTGCACAGCCATGGTGAGAAACCAACTGCTCTTGATTTGGCTAACTGATCCCCTCAGTGGAACAGAACCCATAGCTGGAGCTGGGAAACAAGTCAGAACCATATCCAAACATGAGCCTGCTCTCCATTACCAAGCTAACACCAATTGTGGGCTACAAGAGGGCCTACTCCTATTAAATTCTCTATATAAAAAAATAAGGATTATCCCATTTGTCTGGTGCTAACTTTATTCTCCGTTGGAGAATCTGCTTCTCTTTTTCAGATAGACACAGATCCTAAGGAGAGAACCACCCCATCATACCTCAAAAGGGCCCTGGCTGAAACTAAGAACAATTGGTGAAACAAGCAAGGGTGCTGTTTTCTTGGTAAACTGGGTACCAGCACAAGGTTGAAGGAGATGGACACAGAGAACAATCAACTCCTACCATATCCAGAGCCCCAGAGGCCCCCAACACCTCATCGCTGAAGCAGACCAAAAATGAACCCAACATGGTTCAAGGAAATTTTGCGGAAGAGGGGGCAGAAAGAATGTCAGAGCCACACGTTGGGTCATGATATGCAGAGACATTTCTCCTACCCATAACTGTGGGCTAACTCCACAATGCATGACCCATATACCTCAACAAGGAGGGGCTAGGGGGAGGGGGTAGGACATGGATGAGCCTAACAATGGTACCAACTTGACTGTATTCACTGAGTACAAAACTAATTAATAAAAAAATTAATGAAAAAATATAGAAAGGAGGCTGTGGAGGAAAGCCACTTTCTGAGTGATGCAGAGAGCCTTGTCTCAATATAGCAGCACATCTACAGGAAACCAACCTGGCTTTGAAGGCCTTACAGAGAGTCATGATGACTCTGGAAGTGGGCAGGAAAGGTTAAGAGTTTACTGCAAAGGATACCAGTGAAAGGAAGTCCTTTGCCCCACCCTTCTCTCTATTTTCATTCGTTTCTCTTGTGTGCGTGTCTGTTTTCGAAGTAGGGTCTCAATCTAGCATATAATGACATGGAATTCATTCTGTGGTACTGGACAGGTCTTGAACTCATAGCAGTCCTCCTACTTCGGCCTCCCAAGTGCTGGCACTAAAGGTGTGTGCCATCCTGCCTGGCTCCCACTCTTCTCAGTACAGACCACCTTACTCACCAGCGCCACTCCAGGCCCCTTTCCCTAAGTTTCCAAAGTACTGATGACCTCCCTCTCTACCTACAAGTTTCTGTGTCATTTTGGGATCATTGCTTTTTCATAATTCCTCCCAATGTCTAATTGACATTTATAACTCAATCAACTCAAAGGAAAGAATGATAAAGCAGAGAAAATTAAAATGAATGACAAGGGAAAGATAACATTTAATGTTTAGTATCTATCTATTGCTTATAAAGTTGTCATAGCAAAAATGATACAAATAAAATATTTTTAAATATTTTGACTTATTTATTTGAAGAGAGAGAGAAAGAGGCAGACAGAAAGAGTGAATATGATTGTGCCAGGGCCTCTTGCCACCTCAAATGAACTCCAAAAGCATGTGCCAATTTGTGCAGCTGGCTTTATATGGGCACTGGTGAATCGAGCCCAGGACATCAGGCTTTGCAACCAAGTTCCTTAAACTGCTGAGTAATTTCTCTAGCTGAAAAATAGAATATTTTTAAATGTTGTTTTAAGGATAGAGAGATTGCTTAGTAGTTAAGGTGCTTGCCTGCAAAGCCAATGGACCCAGGTTTGATTCCCCAAGGACCCATGTAAGACAGATGCGCAAGGTGGCACATGCATCTGGAGTTCATTTACAGTGGCCAAAGGCCCTAGCATGCCCATTCTCTCTCCTTCTCTATCTGCCTCTCTCTCTCTTTCTCTCAAAATAAATCAATAGATAATTTTTTTAAATGTTGTTTTACATGTTTACTTAAAACGTGACCTCAATGAGCTAGAGATATCATCAGGGGAAGAGTGCCTGCCTACCATGCACAGCATCAAGAATTTAATCCTCTGTGCTGCAAAATAAAGAAATAAATACATTCATTTTCAATAAAAACAGTTTTTTTGTGTTCTTTTAGTTAATCTTAATTCAAGAAATGGTACTGTTGAGCCAAAATTAAAATGTGAAATGAGGCATTAAATGCAATCTTCATTTTTCCTTTCAGCACAAAGCAATCTGAAAAATTCGATGATGAAGAAGTGTGTTGGAAGAAAAAAAAAAGCCCAATTAGCTGCTTTGCAAAATCTTGGTACTGTTGATGTCAATTATCCCAGGCGAGGCCATTGTTCCCCTTGGGGCAGGTGACTCGGGCACGTGCATAAAGCAGAGCTTTGCCCTTCACGTCGACAAAGGTTACTCCACTTTTGCTCATTTGATTGTGACACAGAATCTCAGGGCCATTTATGTTTTTTTTAAGATCATCCTTTTTGAGTCGAGATCTGTGGAGAACACATTTATGTAGCATGAATATTTAATATAAAAGAAACCTTAAGAGCTACCCACTCAGGACCCCTCCCAGATCCGGAGTTCCTCTGCCTTACTTTCATTGCTGCTTTGCATTCTAAAGAAACCGTGTCTAACCTGCAAAAGAAAAGAAACATTAAATTTTAATTCATGTTGAAATTTCACAACCAGATACATGGCCCACAGAAACAGTCACCGACTAATGACACGCATCAAACTGACACCAGTGCTGTTCATGCACGGCTGTGGAGGTGGACACTGCATTCTTACACCGTCAGAACAGCATGGCTGTGGAGGTGGACACTGCATTCTTACACTGTCGTCGTCTTCCAAGGAGAGCCTTTTTAGGTATTGCATATTGCCACCAAATGTTTGGGGCCATTACATGAAAGTATATTTTGCATATCTCTTTCTAATGACATTTACAGAAAAAAATGATGTCTGACTGCTTACAATGCAACTGTCCAGACAGAAACTGGCCTGGATATCCACGACCTTTCAGTGCTTAGTAATATCTTCACAAGACCCTCATAACAGGGGAAAGGATGATGACATCAAAATAAAAGGGAGACTAATGGAGAGGGAGAGGGAGAGAGGAGGTATGATGGAGAGTGGATTTGTGAACAGGAAAGTGGGGAAGGGGAGGGAATTATCATGGTTTGTTGTCTGTAAGTATGGAAACTGTCAATAAAAACAAAAAAAAAATGATGTCCGAGTTTAGTTCAGTATACTGCTCTCTAGAGTATCAGTAGCTGTCTTAAGGCACAGTAGTGCTTCAGGAAACTCCATTTGGGAAATATTTCTGGGCAGGCCAACTCTAAGCAGGACCTGACAATATGTGGAATACTCATGCCAGGAATTCACACCAGGGCCTCAGTGTCCTTTCTTCCTGGTATCCATAACCCTGAAGAATCCTGTCCTGTGCCTCACTTCTAATCAACAGAGAAGAGCAAAGTGATGGGATTGCACATCTATGTTTAAGTCACACTGACTTCTGTCCTGCTATTTCTCCCTTGCTGGCTTTTGTAAGGAAGATGCCATGTTGAAGAGGTCCAAATGGGGGCTGGAGAAATGGCTCAGTGGTTAAGGCATTTGCCTGCAAAGCCTAAGGTCCCAGGTTTGATTCCCTAGTCAGATGCACAAAGTGGAGCATGCATCTATGGTTCTTTTTTTTTCTTTTTCCTTTTCTTTTCTTTCCTTTTCTTTTCTTTTCTTTTCTTTTCTTTTCTTTTCTTTTCTTTCTTTTCTTTCTTTCTTTCTTTCTTTCTTTCTTTCTTTCTTTCTTTCTTTCTTTTGCAGCAGCAGCAACTAGTGGCCCTGGCATGCTTATTATTCTCTCTCTCTCTCTCTCTCTCTCTTCCTTTCTACCCCTCTGCTTGCAAATAAATAGGTAAAATTTTGGCATTTTCTTAATGAGGTACAAATGGTAAGGAAAGGGGACATGATCAAGAAAAGGGTGTTCACACATACAAAGAAAGGAGAGTGTGACAAGGAACTCTCCTGTCAACAGCCACATGAGCATGTATGTTTAAAAATTGACCGGACAGAAACTGGCCTTGATATTCACGACCTCTCCGTGCCTAGCAATACCTACCCAAGACCCTCATAATAGGAGACAAAGATGATGACATCAGCCTGGTGTGGTGGTGCACGCCTTTAATTCCAGGACTCGGGAGGCAGAGGTAGGAGGATTGCTGTGAGTTCGAGGCCACCCTGAGACCACATAGTGAATTCCAGGTCAGCCTGAGCTAGAGTGAAAAAACAAAACAAACAAACAAACAAAAAGATGATGCCATCAAAATAAAAGAGACACTAATGGAGAGAGGCGGGGATATGATGGACAGCAGAGTTATGAAGGGGAAACTGGGGGAGGGGAGGGAAATATCATGGTTTATTGTCTGTATGTATAGAAGTTTTCAATAAAATATATACATTAAAAACAAAACAAACAAAAGCAAAAAACAAACAAACAACAACAAAAAACACCTCACCCTTTCCTGATTGAGCCTTCAAATAAAGCTTCAGCTCTGGCAAGCACATTGATTGAAGTCTTGTGAGACATCTTGAAGCAAAGGACCCAGAAAGACTGTGGTGGGATTCTCAGCCCACAAATAGTATGTGTGTGTGTGTGTGTGTGTGTTTTGTTAAAAGTTACTAGATTTGTGGTTATATATTACACAGTAATAGGTATACACTGCCTGTATTGGTCTGTTTTTCACTGATGTAACAAAATGCTTGGGTACTTCATAAAGAAATAAGTTCACAATTTTTGAGTCCTAAAAGCACAAACAAGCTTCTGCTTAAATCTCAACAGGGGCACACATCACGTCATGACTGACGCACATGAGGAAAGGAAAGATTACATGGCACGAGAGGCACTCCCCCAGGATGTCTTATTTCACTGCAGACTCAAAGTAACAGGGCCAGCCAATCTAAACCTGGGAGCCTGAATCAGCCTTTTCTCTTTATCAGTTGCTATCTTGAGTGTTTTGTTACAGTGACAGAAAGCTGACTAACACATTGGGTGCATGTGTGGGGGGATAGAGGATGTTTAATGTTGAAAACTGCCTCCTTGAAATTATAGTAAATATTTAGGAATTTAAATCTATATTCTGTAAGTCTGTGGGGGTGGAATGTCTGAAATATGAAAGGGAAAACTACTGACAGAATTGATTTTCTTGGTTTGGTCCCTGGATGATCATCCACCTGCTTTGATTGCATCTGAGGGTTTGAAGTTTTTGACTCTGGTGAGGAGTCAAAAAATAAAACTAAGGTGCTGGAGAGATGGCTTATTGGTCAAGACACTTGCTTGTGAAGCTTAAGGACACAGGTTCTATTCCCCAGTTCCCACGTAAGCCAGATGTACAAGGTGGCACATGCATTTGGAGTTTGTTTGCAGTGGCTGGAGGCCCAGACATGCCCATTCTCTCTACCTCTCTCTCTTAAATAAATACTTATTATTATTATTATGGCTTTCCGAGGTAGGGTTTCACTCTAGCCTGGGCTGGCCCTGAATTAAAGGCATGCACCACCATGCCCAGCTCCAAATAAATATTTTTTGAAAAGTAAAATAAGAGCATCTTTTCTTTCACAGCATTCATGCTCTGTATACAGTGTACCTTCATCTCATGCAGTGTAGCAGGAAGCACATGGAGAACATTTGTCCTAATGTCAATCCATGAAGGTAGGGCATTGGGAGGAGGTAGCACACTCTTCACCCAGCAGAGCTATGCTGAAGGCCATCAGTGCATTCAAAGCTGTGTTCTTGTTTGGCCTACTTGCCCTAAGTCCCTCACTTTGAACTCTCTATAGGTCTACATACTGTATCATGTGATACCAGCTTTTCTGCATAGAATGTCTTTCCTTATTTCTTTCAAAAATCATTAAGAACTCTCTTGCTAAGTACCAGTAATAGAAGGTCTTTATTTTGAGAAAATCTCTTTGTGTTTGGAACTAAGAGATGAGGTGAAGTTGAGGGACAGGCTTTTTTATCTAGTTCTTTTCAAATTTTTATTTTATTTTATTTTATTTGTTTGAGAGAGCAAGAAAGACAGGGGAGAGAGAGAGAGAGAGAGAATGAGAATGGGTACACCAGGGCCTCCAGCCACTGCAAATGAACTCCAGATGCACGTGCCACCTTGTGCATGTGGCTAACATGGGTCCTGGGGAATCAAACCAAGGTGCTTTGGCTTTGCAGGCAAGCGCAGTAACTTCTAAGCAATCCCTCCAGCCCATTCTACTCAGCTCTTCATCTGTAGTCCTCACGGTATTAGAACACAATGTATATGAACCCTCAGGAGATGGGGATGAGCAGGGTAGGTTTGTCATGGGCAAAGAGAAGATGCTCATGATCTAGCAATGACAAAGTGATGCCCTGTATTTTGCTTGCCCATCTTCTTGGCCACTCTAGAGGGTGACAAGCATTAGCAGATTTCCTCCACTTTCTCAAGGTGACAAATACCTACTTAAAATACTTTACTCCATGGTGGGGAAGGGTAGATGGATAAGGAGGTAAAATATTTGACATGTAAGCAGAAGAACCTGAGTTCAGATCCCCAGCAGTCTTGTGAAACGTTGAGTGCAGTGGCATGTGCCTGTTATCCTGGTGTGTGTGTGGGGGGGGGGTGGAGCTAGGAGGCTCTCTGGGACTCACTAGTTAGCCCTGGTTAGCTAGTCAAGATGAATCAATGAGTTCTAGGTTCAGTGAGCGACTCCGTCTCAAGAAGTAAGCTGGAGAGAGATGGAGGAAGAACCTAGGCACCAACCACTGACCTCCACACACATACACACACATGTGCAAGAACATCCTAACACCCATGTTCCCACACACGTACAAACGTAGTCACACCTAAAAACCCCACCCCATATTTTGGGTAGAGCATACATGCCCACATCTGGCCTTTTACTTTTTCAGCACTGGGGTTTTAACCCAGGACTCTGTACATGCTAACCCCATGCTCATCACAGATCTATATCCCCAGTTCACATCCGCATTTTAAGAATGATAGTTTGCACTAGGTGGTGCATGCATCTGGAGTTTGTTTACAGGGCTGGATGGCCTGGCACGTCCTCTCTCTCTCTCTCTCTCTCTTTCTTTATCTATCTACTTCTCTCTCTCTCAAATTAATACATAAAATATTTAAAAATAAAAAGAATGATAGTTTGAACAGACTTTTCACTGTTAGGACCTGGTTCCTGGCTCATCTCTTGATAGGACGAGGACTTTGATGTCACAGGCCAGTGAAGCCATACATAGAGCATACTTGGGAGTCGTTTGTTTCCCTGGCAGTCAGTCCATCTAGCAAGACTTCCTCTGTTCTTAGCTAATAACTGCAATATAAAGCATTTTAATGTTGTTGCACTTTGTTGTGAAATGCAGTTCTATATGATCATAAAATTGGTCTAAATGCATTTATTGCAGGACTAGTTAATGGATATGTATTATTTAATAGAGTGATTTAAGGTCATTTACAGCCAGAAAGGAGAAGTGAACTCTCTCTCCTTCCTCAGCTCCACTGAGAAACACGGGTTCATTAGCAAAAACACCCACCAGTGACTGGTTTATTTGTTCACTTCAAAGGTTTCCTTCCTGATAAAACATAGGAGCAGTTGCCTGGCTACCTGAACCTTTCAAGAGAAGCCCTTCTCCCTATTACTGTGCTTGTTTCTCAAAGACTGTCGACTGCAATTCAGTCTCTAAACTTTCTCCTCACACAAATTCATCTTCAAGCTACCTCAAGGTCATTACTTGTTCAGGCACACACTGCTATTACAGAAAGCCGGAAAGCTTTCTCCTACCCACCAGTAACCTCTAAGACGTCGGCACCAATTATCGTTTTGATTCCAGTCTGTGGAAAGCCACTGCCGGGAAATCTATAACTATTGTTCCAGCATCTCCCTGTGATCCTTCTTCCCAGGATAGTGGCTGGATGCAGCTTTGATTCATCTATAGCTCCTCCCTCCCAATGCTTAGGCAGTCCCGGGGAGTGTTTGTGATGAGGTCGGATGGCTGCTCAGCTCTGGTCAACCCCATTTTCTCTCATGTCAGTTGGGCGGGGCGCAAGGGGGCAGTTTTGTGCAGGAGGGAAAAGAGAAGTATCAATGAATGAAAATAGACTTTTGGAGCTGGAAGGGTTCTTAGAATTTATTTCAACTTGCTCTTATGAAGTCAATCTTGTCTTTCACACAGTAACATCACATTGAGAATCTTCCTCCCTGGAACCATGCAAACAATGGGCCTCACCCCAAACACAGATCATTAACATAGGCAAAAACCTCAAAGGATATCACCATCCCACCACCACCACCACCACCACCATGACTATGTCACCACCAACAACACCATCACCACCATGCTTATGTCACCACCAACACCAACACCAACACCAACACCATGACTATGTCACCACCAATACCAATATCAACACCGCCACCATGACTATGTCACCACCAATACCAATACCAACACCATGACTATGTCACCACCAATACCAACACCGCCACCATGACTATGTCACCACCAATACCAATACCAACACCACCACCATGACTATGTCACCACCAATACCAATACCAACACCGCCACCATGACTATGTCACCACCAATACCAACACCACCACCATGACTATGTCACCACCAATACCAATTCCAACACCACCACCATGACTATGTCACCACCAATACCAATACCAACATCATGACTATGTCACCACCAATACCAACACCACCACCATGACTATGTCACCACCAATACCAATTCCAACACCACCACAATGACTATGTCACCACCAATACCAAAACCACCACCATGAATATGTCACCACCAATACCAATACCAACACCACCACCATGACTATGTCACCACCAATACCAATTCCAACACCACCACCATGACTATGTCACCACCAATACCAACACCGCCACCATGACTATGTCACCACCAATACCAACACCACCACCATGACTATGTCACCACCAATACCAACACTGCCACCATGACTATGTCACCACCAATACCAACACCACCACCATGACTATGTCACCACCAATACCAACACCACCACCATGACTATGTCACCACCAATACCAATTCCAACACCACCACCATGACTATGTCACCACCAATACCAACACCGCCACCATGACTATGTCACCACCAATACCAATACCAACACCACCACCATGACTATGTCACCACCGACAACAACAATACCAACACTGCCATGCTTATGTCACCACCAACAGCAACAATACCAACACCACCATGACTATGTCACCACCACCAACAACAATGCCAACACCTCTATGCTTATGTCACCACCACCACCAACACCACCATGCTTATGTCACCAACAACAACATCACCACCATGACTATGTCACCACTACCACCATGATTATGTCACCACCACCACTACCAACACCATGCCTATGTCACCAACAGTACCACCATGCTTATGTCACCACCAACAATAGCAACAGCAACAGCATGCTTATGTCACCACCACCACCACCACCATAATGCTTATGTCACCATCACCAACAACACCACCATGCTTATATCACCACCACCAACAGCACCACCATGCTTATATCACCACCAACAACAACACCACCATGCTTATATCACCACCAACAACAACACCACCATGCTTATATCACCACCACCAACAGCACCACCGTGCTTATATCACCACCACCAACAGCACCACCATGCTTATATCACCACCACCAACAGCACCACCGTGCTTATGTCACCACCACCAACAGCACCACCGTGCTTATGTCACCACCACCAACAGCACCACCGTGCTTATGTCACCACCACCAACAGCACCACCGTGCTTATGTCACCACCACCAACAGCACCACCGTGCTTATGTCACCACCACCAACAGCACCACCGTGCTTATGTCACCACCACCAACAGCACCACCGTGCTTATGTCACCACCACCAACAGCACCACCGTGCTTATGTCACCACCACCAACAGCACCACCGTGCTTATGTCACCACCACCAACAGCACCACCGTGCTTATGTCACCACCACCAACAGCACCACCGTGCTTATGTCACCACCACCAACAGCACCACCGTGCTTATGTCACCACCACCAACAGCACCACCGTGCTTATGTCACCACCACCAACAGCACCACCGTGCTTATGTCACCACCACCAACAGCACCACCGTGCTTATATCACCACCACCAACAGCACCACCGTGCTTATATCACCACCACCAACAGCACCACCGTGCTTATATCACCACCACCAACAGCACCACCGTGCTTATGTCACCACCACCAACAGCACCACCGTGCTTATGTCACCACCACCAACAACACCACCATGCTTATATCACCAACAACAACAACACCACCATGCTTATATCACCACCACCAACAGCACCACCGTGCTTATGTCACCACCACCAACAGCACCACCGTGCTTATGTCACCACCACCAACAGCACCACCGTGCTTATATCACCACCAACAACAACAACACCGTGCTTATATCACCACCACCAACAGCACCACCGTGCTTATGTCACCACCACCAACAGCACCACCGTGCTTATATCACCACCAACAACAACACCACCGTGCTTATGTCACCACCACCAACAGCACCACCGTGCTTATGTCACCACCACCAACAGCACCACCGTGCTTATGTCACCACCACCAACAGCACCACCGTGCTTATATCACCACCACCAACAACACCACCATGCTTATATCACCACCACCAACAGCACCACCGTGCTTATGTCACCACCACCAACAACACCACCGTGCTTATATCACCACCACCAACAACACCACCGTGCTTATATCACCACCACCAACAACACCACCATGCTTATATCACCACCACCAACAGCACCACCGTGCTTATGTCACCACCACCAACAGCACCACCGTGCTTATGTCACCACCACCAACAGCACCACCGTGCTTATGTCACCACCATGAACAGCATCACCATGCTTACATCACCACCACCAACACCACCATGCTTATGTCACCAACAACAATACTATGCTAATGTCACCACCAACAACAACAACACCATGCTAATGTCAACACCACCATGCTTATTTCACCACCACCACCACTAACACCACCACCATGCTTGGCACTTGGTTAGAGGCAAGGCAGCTCTCAGCCCAGCAGAACGCACGTCAGTCCATCAGCCTCAACCCCTTCGGCCCAGGGTGGTGAGTTGTTAAAAAACAAAGAGCACGTAGCAGTGAGAACACGGAGGAGGGCACTGAAGCGAGCCTGGGAGCTGCTCACTGCAGGCTCTTAGAGATGGGGCTTGATTCCATTTTGAAGGCAGACCTGGAATCATCTGGTAGGGAGGGAACTGGCCAAAGGACAGAAAAGTTGAGTTCTACAGCTGGCAAAGTCATACTTGTGACCTTGGACTATAATCACTCTAACAACACACACATACACACACATGGCAAGAAACCTTATGGAAGAGCAAGGCTACTCTCCTTCCTGTCTTAGCCCTTTCTGTCTTTGGACCTTCCCGCAGGTGAGGACTCAGAGAAGACCTGGTCCGTGTGGTGCCCGTCAGAAGCAGCTGCCCCAGGGAATGTGGGGACTCGGTTTTATATATTCTCAGTGATGGGTGAGAACACTTTCTCTGAGGTCCTCTTTCTTGGGAACCATAAGGGTTTGCAAGTTGGGGCTATTTTTTTCTGAAGAAGCTGGGCTCTTACACAAGCTGCCCATGTTCACACTTTATAAGCATGTTGTGAGCTGCCTTCAAACTGCCTCCTGCTACAGCAAAGATGAGCATCCGGCCCTCAGACTTAGAGGATCTGTGCTGTCGTGGCTTATTTATCAATTTATTATGAGCATACGTTGCTAGGCTAATACATCCACAGCCATGTTCACAATTCTCTTTCTCTCTCTATCTCTTTTTAACTCTAGCTCAGGCTGACCTGGAATTCACTATGTAGTCTCAGGGTGGCCTCGAACTCATGGCGATCCTCCTACCTCTGCCTCCAGAGTGCTGGGATTAAAGGCGTGCGCCACCACACCCAGCTTAAGCTCACAGTTCGTACAGCATGTGCAGCTTAGCAGGAGAGAGACTGACAAAAAAATCAAGAATTAAAGGCCAGCATAGCAAATTCTATGACAATAGCACGCTCAGAATGGACATGGACTAGAACCTGCTGGGTAAGAGGGGCCAAAAAGACACACCTTGAGAAGATAATCTTTCTTCTCTTTGTTTTTATTCGTTTATGTTGTTTTCATTGTTGCAGGATTGGGGACTGAACTCATGGCCTCACACATGGTAGGCAAGCACTCTACCACTCAGCTACATCCCCAGCCCTTTTTTCTATTTTTCACCTTGAGACAAGGCTTTGCTAAGTTACCTAGGCTGGCCTTGAATTTATTCTGTAGCCCAGGCAGGCTTTGAGCTTTCAATCCTCCTCTCTCTGCCTTCTGAGTAGCAGGAATTTCAGGCCTGCATTACCAAGCCTGACAGGGGGTAATCTCTGAGAAGAAATTTTGAAGAAGATGAAATTATCTGGATGAATATGTATTGGGGTGGGTTGCAAGGTGCAATCAGTCCTTTGAACACATCAATTTGCTTACATTCATTCTTCCGGTATTTTAAACACAACTCTAATGACTTAGCACCTAAAATGAATCCCAGGTTACAACTATTCTCTCAGTTTTTAAATTAGAGTTCAATACTATTGGAATTTGGTCTCTTCAGAAAGAAAGATTTTAGGTTGATCTTATAGTTGGTGGAGATATCAGACATCATTTATTAATAGTCCCCTGTGGCACCTGCATGTTCCATGCAGTTCCTTGAGAAAGAACTTTCCAGGTGTTCTTGAGCACTTTACTGATGAAACAGTGAAAATGCAGCCAGGCGTGGAGGTGCACCTCCACAATTCCAGCACTTGGGAGGCTGACATAGGAGGATCTCAAGTTTGAGGCCAGCCTGGGATTTAGAGCAAGAGATCCCTGTCTCAACACAAAACAACAAAAGTGAAAATGCTGTGTGTTGGTCAACTTTCTGTTACTGTAACAAATCTCTGAGCTCAGTCAACTTGAAAAGGGGAAAGGTTTATTTTGGCTCACAGTTGGGATGTTTCAAGCAGTGGTTGGTCATCTGCATTGCCTCTGAGTGAGTGGTAAACTGGCATGTCATGGTGGCCGTGCCTGGCAGAACTGTTCACAGCATGGCCAGATGAGGATGAAAGCAAGACAACCCCTGGCTCCTCTTTGAATGCGCATCCTTAATATCATAAGACCTCCCACTTGGCCCTAGTTGCATGACCCTGTGCCACAATAGGGACCAAGCCTTGGAAGTATGGAACATGCTTAGGGAACATTCTAGATCTAAACTATAGGTTGCAGGGAAAGTCTGGTTACCTTGGACTTCCTCTTTCTACCCAGGAGAGCATAAAGCTTTGTGTGAAAAATGTAGGCTCTGGAGTCAGGCACCAAATTCCAATACCATAACTTCCTAGGTGCTGACCTTGAGCAAATTATGTAATATTGTTTATCCCTGATTTCATCATCTTTATAATAGAAAGTAAGATGATACCTATTCTGTGGGATAATATAGGACATGAACTTAGCACAGTACCTGGTAGAGTCAGTGCTCAATAAATTCTATCATCTACCATCTATCTTCATATCTATCTATCTATCTGATCAATCATAAGCTAGTTATCCCAGCTTCCTCCCTGTATTCCATCCTAATTAGGCAGCTGGACCATTTAGAGTTTCTCTACTGATACTGTAATTTACACTTGCTCTCACTGAGGTCATCATGAAACCTCAGGCAAAGGATAAAAATAAGTTACATTACTCACATTTCTGGAGTGTGTGTGTGTGTGTGTGTGTGTATGTGTGTGTATGGAAGTGTGGGCATACGTGTGCCACAGCATGTGTGGAGGTCAGAGCACAACCTCACAGGTCAGTCCTAGGCTCCCACCCTGTGGAAGCAGGGCCTCCCACTGCTCCCAGCTGCATTCCTCAGGCTAGCTGGCCCGAGCTCCTTGCAGAGTCTCCTGGGTCTGCTCCCCTTCTCACCATAGGTGTGCAGGCCTCACACGTGCCTGCCATAGCATCTGGATTTGCGTGGGCTCTGGGGGTTCAAACTCAGGTACTCAGGTTCACATGGCAAGTACTTTATCCCCTGAGCCACCTCCCCATCCCTACTCAAATGTTGCGTGACAGTTTCTGCTGTGAGAAATGAGAATCCCTTGGGAGCGGCATTGTAAGACTGTGGACATTAAATCATTGAGGCAACTGCAGGGGGATGCCCGTGGGGGATGCCACACCATATTCATGTCTTTACTTAGTACGTTCCTGTCCACATCTGTTCTATGACGACCTGGGCCACATATACCATCGACACTCCTAGTTATGTGGTAATAGTGAGATGCATGGGCAGGCTGGTAGAGCCCGAACAAGCAATTGTCTTGTCATGTCCTGGTGACCACATAGGAGCATGCAGGCATTTCAGCTCACCTGCATCGTGCCTGACTGTTCTCAACTCTCAACTCTCAACATAGATTTAGGAATGGATACATTAAAAAGAAAGAAAGAAAAAGAACAAGGAGAAGAAGGAGGAGAGCTTGGAAGATGGCTCAGTAGTTAAAAATGTTTGCTTGCAAAGCCTGCTGGCCCAGGTTTGATTCCTTAGTACCCACATAAAGCCAGACACACAAAGTGGCACATGCATCCAGAATTTGTTTGCAGTGGCAAGAGGCCCTGGCATGCCCATTCTTTCATTCTCTCTCTCTTCAAGTATATTTTAAACGTATTTTAAAAAAGAATGGATTTGTATTCATTGCAACCAAGCTGTAATTTGTTTCACACTGTGCTTGGACCCAGAAAGGACAAAGAAAAAATTATTGAAATAATCACAAACAACTACATGCTTAGATTAATTCTTATTGTGTTGGCTTGATAACTCATTGAAACAGGGTAATAATAAAGTGAGTTACAATAGCCCAAGAAGATTTTGAGGAGAAATTGGCTAGTTAAGGGGAATCAGGATGGAAAGTCAAGAAACAAAATAACTGAAAAGTTGAAAAGGGCTTAAAACATCGAGCTCAGTGATGGTGAGGTGGAAGGCTGGGAGCCACCCTGTGTGACCTAGTGAGGGAGAAGAGTCAGTATGAGAAAGAAGCAACTCTATTCTGAGGAGAGTGAGAGTTAGGGCTTCAGAAAATCAAACTTTCAGCAACAGAGCAGGTGGAAAGTGCCGAGAAAAAGGCGGGTGATACAGCAGGAAGAAGGCAAGCAGAATACAGTCCCTGCTGCACAGCTCCCCAGTGGGGCAAGCAGAAACCTCTCCCCAAGGCTAATCGGGTGGCCGTGTGAGAAGAGATTGCCAGGCCTCCCCTCGGGACAAGCTCGCAGCCCTCACAAGCCGGTTACAGGTTTCAGTGAGAGAGCAGTTCTTCCTGCAGTGGAGAGGAACATTATTTTGTCCTTCCGCGTGACTCAGAGGGCAGTGGCACCATCCTGGGAGGCACTGTATTCTTTTTCTTTAATATTTATTTTTATTTATTTATTTGGGAGAGAGAGAGAGAAAGAGAGAGAGAGAGAAAGAGAGAGAAATAGGCAGGTAGAGAGAGAGAATGGGTACACCTTGTACATCTGGTTTACGTGGGTCCTGGGGAGTCGAACCTGTGTCCTTTGGCTTTGCAGGCAAGTGCCTTAACCGCTAAGTCATCTCTCCAGCCTGAGGCACTGTATTCTTAAGATGGACTGCCCTGTGTTGGGGCGTGGGGGGTGGGGGGTGCTGTGAACAGTAAGCAACCACGGGCCAGGAAGTCTACGTTTAATCTGCTGTACAACCCGGTGGCAAGAGACCACCTGGAAGGCAGTTATAGCAGAGCGGGAGGGCCAGATGCTGACAACTGAACATGTTGTTCTTCCTAACTCCCAACACGGGGTGGAGAGGTCTGCACTTTCCCCGCCCTGTCACAGAGCTTCCGAGTGTACCCCCTCTTTGCCCTTCTGAGTGAAGAAGCAGATTTGTCAATTCAAGCAGATAATGAGGGATGACTGCAGATAGGAAAGCCAGCCTTTTCGTTTTTGTACCTGTCTTAAGCAAGGATCTTGTCACCTCCGTCCTATTCTGTACTATAAGGTTCTTTCCAAAAACTAAAACTAAAACTAGTTTTAGTTTAGTTTTAGTTTAAAAACTAAAGCAAGAATATGAACCTGATCAGTTCTATTGTCCAAAAGAGGTTCTGCCACTGGTCAAAAGGTGAAGGATGGGAGTGATTCTCTCTCTTGGTGTGTGTGTGTGTGTGTGTTTAGTGTGCACACATGGGTGCAGATGTGGTGCCCATGTGAGTGAGTAGAGGCCAGAGAATGAGCGCCCCCTTTCCATGGCTCATCTGTTTGTTTACTCGAGATGGAATCTCTTCGTGCATTCTGGAGCTTGCTGTTTTCATGAGCCCCAGGGATTCACCAGTCTCTGCACCCCACAGAACTGTGGTTACACACGCGTGTGGCCATGCCCAGCTATTTATGTGGATTGTGCGTAATCAGACTGAGCAGTCTCGGGGCTCCTCGGGCCTTCACACTTATGCAGGAAGTGCTTATGAATGCAGATCCATCTCTCCAGACTGGGAGGGACTTCTATGGTTTGTATTTTGTGTGGTGTATCCACTGCACTGTGTATGTGGCATCTCAATCTCTGTTTTACTACATGCATACATTTTAAAACTCTGTATTAGCTACATTGGAGGGGGCAGTGGGGAGCATGCCATGAAATGCAGGTTAGGGTCAGACGACAACACTGGGTGTCTGTCCTCACCTTCCACTTTGTTTGAGGCAGAGACTTATTGTTCATCACTGTGTTCATCAGGGCCCATGAGCTTATCTGGGACTTTGCTGTTTCTGACTCCCATCTCTCTGTAGGAAGGTCGGCATTATAGACACTTGCCACTGCATCCCACTTGATGTGGGTTCTGTGGATCTGAACTCGGGTACTCACACTTATATGGCAAGCGCTTGGTCCACTGAGCCATCGCTAGCCTATACGAGTTATCTTTTCATTGCAAAGATATCTGACATCAGCATGTTTTAGAGGGTTCAGTCCATCAGGGCTGCAGAGCAGACCATATCATGCTATGGTGGCAAAAGACAGAAAGAGAGAATAGTTAGGAAGCAGAGCAAGATGTAGATCCAAGCACATGCTCCAAGGACCTGTGTCCCACTCTAACCTTACAGTAGTCATTCCTGCCAACAGTACTAAGTATGGTGCCATCAATGATGACAATATTAATATCAATAATGAGAGCATTTGGGGGAAATAATGCTATCATATTATGAGTTCACCAAGGGACTAATCTATCCATTAGGTGAGAACACTCATGGTATAATATAACCCTCTCTGCAGATGCCAATACAGCCAAACCAAGAAGTATGTTTTACTGATCCCCTAAACATGTCCTAATCCAGTCAAATTGACAATGCAGATTGACTGTCACAGAGTTTATCCTCTTAATACACATCTTCCCTTCCTTGTTATTGCTGCCTTCAGGTTGGGAATCATTCTAGGTATGTCCAGAATGCTTCCGCCTTTTCTCATCAGAATGCCTATAGCCCTGTGCTGACTACTTCATCTGCCCTTCCCACCTCCAACAGAAAGCAACTGTGGGACACCAGGGCCATGTGTGTCTTGTCTGCAGTTGATTTCCCAGGACATGACAGAAGCTCTTGCATACATATGGATTGAATTAAGCCTTTTCAGCAATTTCCAGTGCATGAGCTAAAACAAACAAACAAACAAACAAACAAAAAAAAACAAACAAGTTCAAAAGAGGAAAGGTTTATTTGAGCTCACAGTTGCAATGATCTCGGTCCATGGATAATTAAAGGTCTCGTCACTTTGGGTCTGCATTAAAGTAAACGTCAGGATAAGAGCCACATAGGGAGGAAAATCACTTATCACAAGATGGCCAAGGAGATTGAGATATTGAGATGGGGGAGAAAAGGAGAAAGTGTGGAGCAGAGGGGAGGAGAGGATGAAAAGTGAGGCGAGGTGATTAAGGTCACAATCCCTACCTGAAGGCCATGCACCCAGGGACTGGCTTCCTCCCATCTAAGCTCCACCTCTTAAAGGTTGCGTGATCCCTGGCACCACCGCAGTCTGGGACCACGCCTTCAACACATGAGCTTTGGGTGGCATTTAAGATGTAAATTACAATGCCCAGATTCTTTCCTCTTTTCCTCTCTACCCTACACCTCTGTGACTGTCCAGCTTCTTCCCTTAATCTCACATTTGGATCACAGCAGAACCTCCATCTCCCCAGCACCCCTGTGGCTCGGTCTCCTAAATCATCCTACGTAGCAAAGCCAGAATCACATGCCCAGACTCTTCCACTTCCTTGGGGAGTTTACAATTAATTTCTGCTGCATATCATATTAAGTTCAAAGTCCTTTCATGAAGATAAGACTAATGTTTTAGACTTGACTAAAATTCAAGCTGTGTTATCTGCTATTCCCAAATATAAACTCCTGTCCCTAGCTCAGCTGATGTCCTTACTAATTTTTCAAATATGTTTAAGACAGGCTTCTCTCATTTACAGTTTATTCTCTCCCAACGGTCTTCCTTGCTTCCCTTCTACCCATGTTTACTCTTTTTGTTCCCAGGCCCACCTCCATGAAATCTTGTTGTCCCACATACACATACTAATCTGATAACTTTACAGCCATTTAAAAAATTTACAGCTGTTTATACAACATTAATACTCTTTGATGCATTTCTAATCTCATAGACAGTATCCTCCACTCAGTTTTGTTTTCTCCACTCAGTCTTTTGATGCAAGAAGTAAAAAATATTCAACCCTGTTAATTGTGTATTAGAACCTGACCTAACGTGATAAATTGATTGAGATACTATCTTTAAGCTTATTGATAGACTGATATATCAGAGAAGTAGTCCCAAGTATTAAAACATCAAAAATTAATGTAAGAATGATTTGGGGCTGGAGAAATAGCTCCGTGGGTAAAGCACTTGGTATGTAAGTGTGAAGACCGGAGTCTGGATTCCCAACACCCACATGAAATTCTGGACGTGGTGGCTACCCCTTTAATCTCAGGAGCCAGGTAGAGCCCTAGGGCTCACTGACTGGCTAGTCTAGTTGAATCCCTGAGGCGTAGGCTCAATGAGAGACTCTGCCTCAAAGAATACGGTGGAGAACAACTGAGCAGATATTCACCATCAACCTCTATCCTCCACATACATGTGCACATAAATGAATGAATCTGTCCACACCCATGTGCACCTACATGCACACTAACATGCATACACACATATACTCACACCACACGTACACCCACAGTAAAAAAGCCTTAAGAAAAGAATGATTTAGGGCAGAGCTTCTTCAACTCTTCTAGTTGTGATTTTTATGCAACTCTAGGTGTATAGGTATGTAAAATAGTTAAACATGTCATACATTTATTGATAATAAATCATAAATGAATTCTTTGGCATACATAAAATCTTTACCATTTATTAAAGATGAAAACAAATTTGTATGCTAATGACATGGGTGTGCTTGTTTATTTTCACATAATGGACTGAATCTTGGCTGAATATTTGGTACTGCTAGACACAAGGGTCTCCATTGATTTTCAGAGTTGAGTGACATTTTGATTTTATAATTTTATAATCATCAGTGCTGAGAGCATGGCTTCACATAAATATGTAGTACAGAATGTCAGAAGTATGTAGGGTCATTGCAGAAATTGTTGGAAATTCTGTTCTAATGCACACCAAAACTCATTTACTATTTTTTTTAAGTTTTAAAAAAAATTTTTTGTTGTTGTTGTTCATTTTTATTTATTTATTTATTTGAGAGTAACAGAGAGAGAAAGAGGCAGATAGAGAGAGAGAGAGAGAGAATGGGCACGCCAGGGCTTCCAGCCACTGCAAACGAACTCCAGAAGCGTGTGCCCCCTTGTGCATCTGGCGAACGTGGGTCCTGGAGAATCAAGCCTGGAACCGGGGTCCTTAGGCTTCACAGGCAAACGCTTAACCGCTAAGCCATCTCTCCAGCCCTCATTTACTATTTTTAAGGAACTCAATCGAGTCAGTAATTCAAACAATAATTTTTATTTATTTATTAGAGAGAGAGAGAATGGGTGTGCCAGGGCCTCTAGCCACTGCAAACGAACTCCAGACGCTTGCATCACCTTGTACATCTGGCTTTATGTGGGTCCTGGAGAATTGAACCTGGGTCCTTTGGCTTTGCAGGCAAGCGCCTTAACTGCTAAGCCATCTCTCCATCCCCAAACGATAATTTTTAAGTCAAAAATTTTGACATAATATAATCAAGAGATATACTAATTTTATATTCACTAGGGAATGACAGTAAGAAAATAATAAAAACCTTTTCATGATGAAACCATTGTGTTTCTGTATGAACAGAAAACTGTGTGCCCAGTAAGAACGCTGCACTTCCTAATTTAAAATAGTTTCACATCTGAGCTGAGGCGTTGTGTGCTGTGACGGCATGTGCAGTGCACAGTGTGCATGTTGTGTGTTCAGAACCAGGGCTGTAGCGAAGTCATGTGATGCATGCAACATGGGCCAGCCCTGCCAGAAATACCTCAGACCAGGTGGGTTTGATTTTTAATTAATTTTTGGTTGTTGTGCATTTGGAAACCTTTTACTGTTGCCAATTTTTTTTTCATGATCCCACATTTAGCTATGCAATCCCCTATGGAGTTTGATCCCACAGTTTAAGTAACTGTGATTTAGAGTATTAAAGTGTTGGTAAGCCCAAGAGTTATGTTACCTTGTTATCGTGCAGGATAAATTGAAGTCCAGTATATCCCAATCCTATTCCAGACTGGCTTGCTTTTCTTTGTGTTGCCTTCCTTCCTTCCTTCCTTCTTTCCTTCCTTCCTTCCTTCCTTCCTTCCTTCCTTCCTTCCTTCCTTCCTTCCTTCTTTCCTCCCTTCTTCCCTTCCCTCCCTCCCTTCCCTTTCTTTCCCTCCTTCCTTCCCTCCCCTTTTCTTCCTTCCTTTTCTTCTGCTTCTGTCTCTGCCTCGTCTTCTTCCCCTTCTCCTCCTCCCCACTCTCCTTTCTCTTTCTTCTCCTCCTCCTTTCTCTCCCCCTCTATCTCCCTTTCTGCACTGCTGAAGATAGAACCCAGGGCCTCATGCATGTTAGGCAAGCACTCTACCATGGAGCTACCCTCTCCCATTTTCTGATAGGAATATAAGACTTACAAATTGTTGTATTTGTCTTCAGTTCAAGTGTCAGCGGCCTTGCTCTCATAGTTACCAGGTAATTGGAACTGCACTCATCAAACCAAGAATGTACCAAGCCATACACTGAGCGGGCTGTGGTCTGCCCCACTCTCTATTGCAAAGCCAGCGAAGGCTGACAGTCTGCTCACTGACAGGACATGCATCAAAGAAGGAATCCTGCTGTCTGCTGCTTGAATCTTGTCAGGTCGGTAGAGAAACACACGGGGAGTTAGAATATAAAATGGTGCGTGGTGAGTGTGAGGCATGTATTTATGAAGAAATAAAGGACAGGAAATCCTAAGGTCTTGGTCTGGGATACTGCAGCATAATGAAATGTTAGTAAGAAAAGTCATTGTGAGGGATCTGGATGCACCATTTGCATTTGAGTCCAGTGGAGATTAAAATATGAATGTATTTAATGTCGCAGAGGGCCCATCAGCCTTGAGTGGCCTTAGGGGGAATCTGCTTTGGAGAGCTTGGGCATGGAAATAAGAACTGAGGCGTGCAGATAACTACCCAGGGGATTTCAATAAGTTTTCCTACAAGTTGTTTTCTTTTCTGTCTCTGAACTTGTTTGAATAATACTTGATTTCCACTTCACATGTGGTTTGGAGAATTAATCTCAGGACTTGAATGTGCTTTACTTAACATGGCCTCTTTGATAGAGAGGTCGGGTTTTCAGCAGGATACTGAGAAGTGCCCGGGACTCTCTAGCTTGGCAGAAGGGAGGGGCAAGGGGCTACTTTTGCTTCCTAGGTGGAGCAGTGCTATTGAACGATGTGCCTTGTCCAACTGTGCCCCTGCCTGACCTGGAGGACACGGATGGGCGTGGCCAGTCATGGACATGCCCGGAAGAGTTTTATAGTTGTACTTCCACAGTGGTTCTTTCCAACAACCAGCTGTACCACAAAGCCTCCCTGATCCTAATTAAAGAAGTACAGATGGATTCAGATCAGCATCGGAAGTCAGCTTAAGTCTCGCTAATACCTTGCTCTCTTGGCAACTGAGTGCTTTTATATAATATGCATGTTTGTAGACTGCCTCATATTTATACATACATATGTTTTAAGTAAATAAAGCTATCCTCAGCACCCAGAAAAAATATTTCTAATGGAGACACAATAATTTCAAACTGTTGAGTTGGTGATAAGCCCAAGTGTCAGGTGTCTTCCTCAGTCACACTCACCTGTTTTTGGAACAAGAGTCTCACATTGAGTTACGGTTCACTGATTTGGCTAGACCAGCTAGCCAGCAAGCCCCTAGGGCTCCTCTAGTCTCTGGCTGTCCAGCATGGGGGTTGTAGGCACGCACTGCCATGCGCAGCTTTCATATGGGTGCTGGAGATCGTAACTTAGATCATCATGCTTGTGTGGCAAGCACTATCCTGACTGAGCCATCTCCCCAGCCCCAGGCTGTCCTTTGAGTACCTCCTGTATGGTCAGCATCATGACTACTCTCCTGACTGAGCCGACTCCCCAGCCCCAAGCTGTCCTTTGAGTACCTCCTGTATGGTCAGCATCATGACTACTATCCTGACTGAGCTGTCTCCCCAGCCCCAGGCTATCCTTTGAGTACCTCCTGTATGGTCAGCATCATGACTACTATCCTGACTGAGCCGTCTCCCCAGCCCCAGGCTGTCCTTGGAGTACCTCCTGTATGGTCAGCATCAGGCACATGCTGTCTGCTTACAGGCCTGACTTCATGAGTGGTCATCTACCAGGCACCAAAGGACTCTGCACTTTTTTTATTGCTCTGCTGTGGCCCTCTTGAGATTCTAGAAAATTTTGAACGAGGGGCCCCAATGTATATTTTGCCCTCTATTGGGACTGGCCCTGTGCAGCTTACAACTACTCAATGCAACAGGGCCATCATGCCATTTTGCAGATAAGGGGACCAGAGTTCACAGAGTCTTTTACCCACATCCTAAGTGAGTTGCCTTTACACTCTGGCACAGGCATCCCCAAAACTTATGCTCTCAGTTGGTGTTTACAGGTGAGTGTCCGTCCCACATGTTCACAGCCTTTCTGCATCACGTTCACAAGAGCTTACAACGTGCTGGTTTCTGATAGGTAGATTCTGTGAGCAGGCCTGGGAGTTTGCATTTTAACTCCCTGCCACGCCATTCTTGCACAACACTGGCATCTGCAAGATTAAACTCTGTATGCACGGCATACAGTCTATTGTGACCATCCAAGAAAGAAATCTACTTTACACCAAGACCCAATATGCACATATGACATGAGAAACACTGCTTATACTTACTTAATGAGATACTCATGTTTATTGCATTCTACTATAATTTACTTTTGAATGTCTATAAGTGACTCATGGTATGGCTCACAAAAGTATTTTGAAAAACAGTGCTGGAGATGGAACTGGGCCTGGGTATGCTATTTCTGTATGCTGTATATGATAGCTATGGTGGTTTGAATGTCAAATGTCCCCCATAGCCTCATGTATTTGAATACTCAATCCTCAGTTGGTGGTTGTGTTGGGAGGCTGTGGAGCCTTTGGGAGGTGGAGCCTTGCTGGAGGAAATGTGTCACTGGGGATTGCCTTTGGAGTTTCATAACCCAGTTCCACTTGCCACACTCAGCTCACTCTCTCTACTTCCCCACTACTGGTATGAAAATGTGACTATAGCTGTGTGCTCCCGCTGTGTTTCCCCACCATGATGGAAGCTTCCCCTCAAAGCCATAAGCCACAATAAATCTTTTCGTATATAAGCTGCTTCTGGTCAGGTATCTTGTTCCAGCAATGGAAAAGTAACTACTGCACTAGGCAAGTTTTCTACCACCCAGCTAGACCCACCTCCACCCCTGTTGAATGTTATAAATTTCATTTCTGTTTACATTAAACATTACCTATAAATTCAGCTACTTTATCAAGGTATTAATATTTGGGAAAGAGAAAAGCTGGCCCTTCAGCATCATTTAAAAGTCCTGTTCTAGGCTGGAGAGATGGCTTAGCAGTTAAGCGTTTGCCTGTGAAGCCTAAGGACCAAAGTTCAAGGCTCAACTCCCCAGGACCCACGTTAGCCAGATGCACAAGGGGGCGCACGCGTCTGGAGTTCGTTTGCAGTGGCTGGAAGCCCTGGCACGCCCATTCTCTCTCTCTCTGCCTCTTCCTGTCTGTCTGTCACTCTCAAATAAATAAATAAAAATAAACAAAAAAATTTTAAAAAAAATAAAAGTCCTGTTCTAGAGAAATGTATGATTCATATGCTCAGAAGTCTAAGAAAGTCAGAGGCAGAGCCATGGGTTCTCCCTCGACACTGGGCCACACAGAAACTCATGCAATGGTTCTGTGAAAATTGAGTCACCATCTTAAAGGTCTGAGGTGAAGGTCAATTCTTTCTTCTGGTATCTTTTCTTATTAAATCGTATGGATTTTGTATTTTATCGTGAATTGGAGGAAGCGAGTACTATTTTGTATGTCTCCAAGGCTTTGAATATATTTTAAAAGCAATTTATGGGCTGTCAATATGCTGGCCTCGTATGCACAAAGCCAGCACTGAAAACAAAGGCAGTTCACCGTGAAGTAAGAATGGCTGTCTCTGGTGTAACAGACAAAGAAACTGAGGCAAAGAGAAGGAATGTAACTGAGACACGTGGAAAGCGTGAGTCCGGGCGTCGCCATCATTCCATCATCTGGTATGGTTTAACATTCAGACCCAGCTTCCTCCCCAGAGGAGATGCTGGGGGCCTGAGATTGTGATCATTCATTGTTTAAAGTCCTGGTCTCACAAACCAACGCTCTATAAAAATCACAGGCAGCAGAGCAAAGCCAGCATGTTTTCCTGGTAATGCACTAAAGCATCTTTACAAAAACAGGTTTCGACATGTGCTGCAAAATGTTCTTTCACTGCAAATAGTTGTGGGGTTTTTGTTGAAAAGGAATGTCAGAAAAAAAATGTACAATAATACATTTCAACTATAAAGACTGTATTCTGCACTTAATGAAACAGAAAGTTTGTGGTTATTATAATTTTGTTTGAAACCAGCAGATAATAGTGTACTATACAATCTATCGTGTACTATACACCCCAATGAGCAAGTGCTGCTAGAGTCAGAGAAGCCCAAAGGTGAGAGAATTGAGTGGCCCCATTGGGAGAGATAGTGAAGGCAGTGGAAAGAGAGTGTGGTGGTCTCCAGCTTCTTCGTAAGGTCACCTCAGTAGATGCTGGTGGTTCTACAGCCAGCAGCAATGCCATGTTCTGCATGGAAAGGACGATGCTCACATATAAACACACAGGTGAGTCCTGAAATGTCTTTTCATGAATGATCCTTCTGGGTTGCTTAAAACTCCATTCCAGCCAATCAGAACTACTTGTCATCTCCTGACACCATGTGCTCCTTTTTGCTGCCATGTCTTTCCTCATCATGTTGCTTACAGAAAATACTTGCTTCATTCCACAGGAGGATAGATATTATGTATCAATGCATTTCTGAGTGGATAAGAGGAGAACAGAACTGTCAAGTCAGAATGTATGTGTGTCCACACACACACACATATGTTCACTCAATATATTTAACAATGATTTACAGACTATTCTTTTTGATGATTATATAATAATGTTACCCAAAATGGATGGGTTCATGAAGTTTAATTGTTCTCCAACCTTCTAGAGAAATAAAATAAAATGAGCACATATTAGGCAAACTTCAGACAACACAAATAGATATGATCAGTCTTTGCAATAAAGAAAAATCTACCAAAAAATGTAGCTTAAAACTCAGATCTCTGACAAAGTCTCTTCTGGTGGACCCCAAGTAACTCTGATTCCCTTATGAACTTATTGATGCATTTTAATTCTTAATTTCTATATAATTATTTTGCTTAGTGTTTTTGGCACTGTGAGTGTGACACACACACTCTCTGGGTCTCTGTGTGTGTGTGTTTATGCATTCATGCATATTTATACACATATGTGGTGGTGGGTGTGGATGGAGGTCAGGTCATGGAGGCAAAGTGATATAGCACAACCTATAGGGATCTTGTTGTAAGCTACTAGAGGCTAGAGAAAATTCCTTAATGGCATCAGTGTGTGATGGAGTTTGACATATAAGTGTGTGGAACTTTGGGCAACTCCCAAAAGATAGTCAAAGGACTAAACTCGATGGGAATCATAAAATGTGGGAGGGTAGGTTTTCAGTGTAGGAATCATCCAATTTTTGTGTAGGATTCTAGGCCCAGCTTACTGTGTGCTGGCTTCCTTTGTTGCCATGAATAGGAGTAGCCCACAGTTAGCCTTCGAGACAGATGGACGGTCATTAAAAACTGATGCTGGCATGGACAACAGACTGGATCTTCTCCTCCTCCTCTTCTTGGGCTAGTGGCTATGAGGTTAGTGAAGCATGCTTGGACTGAGGTCATCACCTGCTTTCCTATGCTGCGTTAGTCATGGAGCATGACTAATGGTAACGAGAGTGACAACAATAATAACAACTAGCAGGCTGAGAGCCGGTACTTGAAACCATTTTATATGTATTTCTCTAATATATATTTTCACTTTCCCTTCAGAGCCACCCTACCAGAGAGACTGACTGCAATCATTTGGGGGCTAAAGGAAGGACCCCTTCTTCAAAAGTTATTGTTTCAGAACAGATAAAGCAGAACACGGGAGGAAGACTGGCAGCCCATGGAGACAAGTCTGACTGCGGAAAGATGTGATTGGTGCTACTTTGCCAATTTGTCTATTTTTGTCCAGTTGCAACAAAAAGAACAGGATATGGCCTAAGTCTTCAGAGGGTCAGCCCATGCTGCCCAACATTTTCTTAGTGTACAGACTCTCCCATTTTCTCAGAGTACCACACACTTTAGACCCAATGCCTCTGTGGCGTGACAGCCTGCTATTCTTACATAATGCTCATTGAATACACTCGGAGTCATTTCTAGAATGATAATTGCTTAGGCAATTTGACCTCACTCCACAAAAAAAAAAAAAAAAAAAAAAAAAATCCAATACCTTTAGTAGCATGAGAAGTCTACAAGCTGTGCAGCAGCCTCCCACAGGAAAAGTTATCTTTGTTTCTTTCAACCTACACTCTCCAAGCTGCAAATTATACATTTTCACTATTGCTTTTCAAATTGTATTTGATTTTGGTCTCAATTGTAATATCAATTGCTGCTTTTTTTTTTGCCTGGACAAGATGTCAGACAAGAAGCAGCATAAAAAAGGGAAGGGTTTATTTCTGGCTTACAGGCTCAAGGATACAGCCAGGAGGCATCACATCGTCACACAAGCAGGGGGGAGTTGAGAGAAAAACAGAAGTGGGACCAGGTACTAAAGCCTCTGGGCCCAACCCCAGTGGCACACTTCTCAAGCCAGGCTCTGTCTCCTACAGGCTCTACAACTTTCCAGACAGTACCACCAACCAGGGATTAAGTATGCAAACTTAATGGGGAACATTTTGCATTCAAATATCACTATATTCAGCCTCTGGCCCTCATAGACTCCTGACTACCTCATGATTCAAAATACAGTCAGCCCAACTTTAAAGTTCCCCACAGTGTTTACTAGTTACAGTGTTCAAAAGTCCAAAATCTCATCTGAGACACAAGGTAGTCTCTTACCGGTGAGCCCTGTAAAATGAAAACACAATCTACATACTCACAACACAACGGCACAGAGTAAGCATTCCAATTCCAAAATGAAGGAAAGCGGGCATGGCAAGGAAAGCTTCAGTTTGGGGGCCTGGGATATTAAACTTGCTTACATTTCTTTTTGTGCCAAACTTGATATTTTTCCAAGTTGCTTTTAAGGGTGACACGATTGAAAAGAGGCTGTGTTCTTTCAATGTTCCAACGAGGAACCATCTCACTCTGTAGCCCAGAACAGGCTAGCTTCGCTCCAAATTCTCAGCAATCTTCCTGCCTTGGCCTCCCAAGCACTGAGATTAGAGGTATGAGCCACTAGAGCCAGCTTCCTTTCAATGTTTTAAGAATGAGTCATCTTCAAAAATGTAAGAAAATATGGTTTGCACTATAATTTGTCTGTTTCATCAAATGTGGGTTCCAATTTAATCATCCATATTGCCTATCATAGATGTGTAGGAATAACTGTGCATTGAAAATAAACGGTCTTGCCAGGCATGGTAGCACATGTCTTTAATCCCAGCACTTGAGAGGCAGGAGGAATGCTGTGAGTTTGAGGCCAGACTGGGCTAAAGAGTGAGTTACAGGTCAGCCTGGGCTACAGTGAGACCCTGCCTCAAAATAATAATAATAATAAATAAACCATCAAAGGGCAAAGATTTCCTTCCACCAACAATAGATAGCAGAGTTGCTACAGGTCACGAGGCACTTGCAAAAGAAGACATCCTAGGAGCATCCCGTCACTGGATTAAATATACTTCCTCAGAGGGACTTCTTAAAAGGTTCAGCTCAACTTTTGCTACATGTTTTAGGATATTGAGGGAAAGAATAGTTACAACATTTTAGTGTCATACATTCTGTTCAGCTTCCTTTAGAACAGACCAGAACACACAGTAGGCATGCAGTGGAATACAATTCCTTGTGGTTTACTGTTAAGTGTTCGATTGGAAAACAGAAAAAGTGAGTAACATATTATGAAGGAGACACATTTTTTTTCACACATAAGTAAACCTAAATTCTAACCCTGGTGATCTTCTAGGTTCTGTGATTTTAATTCCTTCAAAAAGAAACATTTGGGGCTGGGCAGATGGCTCAGCAGTTAAGGCACTTGCCTACAAAGCCTAATGACAAGGGTTTGATTCCCTGGTACCACCGTAAAGCCAGATGCACAATGTGGTGCATGCACCTGGAGTTTGTTTGCAGTGGCTAAAGGCCCTAGTACACCTATTTTTTTCTCTTTGTCTGTCTCTCTTCTCTTTGTCTTCCTCTGCCTGCAAATAAATAAATAAAAATATTTTTTTTAAAAAAAAAGAAACACTTGAGGGTGGAGAGATGGCTCAGTGGGTAAAGTGATTGCTGTGTAAGCATGATGCCCCGAGTTCAGATCCCCAGCACTCAGGTAAAACCCAGGCATGGTGACATGTGCTTGTAATCCCAGTACTGGAGAGGCAGAGATAGAAGTATCCTTAGAATTTACTGGCCAGCTAGTTTAGCCAAACTGGTGAGCTCTAGGTTCATCAAGAGACCTTGTCACAAAAACATAAGGTGGAGATTGACTGAGGAAGACACTTGATATCAATTTCTGTCCTCCACACACACATGCATACACACAAACATGCAGACACATATGCATGCCACACACATACACATGCAGAAAAGAAACACTAATAGCTATAGCAGGAACTATAAACACTTGTAGAGCTAAGTGAAACAGTGGGATAAAACCTGGCCTCCTTCACTACTGGGCTCAAGCACTGGGTGGCAGGTGCGTGACGGGTCACTACAGAGAGCTGATTTGAAAGATTAAGGGTTCTTCACATCTAAGTGGCAATGTCCCATGGTCATCTGAACGAAATCCAGGATCTGAATACATCTGTTCAAGTGCAGATAGATGCTCCCATCTACTAACTGTTCTTTTGTCTGAGCGAGGCAGGGAGGAGCCTCTGTATGTTTGGCACTGTGACCAGTACTGAACATCCTGCCCTGGGCAGATACTGTTGCAGTCTGCTTCTTGTTGCTGGGATGCAGCTTATGGGCGGAAAGGGTTTTATTTCAGTCTTACAAATTCCAGGGGAACACCATCAATGGGTGGAAGGAGATAGCTCCCATAAATTCAAGCAGAAAGATGCCACCAAACAGTCAGCAAACACCAACACCAGCAAGCATGGACAGCCAGGGCTCCAAACTGCTCTCTACACACCCTAGGGTTGGACTTAAGAGACACCCCTCAGAGCCTTATCTCTTCCCCGGTAGAGCACCTCCCACTGGAGACTCAAGCTTTATGCCTGAGCCTATGGGGCCACACATTTAAACTACTACAGACACTCACTATACCTGCTGCTAGTCATCACCACAGGAGCTATGAAGGACAAGTGACATATGCCACTTCAGGGTAAAGTGAATAATAGGAGGCTTAACTTTTATGGGATGGACTGGGAAGGACTTTCTTAAAAATAAATAAATAAATAAATAAATAATAAAACCAGTGCCACTACAAATGGTTCTCCTGAGACTATATAGTGAATTCTAGGTCAGCCTGGGCTAGAGCAAGACCCTACCTCAAAAAAACCAAAACAAAAGAAAAAAATTATTATCTAATAGAGTGAGAGAAAGAGGGAGAGAGAGAATGGGCGCACCAGGGCCTTTAGCCATTGCAAATGAACTCCAGATGCATGCGCTACCTTGTGTATCTGGCTTACGTGGGGACCTGGAGAATCAAACCTGGGCCCTTAGACTTCAAATGCAAGTACCTTAACTGATAAGCCGTCTCTCCAGCCCACAAGTGGTTCTAAACATAGTTTCTTATTTACTTATGATTCAGCTTAACTACTAAAATATTAATAGTTCATCTGGAGGTAACAGCAATGGGAAGAAGAAAACCGGCAATGATTGAAGATAAAGAGTTCACAGTGAAGAAATGTACTGGTGTCAGGGTAGTAAAGCCGGGGTAATATTACAAAATACAGATCAAATACCAGTCACCGGCTCAACAAGGCATCTCTATTATGGTTATAAGTGCCTGAGCTACCGGAGGAACCAGTTAAAGCTGTTCAAATGAAAACTTACTGGAGAAAGGCCAAATATGATGAGAGAAAGCAATTGCAGGTACATTTTTGGATTAGGGCAAAGATGTAGCTAGTGTGATTCATTAATTTATTTTAAAAAATTAACCTGGGTGGCTGTGTTTATGCAGAGAGAAATAATTGTTGCATGGCATAAGGTGGTATTTGCATTGTGGGAGCCTTAGGTTTTGAACTGTCTAGACACTGGTGACCGGGCCTATCAAAATGCAATCTTCACGTGGGCGGGGATTTCTGTCTACTTCCTTTATTGTCCTCTCAGAAGGGCTTAGATTAGTATCTAGTCTTGACAGGGTCCAAGATTTTTAAATGGATAAGCAAAAAAGGAATGAAAGAGATGTGTCAGTATTTCTATAGAAATTTAAGAAAACCATCAAACTATAAATGAGGCAGCTTTTAACATAGAAAAAAAAATAACTTGAATCAGTTAAGTTCATGGGTGGAAATTATACTGATAATATTACATGCTAACATAATTAGTATAAAACAGAAGGAAGCCAGATGTGGTGGTGCACACTTTTAATCCCAGCACTTGGGAGGCAAAGGTAGGAGGATGGCTGTGAGTTTGAGACCAGCCTGAGAACTACATAGTGAATTCCAGGTCAGCCTATGCTAGAGTGAGACCATACCTCAAAAAAAAAAAAAAATCGAAAAAAAGAAAAAGAAAAAGAAAAGAAAAGAAAGAAAGAAACAAAAAAACGAACAAAACATAAGAGAACAGTTTACCTAGTACATGGTCCATGAAATCAAGCATTCAACCTGCAAGGTTGTTTAAATGATATTATATTTCATTAGGTTCCAATTGTAGTCACAACTGCCAAGTGTAAGACAACCAAACTCTTGCTTTAAAGTGACTTCCATAAGACTTTCCAAGGACTGTTTTGCTTTCTATGTGACATTACAAAGCTATAGTTTGGAAGCCATTATGACATGGGCATATTTGCACCTATGGATTCATTAATCTCTATACAACCCCTGTCCCTTTATTAATGTGACCACTGAATTTTCACCTGCATTTCCCCTAAACACCAGTACCTAACTCATCACCAAATGACACTTTCCATGTGCCTCTTCCTTTATTTTTCTGACCCATGTTTTTATTGCCATGTGATGCTCAGTCTGTTGACAGCTTTTTGCTTAAAAAGAGTGACAGAATTTTATTATTTGAATTATTTTATTTTATTTTTATTTGACACAGAAGAGGGAGGAAGGGAGAGAGAGAGAGAAAGAAAGAAAGAGAAAGAGAGAGGATGGGTATTCTAGGGCCTCTAGCCACTGCAAACTAACTCAAGACGTACGTGTCATCCTATGCATCTGGCTTACATGGATGTGGAGAATCGAACCTGGGTCCTTCAGCTTCACAGGCAAGCACCTTAACCGCTAAGCCATCTCTCCAGCTCTTGAATTTTACTTTTAGTGCTGAGTATATGAAACCCAGGACCTTGTGCGTGTTAGGAAAGTGCTCTGTCACTGAGCAAGCAAGTTTTTGAGGAGCGCTCTCTGGGTGGACCTGCCAGTTCTGTGGCTTCCCCTGGTCATGTTATTCCATCTTAACAATGCTCAACCTACATTTGAAAAGCTTTTCCCTGACCAAGTGCTTGATGTCCATACACCTCAATTTATGTAAAAACTTGCTTAAAAGACTGTTCTGTTGAAATATCATTGATTAGCAATTCCTCTGTATGGATAAAAATTCAGTGAGGGTTGGAGAAATGGCTTAGCCATTAAGGTGTTTGCTTGCAAAGCCTAATGACCAGAGTTCGATTCCCTAGTACACAAGTAAAGCCAGATGCACAAAGTGGTGCCATGCATCTGGAATTTGTCTGCAGCTGCTGGAGGCCCTGGCATTCCCCTTCATTCTCTCACTCTCCTGGAAAATAGGCAAAAAAAAAAAAAAATTATTCAGTGAATGATCACTGCAAGGCCCAGGTAGTAACATCTTCAGCACTATGTAAAGCTGCTAGTCCATCAGAGACAGAACAGAGCCATTCTTCTGCCCAACCAAGTTAACTGGGACTGTGTTCTGTGTGTTGTGTGAACTGTTCTCTATTCTTGTCTCCTGGTTGTAAACTAATAACATATCTATGCTCAATTCCTATACGATACTTCATAGAAACCTAAGAGAACCTGGAAGTGTGTGGAGAACTTGCAACATGGAACAAGTCAATAAAAGTCATTTAGGAAATTGGGCAACTACTAATTGCTAAGGACCATATTAGGCCCTGGGCAAAAAGAATTTAAAGGACATATTACCTAGCATATGATTGTGTGGGGGGCAAGTCAGAAGCACAAAGCAAGGGAAAAACCGAAGAATGTCCAAATTACAGAGCTAATGCAGGGTGAGTGATTAATGAACTCTGTGGGTGTGAGGAGTAGGGTGTCAGGGAAGGCTTCCCGAAGAAGGTTTTTGAAAGATGACTCTGAGACTGCCAGGCAGAAAGAGGGGAGGACATTTCAGGAAGAGAGAACTGATGATGCAGGCCTCAAAGGAGTCAAGTGGTATGGCATTTTTGGGGAATTCCAAACAGGCCAACATTTCTGAGCCCAGACAGCGTGAGGGGCATGGGGGGAGAGTACATGCCATGGAGCTATGGACTGTGTTTGAATGTGGAGTGTGGCACCTGTGGGGGAGCTGGGGAGATGGCTCTGAGGATACAGGTGCTTGCCGTGTGAGCATACAGGCTTGAGTTTAGAACCCAGAACCCACCTAAAATTCAGGGTGGCATGGTAGCTCCCCTGTTATCTCAATGCTCAGGAGATATAGACAGGATCCTCGGGGTAGCAGGATGGCTAGTTATATTAGTCAAATGATGAGTTCTTTTTTTAAAAACATATTTTTATATTTATTTATTTGAGACAGTGGGGAGAGAATAGGTGTGCCACGGCCTCTAACCACTACAAACAACAGATGCATGCACCATTGTCTGCTTCTAGCTTATGTGGGTTCTGGAGAATCGAACTTGGGTCCTTAGGCTTCAAAGGCAAGCGCCTTAACTACTAAGCCATCTCTCCAGCCGTCGTTTTCTTTAATTTATATTTTTATGTATTTACTTGAGGTTGAAAGGAAGAGAGAGAATGAATGAATGAATGAATGAACGAATGAATATGGTTGCACCAGGACCTCTTGCCATTGCAAACAAACTCCAGATGCATGCCACTTTGTGTATCTGATGTACACAAGAACTAGGGAATTGAACATAGACCAGCAGGCTTGTCAAGCAATGAAGTGATTAGTTCTAAGTTAAAGTGGAAGACTGCCTCAGTAAAAATAGCAGAGAGTGATGATTGACCTCAACCTCTGGTCCACATGCTCCCACATACATACGAGCATGCATACACACTTGCATGCACGTCATGCATACATAACCACACAAAGATGTACACTGGGCTGACTCTTGGGTTAGCACATCCCAGTACGTACTAATGACTATGAGAACAAATGTCACATAAATCATAAAAGGGCACTTCATCCTCTCTCTGACTATATGTGCAATGCAAGAGACACTAATAGTTTTTAAAATATACTAATTTTTTCTCTTAAGACCCTCATCCATTTCAGTGACTCCACATTTTGAGAGTGAACGTTGATAATGACCATATACCTTGCTAACCACTGGAATGCAACCAGGATCTAATTCATCCATGAAAAGAAATGATGGGCGGGAGGGCACTGGAGAGATGGTTCAACACTTAAGGCATTTGTCTGTAAAGTCTAACCACCAAAGTTTGAATCCCTAGCATCCATGTACAGGCAGACGCACAAAGTGACACATGCACCTGAGCATCATTTGCAGCAGCTGAAGGCCCCGGTGTGGCCATTCTCTCTCCTCTTCTCTCCTCTCTTCTCCTCTCCTCTCCTCTCCTCTCCTCTCCTCTCCTCTCCTCTCCTCTCCTCTCCTCTCCTCTCCTCTCCTCTCCTCTCCTCTCACCCTCTGCTTGCAAATGAGAGTCCCCTGCTTATTTATGCTGTTGGTGACCATTTTCTTCCAACAGCTCCCATAGTGCTTTGCAGCACTTATCAGGGTTAGCCAGGCTTAGATTTCAGAAAATTTCAAGTTCAAAAGGTAGATCCCAATTATTACATTTTCTCAAATTTTCCAAACAGGTAATCAATCAATTTCTGAATTAAATTGCTTAAAATGAAGTCAAGGGCTGGAGATATGGCTTCATGGTTAAAGGTGCTTGCTTGCAAAGCCTGGTGGCCTGGGTTTGATTCTCTAACACCCACGAAAAGCCAGATGCACAAAATGGTGCATGCGTTTGTGGTGGCAAGAGATCCTGGAGCACCCATTTTCATTCATATTCTCTTTCTCTCCTTCCCACTCTTCCTCTTTTCCTCTCTACTTACAAATAAATAAATAATAAAAAATAGAATGAAGTCAAGTTAAAAATTCAAAGCAAGGTTACATGTTGCTAGTGCCCATAGTGTTGGCCACCGCAGTTCTTTTTTTTTTTTTTTTTAGTAATTTTTTTGTTTATTTTCATTTATTTATTAGAGAGCGACAGACAGAGAAAGAGGCAGATAGAGAGAGAGAATAGGTATGCCAGGGCCTCTAGCCACTGCAAACGAACTCCAGACGCGTGCACCCCCTTGTGCATCTGGCTAACGTGAGACCTGGGGAATCGAGCCTCAAACTGGGGTCCTCTGGCTTCACAGGCAAGCGCTTAACCTCTAAGCCTTCTCTCCAGCCCACCACTGAAGTTCTTAAAGATTCTCCTCGATGGCACGCTGTGCTACAGTGGTAGACTCCTATTTGCTATAGGGTTAGCACCTTATAAATCTTTATTACTCTTCCATTTTGTCTGAATTTGAACTTTCTTTGGAGACTTTTAATACCATAATGCCTTACCTTAGAAGCTTCTAAACTGAACGTGGCATGTTTGGTTTTTAACCCTAAAGGGCATTACTAAAAGCCTTAAGATCTCCTTTTGCCATTTCTCCAGTTACAGCAATAAGAAGCAACATAGGAAAATATTTATTAAGGAGAAAGGATAACAGTGTTGATTCCATTCCAATGCTCCCTTATGCCACTTTAAAGTCGAAGTGATCACACAGAGATATATAACTTCTATAAAAAAGTTAACCTATGTGAAGTGCATTTTCGCTTATACTAAGCCTAAGTGTACATTAACATCGATTAAAAAATAATTTATTTTGCACGTGTGCATATGTGTGCACGCACACACATGCACACCAGGGTCTCTTGCCACTTTTTCATGGGTGTCAGGGGAATTGAACACATTTGCAAGCAAGGACCTTTCACCTCTGAGTCATCTCTAGCCGGAATGCAATTTTTATAGGTAGAGTTCCCATCTTATTAGATAGCAATTTGGATTTTAGTTATCTACTAATGATTCCCCTTGAATATAGTTTATTAGCATTGACAAAGGATAAGTGTTTCTTAACATTACTACATAATAGTCACCTGGATTCAAGGTGTGAGCAAAGTGTAACAAACGCAGCTAAGAGAACTGTCTGTGTGGAAGCCACTGTGCCGGAGTGTCCTGGCTCTCCTTTAAGCTCTGTCTCTAATTGTCTTTCACCTTACAGAGGTGCATGGGGGGGGGGGGCTTTGTGACTGGCGCAAGATTGAACAGTCTCACATTCTCCAGTTATCTTTCTCTGCATCTCATTAACCTGACACAACCATGATCTTCAATAAGTCAACTGGAGTGGAATTTTCTAAAATGGAAATAAATATGTCTGGCAGGGTCACCGTGAGGATAAAGACATAGGACGATATATGAATATCCTTTGAAGAGTGAAATCCAAGCTACTACCAGTAAGAAGGAAGGATCCATGCTCGGATAGGCTGAGCACCTTCTCAGAGACTGTTTGCTCTCAGGTTAATACAGGTAGAGCAGTGACCCAGGGCGCACTGCGCGTTAACAGTGATCAGCGGCGCTGCTGTGTGAGCAGACCCTGTGAGCAGTCATGGTTCGAGCTGATCAGAAAAATACAAACTCATTCCCCGGGGACCTTCACTGTGTCTTGGTCAGTAGGACTTGTAGGACTTGGTGTGTCATTTCCAGACACACACCCCAATTCAGGATTCAGCTTGGCTGTTGGTACCAAAGCCTGAATGCTACTTGAGCACTAGGGACGTTCACCAAAGGGGTCTTGCAATTTTCATTTGCTTTGTGAAACTGAGAGGTGTTTACAGTATGAAATGCTAGAGAAATAAATACACATGTGGTGTTCCAGAAGTGACTACACACTGAGAACATTTTCCCCCTCAGGATTTGTGTTTGCTATTTTAGGACCCATGTTTTAAGGGTCAAGTGTTAACTTTTCAGAAACAACCTTTAATGAGTCAGGATAAAAACCATCTGGCACAAGAATCCTTCAAAGGGTTGCATTCAGGAGAGAGGAAAAATTTCCCACCACCGTAAGATTCCCATTGGAGCTTATGCCTTAAGTTGCTCAACAAGACACATCTATCATCTCCTATCTATTGCTCTTTTATCTTCCTGAATATTCACGAAAGGAGGTGAAAAGGAAATATTGGAAAGACGAGGAATTGGGGGATGGTAAGGTTTTTGTCCTAGAGGCTGAGTGCAAAAAAAAAAAAAAAAAATCAACAATGGGTTTTTCAATAAGGCTGGGAAAGCTATATTGCTTATTTACTAAAGAGCTAAGGGCTGAAGATTCAGGACAGGGATGTCTGCAGGAGTGGCAGGCGAGTGGGTCAGGAATAAACAGGACTGGGCCAAAATCAGAAATAGCAATCTAACCTCCCTAAACAAGTTCTGCTAAGCGACAAATCCTGGTGTCCTAGCAAGTGACGATGAGCTAATGTAGGTGTCCTGACTCCAGGGGGTCACTCAGCCCAAGAGATGCTATAGGATGCAGGGAGACCTCTTCCACACGGCCCACTGCTGAGGAAGCTCCTTGGTGCCCTTTGTGCCATTGTGAGGGTGACCGTGACCCCAACCCTTCCGGAGAGAAGGGGACTAGTTCAATTTCAGCATTTAAGAATGGGAAAACGTCCCGGACAGAAAAGCTCCTGGTTTTTGCTTGCAATGAAACAGACCCAAATACAGACAATGCAATCAAATCAACGATGGAGGAGGGTGGGGGGGGGGTCTTATTTGCACCGTCTCTGCACGTCTCCAATGTGACCAAACCCAAAGACGGCTCTAAATGCAAGCCCCAGAGGCTCTTCGATGACCATCAGGTCGCCGGGTGGGGTGAGGGACCAAAAATAACCGGGGCCTCGGAGCTGGGCAGCAGCCGCAGCAGGGGGGGGAGGCGGAGGCGGAGGCGGAGGCGGCCCCGCATCCCTAATGAGGGAATGAATGGAGAGGCCCCTCGCCTGGCGCCCGCCCACCCGGCGGCGGCCGCCCAGGGCCTGCGAGCGCTGCGAGCCGGCTCGGGCCGCGGCTCGGGCGGGCGGGCGGGCGGGCGGCGTGGATGCGGCGGGGCCGGGCGGCGCCGCTCACCTGAGGCGGGGCGGGCGGGCGGCGAGGCTCCTCCGCGACGCGCCCGGCCGTGATTTGAGGCGCCGGCGTCCGCCGCCAGCCATGGCCCCGAGCGCCTAGCGGGAGCCGGGCTCTGCGCCTGTCCCGTCCCGGCGGCCGCTTCCTCCCGCTCCCCGTCGCCGTCGTCGCCGTCGCCGTCGTCGTCGTCGTGGTCGCCGCCGCGCGCCCCGGCCCGCCTCGCCGCTCGCCGCCGCCGCCGCCGCCGGGGCCTGCCCGAGCCGCCCGCCCGCCGCGCCGCACCGCGCGGCCTGCAGCTGCCGCCCTCGCCCTCGTCCTCCGCCGCGCCCTCCCGCTCTCCCCGGCCCGCGTCGCCCCGCAGCCCCCGGCGACCCCGCCGTCCGCACAAGATGTCGGCCCGGACGCCATTGCCCACGGTGAACGAGCGGGACACGGAGAACGTGAGTGCAGCCGGTCGCGGGGTCGGCGGGAACAGGGGGGCCCCGGGGCGTGCGGGCTGCGCTCTCGTCCCCGCCGCCTCTCCGCACCCCTCAGCCCGGGTGCACGCCGGCCGCCCCCCCCCCTCCCAAACGTCGCCCCCTGACTGGGCTTCTTGGGGGGCACCGTGCCCACGCGTGCGGCCACGGTCCCCGAGGGAGGGCCGGGCTCGGGGCTCGGGGATGGGGTGCGCGCGTGGGGGAGCGCGTGCGCGCGTGACTTTGCACCGATCTCACCCGCGGCTTGGGGTGCAGGCCGCCCAGACCCTGGGGAGCCAACTCCCCTTTTCTCTCCTCCCCTGCACTCCGTGCTCATGCTAGCATTTACTGGAGGTGCATGTCTTTGAAGGGAGGGCTTCTGGGGTGTGTGTGTGTGTGTGTGTTCAAATTGCCCTCAGGAGCTTATTTATTTTTATTCTTACAATCAAGATGTAGATGCCCTTGGCGTTTGAACTCTTGCGAACCATGACAGCAAGAGCAGGTGTAGCTCCACCTCCTGAAAAGTACAATTGCTTGAGCAAGTTACTTGGTGGGGAAAGGTGGGGCTTTGGTACTTGGTGGCATTTAAATACTCCCATGATCTGTGAAGGGGCCCCAGGGACCCAGAAGGCCCTGTCTGATTTTTCTGGCTAGTTTTGAGAAGCTGGAGGCTGGTAAGTTTTGGTTGGCTGTCCAGAGCTCTCCCGGTGGTGTAGTTCTCTCAGCAGCCTTCCATCCGGTGCCTCAAGTGCCAATGACTTCATAGGGACAGTAAAGTAAAAATAACGAAGTGCTTTGGTGTTCTTAGACAAAAGATAGGAGAGAGAAGACCTACAAGCTCACGCCTGGAGGAGTTCAAGGGCTTGCAAACACATTATTTAATCCTAGAGGGGAGAGGACCACCGAAATTTAATATAATTCTTTGAGGGGAAAAGGAATTCTACTAAGAGACTATTGTTAGAAAACCCAGGAAGATATTGGAGTGTGCTTTGTCTTTTCCTGTGTCATGCACTTAAAAGGGTAAAGACACTGTAAGGCTGCCTCTCATATTTGTAACTTAATTTTGCATCATAACTGTTGTATTAAAAATTAATGCACAATTTTCTTTGAGAGATTGGAGAAGGTCAGAGAAAAAGATGAAGAATTTGGTTGAATTTGATTTTTAAAGCCAACTTGTACAGAATTTTCTTTTTCTTTTTTCAGACAGGAATTCTGGAAAAAAAAATTCCTGTCATTCAGGAGTGTGAATGAAAAGTAAAACAGACAAAGACCTTTGTTTTTATTAGCAAAATTCTGTGTGTGTCAGCCTAGGAGTGGAAAAGTACATTGTTTAATTTTGTCTTAGGTTCTGACTACTCCAGCTCTCCTCATGCTGCTGTGAATAAGCCACTTTATACAGACATGAGGTCGCATTATAGAACTAGGCCATCGGGAGAGCGTAAAATGCAGCCTCACGCGCCAGAGCAAAGCGACAACACAAAGAATTCTCAGCTAAGCAGTAGTAGTGTGATAAATGTTGTTGTACCTTTTGAAAATGATTATGCTGGATCAAGTCATGGGCTTTGTTTCGGAACACGTCATTTTAGAGGCTGTTTATGGTCCTGCTTCTACTCTGTGGTACACAACTGTGACTCCATGTAGCTTACTTTACCCATCTCCTCATACCTCCTGACTGCCGTGGAGAATATCCACTGTTCCAGGGCCGTTAATTAATCAATGACTGTGCACTTGGCTTTTGAGCTGAAAGAGACTGCAGAAGTGGTGAAGATCGGGCCTCTCCCCTCAAAGCCCTTATTGAAGAGGTCCACATAATCCCAAGCAGTAGATGCGGGAGACAGTGCACGAATAGAGCCAGATTGGTTTATAAGTGTTCCAGGTGCTTATCACTGGGGGCTGTCATGTCATCCTGGGTTAATAAATTGCGTTAGCCATTCTTGCTAACCCCTCATCAAGGAACTTCATCAGGAAACCTACTTATCAGCACATACATTAAAGCCAGCATGCAGTCAAAATGCACATTCTTTTTCCACTCGTTTCCAATGATATGTGACACATTTAAAAAAAAGTTGTGAGAGGCATGACCCACAATCCCCATGGGGCTGACCTGCAACCCCAATGAGGAAGGCCTCTTCAGAAAAGGGGTAGGGAGGAGGGAAAGGATGGTACCAACTTGTGATGTTTACATACAAAATATGTCCATATCTAATAATAAAAATAAAAAAGTTGTGAAAAAATGTTTGTTTAAAATCAATGAATACAGTAATGAAAAATCAAGATATTATCATTTACAGTTATTATAGAATTTTCTTTATAAATGTAGCATCTTCTAGTATGACATATTTGCATTTTGTGCTTTTGAGAGTATGTAATACCTACCCTTCCCAATGTCACTAGTATGAACGTTACAACTGTAATCTGTGATATACTGCTGTGTGTAGTGGGGAAAGAACTGTTGTGCTTTGAGAACCCTGTGTGGAATTTTCGGGACTGTTTTCTTACATGGAGGATTTGCTGTACCTTGTAATGGGCCTCCACTGGTGAAATACAACAGAACTGTCAGCGAGTAACTTTTAAGGCAGTTAACACTTGTTAGTGAAGTAGAGGAGACATGATGCATGTCATAGAAGCTATGCAAGATGTGTTTGATTTTAGGTTGTCAGGAGTCATCCAGGAAAAAGAATTCATGCTTGACAGACTTCTTTTCTGCTGTTGAATACTTGGATAATTCCAGCCTTACCAAGTATACTTCTCTCCTCAATGAAACAGTTTTGTGTTGGGAAAACTCTGCTGATGCTTATCTTTGAGGGTCACAGATGCCTTGGCTGGTTTCTGTGTGGAAAGCAGTGCTGTGTACTTTATCAGTGGGTAGAAAGTTGATATGACTACTTCTTGGGATGGCTTACAAATTTAAATTTGGCCACGTTCAAAAGCTTACAACTCTCAATGTCAAGTCGTTTGATAGGGCTGAAATGCATGTGCTGACTGTAAGAAGCTGTAAGGTAGCTGAGGTGGCCAGCAGTGGCTTGTCCAGTGGGCACCATTGTCTGTAGATAGAAAAGCCTAGAGATAGCATACATCACCAAAACCCTGTGCCTCCCTCGTGGGTCACAGTACCTGTCACGTCACGGTGTCACATTTGGCTCCACAGTATTGCCCTAGCCAGCCTCCGTGACTAGAGTGCGTAAGAGGTCAGTGCTAGAAGAGCCCCTTTTGGTTCATTCATCAGCAGACAACATTAATGATGTGTGTGAGAGTAGACATGGTGTAGTACAACAGAAGACTGGAGGCTCCAGAGAATCAAGTAACCTGCTCAAGGTTGTATTGAATCTCTGACCTCCACAGTGTCTGTGCTCCTCCTGTTGCCAGGAGATGTCTGTTCTGCTCTTGGCCTAGAGGTCTTACAGAAGCCCCAGGGCCGTGGGCTTAGTAGAGGAGGAACGGGACATGCTTTCCCGAGCTCACTGGTGGACCTTTGCTATCTCCTCTGTCTGGGGTGCTCAGCCCTTCCCCTTTATCACAAACTCACACATCCTTTGTGATGTGGCCTTTGGTGTGTGTGTGTTTTTTTTTTTAAACTTTATTTATTTGCAAGCAGAGAGAAAGAGAGAGAGAGAGAGAGAAGAGAGAGAGAGAAGAGACAGACAGAAAGAATGGGCACACCAGGGCTTCTAGCCACTGCAAATGAACTCCAGATGCATGTGCCCTTGTGTATCTGGCTTACATGGGTCCTGGGGAATTGAACTTGGGTCCTTTGGTTTTGCAGGCAAACGCCTTAATGGCTAAGGCATTTCTCCAGCCCCAGCCTTTGGTTTTAACAAGACTCCTGAGGTGATTATAGCCAGCTGCCCACTGGTGACTATACCAGTGGTCACCAAAGTGGGTATCTTGACATGTGCACTGGGAAATAAAACATCTTTAATGTTTATCATTTCTCTGTGATCTTCATGCTATGATGCATAGTACTAGCCATTTCAAATGAGTTTCAAATAATAATAGTAATCATTTTCAAATGGTAACTTTATAAATAGTAATAGTGATTATTTCTTTTTCCATCTGAGGCTTTCCTTTGGAAATTGTTACTCTTTCCTTGGTGACCATCTTCAGAAGTTCTTTTGATGAATCTGAGCATGGTGGCATGTGCCTATAATCCAAGCTATCAGGAAGATAAGGCAGGGAGGATTGTGAGTTCAGGGCCAGCCTGGGCAGAATAGTGAGACCCTGTCTTTAAAAAAAATTATTTTTTATGATGAAGGACTATCATTCATAAACCTTTTAAAATTTGAAAACATATCTTCCCTTATCCTTGAAAGACAGTCTTGCTCAGCTTTTATAATTTTTTAAATATTTTTACTTATTTATTTGCAAGGAGAGAGACAGAGAGAAAAAGAGAAAGAGGGGGCCAGGGCCTCTAGCTGCTGCCAATGTTCCAGACGCATGTATCAGTTTGTGCATCTGGCTTTATGTGGGCACTAGGGAGTTGAACCTAGGTCGTTAGGCTTTGTAGGCAAGCACCTTAACCACTGAGCCATGTCTCCAGCCTTTGCTCAGTTTTTAACTCTAGACTGACAGGTGAATTTCTTCAGGGCTCAAAAGATGCCTTTTTAGCATCTGCCAGTCACATTTTATCTGTTCAGAAGTCATCTGCTAACTGGTAGTCAAGATTTGTGTCTGACTTTTTAGGATTCTCTTTTCTTTTGTTGTTTGTTTGATGTTGATGTTGTAGTTTCATTGTAGTGCACTGAAATGGGTTTTGTTTTTATCCTCCTTGCTTTTAAAATCAATTCATATTTTTGTAACGTCTAGATAGCTATCAACTAGTTTGAGTCTCACTTCTGGTATCTCTGGTTTCTTCATGTTTTGTGCTCAGATTAGGTCATGCTGGACTTCAGCTGCCAGCAAGGCTTTGACTTCCTCAGCTTCCTTACTAACTTGCTTCTCTAAATGGTGAGCCGAGTGATTTTTGTGGAGCTCTCCTCTGTGTCTCTCATCAGTTCTGGAAGTGTACCAGCCATTGTCCCTTTAACCTTGCCTTGCCTCGCCTCTCTTCTCCAGTGCTCTGACTAGATGTGCTGACCTTCCTCACTCTGCCCTCCATCTATCTGAACCTCTCGTTCATGTTTTTCTCCTACGTTGTTTCTCTGTACTACAGTGTGTGGTACAGCCTGCACCACAGTTCCTCTAGACACACCTTTATGTTTCCAGTTGTATTTAGATCTCTCTTAATTCATCTGCTGATTTTCTTTTTAATTGTGGCAACACCAGCTCATCTGAGATCTGCTTTCATGAATCTGTAGCTAGACGGTGCAGCATTGTCACCATGGGCAGTGTTTTACAGCAGATATGTACAGATGTTTTCATGTTGCATGACTGGACTTTCATACTTGTGGAACAAAAATATTTCTCCTTCCCTTCATCCTGTGGCCACCACCAATATTACTTTGTGCTTTGATGATTTTAACTGGTTCCGATGTCTCCTAGGACTGGAATCAAGCACTATCTATCCTTCTATGACAGGCTTATTTCATTTTAGCATAGTGTCCTTAAGGTTAGTAGGTGGCACAACTTCTCTTTTATGGTTGAATAATATTTCATTGTATGTTATACACTACATTTTTATTTAATCATCTGTTGATGGGCATTTGGAATGGTTAGTGTGAATAATGTTTCAGGGCATGTTTAGATACAATTATCTCTTGGAGATCCTGATTTCTATTCCCCTGGATAAATACTAAGGGGGGAGTTGCTGGATTATATGTTAGGTCTATTCTTAATTTTTGAGTGCCTTTAGTATTGCTTTTCATAGAAGCTGCAACCTTTTACATTTTTAAAAATTTTTTTTAGTTTATTTATTTGAGAGCAACAGACGGAGCAAGAAAGAGGCAGAGAGAGAGACACAGAGAGAATGGGCGCGCCAGGGCCTCCAGCCACTGCAAATGAACTCCAGACGCGTGTGCCCCCTTGTGCATCTGGCTAACGTGGGTCCTGGGGAGTTGAGTCTTGAACCGGGGTCCTTAGGCTTCACAGGCAAGCGCTTAACCACTAAGCCATCTCTCCAGCCCACCTTTTACATTTTCAACAGCAGTGTACACTTTTCCACATCAATGCAAACTTCTGGCAAGTCTTACTATCTGTTTGTGTTTTGATAACAGCCATCCTAAGAGGTTTGAAGTGATCCTTTGTTGTGGCATTGACATGCATTTCTGACATGATTAGTGATGCTGAGTGTTTTCTTGTGCCTGTTGGCCATTTGTATACCATCTTTGCAGAAATCAAGGCTTTTATTTATTTGCTATTGAAATGTATGGGGTTCTTTAAATATTTTGGATATTAACTCCTTATCACATACTTGGTTTTCAAATATTTTTCTCCTGTTAAAAAATATTTTATTTATTTATTTCTTTGAGAGTGAGAGAAGAGAGGAGGATAGGATGGGCTCACCAGGGCCTCCAACCACTGTAAATGAACTCCAGGTGCATGTGCCACCTTGTACATCTGGCTTACATGGGTCCTAGGGAATCCAACCTTTGGCTTTGCAGGCAAGCACCTTAACAGTTAAGCCATCTCTCCAGCCCTCCCATATCTTTAGCTTGTCTTGTCACTCTTTATTTTTTTGCTTGGTGGGAGATTTTATTTTTAATTAATTAATTTGAGAGAGAGAAAAAAATAATTAGAGAGAATGGGTGTACCAGAACCCCACTCTTGCAAACAGACTCCAGATATATGCACTGCCCTGTGGATCTTGCTTTATGTAGGTACTGGGGGATCGAACACTGGCCATCAGGCTTTGCAAGCAAGTGCTTTAATCACTGAGTTGTCTCCTCAGCATAGGTAGAAACTTTTGATTTGATGTAGTCTTACATATCTATTTTCACTTTGTTTATCTGAGATTTTGGTGTCATACCCACGAGATTGTTACTTAGATTGACATCATAAAGATTTTCTCTGATGTCTTCTTCTAGGAGCTCTATAGCTCAACTGTTACATTTAAATATCTGATACATTTTGAGTTGATTTTTATGTACATTGTAAGGTGAGGGTCCAGTTTCATTCCTGTATGTATGTATGCATGTATGTTTGTTCAGTTTTTCTAAGATTGTCCTTAACAGTCTTTGTTTTCTTGATACCCTTAATGGAAATAGTAGATCCAGGGCTGGAGAGATGGTTCAGTGGTTGAGGCATTTGCCTGAAAAACCTAATGGCTAGAGTGTAGTTCCCCAGTAACCACATAAAGCCAGCTGCACGAGGTAATGCATGCATCTAGAGTTTGTTTGCAGTGGCTAGAGGCCCTGGCACACACATTCTCTCTGTGTCTTTCTCTGTCTGTCTCTGCTCACAAATAAATAAATAAAAATATTTTAAAAAAGAAAATAGCTGCACCATATTCTGTTCTGTCCCATTGGCCTGTATGCCTGTCTTCCTTTCCTGCCCATGCTATACTGTTCTGATTATTGTAGCATCATAATAGATTTTGAACTCAGGAAATGTGCAGTCTCTAGTATTGTTCTGTCGAAAGGTTATTTGGGTTCTTCTGGGTTTTTCATGATTCCATATGAATTCTAGTATGTTTTCTAGTTATATAAAGATGCTCTTGGTTTTGGTAGAAATTGTAGTAAATCAATATGTTTTTTTGGATAGTGTGGACATTTTGGCAATATTGATTCTTCCAGTCTGAACCATGTCTAGACATTGCTTTGTCTTATCTTTAATTTTAACAGTGCTTTATATTTTTCAGCATACAGTTCTTTCACTTTTTTGGTTATGTTTATTCAAAAATATTGTATTCTATTTGGCATTTCTATAAACAGGCCTGTTTTATTAATTTCCTTTTTGAAAATTCCTTGTTAAATGTATAGACATAGCCAATTATGTTGTGTATTGATTTTAAATTTTGGAACTTTCCTTGGTTTTTAATTTTGACAAGGTTGTGTGCATGAGTGTGTGTAGAATCCTTAGGGATTTCTACATTTAAGATCATCCCATCTACAGATGGATAATTTCGCTCCTTACCTTCTGAATGGAGTATTGCTTACTTTAATAGCTTTGGGTAAGACTATTAGTACTATGGTTAAAAATAAATGGTGAGACTGCCCACTTGACATTGTTTCTGATCTTAGAAGAAAGTGTAAGTTTTTTCCATACCCATTTGTTGAGTGTTATTGTCATAGAATGCTGTTAGGTCTTGCCAAATGTATTTTCTGTATCTCTTGAGATGATCATGGGACTTTTTTTTCCAAATATTTTATCTGTTAATGTGGTATATCACATTGATTTCTGTATGTTGAACCATCCTTGTGTTTTACACTTGAATCCCAATTGGTCATAACATATGATCCTTTTATATGCTATTGATTTGAGTTTGTTAGTTTTTTTAATTTGTTCATTTTGAGAACTTTTATGTCTTTATTTATTACACATATGGGCCTATAGTTTTGATTCTTATATCTTTTGTAGTCTTTGATACTTGGACAATGCTAGTGTCATAGAATGAGTGAAGTGGTCTCTTTTGGGAAGTTTAAAAAAAACTGGTATTTAAAAAAAAATTTATTTGTTTGAGAGCAACAGAGAGAGAGAGGGAGAGAGAGAGCGAATGAGCGCGCCAGGCCCTCCTGCCATTGGAAATGAACTCCAGATGCGTGTGCCCCCTTGTGCATCTGGCTAGTGTGGGTCCTGGGGAATCGAGCCTCGAACCGGGATCCTTAGGCTTCACAGGCAAGTGCTTAACCACTAAGCCATCTCTCCAGCCCTGGTATTTTTTTTAAATGTTTGATAGAGTTCATCCGTGATGCCATCAAGTCTTAGGCTTTTCTTTGTTAGAAGGTTTTTACTAGTTCACTCTCCTTACTAGTTACAGACCTACATTTTCTAGATTTTAATAAGTGAGTCTTGGTAGGTTTGTTAGAATTCTCCAGAATATCTACATATAGAGATATGTAAGAGGAGATTGGTTGTGGGTATGGGCTATGCAGTTATGGGGGCTGAGAAGTCCACCCACCAGAGAAGATTGTGCAGGCATCCAAACTCAGGCCCTCTGAACCCCTCACCAGAGCACTGGATACATGTCCCATGCTTCTCTCTCCCCATCTGTTGAATTTTTAATTTCTAACAGTGCTAAGATTTTTCTCCAAGTATTCTCTTTAAAATAGTCTTTTGTTATTTGCTTACTTTTTATGATTTCATTTTCTCAAACATTATTAAATGTTTATATTAATGTAGGCATTTATTTCCTGTTTGTGGTAATTCTATTTGCTGAAGTACTTAGAGGTTTAATTTATTGCTTGTACTCATCAATTGTCTTTTCTTTGTGGATATCTCTCTCTTCTAGTTCTTATGAAATCCCATTGGCTTAATTTTATCTGTGTCAAACCTAGCAGTCTGTTCCATCAGGTTCTCATTGCTGGTAGAAATCACCCAACAAAGAGCAGCTTGTGGTAAAAAGAGATTTATTTTGGCTTACAGACTTGAGAGGGAAGCTCCATGATGGCAGGGAAAACGATGGCATGAGCAGAGGGTGGACATCATCCCCTGGCTAACATCAGGTAGACAACAGGCACAGGAGACTGTGCCAAATACTGGCAAGGGGAAACTGGCTATAACACCCATAAGCCTGCCTCCGACAATACACTGCCTCCAGGAGGCATTAATTCCCAAATCTCCATCAGCTGGGAACCTAGCATTCAAAACACCTAAGTTTATGGGGGACACCTGAATCAAACCACCACATTCCGTCCCTGGCCCCCATAAATTGATAACCATGTGTGATATAAAATGCAATGCATTCATCCAACTTTAAAATTCCCGGTAGTTTTTAATCAATTCCAATGATGTTCATACATCCCCATAGTCCAAGATCTTTTAACTGAGCCATAATAACAAAAAATAACCTCAAAAAAGCCATAATGGCACAGAATAAACATTCACACTGCAAAAGATGGCATTGGGCATAGCAAAGAAATATTCAACCAATACAAGATTTAAAACAACCAGGGCAAACATCAAACTCTGTAGCTTCAAGTCCAACAACTCTAGCCAGTGACAAATCTCCAAGTCCGATAATTCTGACCAGCAACAAGTTTCTGGAGTTCCAATTCCGCCCCTCCAGCTAGGCTGCTGACAGTCCTGGAAAGTGGCATTGGGGCCAGCAGCTTTCCTTAAGTGGCCATCTTGTGGTCCGGGCATCTCCACTGGGTCTCCACTGCAATCCACAGTTCATCCTTATGGCTCCATGAGGTCTCCATGCAGGCATCCAGCGAACCTGCTTCACACTGCCCATGGCCATTTCCAAAACACAAGACCATGTTGCAAACTCAATGACCCTCTCTTTCCTGCATTTCTTATATTCAACAATACCAGGTGGGGTGCCAATTTGTTAATCCAGGGGGGAGTAAAGCAGACTTTGCAGAACAGGACACTCCTTGAGCACTCAGGCCTTCAAAGGAGTCTACATTCTTCCTGTTGCCCCAGTGCAGGTCAGCTGGCCCAGTCTCAAAGGTTGTAATCTCTCAATTGCAGCTGAACAGGCATCAGTTCACCCAAAGACTTTTCTTTCTGTGCCATATCCCTCTGCTCACACCAGTTCATTTCTACACAAAGCAACTCTGCACATCTTCTCAGGACACCGACATAATAGCAAGTTTCTCACAGAAACTGCTAGCCCAGTCCAAGCAAAGCTCTTTCTTACCATCATAAGCCAAACCTCATAGTCCATAGTTCTTAGTGCATTCAGGTCTTGCAGCTCAGACCAGAATAGTCCATCAAGCTGTACTTACAGCACTGCAAGGCATCTCTTAGGCCAAGGTTTCAAATCCTTCCACATTCCTCTTTGAAAATCAGCTCCAAAAGGCCAAAGTCACACAGTCAGGTACCTAGCAGCAACCCCACTCCTCGGTCAGGTTCGCATTGGTGGTAGAAATCACCCAACCAAGAGCAGCTTGTGGTAAAAAGAGATTTATTTTGGCTTACAGGCTTGAGGGGGAAGCTCCACGATGGCAGGGAAAATGATGGCATGAGCAGAGAGTTGACATTGGCCAACATCAGGTGGACAACAGGGTCAGGAGAGTGTGCCAAACACTGGCATGGGGAAACTGGCTATAACACTCATAAGCCTGCCGCCAACAATACACTGGAGGCGTTAATTCCCAAATCTCCATCAGCTGGGAACCTAGCATTCAGAACACCTAAGTTTATGGGGGACGCCTGAATCAAACAACCACAGGGTCTGATCAGACACTGACTCCCTGCTGAGAGGGACTGTGTTTGCTTCTGTGGGGCCATGGTGATCTAGGACACTAGTGTCCTGTCATGACTTGCTAGATGAGGGAGTCATGGGTTCAACTCTGTGACTGACCCTGCCGTGGATCCAAGGCTTAGAATGTGACCCCAGGGTTAATTCTGTCTCGTGGTCACATTCTGTTGTCATGGAAATTTTACCCAGTAGCCACTTTCTACTGTCAGGGTAGTAATATCTAGTGATCACTTGCTACTGGTATTTGTTTCTTTGATTCAAAAAAATCATGTATTTATTTGCAGGAGAGTGAGTAAAAAAAGAGAAGAAAAAGAGAAAGACAAGAGAGTGAGAAAACAGGTGCACCAGGGCTTCTTGCCACCGCAAATGAACTCCCGACACATGTGCCACTTTGTACATCTGGCTTTACCTGGGTACTAGAAATTGAACCTGGGCCATCAAGCTTTGCAAGCAAGTACCTTTTGACCTCTGAGCCATCTTCCCAGCCCTCTTTACTTTTTTAAATTATGTTTTTGTTTTGCCTTTGAATATCTCTGTGTTCTAGTCACAACATAGTAAAAATATGTTTCTTCTCTCCCAGCAGGACCCTCATAGTGTCTTGCTGCTCTACTAAAAAGAAATAAAATAAACTTTTTGAAAAATTTAATGTGATTTTATTCCCCTAAACTGTGTTATTTCTCAGGGTCTTCACACAAAAATGCATACAATTCCTATTCAAAGACTTCTTTTAAAAGTCTTAATAGATACTGGAAACTATTTGTCACACTTATTAAAATGATAAATTTTGGGGCTGGAGAGATGGCTTAGCGGTTAAGCACTTGCCTGTGAAGCCTATGGACCCTGGTTCGAGGCTAGACTCCCCAGGACTCACGTTAGCCAGATGCACAAAGGGGCACACACGTCTGGAGTTCGTTTGCAGTGGCCGGAGGCCCTGATGCACCCATCCTCGCTCTCTCTGTATCTACCTCTTTCTCTCTGTCTCTGTCACTCTCAAATAAATAAATACAAATGAACAAAAAGTTGTTTAAAAAAAAGTCTTTTAAAATGATAAATTTTCGACAACAGCTGGTTGTTATCAGGGAAAGTTTGCTAACAGAACTTACAGTTTTCCACAGAACTGATAGGTGGATTTGAACATGAGCATCATAATCAAGTACGTGTGTAATTAAATGAGACAGTCCCATGCCTCTGCTGGTGTGAGGTGCTTTCCTTACCGTGATAGACACTGAAACAGGTACCAGCATGAAGTGAACTTGGGGAAGCAGAAATTCTTAGACCTTAATCTAGAGGAATCTCGTTCCCCAAATGCCTGGTGCAGGTAACCACTAAGCACACTAATCTAAGTGACGATTATGTAAGCCTGAGCTTGGATAATGAAATGAAGAGAGGATTATAGTTGATGGCGGGATGAGGTGGAGAGGCAAACATGGCAAGTGGTCCTTTCATAGGTGGTGACAGCAGGAGAAATGCCAGGCAATTTCCACTTGGATCCCTGTGCAGAGGGAGGTGATGGAGAATGCCATGGTACTCCCTTCTTTCTCCTCTGTGTGGTTAGCCGTTCAGGGAGGGAAGACAGCAGGGAAACACCCCGAACAACAGCGAGGCTCACCCAGTGCCCTGGGTCACGGCCGGCCCTCCAGAGGCACTGTCGCCAGCACTGTCTGGGCTGCATCCAGACTTCTCAAGGCTGCTGCAGGACAGGGTAGCAGGGCGCCCTTTCCTTTCCTTCTGGGGTCAGAGGTGTGGCTTTCTCCACTTGAAAGGAGGACTACTTGTGCGTCCTTTTCTGTCAGCTTCCTCACAATTGAAGAAGACAGGGAGACAAAAGCAGTGAAACCTCTCCCTGCTCTAGAATGGCTCTGCCTGCAGGGAGATGGACACAGAGACAAGGGCAGTCAAGTTACAGTCCCCTGTCATCTGACTGATTCCAACACGGAACAAAGATGGCCGGGCCAGGCAGGATGGCTGTTCAAGGCAGCCGCACGTGGAGCCTTGAGAGACGACAGGTTGCCAAGCTGTTTGGTGGAAAAGTGCCCTGGTGAGAAGAGGAGGACCCTGGCTGAAGGAAGAGCCTTATGCGTTTAGAGAAGAGGTGGCTGGAGGGTGGGCAGGCCCCGTGTGCCGCAGCAGGAAACTGGTCCTGGAGGCCACCAGAGCCTTGGAGAGCAAGTCTGCAGTCAGCTTGATTGGATTTGTAGACTGTGAGCCTCCGTGTTTTACAAACATGCAGATTTTCAGTTCACTGGGCTGCTTTGTCATGGTTTGTGAAAGAACTTTTAACATTGCATTCTTAAACACCTGATCTGACCCACTGGGAGATAGGCATGGTAAAGGGAAGGTGCCAGTGCTGGTGACAGGGACTCTCTGGAAAACCCTAGTTAGGTTCCTCTGAGTCTTCTCCTGTATAGTCCTACCCTGCCGGACAGTCTTAGCAGAGCTCCTTGCCAGTCCCCTTACCGAGATACATGCTTGGCATCTGATCACTGTGACATATGTCTGAGTTCTGCGTCACCCTCTTTGATGTCTCTTTTTAGGAATTTTCCAGCCGCTCAACCCCTCACTTGTCTGCTGTGTTCCTTGCTGACTAAGGTCATGACAAGGAATGTGGGTGTCTAGGAGGAACAGCTTCCTCTTCAGTTTTAGTGCCTTGCTGATTCTGCTGTGTGTGTGATCTGTGATGGGCTTCCAACTGTGCTGTCATTGTTGTCAGCCTGTCCCACCCATGATGCTGGAACTCCTCAAGATGGAGACCTCTTACTGATGGTGACATCAAGCAGGAAAGTGGTGCCCACAGTGTAGAATTGTGCTTGCTGGGTTGAAAACAGCCAGAGGGTGGCAGGAAGGGCTTCACTTTCCTACACGTGCACATGCGTTTATTTACTGCATTCACAGAGGTGCAGGGCATGGAAATATATATAAAGTTAAGATGCATGGAGGAGGGGAGGTGGCTCAACGGTTACAGAGCTGTCTGCACAAGAAGAGGGTCTGAAAGGGCCTGAGATTGTTTGAGTTCCATTCCCCAGCACCAATGTAAGAAGCTGGCTGTAGCCACAATGTCTGTGAACCTAGTCATGTGGAGGCAGAAACCCGAGAATCACTGGGTCTTGCTGACCAAACAATGGACAGCTATAGATTTAGTGAGACACTGTCACAAGGAAGCAGGTGGATGAACAAAAAGAGGACACCACCCGACATTCTCTTTTATATGGGGTATGTATATCTGCACACTCATATTCATACACTACACGCATCACATACTACCCATAGCACTTAAGACAGACAGACAGACAGACAGACACACACACACACACACACACAAATCCACTTGTTCCTTGGAAATAATGAAGTATTTGAAAAATCTGAGATGAGTTAGACACAGCTTTCCTTTTAAGTTCTGGTCATTTTGTGTGAACATCTGAAGTGAATTGGGCAGAGAACCCTCACATAGTTCATTCACATAGTTCATTCACAAGTTAGCTAAAATTTCAGTGCCTTTCAAAAAATTTATTTAGCAAGTATATTGACAATTAAGGTGATATAATTATTAGCTTGTATTAGGGAATAATTACTGGATTTGTGAGAGTGACTTAATATACCTGAACTGAAGGTCTTGAAAAAGCTTTGACAATGAGAGTGTTAAATCAAATGGGCTGATTTAAAGAACAAACATCTCTTGTAATTTCTGGCATGAATGTGCTGTTACACTTCTGTACTGGTGGGAATGAAAGACTAGGAGGTTTGCAGAAGAATTCAGTATCATATTTTTAGATGTAATTTAGGCAGATGTTTTTCTTTTATTCTGTGGAGACTTGGTTGTGTTAGCTTGTACTGTCTTCTGGCAAGCTGTGGTGAATGCTGTCCCAAAGGAGCACTGTGGCATGCTGGGGAGTATCTTAGGAAAGAGTGCCTCTAAAATAAAAAACAAAAAAACTTGCCTCACTGCAGTAATCGCTGTCTGCCTCTGTGTCACCCCATAGGCCAGAGTGTGGGGAAGAGCAGGAGCAAACGTCTGTCACTAGTTAGGAGTGAGAACTCTGGGGCCAGACTTGGTTCATATCCCAGCTCTGCCCTTCATGAGCAGGGACCTGAGGAAGCACTTCTTTATGCCTTGGGCTCCTTCTGCTTGCAAGGGAATTACAACAGAGTCCACTACATAGGCTCATTATGAGGTTTGGCTTATGGAGCATGCACACTTCTCTGTGGACAGTACCTGTACCAAGCTGCTGCTGGCTATGTTAGCATTACTGCTCACAGAAGAGTGTTGGAACATGTAAATATGTCAGGGTTTTAAGTGGATTACTAAATTACGTATGATCTTCATTTGTTAACATTCATGTGTTTCATGGATTTACATTCCTTGGTTAAAAAAAAAAACAAGAAAGAACATTAAATTTACAATGTGAAGTGTAACTTTCTGGCTTACTGGATGCTTGCATTAAGTGTAAGAGAGCCAGATTGGAAGCTTCAAGTGGCTTGATAACCAGGGAACTGGACCGAGGAGAAGCATTGTTAGTTAAAGTCCTTCAGCGAGAATGGACATACCTGTGCTCTTGTGTAATGTCTAGTCCATCTGATCCATTTATAAGGTGAATAACTGTGAGTGTCTTACCTTAGCTGAGGATAATGCCTGGCTGGATGTGTGTCTGTCCATTAGGTTTATTTAATATACTTTGCCTAGTAAGTATTCAGTAATGGGACCAAAGAAACAGAATCATAGCCAAGGTAAAGAGAAAATCTGCAGTTACTGGTCAGAATATCTTCCTTTGATCCCTCAGTGATGAAAACACACAAATAAATCCATGTTCTCCCCATGCTTACAGCTTTTACTTGTGCTTGAGACTGAGAACAAACACCTGAACAAGCATTGCTTCAAACATGCTCACGAATCTCTCCCGAGACTGCCAGGATTTAACTGAGTCCTAATGTAAAGACATGTCTTCTGTCATGAATTTACAGGTTAAAGCTAGTTTTGATAGTGTCATTGTGTATGCTAGAAGCTGATGTTTTTCTCTTTTCCTGAATCATAATGCTTATATATTTGACCCTTAGAAATTATAGGGAATATCTTGATGAGTAAGGTTTTCAGTGAAATTATGAAAAGTGCTTTATTTGTGGTCTTTGTATTTTGTGTTCATTCTGCTTCTTTTTAAGGAAAGACATTCTCTTTAATTGTCTAAAAATAATGCTTAAGAATGTTTCTTTTCTAATTTGGAAAGATTAGTTTCATCTTAGTCAAGTTTACATAATACTATAATAGTGACTTAAATGAGAAATATATTCCCATGTACATCTTCCTTTTCAAAGTAAGAACAATGCAGTGTAACTTACCTGAGAGCATCAGAGTTAGGGAGACAGAGTCCCATGAGACAGTTACTGTGGAGTTGTGCTTCCTGGCTGTGGGGGCTGGTAGACATTCTGTGTTGCCTCGGCATCTAGACCCCAGTGGTTGCAGCCTGGGACGTCTGCTAAGCCAGATATCGGGAAGGAAAGATGGATGTGACAGAGGGAGGACAAGTAATCTGCAAGGGCAACCTGGAGCGTGTGTCTGCCTCACAGCTTCCCAGCCTCTCAGGTGGCAGAGCCGCTGCATGAGCTGAGCCACGTGCACCCGGACCTGGATGCTGCGCAGCTAGAGCAGGCGGCCCCGCCAGAGCGGAAGGCGCTGCCAGGCCTGGCCGTCGCCCCATGCCCGAGACAGGGCAGTGAAGCGGCTGTGTCAGATGAGAGCTGCAGCTGTGTCTGGCCCTGCCCTGACCTCAGAGCATGTAAATGCTACTATTTTCATTGTTTGCCTTCCAAATCTTGTGCAAATTTCTCCTGTGGCCAAATCTCACCCAGGACCACAGGGAGGAAGTGATTTGGAGAGATACAGGTCCAGCTTAGCTAGTGGGCATGCTGGAAACTATAGCACATCCTCCCTTGTCAATTTGGCCATCCCTTTTTAGTTGAATGTCTCCACACTTCTGCATGTACTTAACCTACAAATAAAAACAATAGCCAGGGTTTTATTTATTTATTTATCTTTTGCCTGCCATGATACCAAAAAAAAATCTAAATATACCAAAAACTTTCTAATTCTTTCCTCCAAGGAAGATGTGAAGTTCTTTATCTGTCCTTGGGTGATATTTATCTTTCTCTTCACTCATACACTCCTTTTTATATTATATAACATCAATGTATACTTTAAAAAGCTAATGCTAACACTTTAAATTTGGATCCTGGGGAATGAGAAAGGGCATGAAAAGAACTGGCCAATATGTACCTAAATATATTCATAACAAAATAAGACAGAAGTACTTATAAGTGTGAGAATCTTTTTGCCATCGGTCATGTGGCCATAGATGGTGCCTATAATTACCTTCTACTAAGAACATGGTACTGTTTCCCTCAGCAAACGTCCTTATCTGGTACAGTCAACCGAATGCTCATTCCTCAGGAGTGTGGGCCATCAGAAGTCTTGCCTGTTTGGGGCTAGTGTAACTTTCCACTGACTTGTCTCAGGACATGAGAGTATGAAGAGGGGCCCCCAAGGAGTCCTTCACTTTAGATGTACTCTTCCATACGAGCATACGTAATGGCAACCCAACTTTCCTCTGATAGTCAGGAGCCAGTATGGTAACCTGCTTTAGCTGTTAATTCACTTCCATGAAGTCTCAACTTGCAATTTACTGGACCATTGCTATGATGCCTGGTGGATGCGTCCTTCTCTAGGCACTGGTACTTTCAGTAGCAAAAAAAAAAAAAAAAAAAAAAAAAAAAAGAAAAGAAAAGAAAAGAAAAGAAAAGCTGTAGGGGCTTAAAAATGTTTTTCAGGGGCTGGAGAGATGGCTTAGCGGTTAAGCGCTTGCCTGCGAAGCCTAAGGACCCTGGTTCGAGGCTCGACTCCCCAGGACCCACATCAGCCAGATGCACAAGAGGGCGCATGCGTCTGGAGTTCATTTGCAGTGGCTGGAAGCCCTGGCACGCCCATTCTCTCTCACTTTCTCTCTGCCTCTTTCTCTCTCTGTCTGTTGCTCTTAAATAAATAAATAAATAACTTAAAAATATATTTAAAAAAAGTTTTTCACTAGTGAATTCTGTAAGGGAACTAGTATGGGAACTACCACTGTCTTAAATTGATGTGGATGCTGGCTACAGGAGAAATAGTAACATACGTTAGTTACTGATTGCAAGTCCGCACTGCCTCCTGGAAGAAGTTACTCTAGCTCACAAGGTGTCGTCACCCTGTTGGCATTGTAACAGAGTCTTCAAAAGGCTGTTCCAATATTTTATCAAGTAGTTACATCAGAGTTCTATGCTAGGGAATTGAGTGGGACTGATGGACACTCTAAACATGAGCTCATTTTCATGGTTTCTTTACTATAAAATACATTTCCTGCTTAAAAGCCATGCTGTGTGGACTATGACCATGGTGAAAACCAGAGCAGCTAAGGAATAATATGGACAGGGGAGGCACGTCCATCTCTTCAGCAGTGGAAGAATGGGGATAGGCAAAGCGCTGCCCTGGCTGTGAGGAAAGCAGTCCAGTGTGATCTGCACGCCGCTGGTGACTCTCCAGTACTACCTCTGTCCACCCCTAGGTGTGGGGCCACATGGAGTGCTGGGCAGACTAGCCTTGGTGAACAGTAGTCCATGCTGCTAGGCTCACACGTAACCCTCATCTCTGCTGCCATGGCTGCTTTGTTCATGGGCCATTGAGCAAGGATGGACAGCTGGAGAAGGGCCAGCTGATACATAGAACGTGACATCTTTCCAGATGAGACACAGCTGTCCACACGCTGTGCTCATTCAGGGAGATTTACTCATATACTTCTTTCCCATTAAGTTTCAAATCTTTCTTACCTTGTAAGTCTTTGTTCGGCCAAGCCATTAGCACTGAATTTCTACAGATCCACACTTCCCATTCTGTGTCAGGAAATCAGCCATGGAGTGCAATGCTCCCTGGTCTGCTCTGCTCCCTGGGGGGTTTCCCTTCTCCACTGTGACTGTGGAGTCCACCCGTCTGCTTCCGGGTGGGATCAGATACTGTTCAAAGTTGACTGCAAACAGCATAACTCTTTGTTGTATCATCACTTGGTCAGGGGAACTTCCTCATGAGGTCCTAGAAGTGGGTTTTAAACCAATAAGGATTGTTGCAAGATAGCAAAATCACAGGCCAGGGGATCTTGTGCCTGGACCTGCTCAATCCTTATCTAGTAGAACTGCTTCCATATGACATGGAGTGCTGCTGTGTGTGTCCAGCATTTTGGCTGAATGAGTCAGATGATCCCCGGGGCATGATGGGAAGCCTAGGTCAGAAAGTGGTCTATGGTCTTTACTATGCCCCAATAGCAAACCAGTAGTAATGCCAATCATCATTCCTGAAAGACACTATTCCAAATGCTATCACTCAGCGTGGTGAGATACCTAAAGTCTAAAATCCTCAATGTCACAGTCCGCATATTGAAATTCCAAAAACTGAAATCCCCCAAACTGCTATTTCAATTTTAAATAAATGTGCTATGGGGCTAGAGAGCTAAATTCTGGGGATTTTTGTTGGTTTATATTGTGTCAACTTGACAGGACCTAGAATCACCTGTAACGGATTATCTAGAGTAGGCGAACCTCTGAGTATGGCTGTGAGGGACTATCTTGATTAAATTAATTGGGGTGAGAAGACCCAATTAACACTCTTAAATGGGTAGCACCATTCCATGGGCTGGGGTCCTGGACTGTCTAAAGCAGAGAGAGCAGGCTCTCTGCTTCCTCACTGTAGACTGAATGTGACCATTCACCTTTCGATCCTGCTGCCATGACTTCACCATGATGAACTGTAACCTGGAACTGTAAGCTGAGATAAGCTCTTTCTCCCTTGAACTAAGTTGGTCAGGAATTGTGACCAATTAACAAGACAGTAACTAAGTACAGAGTGACTTAGGTGAATGCTGGACATTTGCAATGTGTTAGGCAGAAGGAAAAACTAGGACTGGGTTCATTTTAAACATGCATCATTTGTCTGCATGTCATTCCTCTGGCTGATAAAATTCCAAGAGCTTTTATTTTTTCTGAAGATGACATCAATTAAGGTTTTTTTTTTTAATTTTTATTTATTTGTTTGAGATCAATAGAGAGAGAAAGAGGCAGATAGAGAGAGAGAATGGGCACGCCAGGGCATCTGGGGAATCAAGCCTTGAACCAGGGTCTTTCGGCTTCCCAGGCAAGCACTTAGCCGCTAAGCTATCTCTCTAGCCCTCCAGGAGTTTTTTTATGAAGCAAAGCCGCATAAACCATGAAATGGCCAGCAGCTACTTACTGACTGGTTAGAAAATAATGATGTGCAGGTGGGATGAGAAGATATATCAGCATTGCTGTTAATCACCAGCGTTGTTTCCAGCAAATGTGTGGTGTGGCCATGCATCCGTGAGGAATGGATTTCCCGGTATCCAAAGCAGAAATGGCCAAGGAGGGGACACTTTCATGGGAATGCCCAAATTGTGGTATGTGGAGTCGCAGAACAATGTCAGGAGCACTGTGTGTGTAGAAAAGGAATGTGAGTGTAGACTGGGAAAGGCTGTGCTCAGCTCAGGGCAGGACTTCAAGGTGTCCTTGACAGTGATGGAATTAGCCATTGCATAGACATGGTCTGTGAAGTGGCCCATGGTCAGCTCTCTGATGTGCCCTTTTATGGGCCAGGCTTTTCTGTGGCTTTAGCGTTGTGTTTCTTACAGTCATCTGTCTGCTCCACTCTCTTCACTTGCCAGCGTTGCACTTTTATACTTGGCTATGGCATCTATTTCATCTCCACAGCCTTCCCAGTCCTGGTAGTATAATTGTATGCAAACTTTTATAGAATCCTAATTTGTTGCATACTTGCTTTTCTTTTGGCCAATTTGCCTTCTAGAAAATACATTTTCATAATGTTGACTTGGTAACATTACATAATATAAGCATTGTGCATCTATAACAACTTCAAAACTTCCTCAGTAGATGAAAAGATGTCCTTTTGTATACCTGCATGTGTAAAAGATGAAATTTCTGGAGCTCTTGGCTCTTTGGACCATGTGTTTGTGATGATGACCCATTGTGGTCTTTGATCCATCTCATCAAAAGACAGAGGTTTCTGATATGGTGTTTCAAATGTGTCTGGCTCTAAAGGCACATCACATAATTACCAGTCATAGTGATAGTTTATACTCTTCTTTTTTATGAGTACAATTTATTTGCCACTATTACAGGTAACTATCATTAGTATACTATAGTGTTTAGGCTTTAGTGTGGTAATATTGTCTACTTCATGGATATAGTTCAGGCTAACCAGAACTTGCTCTGTAGCCATAATCGGGCCTTGAATTTATGGTGATCATCCTACCTGTCTCCTTAAGACTGGGACTAAACGTGTGTGCCACCATGTCTGCCAAGCTGTTATGCCTTTTTTTGTTGTTTTGTTTTTTGATTTTTGTTTTTCAAGGTGTAGAGTCTCACTCTAGCCTAGCCCAAGCTGACCTGGAATTCACTGTATAGTCTTAGGCTGGCCTTGAACTCGGTGATCCTCCTACCTCTACCTTCCAAGTGCTGAGATTAAAGGCATGTACCACCATGCCCAGCTGTTCGGCCATTTTTAACGTTGTTCAAATAAATCATATTTCAATGTAAATATATGTCATTGAAAGAATTTCAAAATTACTTTTTCCAGAATTATATTACTGGGACTTTAGTATTTTGAGAGTTTAAACTTTAGGGGTTTTGATCTCTCACAATTTCAGTGCTCTGGATTATGGCATTCAGGACTATCTTGGGGATCATAGCCCACACCTTAGTACCTGTTTGCCGGAAAGAGAACAGAGGGTGTGCACCTTTCCCCAAATTCCTGCATGTCAGTGCTGTGACTCACTGGAGGGCCAGTGAAGGTTGTAGCTTGGTTTATGTCTACTACCAACACTTGCTCAAAGAACCATAGTGGCTGAGGCCTATTGCAGAGCCCTGTTGTTCTGGCCTCATTAAAAACTGGTAGGCTTTTGGAATATCTATAGTGGTAATTTGTATTATTCTCAAGCCAACACACATAATGCCTGTTTCAAATGGTAGAATGGTCCACATATAGCAATTTTTTCTTCATCCTAGGAAGAAATATTTTCAACTGTGTCAGACTTTGACTCTGGGAATTTCACTGGAGACAGGCACTGAGTTTCTGGGGGATGCTCCCACACTCTGGGATGCCTGTTTCTTATACAGGTACTAAAGTAGTTGGTATTTCCTGCTCACCATATCCAGGCATACTGTGAACATAATGGGCCAGTGTGATGTCCTGTGAAAAAGACTGAAGTCCGTGTGCACTAAGACAGTGGTTCTGAATTGGGAGGCAGTTTTGCCCTCTAGGGGACATTTTCTAACATTTGGAGACATTTTTGGTTATTGCAAGTAGGGGTTGGGAACTACTAGTATCTAGTGAGTAGAGGCCAAATGTGCTGTTTAACATCCTATCCTATAAGGCACAGGACAGGCTCCTATAAAAAAGGATTCTTGACTCAAAACATCCTCAGTGCTGAGGTTGTGTAACCTGGGGCTAGATGGAGACAGAGGCTGGGACTGAAGGTTGTGAGCTGGAGTGGTGAGTGAGGCAGCAAGATGCTTCAGGTGCTCTTCACTAAGCAGTACTGAGGGAAGCAAGTGCTACTGGTACTGTGGTTCACCCAGGCAGGAGACCACGCGGTAGTGGTGGTTCACCCAGGCAGGAGACCACACGGTAGCAGTGGTTCACCCAGGAAGGAGACCATATGGTAGCGGTGGTTCACCCAGGCAGGAGACCATGCGGTAGTGGTGGTTCACCCAGGAAGGAGACCACGTGGTAGCAGTGGTTCACCCAGAAAGGAGACCACGCGGTAGCAGTGGTTCACCCAGAAAGGAGACCACGCAGTAGCGGTGGTTCACCCAGGCAGGTGACCATCTGGTAGCAGTGGTTCACCCAGGCAGGTGACCATATGGTAGCAGTGGTTCACCCAGGCAGGTGACCATATGGTAGCAGTGGTTCACCCATGCAGGAGACCACGCAGTAGCGGTGGTTCACCCAGGCAGGAGACCACGCGGTAGTGGTGGTTCACCCAGGCAGGAGACTACGCGGTAGTGGTGGTTCACCCAGGCAGGAGAACATGCGGTAGCGGTGGTTCACCCAGGAAGGAGACCACACGGTAGCATGCTACTGTAGTTGCAGCTGTGACTGGAATTAGCAACAGATTAAAAGTTGATGCTATGGGGCCGGGCGTGGTGGCGCACGTCTTTAATCCCAGCACTTGGGAGGCAGAGGTAGGAGGATCGCCGTGAGTTCGAGGCCACCCTGAGACTCCATACTGAGTTCCAGGTCAGCCTGGGCTAGAGTGAGACCCTACCTCAAAAAACCAAAAAAAAAAAAAGTTGATGCTATGATCTACAATTCATCATGTTCTTCACAAGTCAAAGGGAATTGCCTAGGGACATGATGGGATTTCTCATTTCACCTTGTTTTCCTTTTCCCTAGTGCTAGTGACTGAACAGGGTGTTCTACTTGCTAGGCAAACATTTTTACACTGAGCTAAATATGCAACCTTAAATTCTTATGGTAGCGCTAATCTGCACTCTCCCCAGGAAGCAATATTGCTTTTGACTTACCATTTTGGTAAGTGGTTCTAGGTCTCATGGATCACCCTGTTCTTTCCTAGTCCCGGAGCTCTGCATTTGCAGGCCAGGCTGGGGAGGGGATTATACAGGCTCTGGCAGATGCTGTGTATTTATGTTCAGTTATGTAGTCCAGAACTGGAGAAATAACTGTAGGATGGGTTAGGGCCCCACTGGTTTCACTGTGAACTAGACCTAGCAGGGGAAGGAATTGGAGAAACCTTTGCAGCTTAGCTTAACTAAGCAGATAGTGCACAACTACCACTGTTACATGGAGTCCAAGGAAGTTCCCAGCACTCGTACTAACTATGAAAATGTCAATTCTTACCTGGCTCTGTTACTTACATATAACCATGCCAGTCATTGCTTCAGTTTAATGACCCATGCGAAACAGTTCAGCTGCAGGGCTACTGAGCAGCTGCATAGCCATGTTAAGATCCAAGGGAACGCCACCCACAGATCGTAGAATGTGACAGACCCTGCCGTTTGCTGCACAGCCTGACGAAGGTTAAAATGTGATCCACACATGTTGAAGGTATTCCTGGCTTTTGAAGGCTTAAGGGTTTTTATTAGCATTAATAATTATGCATCTAAGAGATGGTTTTGGATAATTGTTCATACTAGAAGTCATACTGTAAATTTTTTCTTTAGAAAACATGAATTTTTTTGTAATTTTGGACAATGTTCAAAATGCTTTTGGCAAATGAAGTGTAACTGATGTAGTATTACCTTCCCCCCTTTACAAAACAGCTCAGACTCTGCATGGATAGAACTGTCTGTTTGTGTGACATGTGTGTTTACAATAGCCATGTGTGTATAATCAATGTCAGTTGTGTTGCTGCCTCCTGTGCTATGGGCCCCATTCAGTTTCACCTGCATCAGTTGCTCACACTCCATTGGGCTTTTGTCCAATGGCATGTAAACATGCCATTATGAGTAGTGTTTAAAAAAAAAATGTCCCTTGCCAGCTGTGAGCCTGTTCCTCTGCCTTCCTCTGTCTAAAATGTTCTTAAGTGAAAATTTTGTAGTTGTGAGTGGTTTGATGTCATCACTTTTCAACCAACTTTACTCCAACCAGGTTTGTCTCCACTATTTCACTGAGATGTCAACAGCTCAAAATGCCAATGAACCCACTGGCTCTGTCTGATGCAGCAGCCCTCTTTCTCTTATTCTTGGTGTCTGTGACACCCGCCACAATCATATTTTGGTAGCATCAGGGACATTTCATGGAAATTTAGAGACTAGAGAGGTGGACTGTTGAGGTTTTGATAGTGTGACAAAGTGTCTCTCTGCTATTTTCTGTGTTATTAAATGAACTGGCAGGTGAGGTATGAAGAGGAGAGAGCATGAAATGGAAGGTTTAGAGATCAATGGAATGGTGTACTTCAAGCATAGAGGATTGTCAGGTGGTGCTGAGGCCTCGTGTGGGATTTGGGGTCAGAGTGAAGTGGAGGCAGTCTGTGTGTATTGGTGTCTCATAGGGCTGAGCTCAGGTGCAGATGTGCAGTTGTGGGATGGCTACGTCTCAGAACAGTTGTGATTGTGAGACAAGTGTGGAAGAGAGAGCAGAAAGTGGGAGGTGGGTAAAGGTGTTCATGAGAGAGTGGCTTTAATAGGGAGCCTGGCAGACATATAACCTTGGTAAGGAAATGAAATGGGAATTTTGGAGTTCCTTGCCTATACGCCAATATGCTAATGCACCAACAAATTTAGTGTACCCCAGATTCTTGTCTTATTAATTTAAAGAATTAAAGTCCATAGACAGAGGATAAGGTTTAGATAGACTTTATTAGATTAAGAGAAGGAAAGAGAAGAAAGTATAGAGAGCTCCTGCCACATGGAGGGCAGGAGGAGGTAGAGAGCTCATGTGGGGGTCTCTGGCTGGGCTGAGACAAGGGAAGCTTATCTGAACCTGGAAGTTCAGGAACCATCCAAGAGAGCTTGTTCCCTAGTACACATATAGTTATAACCTTGCTGCGGTGGGCTTCCCCTTCAGGCTCAGGTGAGCATGAGAGATAGCTGATTGGTCTGGGCTAGAGGCTGGTTCCGGAAGAGGCCAGCCATGACACCAGGTTCTGGGGGCTGAAGTTGACCAACCACAATGTCATGATTGGATTTAAATTCTAGGAAAGGGGACCTTACTCCCAGGAGGGGCTCAGGTTGTTTGTGAAAAGACAGATCTAGGGAAGTCCTTTAGGCAAAAGAAGTCAGATCATCCTTTGCTCTTCAGCAAAGTGGAGATTGCCTTTACTTTCGAGGGCCCAATCACCCTAACTGCCTCAGAAATAGACAAGGCCATGACAAGGATGAGCATTACTGAGAACTGGGAGCTCGCTGGGTCAGAAGTTTTGAGGTTTGCAGAAAGCTTTGACTATTCCACTATAAGATAAGCACATCCGATCTATGCCTCAGACACTCTCAGTTTTTCTATGACAAGCTTTAGAGGAGAGAAGGTCACAAGTAAGGTTGGGAGTATAGTTCAGTGGTAGAGCAATTTGCTAGCATAGCCCAGGTTTAATCTCCAGCACCACTGTTGTAGTTGCCTTTGTGTTGTTTGGACAAAGCACCAGACCAAAAGCAGCTGAAGGGAGGAAAGGGTTTAATTTGGCCTACAGGCTCAAGGGAAAGCTTAATGATGTCAGGGAAAAACATGGTTTGAATAGAGGCTGGACATCACCTCCTTGCCACAGCAGGAGGAAAACAGCAACAGGAGATTAAGCCAAACTCTGGTAAGGGGTAAAGCTGTTCATGACACCTCAAAGCCCACCCTCAACAACACACCTCCTCTGGCCAGGCTCTACCTCCCAAATTGCTACCAGCTAAGGACCATGCATTCAAACACTTGAGTTTATGGGAGACATCTGATTCAAACCACAACCACAGACACATACACACGAGAGAGAGAGAGAGAGAGAGAGAGAGAGAGAGAGAGAGAGAGAGAGGGAGGGAGGGACTGAGAACCAAAGAAAACATGAGTCACAAAAAGCCAGGCATGGTAGCGCATGTTTCAATCCCAGCACTTGGGAGGCAGAGGTAGAAAGGACATGAGTTTGAGGCTACTTTGAGACTACATAGTGAATTCCAGGTCAGCAAGACCTTACCTCAAAAAAAATAATAATCACATAGAACATAGCCAATTATAGTTTGATAACAGTGTTTTCAGCAACACATGGCAAGATTTAAACACTTCTGGAATGGTCTATGCCATTTCCAAACACCAAGAAAAATGTTAATATTATGAATTATAACTGCTGGAAAATTGGGCTCAGGTGAATGAAGATAAAATTGTTAATATCTAGACCAGCTACTCTGCATTTGGAGTTTTGTCAGATAGCTATTGTGTTCCTTTTGTCTATATGTTCTAGATTTCAGAATTTCATGGACTGATAAGATTTGTAAAAAGTAATAATAAAAATAAAAACCTTTTGGCTATGGATGACCTTGCCAACTGTTTGTCAAATTAATAGGAGAAACCTCACCATGAACTATCACATAATGCCAAATTGTATGAGGACATGGTCCTTTTAAGAGATTCAACAGTTTTAGGTTAGTATATGTGTGCATATTTGCATATACACAGATGTTCTTTTCCTTATTTTGCTATGAATCTATGTAAACTTCAGTTGTATTAGGACTGTGTTGGAAGCACCTAGCTTGCTTTTATGAGGACCTAGATAATAACCTACTTAATATTATTATCAGCAATAATAAGGAACTTAAAGGTCCCCAAAGGACCATGTGATCACTGAGATTCAAGTATTCCACCCATGTCCTCAAACTTTAAAAATCCTGCACATATCTATATCCCTCCCCATGCTGCCTTAGATGGAGTAGGTAACTTGACCAGACATCACCAGCTGAGACAGTTTCCTGGCTGGCTGAGAATTTCATTACTATATCAACAGAATGTGGTTCTCTGCATGGCCTACAATAAATAGCCAGGCGTGGCAGTGCACTGTTATGATCTTAGCATTTGGAAAGCAGAGGCGAGTAGATCAGGAGTTCAAGGCCAATCTGGACTGCATAAGACCTTGCCTTAATCAATCAAACAATCAAAACAATGTGTGAGATGAATTTCATCTATCCCCATGACAATTTATAACCCTTGAAGAAAAAATGCTTTCAGGCAGTAAATTAGTGCAATTCTTGACTTACTTGAATAGTAAACCAAACCTGCAAGCACAGTAAAGAAGATTAACTAGAGATAAAAGAAAAGCCAAAGGTGCTACCTACCTAAACAGTTCTAACAACTGTCAAATGTTAACGAGGTGTTCTTACTACATTACCTAAGCATGTAGGGCCCTGCTCCTAGGCAACAGAGATATAGAGTGAATCAGGCAACAAATTTGTATTCTTACAGGGAAGATTGATGAAAACAAGTATATATGCATGCAGATAGATGAAAGACGGATGATGGGAATCATGTGAAGAAAACAGAGTGAAAGGCTGGAGAACAGTTGGCAGAAGTGTTTTTAGAAATTTTGGTCAGGGAGGATCCATATTTGTAACTGGGTAACTGTTTTGCATAAGCTCTTTGAAATCTAGTTTTAGTGTTTTGTTCTTGGTGTTTTGAGACAGAATCTATGAATTTTGAGCTTGGAACTTGCTGTAGTATTTCTGCCTCTGCCTTCCAGGTTAGTTTTATCATTCATTTTTCCACCTGTGGCAACTTAGGGATCCCTAGTGTAAATAACTTACCCAAATGTTGCAGTGCTTGAATTCAAACCCATTTCTTGAAACCACTATGCTGTGTGAAGAAATGAATAACCAAAATATATTTTAATGGAAATATTTATTTGAAGCCAGTCATTTTTTCTTTATACAACTGCTAATCCATGTTATACCTATTCCATGTGTTTTCTTCCATTTGGACATTTCACTGTAAATCAGCACTTGTCTTAGAGGAGAGCTGAGGAAAAGCTCAGGGCTGCCAAGCTAAAATGGACTGCATGCTTATTCATTAAAACATCAGTTCAGTGAGACTGGAAGCAGAAACCATGTCATTAAATGGCTTTTAAGTAGCCTGTGGCTTTAATTCCTTTCTGTTCTCTTTGCTTTCACTTAGTACTAATAATAGAGAGTTTGTTATTTTGCTTGTGGATCTGCAATTTCTTTCTGTGGCTTGTATTGAAACACTTATGAGCTAAAGTCTGTTTGTACTCTAATGACCTAAGATGCTGAGCAGAGAAAGCCCAGTTGCAGGTCTCTGTTTTAGGACACTCAGCCACTCTTCCCACACGTGATGGGCCATCTTGGGTGGAGATAGTTTGCTTAGTACTTTGCTTGGTATGAGGCAAATGAGTCAGCACGTTCAGTGTTCTTTGGAGATCTACAATTAATTATTTAATTATAATGATAATGGCTCCAAAAGGTGAAAATTTAGAAGTATATAAGAATTATTTTCTGTGCATTTTTATCTAAATTGGTCCTATATGGTACATGCTAAAAATGACCTATTGAGTTACAATTCAGATGATCTGAGAATAACTTTAACATCGGCAAATGTTAGCTGACAGAAAAATAGCACCCTGTTTATACTTATTGTATAAACTATCATATCATATAGAAACTGTGTTGGTTTTATTTTCTACAAACATTGATTACTTGGGGCCATTTCATATTATCATGCTTATCCCTTCCAGCAACTTTGGTTCTCAATGAGTATTTTTTTAAATATACTTTTGTTGTTGTTGTTTTGTTTTTTTTGAGGTAGGGTCTCCCTCTAGCCCAGGCTGACCTGGAATTCACTCTGTATTCTCACCGTGGCCTCGAGCTCACAGCAGTCCTCCTACCTATGCCTCCTGAGTGCTGGGATTAAAGGCGTGTGCCACCACACTCAGCCATTAAATATACTTTTCTTTTTTGAGAGAGAGAGAAAGAGGGAGGGGGAGAGAGAGAGAAAATGGGAGTGCCAGAGCCTTTCAGCCCCTGTGAACTAACATCAGATGCATGCGTTCCCTTTTGGGCATGCATGTCATTGCATGCTTGCGTTAGTGTTAACCCCTGGCGCTCAGTGGGATCTGGAGAATTTGAACAGGAGTTCTTAAGCTTCACAGTCAAGCGCCTTAACCGCTAAGCCATCTCTCCAGTCCTAAATATACATTTTAAAAAAATTTTGTTTATTTGAAAAGGAGGCGGGGGGAGACAGAGAGAAAGAATGGGCACTCCAGGGCCTCCAGCCACTGCAAATGAACTTCAGACACATGCGCCATCTTGTGCATCTGGATTTATGTGAGTACTGGGAAGTTGAACTTGGGTCCTTTGGCTTTGTAGACAAGTGCCTCACCTGCTAAGTCATCTCTCCATCCCTAAAAATATTTTTTATATTTTATTTATTTATGTATGTGTGTGAGAGAGAAGCAGGGAGAGGGAGGGAGAGAGAGAGAGAGAGAGGGAGGAAGAGAATTGGTATGCCAGGGCCTTCAGCCACTACAAACAAACTCCAGTTGTTTGTGCCACCTTCAGCATCTGGCTTTATGTGGGTCCTGGGAATTGAACCTGGGTCCTTTGGCCTTGCAGGAAAGCACCTTAACTGCTAAGCCATCTCTCCAGCCCAAGTTTTTTTTTTTTTTAATATGGTTTTTCAGGTAGGAGCTTCATGTTATCCCTAAAGTAATGAAGACATACTCTACTTTTTCATCTTTAAGACAGTGTGTTCAAATACAAAAGAGGAAATTCTCCAATGTAACTTCCCCTTTATGGTTTTTATCCTCATTCTCTAGAAGTTTGCATCTTCTCCTTTTTTCCATTCTGTTTGTCTAAGAGAAGAACATCCTATGTTGTGATTTGAGAGTAAAATGTTTGCAGTAGACTTATATGCTTTAATACTTAATTCCCGGTTGGTGGTGCTGTTCTAGGAGACAACTTTAGGGGTGGAGCCTTTTTAGAGGAAGTGTGTCACTGAGGTTTTGTCACTGGGCCCCACTGCCGGGTCCCTTTTTCTGCTTTCTGCTGTGAAGATGCCAGTTCCCACTCCTGCCATGCTTACCTGTTGCTATGGACTTCCCCTGGAAACCTAAGCTGAAAATAAACCATTTCCTTCTCAGTGCTGCTCCTCAGGTGTTTTGTCCCAACAATGAGAAAGTAACTGCTACATTCTGCTTATATTGTAAATGAAGACAGTAGAAGGCTACCTTACACAAAAGGTTATAAAATCCCAAGTGTGTACCATTCTTTCTAAGGCATTGGTTGCAATAGCTCTTTCATGAAAAATAGAAGAGTATGAGCTGGAGAGATGGCTCACTGGTTAAAGGCACTTGCTTACAAAGCCTTTCAGCCTGGGTTCAATTCCCTAGGACCTGTGCAAAGCCAGATGCCAAAGTATCACATGCATCTCTGTCTGAGGTCACTAGACTCACTGCTGCAGAGTCCCCATCTGACGTCACTGCTTCAGAGTCTCCATCCGACGTCACTGCTGCATAGTCCCCATCCGACGTCACTGCTGCAGAGTCCCCATCTGATGTCACTGCTTCAGGACCTTAAGTGAGGCAGAACATCCTGACAAGGAGGCGTGGTGGAGCAAAGCTCCTTACTTTGGGATCGCTAGGAAGATGGATGGTGGTAAAGTGCTTGCTGTGCAAATGTGTGGATCCGAGTTTAGATCCCTAGAAGCCATGTGAAGTTGGACTCTGGAATCCCAGCTTGCCTGTGGCAAGACGTGTGATAGAGGCAGGAGACTCTCCTTGATGCTTGCTGACCTGCTAGCCTGGCCAGTGCAATGGTGAACAGTGGGCGAGGACTGACCTGAAATTGTTTTCCAAGCTCAACACATGTGTCATGGCACATGTACTTCCATACCCACACATGTGAACACACACACTGGGAGGGAGGGGGAGGATGGAGGGGGAAGGGCCAGTCTTTCAAGGGTTTGCCTGCAAGGACCAGCTTCCTCTAGCTTAGCTCACACTAGTGCCATCAGCTGGGGTCTGACTCTTCCACACAAGCCTTGGGAGGATATTCCCCGTGCAAAGTGGCATACTAAAGAACTCTCATCATATCCTTGCTCTTGTTTCTTATGCTGTTTGTAGCCATTGGTGTGGCGAGACAATCCCTGATCTTCGGCATGGGAAGAGCCTAACCTGAAAAACTGAACATGGGAGTGAGCACTGATAAGGACCCATGTTCTGTGTAGACACTCAGCCCTGACGAGTTCTGAGCGTCTACTGGTGGGTACGTAGAGGCTGTTAATGTGGGACTAGGAGGAAGGTCTGAGGAGGTAACCTAGCATCCCAGTGGAAGGTCAGTGCAGTAAGGTGAATGTGGTGTTTATGAGCCACCTGGCCGCTGGCAGTCTTACTTTCTAAGCTTCCAAATGCTTGAGTTTGAATTGCGTAATGTTATCAGTTTCTCAACTTTACAGTGAAAGCTAAATAAAATTATGTTTAGAAGCACTCAACTCAGAAGACATTGTCAGTTTGAGTAAATGATTGCTCCTACTGTGGATTAGTGGACTGGTAGTGGTGTTCCTTGCCGGTCTGCTCTGTCACAACGGGAGTTCAGATGAAGTGAGGAAGGAACATTCAGATTAAAGACAAGTCTGGGTACTACATCTCGAGGGATCTTTAAAAAAAATTTTTTTTGTTATTTTTATATATTTATTTGAGAGTGACAGACAGAGAGAGAAAGAGGCTGATAGCGAGAGGAAGAGAGAGTGGGCACGCCAGGGCCTCCAGCCACTGCAAACGAACTCCAGACACGTGCGCCCCCTTGTGCATCTGGCTAACGTGGTTCCTGGGGAATCGAGCCTCGAACCAGGGCCCTTAGGCTTCACAGGCAAGCGCTTAACCACTAAGCCATCTCTCCAGCCCCTCGAGGGGTCTTTTAATGGTTCACACTGACATACTGTTTCACCCCACCTCCAACATTTTAGTCTCCACCTACAGACCAGAAAACACTCCTGCTTGAAGCTGTGTTACTGGTCAAGCAGTTTACTGAGAGCAAGCCATTATGGGGGGTGGGGGTTTGTCCTGGTTTTACTTGGAGGTAATGGGAGAGGACATAGATAAACTGTTTGCCAAGCTTAGGGGATGTGATTGGAATTGGCATGCAGTGCCCCAGTGCAGCAGCATTCATCAGGTAGACATCCATGCAGCTCTGTGGTCTGTGGTGCTCAGTTAGCATTAGGTGATGCAACTCAAGCACCGTCTAATGACTTGATAGAGAGAAGCAGCTACCTAGTAGTCCTGCATTTTAGATATTTCGATGACAGGTGATACATTGAAAGGCTATGAGACCCAGTGGGACTGCCCAGGCAGTTGGCTTAGTGTGGCTGGAGGAAGCAAGAATGCCAAGGTCTGTTCCCGGTGTCCTTCAGTGTCAGGATTGGGGAGAGAAGGGGAGAGGTGGGCAGGTCTAAGAAGGTGAGATCAGACAGGAAGGTAGCATGAAAGCCAAATGAAGAGTGCTGCCAGTTGAAAGGAGAAATTTGTGCTGTTGGAATGTTTATAAACCGAGAGGATATTTTGCTTCTGTTTTGGTCTCTCATCTCCTTTTGCCCTTTGATTTAAGTCCTCCTGTGTGAGAGATGGTATAGGAGAGTGGTTCAGGGTGTGATCCTAGAGATGCCTCCCTGGGCTTTAACCCTAGAGTGACTGCTGTGTAACTAGGTTAGTGACAGTGGGAGCCCTTTGGGGCTGGCTCTTGTGTTTTTACTGTTCTTGTTTTTGTCATAAAATGTTTCAGGTTAAGCTGGTACATCTCTTGGTTGCCCCATACCCCCTCACCCCAGTCCTGGAATCAACCACTTCTCTAAGCAGAATGCCACTGTCCAGGTTACATGTACTTGTGGACTTTTTCATTGATAGAATTAGGAAGTAACTTTACATTTTAGGAAATATGTTAAAATTTTGAAAAATATTTTATTTTTATTTATTTATTTATTAGAGGGGTGGGGGAAGGGAGAGAATGGGCATGCCTGGGCCTCTAGCCACTGAAAGCAAACTCCAGATGCATGGACCACCATGTGCATCTGGCTTACGTAGGTTCTGGGGAAACGAGCCTAGGTCCTTAGGCTTTGCAGGCAAGCACCTTAACTACTATGCCATCTTTCCAGCCCAGAAAATACATTAACTTTTTAATTAACATAATTTATTTGTTTGGTACAGTTTGATAGATGTATTCATTATGTGATGATCATACCATGGTAGGTAATATATCCAATATTGTAAACATTTGTTGTGTTAGGAGCATACAAGACCTATTAGCTATTTTGAAGTATACAATTTAGTTTTGAAAATTATCTTGCTATGTTTTAGGATATTAGAAGTAAAATTTTTGTTTAAAACACAAAGTTTATCATAGTATTTATATGTATATATTTATGTACATGAAGCATAGTCTCAAAATAATGTCATTAACAAGGCTATTGAAAGATTAACATCTTTGCCCAAAAACACATTCCACAAAGAATATATATTCAAAATATGGTTCTAAAGTCACTTACAAGATTTTTTTAAAAATTCTGGTTATATCATCAATTTGGTATCTAATCCATTTATTTCAAATAATTTCAAGCTTACTTTTTTCTTCAGTTTTTTTTTTTTTTTTATGTTTACGGCATTCACATTCTTTCTAAAGGGATATTCAGGGAAGTGTGATTTCCTAGCTCATCTTATTTTCTTGCTCTCTGGGAAACCATTTTCATTTCGTTTTAGTTTTTCCTTCTGGTGTTCATTTTGCAAATACAAGCAAATATGTGGAGTGCTGTGGTCCAGGTTTTCCTGAAGTGTTTATTCCTGTTTCTCAATCATGTTTCTTGGAGTACTTCTCTTTCCATAGTGATATTTTTCCTTCCACCATGCAATGTCTCTGCTTGGGAGCTAGATTAGAATCTTCTCCATGCAGTTCTTCCTTTGAATGGGAAGTTTTTATCCAGCTATGCTGTTTGCACAAGAGTAGTGTGAGTGTATTCCCCTTGATGTGCCTCTCCACGGGTGGAGCTGGAGCCTGAGCTGACGGCTGGCCGTAAACTCTTGGTGCTCCAGCAGCTTGAGGGAAGTGATGAGCTGGGCTGGGGGCGGGGCGGGGGGGGGGGAGGGTGGACAGAAAGTGTGTTGGGGCTAGAGAAGAAGGCTTCAGCTAACCTCAGTTAAAGTGTATTTTCACCAAATATTAAGGGTTGCAGAGTCACGTCTAGTCCATATGGAAATGTTTCTTAGATTCTGACTTTGTTTTTTTCTCAGAATGAGCAAATTTGTGTTTCTCTGTACTTGTTAGGAAGTTGAATAGAGGAAGGTTGGGTGATCTTATCATGTGTTCCTCCAGGGTCCCAGTGCCCTTCCTGTCTAAGGTCTCTTCTACTTAGGGGCTATCAGTAAATGTCCTCTGAAGTGTTCACTTACTACTTTTTATTTACCTTGGAGTTTGAAGAATGGGATTGTAGTTACGTTTTTTATTATACTGTAGCCTGTTTCCTTCCAACTTTATTAATCTTAGTCATAAATTAGCAAATGTCCTGTCATTCTGCCATTTTTCCCTAAAGCTCTACTTCCAGCTTTAATTTTAAAAAACATGTTTCCAATTATGACTAGCTGTAAACATTGGAGTTGAATCTCAGAAATGTGTCTAACTATTGGATTGAATTTGGGTAAGTTATTCAACCTGTCTAGCACTATGAATAGTAGACCTTAATAAATACTGGCCTCCTTTTCACTTTTCCCATCCTCTTATGGATATTTTATAATCATTTTTTAATTATGCCATGTAATATATGAGCATATTTTGAAAAGCACATTGGAAAAAGACATTCTTGTACTCCTGTGTCGTAGCTTCCCACCCTAGAGAACATTATTCACATTTTTTGACATCTCTTTAATCTTCTGGAGGTATTTTATGCTTACTGACATGTGTGCAAGAATGCGTGTCATGTGCATGCATACCTGTACAAGGAACATGTCATTTATCTGTAATAGTTGCCCACTATGGACACTTACACTGTTTCTATCTTTTGCTGTTATCAACAATGCTGTAGTAAATATCGTTACATGCATTCATCTTTAGGCTCACCTGGGATTATATCTGTAGAATAAATTACTAGATTTCTAATCCAAGGATTGAAGGTATTATTTTTTGGGTGGGGGGTGTTAGGGAGTGAATCCAGTACCTTGTGCATGCTAAGCATGTGCTTATCCCCCGAGCTACTTTCCTTACCTTCACCTCCTTTTTGATGTTTACTAACTCCTTCACATAAAATGTGTATCAGTTTTCAATGTTTTCAACCATATACAAGTATCCCTAACTTTACTAGACCTTCCCCAGCTAATACTATCTGAATATCATCTTCACTAACCTAGTAGGGGAAAAATAGTATTTCGTTACAGGTTTTTGTTTGTGAGCTAGGGTCTCACTCCAATTCAGGCTGATGTGGAACTCACTCTGTAGTCACAGATTGGTCTCAAACTCACATCAGTCCACCTACCTCTGCCTCCCAAATGCTGGGATTAAAGGTGTGCCATCATGCCAGGCTCATTACAGTTTTATGTGTATTTCCTTGATAGGATTGTCCTCATAAGTTCAAAAGTCATGGATGTTCTCTTTCCTTGTCTGAGCCACTCCTCTGCTCATTCTCATCTTCTCACTCAGTATTTTCATGGATTTATTGAAGGCTTTAGTATTGAAAACATAACCATTTACCTGCTGGGTATTGCAGTTACTTTTTCTCATTTCATTATTTATACTTTTACTTTAAGGGGAGTTTTTTTGTAATTTATTTAAATCATGGTTGGGCATGGTGGTACATGCCTGTAATCCCTACATTAGGGAAGACAAGGTGGAAAGTTCCACAGTTCCAGGCCAGCCTGAGCTACAATAGCAAGAACCTGTCTGAACAGACAAACAGATCACCTAATGTTTTAAAAGTTTGATGACATTAATCAATTTTATGGCTTCTGCTTTATGTCATATTTAACTATTTAAAAGTTTTTATTTACGTGGGTAAGTGTGTACACCAGGGTCGATTGCTGCTAAAAACAAATGCTTGTCTAGCTTTACGTGGATGGCTGAGGAACTGAACCCCAGCTAGTAGGCTTGCAAGCAAGCACCTTTAACTGCTGAGCCATCCACCCCATCCCCAGTGTCACATTCAGAAAGGCATTTCTGAATCTGAGGCAGCGCACACACACAAACACACACAGAGAGACACAGACACACACACACACACACACACACACACACACACACACACACACACCGACACGAGTTATAGTATGTCATTTGTCTCATGAGGAGTTTACTTTTGTGCTTAATCTGTACGTTTGTTTCACATGACCATCCTTTACTCACTGCAAATGTATCTTGGCATAGAGTGATAATTCACTCTAAGAGATCCAAGTTTATTTTTGTTCCAACATTATTTTCCCATTAATAAGAAATACAAACTCCGACATTTTGGCAGCTTCATTTCTCCTTTGTGTTTAGATCTACTACTTAGACAAACTTGTAAAACTTCTGTCACCTAGAAATTTTGTACAGTTGTTTCTCTCTTTTTTTTCATTCATAGATGACATTTAATTGTGATTTTCTGATTATCAGTAAGTCATTATTTTAGCAAAGTTCACTCCTCTAGAATAAATCCAAAAGAATGTTTGTTTATATGAATTCTATGTCCAACTGAATTGTTTATATGTGAAGTTAAAATGAAGAAGAAAAGAGTAGCTTTGGAGGTTTAGAAAAAATATCACCTACTCATCTATCAGAAAAATTAACAAAATAAAATGTGAATCTGAGAAAGGGAGATGTATGGATGTAAGAAGTTATGGTAAATAATAACGCCCGTGAGATTCATGCATAATGAAAACAATTTCTAATATTGTGACCATGACATTTTATGCAGTTTTTAAAACATTTGTAAAAATCTGCAAAACTCCAAAACAGTTCTAGGTGATTTTAATAGTCTTTTACTGGTAGTAGAATTCCCTGCTCTTCTTCCACATCAGTCCTGTCACCTCCACTCTGTTGTAGGCGCCCAGGCCTTTGGCTGCTTTCTCTACTGGTCACTAGCACTGTCCCTTGATCTCATTAGCTACCACTCTGTCCATGCCACTACATTCCTTATCAGCGGTTTTAGTCCTCACATCCTTTCCTGCCATCAGTTTTATTACCCTCATTCCAGTAACGACTGCCTTGCTACTTTGTTGCTGCGCTTAATGGCAGGTTGCATCAACAGCTGCTTTGTCAGTAGCCCGTGTTGTCATCTGAGTGCTGCCCAAGCAAGCACAACCAGAAAAATGAGAGCCACAAAAAATTCACAATCACCAAACCCAGCGGAAGTCTCAGAACCCACTAGGCTTCTTCAGTTAATTCAGTTCTCCTTACTACAAAGGCGCCTTCAAGACGCACATGCTGTCTGTGGACTTCTGTGGCCTTTCCTCACTCTTAGAAGGCGATCTCCTCCTCCACCGCTCTGGGAAAGTGAGAACCATCAGTGCACACGCCTTCTACCCCTTGTCCTGGGCTCTCTCCCTTTCTGCTGTTGCCGGAGAGACGTCTTTAAAGCTCCCAGATCACAGCTCTGGGTCTTCTCATTTTCTACCTTCCCAGGAACTCCTTACCTTCCTTCTCTCTCCCTCTCTCTCACCTGCATCTGCGCACAGAGCTTTCCACTGGCATTACACACATGCAAGTCTCTCCTTCTCGAAGCAGCAAGTACGGGGATGGGGGGGGGGGGCAGGATGTCCTCATCTCCACTCTTTGTGCCCGCTGCTGGGATGGCCTCTTCAAAGCCAGCACCCTCAGGTGTGTGGTCCTCTGTGGCTGCTGGACTTTCACCTCTAGAGAATTTTCACATCTGGTCACATAGAAGCTGGGATAAAGTGACCAAGCTTGAAGAGGAGTGAAGACAGAAACACAGAAAAGTCAGTGAGCAAAGGAAGGAAAAAGAAGAAAGCACTTAAAGCAAAAGGGAGAAATAAATTCAAATATTCGGGGTTACAGTAACTATAATGTGTCAGGTTCAATTTCAAACAGACTTAAGATGCCTGCTTGCTTTCCTGTTGTCCCCCCAATGCCACCCAGAGATGTGGTCTTGTCATGGTACAGACCTAAAACAAAACCTAAGATGCAGATGAGCGGTAAGTGCTTGAGGATACAGCAGACAGATCCAAACCAGGAGCAGCAGTATTGGCACTCGAATAAGCACAAGGCAGCATGGTTACGCTGGAGTGAAAGAGAAGGCTCCCGCTAAGAACGTGCGGGCTGCCAACACGGAGTCACTGGAGCATGCAACCGTGACCTTGACTTCCTTACCCAGTACCCACACCCCAAAACTAACTAAAAGAAACATGGAGAATTAAATTTACCCTTATTACAACCGGTGGGTTTGGGCCTATTTCCACCATCTGTCGGGGTTCCTAGTAGCCCCTTCTGGTTTGATGGTGCATTGGATAGCTCACAGGGCTCAACGGGCTTTGCTTCACAGCTGAGATTTGCTATGGCAAGAGGGGACAACAGGAGCAGTGCTGGGATGCCAGCAGTGTCCTGGCCCAGGAGGTCCTACCCGCCACAGAGGCTCAGGGTTGCTGTGGTGTGTGTGTGCTGTGGGGAGTGTGCACACATGCCAAGCACACGCAGAGAGGTCAGAGGACGGTGGCGCTGGTCCTCCCCTTCCATCTTGTTTGAGTCAGGGTCTCTCTTGTCCTTTGCCACTGGGGATGCTGGGCTAGCTGCTCATGAGCTTTGGGCTTCTTCTGAATCAGCTCATGGCTGCTGTAGGCAGAAGCATTGGATCACAGTCACCTGCGCCATTTTGTGTCTACCTTTGTGTAGGTGCTGGGGATCCAGTCTCTGATGGCATGCCTGCAGAGCAGGTGTTTGACCACTTAGCAATCTCCCCAGCCCTCGGCTCATGGTTTTTACTGAAGACAGTCTGTGTGCCTGAACACCCAGAGTAAAGGTATGTATTCACATCAACCCCAATGTTTACACAGTTTAGGTACAGTGAGCCATGCTTATTATTAGGAAAGGTCTTGGCCTGTCACCAGTTACCCAGGATCAAACTTACTAGTAGGCTTTAAAGATAGAAGTGTTATTTTTCCAGTCGGTTCTGGAAGAGACTGGAAAATTGAACTTTTAGATCATATCCAAATGATGACTCTTACAACTAGTATATGTATGTATGTTACATTTTGGTGTGAATGAGTGTCTCCACTAGTGAAATTCCTGAGTCTTGGGAGATATGTTTTCACTTTTACTGGATAATATTTCACTAAATGGATATGAATTAACATTAATGCTAGCAGTATATTAAATATTATATTGCTGAAATGTGCACTAAAATATGTAATATTGTTGTTATACTTAATTTTTTTGTTGCTCTGATAAGGCAAAGGATTGTCAGTTTAATTTTATTTTCCCTGATTACCAGTACAATTTAAAATGTTTTAAGTTGGGCTGGAGAAATTGTTTAGTGGTTAAGGTACTTGCCTAAAAAACCTAAAGACCCGGGTTTGATTCCCCAGTACCCATGTAAGTCAGATGCAAATGGTAGCACATGCATCTGGAGTTGGGTTAGGGTCTGAAGTTCGTTTGCAGTGGCTAGATACCCTAGTGCACCCATTTATATTCTTATTCTCTCTGTCTCTGTCTCTCTCTCTCTCTCTTTCTCTCTCTCTCTCCCTCCCTCCCTCCCTACCTCCCTCCCTCCATCCATCCATCCCTCTTTCTTAAAACTTAAAAATTTTTAAATGTTTTAAGTTTATGCCTACTTAAATTCACAAGGGAAATGCTTATCCATATCTAATGTGAATTTTCTGTATATATTGCTTTTCTTTACTCTGCTAACTAACTTACCACCAAAAGAGTTTGTGTGTGGGGGTGCACATGCTCATGGATGTTCATGGAGGCCAGAGGTTGATGTTGGGTATCTTCTTCTATTGCTCTCCAGTTTAGTTTTTGGGGTAAAGGCTCATATTGATCCTGGAGCTCACCAATTGAGCTTAGTTGGCTAGCCAGCAAGGCACAGGGACCCTCCTGTCTCAACCCCCCAGTGCTGGGATTACAGGATGTGCTGCTGTGTCCAGCTTTTGTGTGGGTGCTGTGGATCTGAACTCGGGCCTTGTGCTTGCATGGGAGCACTTTATCCACTCAGTCATCTTTACAGCCCCTGAAAAGTTTTTTAAAACTTTTTGAGCTTTATTGGTCATAGAGGTCAAAAATGGTTTCTCATATTTATTTCAGTTGGTGCAACTTCTTTATGCTCAACATTCGTTTATCCTTTCTGGGAATCCTTTTCATAGCTTTTATCTATTTTGCTGTATTTTTTCTTTCTGACATTTACTGTCAACCTTCCCATGTAGACACCATTTTTAACTAGAATTTGGCTATCTTGCCAATATATCTTTCAAATGCTAGGTATAATCTTTCACGCTTATTAAAATTATGGACGTCATTGGATTTGTTTTTGCAATGTTACTTTCTGATTTCTGTCATCTACTGTGCCTTTATATTCCTGACTGGTCTGCATCTTTTTCTGCTTTTTATTGTTATAGGTTCATTTTCCTTTTTTGCTCTTTTTCTTACTTCTATTAATGTGGAATTTGTATATTCAGTTTCTATACTTTTATTGGTGATCCTTCAAGTTTAATAAGTATTTAAATGTAAAGGAATTTCTTCTTTGACACAAATGCAAATATTTATTGATTCTTCCTTTTGTTAGACATTATTTTAGGCTTTGAGACTCATCCTTGTAGAGGAAATTTCCTAGAGTTGAATAATAACAAAGAAATGAACAATAAGGGAGGTGTGTATTGACTAACTTTTAAGTAAGTTTAGTTTTCTGGAGACTCACATAGCTATGTGTTACTCAGGAAACATAGGTCAGTACGGGGATAAGTGAGAGGGGACGTCTCTAGATGAAGCGTTTGCTGTGAGTCTAGAGAGAAGTAAGCAAACAGAAGGTCCTGTGGCACAATTACTAGCTTCAGGAGAAAGCTGAAACTTAATGAGAAGAGGGAGGCTGAGGAGGTGGCTCTGGAGTGTGGGGAAGCCCTTGCTGAGCATTTATGAGCCTCAAGACTCCATCCCCACTACTTTCCAAAAACTCGGCAAGGAGCATGTATTTATCACATTGTTTAGAAATTCCGCACCTTGATATTCAATAGGAGAAATGAAAATGCATGTTCACACAAGTATGAAAATGAAAATTATGTCCACAGAAATGTTAATAGATGCTTTATTCCTAACAGTAAGAAGCTAGACTGTTAGGCATGGTGGTGCACAACTTTAATCCTGGTACTTGAGAGGTAGAAACAGGAGAATCAGGAGTTTGAGGTCATCGTCAGCTACATAGTGAGCTTGAGGCCAGCCTGGGTTACATGAGATCCCATCTTCAAAATACTGCAAGAAAAAAAATCTCTTGAGTGCTAGATATGTGGCTTAGTTTTAGAGCACTTGCCCAGTATCCTAAGGCCCTGGATTAGATTCCTAGCCTTAGGGGGAAATATTGAAATCTATCCCACCCACTTGTGGAATGGAGAAGCAAATTTTCATAGTACAGTATTATTACATACATGGGGCAATATTATTGAGTAGTAGAAATAATGAATCAATAATACATGCAAGATGAAGCAATCATGCTAAATAAAAGAAACCAGATACAAAGGAGCATTTATAACATGAATTATATGTAACATTCCAGAAAGGACAGAAATATGAAAACAAAAAGCGGATCTGTGATAGAAAAGAATTGACAAAAAGGGGACAAGGGGCTTTTCAAGATGATGAAAATGTATGTATTAATTGTGTTTCCTAAGTGAGCGTCACCTTTGCATTATTGTTGTGTATTTAAGCTTGGAAATTTTCATTATATATTAATCACTTGACAGTGAAACTGATGAAAGGAACATTTAATAAAATTTATAATCTACTACATGGCTACGAGTGAGTTAGTACTCATGATTCATAACGAAGTAAACACAGAATGCTTTTTAAGAATTATTTATTTATTTATTAGAGACACAGAGAAAGAGAGGGAGGGAGAGACAGAGAATGGGAGCACCAGGGCCACCAGCTACTGCAAACGAACTCCAGACCCGTGTACCACCATGTACATCTGGCTTACGTGGAGTAGAACCTGGGTTCTTAGGCTTCACAGGCAAGTGCCTTAACTTCTAAGCCATCTCTCCAGCCCCTGAGAACACTTTTTAACTGAAAATTATATTATCTTACATTAGGATGATGGGGCAGAACATGGGGGTGGCTAAAAGTTCTTAATTCTAATTGATTGCAACAGAATGTTAAAAAACAGTGCAAGACTGATCAATCAACTATGGAAGCATTTTGTTTAGAAATGTCTCGTGTTGTTAAGAAGAACAATCTAAAGAGAACGCCTCTGGAGTGTGGGCTTAAAATTTGAAAGGGTGACCCAGGAGCTGGGGTGGTTTTTGTTATTAATACTCTGTGAGTGATTTAAATGCCATTGTTGACTGTATATACTATTTTCATAAAATTATTTAAAAATCTGGGCAATGTTTTGCAAAAATAATAGTAGGAAGACCAAAAACACCTCATTGAGTCTGCTTAGCCGAAGGTCAAGTAGAAGGCCTCACAGGATGGAAGGTTTCCCTGGGGTGGGATCTAAGCAGAACAGGTGACCTGGATTGACCCTGTGATTCCACCAGAATGTAATTGACTGATTATGTTTCCTCTCTCTTGCAACTTCATTGAACTCAAGTGGTCCCTGCAAAAGGTATGCTATTGATTTGCTTATATTTTCTGGGGTTACATTCAAAAAGATGGTATAACTTTTCCAATAGCTACTATCTTTCTTATGAAGAAGTATTGCTCCAATACTCCTGCCACTTAATGGGCACTCCTGGGGTTTATCACTCAGTACTTAATGGGGTTCTCCTGGAGTTTGTCACTCAGTGTTTAATGGAGTATTCCCGGGTTTTTGTCACTCAGTGCTACTTCGTGTAATAAATTGTAGTATTTTTCTTGTGTAGAGTTAACTCTGCCTTCCAATTTATTTACATAATGATAATTGCTAATATATTGTTGTATAACAGTGGCTATGATTTTCTTTTCCTTGGATTCATTAATAAACACTATCAGCCACTTTTTAGAATTAGTATGCTAAGTTGATTCCTAAGATCAAGCAGAAGATGGCTTGCAATGTGAAATTACTTTCCAGGCAGATGACCATGCTGTCCGGCTTCCTGGGTTCATTAGTGCCTAGCATTGTAGCTGTCAAAGGTTTTAGTGGAAGTCTAATAGCTACCTTTTGCATTACTAAACTTAAGGCTTTTCTGTTCTAAGTTTTTAACATCAGCATCTTTCTATTTAAAATTAAGTTACATTTTGTTGAGGACTTTTAGCTCCATTGACTTTTTGTTAGTTGTGTTGTTCTGTGGTTCTGAGGATGGAACCCAGAGCCTCACGCATGCTAGGCAAGTGCTGTATCATTGAGATAATGCCCAGCACAGTTTTCCAATGCAGTCTCTCTTCAACCCAGGGCTGCTGTTTTGTTTCCCAGTCAGACTGGCCAACTAGCAATAGTAAGCTGGTGATTTTCTGCCTCTACCCCTGACAGGATGGGTTAATGCACACTTTTATGTGGGTGTTGGGGTTTAAACTATGGGCTTCTCAGGCTCTCATGCTTGTACTGCAAGCACTTTTACCCACTGAGCCATTTCCCCAGTCCTAGTTTTATAGATTTTTTAAAGAACCAAATGAAATAATTACTGGTTCGTTTCCACAATGATTTAGGTGAGGCACTTAAAACACTGATAACATACTTAGTGGGTCCATTCATGTGATAATAGTGGATGATAGTGAAGTGTACAAAGAACAATGCTTGATGCCCTAAAGGCTCAGGGTTTTGTAGGAGATCTGTTGATATTGGACAGTGTTAAGTGTCATATAAATTATTGTGTGGCATGCTGTTAGCACACAGAGGAGAAATCTGGGTCTTCCATTCTCAGCAAACATTCCACTTTGCCAGCTGTTTAAGAACTTTGACACTCACCTCTACTATTTGGAACAAAAACTCCCTGATGCACTAAAACAGGCTAGAGGAAGACATCTTTGTCTGTTGTGGTGTAATAAAGGATGCACAAAGGAGGAGAATTCCTGACAGTGACCTTGGGTTCCTTGGCTCAGCCTTGCTCTGTATGAGATGTAGCTGCTCTTTCTGTTCTCCTCTGACAGAAAGCCAAGGAGGCTTACTGAAGAGGATTAGCGTACGTTTGTATACAGAGCTCCAAGATATGGAGGGGGCCTCGGCTTGAGTCTAAGAGCCATGTGCTTCTGGAAAGCTGACCTTGACAGCGTTGCTGGGCGTCCTTTGTGTTACTCTCTTGGGCTGCCAGTTTGGTCATCTTCATCACTTTACTTCATCTGTAATTCACCTGATAAAATGTGTTTTGAATTTTTAGTTTATTTACATTATATATTTAATGTCATATAATATTTAATGTAATGTTTAATATAATATTATATTACTATTGTGTGTTTGGCTGTAAGTCTGAATTTTCCTTTTTGTTTTTCTTTGAGCCCATTTAGTTTTTTGACTGTTGTTATTGGCACTTGCTTCTTTCTCTCTTGTTTACTTCTGAGTTAATAAAATTTTTCCTAGTGTCCCATTTTAATTCCTCTCTTGGCTTCTAACCTATCTCTATATTTTCTGGCATTTTCCAGTGATTGCTCTGGAGCTCTCAGGGTGCACGCACAGTTTCTCACAGGTCACGCAGGGTTGATATTGTACCAAATTAGATGAGATGTGAGATGCTTGTGATCAGCCAGCCTCGCTGCATGTTTCCACTTGAGCTTGCATGTTGAGAGCGCAGCTTTCAGGATCTTGTTTTGCGTTAAAGCATATGCCTGTATGCACTTACCCTCATGTTAATTGTTTCCAGAGCTCTGTACTCCTTTGCATAGATTCCATTTACCCTCCAGAATCACTTCCTTCACAGTTCTTGTATTGTATGTCTGCTAGCAACAAAATTTGTTTTCTTTTCAGAAGAATATTTTCACTGGATAAGGACTTTTGAGTTGTATTTGTTTTCTTCGGACCTTTCCCTCTAACTTCAAATTCAGCCTTTCAAGCATGTGGCAGCTTGGGTCTTCCTCTTTCTCCTTCAGCTCCTGCCCACATCTGTTGACATATTGTTTGAAGATTCTTTTGCTAAAACTTATCAAATCCCACATTTCTCTGTGAGTTCATTTCCCCCAAGAAATTCTCTCATTTTTCAATCATTTCTTTAACCCTAAACTGTATCCACAGACTCCTTGAACCACTAAAACTGTCATTTTCCACTGTAGTTGAAGGTATCTACATACAGCAAAGTGGCCTAGAATTTGCCCACAGGTGGAAAATGAGAAAATGCCATTCCTCCCAACCTGGTGACATATACTTGTATTCCCAGCACTTAGGAGACTTAGGCAAGAGTACCATGAGTTCAAGTACAGCCTGGGATACATTGGGAGTCCTTATCTAAAACAAACAAACAAACAACCCAATGTAATTTCATCTTTGAAGTGTCGCTTCTCACACCCTCACTTCCTTTCAGATCTTGCTTGCTACATGCAGGTATTCAGGCCTCCAACGAACTGCCTTCAATATTTTGTCTAGAATTTATATTTTCTTATCTGCTGACAGGTTTAGTGTGATAGGAGCTATTCATCTGCCACTGGAAGCCAAGTGTCCTTACTCTTACTAACATGACGTTGAGAAATGAAACTTGGGTTATTAAGTTTCCAGGGCCTGAATATGTGCTCATATACTTTAGCCAAAGTGTGGTTGAGGGGTGCAAAAGTAATAAATATGTTGCCACGTCTGAGGGGCAGAGCTGTGGCAGCCCTGCCTTCAGGCCTATTGCTTTGTGAATTCACTTCTGGGGAAAATGGGACTATCAGATGATGCTCAGGTCCGTGCAGGCTGAGAAGATGGATGGCTGGTGGCTAAAGCCCTGGCAAGTGTGGGATGAGCTTGGTTCCCTGAATCCATGCAAAGCCAGATGCAGGAGCAGGCGTCTGACCCCGGCCCTCCAGCAGCGAGATGGGAGGTAGAAAGGGAGTGTCTCAACCCTGTGGGTCAGCCAGCCTGGCATTCACAGCAGTGAACACATGACCTGCCTCAAGATGGAAGGCAAAGACCCGCACCTGAGGTTGTCCTCTAACCTCCACAGGCATGTTGTGGTACATGTGTGCCGTGGCATGTGCATATTTTCACTCACGTGCACACATGCAAGTTTAAAAAAGCACTTTTTTTTTCCGAGGTAGGGTCTTGCCCTAGCCCAGGCTGACCTGGAATTCACTATGTAGTCTCAGGGTGGGCTCCAATTCATGGTGATCTCCTACCTCTGCCTCCCAAGTGCTGGGATTAAAGACGTGCAGCTGGCATCACAGTGCACTTGTGATATTAGAATAATTTTTAACAAATTGATATGACTTAATGTAATTGGTATCATAGTACACACTAGAGAATAGTGAGCCCTCTCTAGTCACTGTGGATAAAGTAGAGGGCATCTTCTTTGTCATTGTAGAATCTCTTTGGGGCAGTCTCACTTTCTTAGGTGTGATCAAACGGATTCAACTAAAGAGAGAGCCACAGTATGCTCTGGTAGTCAGTGGACTCCTTACCCTATCGTGCATGTGTGGTCTTCGCTTTTGGGAAGTCATTAGGCACTTTTAACTTGAGATATGGTAGAAGGAGCATGATAGGTAGGATTGGAGTGAGAAGAGGCCTTAGATAAAGATAATTCTGTGTTCATAGCTTAGCTGTTTCAGAGGGAAAGTAGGAAGTGTTTCTTTCAGCCAAGAATGACCTCACTGGTCAGCATCTTTGTCCTGGCCCAGACCTCTGCTCTGACCTCTCCAGCCCTGGTCCTGGCCATTCACTCCCTTCAGGTCTGTCTCCCATGTGCCTCATCTGTGATAACCCTCCTTCCAGTCCCTAACCCTGGATCACTTCTCTTTTTATACCAGGAACCTCTATTTAGCCCTTCATTGTCATAAGTTTATCATCCCCTTGTACTTTGCTTTATTTCTGCTAAAATACAAATTCCCTGGACAGAGACTTTTGTCTACTTAATTTTCTCTTGTCCCTCTAGCATATTTTGACCTACTATGTGCATAGACCTGTCAGGTTTCTGTGGATCGAGTTAGTGAATCATTGAATCATGAGGTGAAAACAGTGGAGTTGGAAAGGCAGGCTGAAGCAAGGAGCTGCGGATTTACCTGCAGACGACTGGCTGTCAGGCCAACTTCTCTGTGCGTTGTGCCACATGGGAGCACTCTTCCCACTCAGCTGTTTTTGGGTTTGCAAATAGAAAGGTGGGGTACTTGTTCCTTTTAGCATCTGACCTGACAATTGATGAGTAGTGAAAATAATGAAAAGAAATAAATCTTAGCCAAAATAATGAAGTGGGGTATTACATAGAAAAATACTTCTTGCCTAAAAAAAAAAAAAAAAAAACAGCATGATATGACATAACATGTTGAAAGATTTGAACTTAGCAATTAAAACGGAGGCCTAATTTTGAGATGCATTCATGAATAACATGAACACAGTGAGCAAAACCATGGAGGCATAACTCCTGATTGGCTTCCACAGTGCCTGTTTCTTTTTGGTATTTATATGTTTACTTGCCCAAAACTTTGCCAGGCTAATTTCTGACTGTAATACCAAATTCAGAAATACTTCAGCCAATGAAAAGGCTTCAGTCAAAATAAAAGATCCAGTGAAGCTCCCCGCACCCTGCCTTTTTTTTTTTTTTTTTTTTTTTACTCCAGGGTGATGTATCCTACTTAAAGAGTTGGGTTACACATCTCAAATTTTAGCTCATGCTACTCTTAAAATCCTGACAGATCAGGGCAGCAAGCAGTCCTTCCTTGGGAGTCATGCATATGAGCACCAAGAGTATGTATGTGGGCCCTAACCCCTTCCATAGTTAATATGTCTAAGGGCTTCTTTGTGTTTGACACTGTATTCAGCTTTGGGACTTTCAGAGCCTTAGGGTCACAGCAGAAAGACACCATGGGCAAATGTTTAGAAAATGGTATGACAGTTCAAATAGTAAAACTTACTGCAAATAAAGGCAGTGACAGAAGGTAGGCATAATCAACTCTGCTTTTTGAAAAGGCAGCAAGCATTATGGAGCAGGAACTATTTGTACTAAATCTTAAAAGAAGGACAAAGCCAGCTGTGGTGGTGCAGACCTTTGATTCCAGTACTCAGGAGGGAGAGGTAGGAGAATCACTGAGTTTGAGGCCAGTGTGGGACTAAAGAATATGTTTTGGGTCAGCCTAGGCTAGAGTGAGACCATACCTTGAAAACAAATAAACAAATAAGGATAGACAAGTCACCATTGTGTGTGCAGCGGGTTGACACACAGAAGTACCATTTGTGGGAAATAAATAACAGCCAGTGCACTCTCAGGGACTCAGTAAAATTACGTTCTCTTGCTTGTACTGTTAATGCAACAGTCTCCAATAGGCAGGGAATATCTGTGTGGTCACCGCATCCTTCTAACATGTAAATGTAATAGTTCTCAGAATTTGGCATGACCAGAGTTACCCAGGGAACTTGCACCATGCACCCAGAATTCTTGATCAGTGTACCTGGACCAGGTCAGGAGAATTTGCATTTCTGATGGATTCCCAGGTGATGCTGGTCCAGGGACTGTGCTGTGAGAACTACTGGTTCATTGACTTGTTCCTGTGTGCCTGGCACTGTGCAGTGTGGTGGACATAGATGAGAACTACTGGTTTATTGACTTGTTCCTGTGCGCCTGGCACTGTGCAGTGTACTAAGCATAGAGTGATTACAGGAATGCATCCTGCCCCTGAAATTTGCCACTCTGGAGTTCCAGTGACAGACAAGTAAATGTTTGGTGACAGTAACAATGGGATTGATGCTACATTACTTGGAAGTCATGCTATGAGAATACACTAGGACTTATGTGGTTTGCAATGACACCAGAGTCTAAGGTTTAGTAAGAATCCTAGGAAGCCCTAATCCTGAGCTGAATTGAAACAAACCAAAAAATTACCATTTAAGGAAAATCTAAGTGGGTTGGGATACAGCTTGGTACAGTTCAGTAGAGGGTCTGCCCAGCAAGCACAGCCTTGGGTTGTGTCCTTGGCACCCCAAAGAGGGGAAAGTCATAAGTAATAACAAATAGAAAACTGATCCAAAATTATGATTTCTATAAGACTGATAGAGTCATCTTAAATGTTGCCTTAAAATCAAAATATTTTAAACAGGCTTTTGCTTATATAGACTGGGACCACACAATACTGAACTTTGCACATAAAAATTATCCTTTCCTTTGCTTATTTGTTCTTCTCATCTTTGGGTGGTTTTAAGAAAGAAGATAATGTTCTTATGTGTATCATGTGTCGTTCTATGCTCTTAAAAATTACATGCAAGAAGAGAGAGACAAGGCACAGAGAGAACGGCATGTCAGGCCTCCAGCCACTGCAAATGAACTCAGATGTGCATGTCGCTTTGTGCAGCTGGCTTCACAAGGTCCTGGGGAATCTCACTCAAGTTATTAGGTGTTCCAGGCAAGCACCTTAACCAGTGAGCCATCTCTCTGGCCCTCGTTCTATGCCTTTTAAAAAAGAACTGATGCAAGTTTTATGTGCATCAGAATGTAGACACAACATGAGAGCCAGACAACAGTGCTGCCTAGACAGCCGGCATGAGAAAGCAGGCGCTGACCCCGAGCACGACCAGCCCAGTGCATCTGTAGGCCATACTAGCCGACATTCCTGCCTCAAGTGCACACACACTCACAGCAGTGGCAGTGGACATTGGGCTGTGGAACTGGGTTGGCTCTTGGATCCTTCTAGCATGGGATAGTGAACTGAGTGAGGGGTGGGCAGGGACTGACTAGAGGTATACTTGAAGCTGAGGTGTTAGTTGGCCATGTTATATTCCTTGCCAGTATGAGGGAGGACTCAAAGTAGTACCCACATGACTGGGCCAGCCAGAGAGTCCAGTTCTTCAACTCTGGGTCATGACCCCTTGTGGGATCACTTAATGTGGGGTTTCTGTGAAGGTCTCTGAATGTACTGTGACCAAGAACGCAAAATCAAATTGTGCCAGGCACAGTGCCGCATGCCAATGACCCCAGCACTCAAGAGGCAGAGGTAGAAGGACCCTATAAGTTCAGGCCGGCAAGGGCTGTGGAGTAAGATCGTGTCTCAAGAGCAAACAGCAGACGAACGAAGTCAAATGTGCAGTGACTGTGAGGTGCTCTGGCAGCACTTGCCTGTGTTGCATCGTGTGGCTTCACAACACCAGTGTTCTGTACAACATGCAGCTGTGCAGTGTGCATTCCGTCACCATGACCCAGTCAGCCTGAAACCCCTCACCTCAGACTGCTGTGGACTGCAGTATTTTTAATAAACATACACTTCTGTGCTCACCCAAGAACACAATGACTTAATTATGTAAAACACATTATATTTTCTTAACATGTATCAAATTAGATATCTTTGGATTGTATTGTGTTTGAATATTTAATTTTAAAAATTTCTCTTTGAATTGCTGACAAGTTTCATTAAAAAAATCACTCAGTCAGGCTGAAGAGATGGCTTAGCTGTGAAGGCATTTGTCTGCAAAGCCAAAGGACCCAGGTTCAATTCCCCAGGACCCATGTTAGCCAGATGCACAAGGTGGCACATGCGTCTGGAGTTCGTTTGCAGTGGCTGGAGGCCCTGGTTTGCCCATTCTCTTTCTCTCTCTCTACCTGCCTATTTTTGTATCTCTCTTTCAAATAAATAAAAATAAAACATTTTTAAAAATGACTCAGTGAATTTTGGCTTGGGATTAGGACAGAATTTGCACCAATTTCTTTTTTAAAATATATTTTCTTCATTTATTTACTTATTTCAGAGAGAGAGAAAGAGGGGTGAAAGAGAGAGAGAATGGGCATGCCAGGGCCTCTAGCCACTGCAAACAAATTCCAGATGCATGTGCCACCTTGTGCATCTGGCTTATGTGGGTCCTGGGGAATCGAACCTGGGTCCTTTGCAGGCAAGCATCCTAATTGCTAAGCCATCTCTTCACCCCGCACCAATTTCTGAAATAACCCTAAACAAACTTCTGCTGGTTTGTACTGAGTGTTAAAGGTGAAGCATTGATGATGACAAAATCAAGACATTAATCCACTCTGAAGAAGCATTGAGAATCCTCTGAATCCTGCTGCATCAAATATTCTGCCAAGATTTAGTTTTTCTGTATAAAAATAAACAAGTATACCCATCCCGATAACATGCAAATTGTCTTTAATAAGTGATAAAGTCTTACATATATCAAAGAGTTGTTTAAAAACAATTTTGTGTGTGTGCATGCTGCTTGCACGTACCTGTGTTGCTCAGAGGACTACCTTTGTGATCCTTAGGAACACCATCCACTTTTTGTGAGACGTGGCCTCTCATTGGCCTGGAGCTTGCCATTAGGCCAGGTTAACTGGCCAGTGGGCCTGAAGAAGCCTCTGTCTTTGCCTCCCTAGCAGTGGGATTATGAGCATGTAACACCATGCCTGATGTTGCCGCATGGGATCTGGGGATCAAATTCAGGTCCTCATGCTTGCAAGGCAGCCACTTTACCAACTGAGCTACCTCCCCAGCCCTAAAACAAATTTCTGTATTTTAATATTTTATTTTTATTTATTTATTTGAGACAGAGAGAGAGTGAATATGGGTGTTCCAGGGCCTCCAGCCACTGCAAACGAACTTCAGATACATGTGTTACTTTGTGCATCTGGCTTACATGTGTCCTGGGGAATTGAATCTGGGTCCTTTGGCTTTGCATGCAAGTGCCTTCACTGCTAAGCCATCTCTCCAGCCCTAAAACCAAATTTTTATGACTTATCAGTTAAGTGCAGATTTATATACCTATAAATGTAACAGTTTCTCAGGCAAATAGGAGTCAGGAGTGGGAAAATTTTGAGGCCTGGTTTAGAAAAGCTAACTATCCTAATGAACATGTTCGTCTTGACAGTAAAGACATTGTCCACAGTTGTCTCATTAGAAGGACACAATCCTGTCATTCAACATAAAGGGTAACATTCTTTTAGGAATAATGATCTGTGAGGTATCCAGCTATCTACCCATTTATATTTTTAAATTACAACTGTGTAAACAATTTCATTTCATTTTTTAAATTTTTTCTTTGTCTTTTTTTATTAATTAGTTTTGTATTCAGCAAATACAGTCAGTTTGGTACCATTATTAGGCTCATCTGTGACCTACCCCCTCCCCTTGGCCCCTCCTTGTTGAGGTATATGGGTCATGCATTCTGGAGTTAGCCCACAGTTATGGGTAAGATAAATGTCTCTGCATATTATGACCCAACATGTGGCTCTGACATTCTTTCCGCCCCCTCTTCCGCAAAATTTCCCTGAGCCATGTTGGGTTCATTTTTGCTTCAGTGATGAGGTGTTGGGGGCCTCTGGGGCTCTGGCTCTCTGATTTGGTAGGAGTTGATTTTTCTCTGTGCTGATCTCCTTCCCCCTTGTGCTGGTATCCGGTTCATCAGGAAAACAGCACCCTTGCTTGTTTCGCCAGTTTTTCTTAGTTTCAGCCGGGGTCCTTTGAGGTATGATGGGGTGGCTCTCTCCTTAGGATCTACATCTGTCTGAAAAAGAGAAGCAGATTCTCCAATGGAGAGTAAGTTAGCACCAGGACAAAAGAGATAACCCTTACTTTTTTTTATAGAGAATTTAATAGGTGTAGGCCCTCTTGTAGCCCATGATTGATGGTAGCTTGATAATGGAGAGTGGGCTTATGTTTGGATATGGTTCTGACTTGTTTCCCAGCTTCAGCTATGGGTCACGTACCACTGAGGGGATCAGTTAGCCAAATGAAGAGTAGTTGGTTTCCCACCATGGCTGTGTGTCAGTATTGCACTTGTGTGGGCATCACAGCAGGTTATTTGCTGCTAAGTAGGTTAGACCATGAGTTACTTGGACAGATATTGGTCATTTTCCCCCAGTCACCCATGTAGCACCTTCTGGCACTAGACACGCTGACTGTCTGGGGACTGACTCTCTTCCAACTTCCAGCCATGCCATTCCATTTTACATGTCAACGACATAAGGTGTCTTAAGCAGTAGGGTCTTACCACTAACCTTTGGTGGGTCATCAAGTACTCTGACAGAAATCTATCTGTCTTTTAGGAAACCTTGTAGATCTCTCTGATCAAAAGCTTATTGTGGATGATAGCCACATTCTGGTACTGGGAGTTACAGGTCAGTGCCCACTAAGAAAAGGAGGAAAAAGATAACTAATATAAAAGAGTTAGAGAGAAGAGAGAGAGGGAGAGGGAGGGAGGGAAGATGTAGAAGATTAAGGTCAGTCTTCATCATACCGTCTCCAGTATCTTGTGGTTCAGGTGTTCCCTGTAAGGGCCTGGTTCAGCCAATTTCATTTTAAATGATGACACCCACTGGCAAAGGGAATTAAAGTCAGGAAAACCTTATAAATAGAATGCTCAAATCTTAAAATTGTATACTACAATATAGTTTCACTGACAATGTTACTGCAAACTAACAATCCTTTTACAATTAAATTTTCATCTTCAAAGATCTGGTTAATAATGACATCTTGTAACTTTTTTTCCTAGCATACATCTGTGGATGGATATACCGAGCCACACATCCAGTCTACCAAATCAAGTAGCCGACAGAACATCCCCCGGTGCAGAAACTCCATTACATCAGCAACAGATGAACAGCCTCACATTGGAAATTACCGTTTACAAAAAACAATAGGGAAGGGAAATTTTGCCAAAGTGAAATTGGCAAGACATGTTCTAACGGGCAGAGAGGTAAGACTTCATGGTGCCTTTTAATATTTGCCTGGACATCCCCAGAGCCCTGGGGATCACTCACTCATAGAGGATATTGGGGAATAAATAACAGTTATGATGTGATAAATGGAAAGTTTTGGTAAAATCTGTTTCGTGTGTAATAGTTGGCCTTTCAGCCTTTAGGAAAGACTCACTTCTCTCTGTGTCTTAGTGACCCGTGGTCCCACTGTGCTTCAGGTGGGCTTTCCTCAGCCTCTGTCTCATCCCCAGGGCTGCTCTCCCTGAGGATCAAGGCTGTGATATGCTCCCATAAAGTACTACCTAAGTGAAGTTAGGTGTAAATATGTAGAAAATTGCCCACAAATATTTTTTTTTCTGTTTAGAGACCACATCAAACAAATATCATTATACAGGTAACTTCCTTAGTTAATAATCAACTTGGATTTCTGAAATCATGTTTTTTAGTAGGGGTGAGGGTATTGAGAAAGGGTATCATGTAGCCTTGAACTTGCTACATAGCTGAGGCTAGCTTTGAACTCCTGATTCTTTTGCATCCATCTCCCAAGTGCTGGGATTACAGGCCTATGCCATCATACCCAGCTAATCCCATATGTTTTAAACAATTGTTTTTACATAGTGAAATTAGAACATATATGCATTGTTATTTCAGGGTTTAAGATAATTTCAATAAACATTCAAAATTTTGTGTTAGAATCTAATTAGGACATTATTATTTTTAGATTTCAACCATAAAGTTCTTTTAATAGACTCTCATTTTGCTTTCTATATGATAGTTTTTTCCATTTCCCATTGAATTTAGTCCTTTCTGTCCATTCTTCCCTTGCCCCCCCCCCCCCAAGAGCTCCTCAGCACAGGCTATACTAAGCAGAACCTTAAAGGACAAAGTCTCTCTGGCAGTTTGCTATAAGAAAGTTTGGGTATACTTTACTCACAAAAAGTAAAAATTTGGAAGTTCTTCTCTCCTATATTTGTTGCTTATTAAGATCATGAATAAAAGGTTAAGATACAGGATCATTTTTACATTTAAAGGAGAAATATGGAGAAATAACAAAGGCTTAATTTCATTGACACAGAATCAGGTAGGTTAATTACATCTCAATGGAGTGTATTCTGAGGCTGACAAATTATCAAAACCTTACCATCCAATCATGTGAGCATTCAAATAGAGCTAAATAATACATAGTGAAAATGAAATAAAAGACATGTTTTATTCATTGAAATATATATCTCAAATATAGTTCAATGGTTCTCTTTTTTTAGGTTGCTGTGAAAATAATAGACAAAACTCAGCTAAATCCCACCAGTCTACAAAAGGTATTTAATTAATTTAATAACTAATTAGTATGTTAGTTTATTGTTAATATATAATGTTGTATAAAGTCAGGCATCTGAAATTTTTTTAGCTACCTTTCAACAGTGAGCTTATGAGTGACTGACCAAAATATGTTTGAAATTTTCTGCTGCATACTGAGAGCATTGTTTACTGAAAGTGCTTGGGACCAGAGTGTTTTGGATTCTGGAGACTTGTACATTTTATAGTATTTGCAGAGACTAGCAGGGTGCATGCACTATATGGATTTGTCTTTTAATTCAGTTGAATTAAGCTTTTCATCAAATATTTGAAGGTATTTAGAATTCTTCTCATGTGAAAACCTAGTTGTAAGTTAATGTTGTCCACAGGTGAGCTTTCTTTCATTACTTCACCTGGGAGTTTTTTCGCGAGAACTTGTCTTTGACCAGATTCCAAGTAAATAGTATAAATCCTCCCCAAAGGGTGAAAAGTACATCTGCCATGATTCTAATGTTAGATTCAACATTTGCGCTTGTGAATCAGAATTCCCACTTGGCTCAGTTTCAGATCAGTTACTGTTATTTTTATATCTTCTTAGGGATCTATCTCTGTACTTCCCTAAGGTTCCTTTTAGGATTACAAAGCCCATATTTCTGCTAAGTGTGAACACACACACATTTTTGCTGCTTTCTTCTTTTTCTGTGAAGGTGAGATAACATATTATAGGTCTTTGCTGGAGAAGTCTTTTCTTGTAGCACCTGTCTTCCAGCTAGCCCAATGCATGTGTGCAAAGTAACAAAAGGCACTCTGTCTGGGCTGATGAATTACTCAAAGATACCAGAATTTTTGTAGACTGGAACCATAGTTGGGTAGATGTGTCCTGACCCTTGTGCTAAGATCCCTTTAAAATGCACAAACTACCTAACTGTGGCCCAGGGCCTTGTCCACGCCCATCCAACTTTTATACTCTTCCTGCATCAAGTAATGGGTTTCTCTGATAAACTGACATTTAGAACTTCTTGCCAGGAAGATGGAAAGATGACTCAGCAGGTAAGAGTGCTTGCTATGTAAGCATAAAGACCTAAGTTTGATCCCTAGCACCCACATAAACTGGCTGGGCATACCTATAACCTTCGCACTAAGGAGCTCTCTAGTCAGCCAATCTAACTGAAAAACAGTGAGCTCTGAGTTCAGTGAGAGATCCTGTGTCAAATAAGGGGGAAGAGTGATAGAGGAAGAGAGGGGGCATCTCCAGTATGCTCCTCCGACCTCTTCACATGTGCATGTGGGGTGTGCCCATCTCCTTGCTCCTTGCCAGGACACAGAATTGTGACTCCCTCTCTTTCCCAACATGGCCCTGCAAAGGTCTTGGAGCCCACAGTTGTAGGAATGCAGTCATGAAGCTGGTTGCTGCTTTACTTCTATGAATAACTAAAAGATCTGCTTGCTGATAATAATTTATGTTATAGATTTTGCTGATCTTTGCTGGGTAAGTCTTGCTTTTCCAAACAGGAGTGTGAAAAATGATGCAGCCCTACTTCCTATGCAAAGTTTTGTGGGGATATGTGGGAGGAATCAACAATGGTTTGATCAGTTCTTCTCATGGTAAAACACAGCATTCCCCACATCTCCTGATCACTCACAGCCAAAAAAATAAAGAGTGCGGTGAAGAGTGAGCCATGTTTCCTCTACTTGTCAGTACCCCAGGAAAGGAGTAGTCAGATTTTCCCAGTGTCTTCAGAGTACCTGGGAAAGGGCGGTAACAGCAAGAGACAACATATTCATTGTGAGAAGTGTTTGCTTAAACCTTGCTCTGCTTGGTCTGGATTTGCTGGTCCTCTCTTTTCTCCTCTTCTGTGTCCACTGTGATGTGTAGAAAGTATTTCCTTCCTTTACCAACAGTAGTGACAGAGAAAAGGATCTAAGTCTGAGATTCAGCTATTTAAAACTTCTACGACATGAAAAATCATTTAGTTTTGGAATCGTTAAGTGTCTTCCACATTATTCCCACAGTATGTTACATTATGTCTTAAATCAGTGGAGTCTGATTTGGGAGCTTTTATGGTTTAGAAAGTATTCGAGGTAGATTCCTGTTCTGTAGCATGAGTCTCACCTCGTGTTTTCATGGTTGTTTTTCATGTGTGACCCACACTAGTGATCCCTGGGGATCTTTTAAGTAATATATTGATATTGAATGAAAAGTAAAATAATGAAACACTTTTTCTCATAACTGACAAATTTCTCCTGTAATATAATTATCATTTTACCAGAAAATATACCCTTTTGACACTTGGTCACATTAGTTTATGCACAGACGACAGAGACTGTGTGACCTAAGGTCACTAGCGGATAGTGTCTCTCTGCCAGCATTGTTATATCTCCTAGGTATCACTTATTAACTTATATTTTATTTTTACTGTGTTGAACTGTATTCCCAGTTCACAAAAATGCCTTTTTGGGTCAGAAGTGATTTTTCTGAGTGGCAAAAAGCTGAAGTAAAAATTAAAGCAAGAGTCAGGCATGGTAGCACATGCCAGTAATTCCAGCTACTGAGGAGAGCAAGGCAGAGGGATTATGGGTTTGAGCCCTGTCCAGGCAAGTGAAACCCTGTTTCTGAATACATTAACAAATAATTAGTTAAAATAAAAGCAAGACAAGTCAGAATTATGTTGCTAAATAGCAAGTGGCTGCCTTAATGTTATATAGAGTGTGAATCTCTGGACTAGAATGGATTTTGCAGACGAAGTATCAGAACTTTAGTCATTGGTATCTTGGCAGTAGCTTTGGAAGAGCTAGATCATCCATTTATGCTAGTGTCTGGTGGCCTGAGCAGTTTAAATGTATGAGCATTTTCAGATAATACCAAGACCCCTCCAGTGCGCTGATTAATTTTCTAGAACTTTTGCAGAAGTCACTGAGGCTGAAAAATGTGACTGCTAAAAGTACAACAGAACCAACTAGGATTCAGAATTCTGTCTCAGGAAATTGTCAAGAAACCAAATGGTAAAACAAATCACAAAGTTTTGGCAAATATTTTAATTAAGAAGAGACTCTAAGTTCTTTTTTTTTTTTTTTTTTAAGAACGTAAGTTCTTTAGCAGTACTTCTGGGCAGATGTCCTTATTGGCTGTGGGTTGGGATATCAGTTACTCTCACATATGCATACTTGAGACCATACCTTATTTTATAGCTACCCAAACACTGTATACATGCCATTCTTGTCACATGTGTGTTCACCATTTGAAGGAACAACAACAAAAAAATCTTGTGTGTGTCTCAGACAAGGGCTTCCAGTCTTCCCATTTGTGAGCGTGCTACACTGAGCATCCTGAAAGTTACAATCCTCTGTGAGGTAGGATCACTGTACGGTTATCTGGCATCAGGTGATGACCTAACACTTCTTCCTTTCCCCAGTGATCTATGGCTATGATTTGGAATTTTTAAAGAAAAATAAGGTAAAGAAGAAAGGTAATAATGAGGAATAAAACTGTATTGTGGTTCAAACTAAATGTCACTAAGCTAGATACATAAGCTTATTCTTTTTAAAAAAGGTTACATATTTATTTATATGCAAATGTGTATGTGTGTGGACATGCCAGGGTCTCTTGCTGCTACAAATGCCTGTCTAGCTTTAGATGAACAACTGAGGCACTGAACCCAGGCCAGCAGGCTTTGCAAACAAGCACTTTTAACTACTGAGCCATTTCCCCAGCTCTTCTAAAAATCGTTATATTTATGCACATGTGTATGTATGCGTAGGTGCAAACAAGCACCAGACACATAGCCCACTTTTTGCCGCTAGCATTACAAGGGCACTAGGGAATTGAACCCAGGCCAACAGGCTTTGCAAGCAAGTGGCTTTAATGACTAGGTCATCTCCCAACACACTAATTCTTGACCCAACCAATATTTATTCTGAGATTTTATTTCTCACATGTTTTCCTTTGCTCTTTTTGGCTTCTCCTTCCTGTTTGTTTGTGTTTTTTTTTTTAATGGGACCATTATCTATTTGCTAGTCACTGCATGTCACAGTTTTGCAAGGCTATAGAACTTCTCTTTCTTTAATCTTTTCAAAGATAACCAAAGTATAGATTATTATCTGTAGGTAAAGTTTTAAGTATATCTCTTCACATAAAACTCTTCTAACTTTTCCTAGTCTTCTCTCAAAGATACTCCAAACTCACTGTGTACAGAGCTAACCTCATGATCCCTGTCCCTACTGCCTCAGTGCTTTGTTCACTTCTTTCTGTGACCTCCCTCAGTGAGCAGCAACATCTTCAAGTATACAAGACCTTAGAGCTGCCCTTGGCTCCTCCTCCTTCTTCATGCTTATGTCAAGTCCATCTTTGAGTACCTTTAGGTATGAATGGCTTTGTCGAATGGCTGCCCTTCTTTTATTATGACCTGGTGATCTTCTGTCTTGATTGTCTTTCTGTATCTACTTTGCATCCTCATAGACACATGCACTGTGGTGGTTTGAATGTGAAATGTCTGCATTAGCTCCTTGTGTTTGAATGCTTGATCCTCAGCTGGTGCTGCTGTTCTGGAAGGTTGTGAAACTTTTAGGAGGTAAAGCCTTGCTGGTCTAAATATGCCACTGGGGGTGAGCTTTAAGGTTTTATAAACCCACCATACTTGTTATGTGCTGTTTTCTGACTCTGGTAAGGAGTGAAACATAATTCCTGCTCCAGCCTATTATGTCTTCCCACCTATAATGAAACTTCACCTCAAGACTGTGAGCCGCATTAATCCTTTCCCCATAATCTGTCTTTGTATGAGCATTTTGTCCCAGCAATGAGAAAGTAACTGACACAGAAAATTGGCACTGAGAAGTAGAAATATTACTTCAATAAGCCTGACAATGTGGTTTTTAGTGTTCTGGAACTGGTTTGTGGGAGCACTGTGGAAGTGTTTGGAAGTACAACACTATAGAAGCTTTACAAGGCTGTAAGCAGAACTTAATAGGCTACTCTTGTGGGCATTTAAAAGACCAAAAGGCCGATAAAAATGTTTACTGGAAAGGCTGTGCTCATGAGGCTTCAAAGGGAGACCAAGGACTATGCCCTAAGAACTTGAGTGAGTCTAAATTTAAAAGTAATGGACTAATATGTTTGGGGGAGGAACTGTTAAGCAAAATAGAATTGAATCTGTGACATGGCTTTTCATACCTGCCCTGATTCAGATCTATCAGTGAAAGAAAGCAAAACAAAATGCAGAGCAGAAAGATATGAAAATTGTGAAGTTTAAAAAGAAAACAAATATGAGCAAGTTTAAAGTTCCAGACAAGGAGACCCCAGCCCACATGTTCTGATGTTAAAGAGATTTGTACTCCTAAAAGAAAATTTACTGCTCTGTCCTAGAACAGAGGAAAGCTGCCCTTAGGGCAAGACCCAACCCATCAAAGACTCAGGATGGTAAAAATGCAAATTCTTTCAGAAAGAGAAGACCTAAAGAGAGGGTCTAAACTCCAGCCCTGGCTCACACAGAGCTTGGCAGCAGCATCTTCCAGGAGGTAATGATTTTTCAGGCATAAAAGAAACAAATTGCAGGGGATCACAGAGTCCTTCACCACAGATCCAGAGAACTTCTGAGGCTAGGCAGTATACGGCAGGATCAGATTGCCTGCACAGAAGGCCTGAGAGCCACTACATAAAGCTGTGAAAGCGAGCACTAAGTTAAGGTGGAGGCACCAGAATGTTAGAGATGCCAGGACCATGAGATATCCACCAAGAAATACTGCAGGCTTGAGGCAGATCCAGCCTGTGAGGGAGGCCGTGTGTAACACAGCTGGAGAGGTGGAGCTGCCCAAGCCTTTTAGAACCCAGAGGATTTCTTCATGAGTCCTAGATACCAGACATGGAGCTGCAGGATTTACTGTTTGCCCTTTTGGGTTTTGGCTTTACTTTGGTGCAACTTTCTTTGATATACTCCCATTCCATCCTTCTAGTATGGGGATGGGATGTTTATTCTGCGCTGTTATATGTTGGAAGTACGTAACTTGTGTTTTGGTTTTATAGGGTTCATAGTTAAGAGACCTTAAATTGCTTTGAGTCTCAGATGAGACATTTGGACTTTCAAACAGTATGGACACTATTAAAAAATATTGATACCTTTAAAATTGGGCTGAGTATCATGAAATAGCCAAACAGCCTATGGGTGGAATATGGTGGTTTGAATGTAAAATGCCCAGTAAAGGTTCAGGCTGAGTACTTGACTCCCAGCTGGTGACACTGTTTGGGAAGGTGGTGGAGCCTGTCGGAGGTGTAGCCTTGCTGGAGGACGTGTGTCACATCCGGCTGCCCTTGAGGCTTTGTAGCTTTGTCCGCATACTGCTTGCTCTCTGCTTCCTGACTCTGGTGACTTGTGCTGCTGCCTTCTCGCTCCAGTCCGTGGTGCCTTCCCCACTGCGTAGAGCAACATGGCTCTAGATGTGCTCATGGCGGCTCTTGTTCAGCAGAAGAAACATTAACAGCATTATCAATACCACATGATGAAACTTCTCCTCAGAACTGTAGGCTGAATTAACCCCTTTTCCTTCCATAAACTGTTTCTGGTTGGGTAGTTTATCCCACAACAAGAAAGTAACTCATAGATGCTGCATATACACAGTTTGAAAAGATAGCAAGGATGCAAATCAAGTACTCATAAGCAAGGAGCTACTTCTGTTAGTTTTTGGTAATAGTTCATTTATTCTATGTTTCTGATGTTTTGATGACAATATTCTTACTGTGACTTAAAACGTCTCATTGCTTGGCTTTTGTTGACTATCATTCATCCCTCCATTTCTAAGTTCTTAAAGAACTACTTCTGTTCACTACAGAGAACTTTCTCTTAGGGAAGAGCACGAGGCTGAGTCTGGAAGTTGTGTATGAATGCGAGCCTCGCTGTTTCAAAAGTCATGGCCTCATTTAGTTATTTTAAGAGTCCTTCCCCTAATTTTTTCTATGTTTGTAAGTTTGTTGATATAGCGAGCTAGCCTATTTTTAATTTTTGGATGGAGACTTCAAAATATCTTTTCCATTAAAAATGGTTTTCTCAAGAAACTTATTTGTTGTACAAGAATGTTTCAATTCTAATCCTTTTTATTTTAAAGATTTATTTTTATTTATTAGAGACAGAGAGAGGGGTAGGGGACAAACAGAGAGAGAGAGAGAGAGAGAATGGGTGTGCCATGGCCTCTAGCCACTGCAAATGAACTCCAGACTCATGCGCCACTATGTGCATCTGGCTTATGCGGGACCTGGGGAATTGAACCTGGGTCCTTAGGCTTTGCAATCAAGTGTCTTAACCGCTAAGCCATCTCTCCAGCTCAATTCTAATCCTTTTTAAAGAAACAAGACATGAAGATGCATTTGAAGCCCCAGGTGCCTCTTGTTGGTTCCATTCCTGTCTTCTCCTAGAAACAACTACTGCTCAAAATGGGGTCTTCTTATGTACAGTCACAGCTCTCAGAAGTACTTTACTTGCTTGTCTGAACATAAAACCGTATATGGTATTTTTAAGCTTCTTGCCCATCTGTACCTTTCTTCTATTTAACATTGCCCTATATGTTAATTATATAGTCCATTTTCACTACTATTGTGCTCCACTGTTTGCTCATGACACCATGTATCCATTTCCCATTAATATCCTCCCTAATGTCCTGTCCACTCACCTCATGTCCTGATAGTATACATACACCTAATGGTTCATTTGGGGCCATCGGTATTTGTATTGCAGGTTCGTCACTTTCTGTTTGGCTTTTGCTGACAGTGGTACAGTGACCATTATTGGGCAGATGTGGAGAACTAGGCCTCTGGGTGGTACTGCTGGGGTGAAGGGCATGTCATGTACGGCCTCTGGGTGGGACTGCTGGGGCAAAGGACGTGCCACGTGCCATGTGCGGCCTTAGCTTCACTAGGGAGGTCAGGTTGTTCTTCAGGGTGGCTGTCTTGTTGCTTTGCAGTCTCCCCGGGACCCACTGCACTATGTGCTGGCCAACATTTTTATATCTTCATGTTTATTTTTGCCAAATTGTGAATGTAAAATTTTATCTAGTTTTAAGCTGCATTTTCATGATTTCTTATGAAATTAGCATATTTTCAAATGTACTTGCAAACTTATTATCTGTCTGAAATCCAAATAGTGAAATTTACTGATAGTAACTTATGCCCAAAGTTGTAGAAGGTGATTGGAGGGACTCAAGTAATATAAAATTGATACTGGCTTCTTCTGTTCGTGTGTGTGTGTGTGTGTGTGTGTGTGTGTGTGTGTGTGTACCAACTCCTATAGATGTGGAGGCTAGAGTTAGAATATTGGATATTCTCATCTATTGCTTCTCTGTGCCGTTCCCTTGAGATGTGTGACTTCAGTTCCCAGAAAAGCACAGCATCTGCTGCATCTACTTCCAGCAAGGCTGAATAGACTGACATCTTTCCGATCACAGAGATGGAATGTTGCGAGTCAGAGCCAGGTTGCTTTGGCTTTAGCTCCTTAAGAACCATTTATTGTCCACCTGTGTCTGACCTAACATCCTGATGAGTTGTGGTTTGTCAGGCGTGACCTTTTTGGAATATGCAAACAGATCCCATCTCCCACCAATCCGGGAACTAAGAAGGTCATCAGACAGCATCTGAGGCCTGTGGTGACTTCCCTACTTTGCTATACCCTGCCTACCTGGTAGTCAGCCAGAATATTGGAAAGGGCCATGGTTTATGATTTTCTTTTGTTCTGTAACTATAATACCTTTATGAATTGTTAACATGTTAGAACATAGAATTGGGGCAACCTAAATCTGTGTTCCAGGGCCATGGTCACTCTCTCTTATCCCCTTTGAGGTCTTTTGCATTGACTGATATAATTCCACTGAACCCCCAGCTGCCATTCTTCCTCAGACTTGATGACCGGCGAGCCCCAGTGATTCTTCTGCTCTGACCCCCACAGGGCTAGGTTACATGTGTGGCCACACTTGGCCTCTCCTGTGAGTGATGAGGTCCACACTCAGTGCTTTTAGGTCCCCGTGCTGGCATGATAAGTGCTTTTACCTGCTGAGCCATCTCCCCCTGGCCCTCACTTGATAAGAAATAAAAATACCTTGTTACTGTTTCATTCATTTGTATTTCTTGTGGGGGGTTATTTTCTATTAGTTTTGATTCAGGGTTTCCTTATTTAGCTCAGGCTGGCCTTGAATTTGCCATCCTCCTGCCTGGGCAGTGCTGTGGTTATAGAGGTGTGCCACCACGTCTGGCTCTAGGAAACAAGATCTGCTACTCTGTTTATGAACACAAAGCTTTGGGGACTTGGTGCGCCTATCCCTTACTAGAGTACCTCCTCTGCTCCTCCAGGATGAGTGACCACACCTTATCAGGTTAGGAGCTAATACGAACTTTTTTATGAAGTAGAATCTTTGTATGGACATATCATGTGTTGGTACTGTCATGTCCCTTCTCCCTGCCCCCATTCAACTGAGGGCCTGCCTCAGTGGGATTGCTGGGATTCACCGTGGGGTGGTGGGTTAGGAGTGGTGGGAACATCAGTCAGTCACTGTGGGGGAGTGATGCCTCGGGACATCCCCCCCTCCAATACGGCTCTTACAAGCTTTCCACTCCCTCTTCCACAGAATTCTCTGAGCTGTGGTGGGTGTGTCTTAAGTTTATGTTGGTGGTGAGCTCTCAACAGCTTCTGGATTCCTGCTTTGGTGCATTTTGAGCATCTTCAGTGTCTGTCTTCACCACCTCGACGCAGCTTGTCGGGCTCGTGGAAGCAGCACCCTTACTCACCTCACCGGTGCCTCGCGTTTCACCGGGCCTTAGCTTCTGTGCTAGGAGTGGTTCGCCTCCTGCCAGGGAGCCAGCTATCTGTTCTTTTCTTGTCAATAGGTTTTGGTTTCTTTCAGTTTTTGTTGCCTTCTTTAAAAGAAAAATAGATTCTCCAATGGAGAGTGAGATCAGCATAGGTTAAAGGGGGCAAGCATTGCTAATTTAGAGAGATTTTGATGGATGTAGCCTCTCTTTTGGCCAGAAACTAATAGGAGCTTCTCATTGGCATTCATAATCTTGGTCTCCATAGGATTCTGACTCAGTTCCCAGTCCCAGTTATGGGTTCCTTTCCACTGAGCAGAGGTCTTAGCCAATCAAAGAGCCATTGGTTACCCACGTAGGCTAGCTGCCACCATTGCACAGGTGTGCATGTCTTGTCAGGCTGGTTGCTTTCATACAGCAGCGTCCCCTGCTTGCTCACAACGTTGTTGGCCATTTTCCCTGAGCAGCTCATGTAGCACTTTCTAGCATTATATAGGCTAACTTTCTGAGAACTGGCTTCCTTCCACATTCCAGCCACATCTCTTGATGTCCTGTGTTGGCAGCATGTGGTGTCTTCAGCAATAGGGTCTTGCCTTTTACCTCAAGGAGGTTTTGTATTCATTTGACTATATTCAGATCTCTTTCTCTGTATTGCTACATTATGGGAATAACTTACTTTACATTTTTATTGTGCTACTATCAATAATTTTATAAAACATTTGGTGTCCCTATAAGATGTTCTAAAGTCTTTAAAAAATAGTAACATGAGGATCCTTGGAATTACAAAATCAAAGTTTAATTTCCAGGGTCAGGTTGACAGGCATGTCATACATATAGTTCCTCAGTGAGTAGTACTCAAGAGCAAGTCTAGACAAGGGTGCAGCAGCTGTAGAAATGGAGTGTCTTAACCCTTCCTTCACATCGTGGACCAGTAAAGTGCTGCCAGAGCCAGAGAAATCTTACACATTGCAGCGAAGGCAGAGACGGTTTCCCATCCTTCCTGACAGCCAGGCCAGACCAGGATACAGAAAAGGACAATACGGCTAAGAGGTGTGTGCATCGCCATCTTCCATCAGCCTGTGTACTGGAACTCTGAAGACAGCTGGAAGAACAAGTTCTGTGTGGCTTCAGAACCATCCTCCATCTGCTTCAAGATCAGCATGCCCCAAAGAAGTCGTGTGAGGCCATAGGCAACGAGGCAGGCACAGAGAAGACAGTGCTCCTGGGCGGCTCCCTGGCCAGGTGCTTTTCATCTAGTCAGAATGGCCATTGACAGCCACGTCCAGCTGACTGGCTCTAAATACAGCGTATTTCCCACCGTCCTAAAACCAGTCATATGAGATGGAAGTGGTAGGAGGAACAGAAAGGAGCTGTGAGGAGAAGAGCAGACACTCACACCACAGGCAAATGCTGATGGACACCAATGAGGACGGACTGAGCAAGCATAAACTATCCTTCCATAAAGCTGAAGGTTGTTTACTATCACCCGTCTGGAAGAAAGCCTGAAGTCTAGAAGGAAACAGTAAAGGGCCTGAACAACCAGAGAGCTCACACTGGGGTCACAAGTAAAGTCCCTGCCTTTGTGTCAAGCATTTATTTCTCCAACAGTTTTAACAAATGTTAGCTTTACTGTCCATCTCACATCAAACCTGGAACATTAAGTTAGAAGAGAATTATGTACTCAGAGCTGTCTTGCTAAATTTGTGTGTGCTAGAAACATCACGACATCACAGTTTGAAAATGAGAAAGAAAAAAATAGAACAAAAAATTAGAAACTCAAATACTAGTGTGGGACTGAAATACTTGTAGCTCTGCTATCTTCCTTACTTGTGCCAGGGTATGTGATACATGTGATAACTATTTTTTGCTTGTGCCAGGGCCATATGATATATGTAATAAGTGACTGTTTCAGGGTGAACTTCTCATCGTGGTCTAACCATTCTACTTTTCTCTTCACCTTCCTGGGGAAGGCATACCAGTAAGCTTGGCACCTTGTTAGCAAGGCTACACTCTGGATTAAAATATCACTCTGTGTTTTGGCTGTGTCTCTCCTTCCTACTCCTAGTGACTCACACAGCTCACGAGGAAGGCTCCGCCATAGTTTAGATCTCTCTCTTCTACGAGGCTACCTGGAAGATAAAGTTTAGACAGGGACTGAGGATTGTCATTTTAGACCTTTGCTGAAGCCATGTGATCAGTTGGACAGACTTCTCTAGATTGGGAAAGTTGGTAGTAATCTGCTAGGGCTGCTATCACAGAATGTTGCAAACGAGGCAGCTTCAACAGTGGAAATGATGTCAGCTCTGGAGTCTGAATCTCCAAGGTGGAGTATTGGCAGGGTTGTCTCCTCCCTGGCTGCGAGCAGTGATCTCAGTGCCTCACATGACCTTTCCTGGTTCCTACCCATCTTTGGCTTCTCACCTTCTGATGAAGATACTGTGCATATTGGATTAAGGCCTTGCCCTTATGTTTTCATTTAACCTCAGTGCTCCACGTAAGAGTCTTCTAAGAATAGTCATGTTGGGGTGGGGGGAAGGACAGTCATATTGGGTGTTAGGAACAGATAGGGTCAGTTGTTTCTTTGGGTGAAGACATGGTTTGTCATGGGACAGGGTTCTGAAGATTCACCATCCTTAATCAATAGGCCATAGAAATCATCCACATCTCTCCTGCCAGCAGGAACCCCCAACCTCCTTCTACCACTGCCCATCATCTTTAGCCAGCACCCTTGTAACTTAACACATGTTCTCACTCACTACCGCATTTCCTTGCTCTGTCCAAATCAAAGGCTAGAACAAAACGCTTAAGACATTTTTGAGATGCAGGAACCCCAATAACTGTGTAGAATTCATTTGTAGTGGCTGGAGGCCCTGCTGTGCACATCATACTCTCTCTCTTATCTATCTATCTACCTACCTACCTACCTATCTATCTATCTGTCTATCTATCTTATCTATCGACCTGCAAATAAAAAATTTTTTTAATTACTTTCTGATCAGAAGTTTGGCTCTGTAACTCTTTCTCATGCTTCATCTCCAGATGGAAGTAGAGTGGCCTTCTTTTCAGGTGTCATTTTTGTTAGATGCCTCAGTTTTGACAAGATTGTTTTAATCCCTTTGTGTCTCTGTTTGTGGTAGAACTGGCACAGCCACATTCCAGGTACCAGTGAGGAGCTCAAATTCATGAATTTAGAATACTGCTCAAAAGCACAGCTTAAAAATTAAGCTAAATAAGAAAAACTCTCATGACTGAGGGGTTATGCCTTGAAGATTGAACAGTTAATCTGTTCCTTAAGATAAGCTTGTCCTGTCCCAAGGATGGAGACATCAGTGTGTTTCTGACAGTGTGAAGTAGGCCATAGTCCATTTTCTTACAAGGAAAAAATACCAATATGCCAATAACTTTACTAAGATAAACTAATGTTATCCACATGGCAGTATTCTAGTTTGCTATTTGACATTCTTTCATGAGAAAGAAGAGAAAATAGATCAAGAAAACCAAGGGTCTATTTAAGTTGTAGCGCCATGGGCCAGCCTTCTAGTTCACAGGCAATGCCCATGCCAGTTAGAGATCGGGATGGGGAAGGAGCTGTTAAATGTTTAACATGTAACTTGAGTAAATAAATATACATCTGTTGGCCAGTGTAAGGCCAAAATGTTTTCTTTCATTTGGTGGATTGGAATTCTTTGTCTTGCACACATCACATTCATAAAGTCAGGAGACATTTGCTACTATTTCCGGGTTGCTCTTGGTTCATGAAAGAACATACTCCTTTCCTAAGCTTAATCACTGACGTTTATTTTCATCCATACCTTGGGCAGCAATTTCATTAGCAACTATTTTTTTTTTCATGTGGGTAGTGTATGTGGTGTAGGCACATGCATATATATATGCTAGCGCAGCATTCTCTGGGTTCATCCATGGTAGCCAGAGGAAGACATGGGAGGGGTCCCTCTCCATCCTGTTTTCCCTGCAGAGGAGTCTCTTACTGATTTTGGAGCTTGCCATTTGCTAGCCTCGGTGATGCTCTGCTCTCTGGTCCCCATAGCACTGAGGTTACAGATATGCATGGCCATACCCAGCTGTTGGCATAGGTTCTGGAAATCTGAACTCAGGCAGGTCAGACCCATGTGCTTGGGCAGGAAGCATACTTAACCCACTGAGCCAGATGAAAGTATCCATTTATATTATTTCATTTTAATTTACTTCTTTGCTGTGTATGTGCAGGTGTACACATGCCGTGGCACACATGTGGAGGTCAGAGGACAACTTTCCAGGTGTCAGTCCTTGCCTGACACCTCATCTGAGGCAAGGTCTCTTGTTCTGGAAGTTGTCCACTGTTGCTTGTTCCAGGCCGGCTGGTTCCTGAGCTGGGGAGATGGCTCTTGGGCACTTGCCTATAATGCCTAATTACTCGTATTCAATTCCCCAGCACCCATGCAAAGCCAGATGCACAAGGTGGTACATGACTCTGGAGTTCATTTGTAGTGGCTAAAGGCCCTGGCACACCCGTATGCATTCAGTCTCTCACCAGAGCCTAAGGAGGAGACAGGTGGAACAAGGTGTTTTCAACATAATGGAACTGTTTTGCATGATATTCAGAATGGTACGTGACCGACATTTATCAAAGCTCTTGGAATATACTCCACCAAGAGTGAACCCGAAAGTGTGGGCTCTGCGTTGTTTGTGTGTGTGTACGCACCAGTCTTCTCTGGTTTAGGATTCTGATGGCATGCGAAGCTATGTGCATTTAGGAGGGTGAAGGGGTCTATGGTAATTGCTTTCTTCTCAGTTTGCTATGAACCTAAAACTGCTCTAAAAAATGAAGGGGTGTGCCAGGCATGGTGGCACGTGCCTTTAATCCCAGCACTTGGGAGGCAGAGGTAGGAGGATCACTGAGGTTGAGGCCAGTCTGGGACTACAGAGTGAGTTCCAGGTCAGTCTGGGCTAGAATGAGACTGTACCTCAAAAAACACAAACCAAAAAAAATGAGAGGGTGTATGTGTCTGTGTAGCAATTTCTGGTGTTCTTCCCTCTGCTCGCTGGCTCCCATACCTGAGCAAGACATTTTGTCAGTGGATATGGGTTCCTCTGAGGCCAGGTATCCAATTTCACAAGAGTACAGCAAGAAGCATGGAAACAGCCCTTGTCTAACCTGTCACCCTATTCAAAAGGTGAGGAATCTAACTCTGTCATCCCTGTTGAGGCTGTGAGGAGTCCAACCCTCTCAGCCCTGTTCAGGATTCAGGGTATGGAGTCTGCCCTTTGGTATAAGCTGTGTCTCTTTGTCCGAAGAAGCAGCAAGTAGTCAGTGACTTGGACCTCAGAGGAGTCATTAGGGCAGTGGAGGAAGGGGCATGGGGAGGCTGTCCAGGCAGACAGGTCTCAGTTTCTTGAGGCTAGCCATTTGAATGCAGAAGCATTGGGTGGGAGGTAGTACTTTGGAGAGGCCTGACACAGTTGGGGGTGTGTATCCCTGTTATCAAGCAAGCGTCCCATATCTACCATAAGAAGTGTGTCCGCTGTGTTCACCACACTGCTGCTTCCAGCAGTGACAGGACGGGGGATGTGAGTCTCCGAGCATCTGCAGGGTGTCTTCTAAGTGCTGGGACAAAAAACCCAACCAAGCCTGGCGTGGTGGCGCACGCCTTTAATCCCAGCACTGGGGAGGCAGAGGTAAGAGGATCAGCGTGAGTACGAGGCTACCCTGAGACTACAGAGTGAATTCCAGGTCAGCCCGGACCAGAGTGAGACCCTACCTCGAAAAAAAAAAAAAAAAAAAAAAAAACAACCAGAAGCAACCTAGGGGAGGAAAAGGGTTTCATTCAGCTTACAGTTCTAGAGGATAGAGTTTGTCATGGCAAGGAAGACATGGCAGGAGCAGGAAACCAGTGTCACATGGAAGAAGGAAGGGGGAAGAGAAGGAAGGAGAGGAGAGGGGAAAGAAGGGGAGAAGGTGGCCATCTTTGGACAATAAGGATGAGTCTTTGGTGGTGTCTCTAATGCTTAATGTCTGAATAATACTTTATCAAAATAAAATTAGCTGAAGCTTATGCTTTCTTTTTTTAAAAATATCTTATTTTTATTTATTTATTTTACAGAGAGAGAGAGAAAATGGGAACGCCAGGGCCTCCAGCCACTGCAAATGAACTCCAGAGGCATGCACCCTCTTGTGCATCTGGTTTACGTGGGTCCTGGAGAATCTAACCTGGGTCCTTTGGCTTTACAGGCAAATGCCTTAACTGCTAAGCCATCTCTCCAGCCCGAAATTTATGCTTTTTTAAAAACAAAATGATGTCAATGTAGCATACTGATTTAGAATCTTAACAGACTTGTTCAGCCATGGTGGTGAGATCAGGTTGTTTTTGGACTTTTCCATAGATTTGAGATATTTTCTAATCTTGAAAAGGGAAATACTGATCCCAGTTGGAGTTGCTGGAGAGTGAAGGACCTCAGCGGGGTCCAGGAGCGCAGGGAACTACTGCACCATGACTAGAGCCCACCCCAGCGTGGGCGTGTCCTGAGAGAAGCGCGGGGTGGCAGTCTTATTTTTAAGGGCTTGGTCACATACAAGGATTGCAGATCTTTTCCAGTGGCATCCAGAAACTGCCTGTTTGCCACAATAAACCAAGTGCCGGGCTCGAGTTCCTCTGAGAAAACCAAGTGAAATTACTTAGTAGGTGCTTACACATAAATGTGAGGGTGAGGAGGGTTCTGAATGAGCCCCCAACAAGGGGGAGGGAAGAAGTCTGTGGTGGCCATGCAGGAAGATGCCTTGCCAGACCTCAGGTGCAGTGAAGGTCACTGAAAGGTTAAACTGGCTCTTTGAACAGAAACCAAGAGTGCACTTCATTTGGGTTTTATATTTTGATTTTATACTTTGATTACTGGTGTGTATGTTTTAATTATTGAGCATATTATGGGGATGGGGTGATGGCATTGTTGGTAAAATGCTTGCTGCACAGGTGTGAGAGCCTGAGTTGGGATCCCTAGCACTCACGAACTCCAGTGCTAGGGAGGAGGAGGACAGATGGATCCCTGGGGCAAGTCAGCTAGCTAGTCTAGTCAGTAATGGCTTCCACAGGCACACCCGCACACATGTGTCCAGACATACATGCTCACCACACACATGCACAATAAGTATTACAGGCTTCATAAAAATTTACTTAATGAACATGCATGCATATGTGTGTGCACTCATGCACACACGCAATACAAATACTTCCTACATCTTATGTAGGAGCTATGGAGTTGGAGAGATGGCTAAGTGGTTAAGGTGCTTGTCTGCAGAGAGTTCAGTTCCCCAGTACCCACATAAAGTCAGCTGCACAAAGTGGCACATGCATCTGGAGTTCATTTGCAATGACTGGAGGCCCTGGCTCACCCATTCTATGTCTGTCTTCTCTCTCTCTCTCTCTCTCTCTCTCTCTCTCTCTCTGCTTGCACATAAATAAATAAAAATATTTTTTAAAACAAAGAAAGCTAGGGTCAGCTTCTTTTTATTTTCATTTTGAAATAAAATGTTTATAAAACAAGGACTATGTTTTCTTTTGAGGGATCAATTCTAAGATTCCATAATTTAGGTATTTCTTACAGAAATTTGTCAAGAATCTTCTCTTTGTTCATTTAAACTCCCACTTGTCTATAGTGCTTAACATGTAAGTTGTTAATTTGCTGGGGAAACAACAGTACTTACTGCTCCTTTTATTAGAAAGGGTACTCTGAATAGCTACTGAGGCTGAAATCTGGAGTGGATTCATGGTTTTTTTAATTTAAAGTTGCACACGTAGGCCCCCCTCCCCTGCCCCAGTTCTGCCGAGGGTATTCAGTGGGTCGCTGATATTCATTGAGGGAACCAAGAGGCCTCAGTCAGTTTCTACAGGGTGGGGAAACATGGTGTCTCAGCCTGTTCCCACCCACCCTGAGGCTCTAACAATCTTTCGACTTCCTCTTCCATGATGCTCCCTGAGCCTTGATGAGCAAAATTGAAATCTGATTTAGTGTTACTTTCTCTGTAGACTCTGGATCTCTGTCTTTACGAGTTTTGAGTGACCACACTGTCTGTCACCATTTCCCTGGAACTGGCTTTCAGGCTAGCCATGAGAGCAGTATTCGTGTCACTGCTTCCCCTGTAATGACTTCTGGTCTTGGGAGAGCAGTCAGCTCTCTCTTCTTGATGTATTGATGTATCTGTGTTCTTCTCTGTATTCTCCTCCAGCTGTAAAATAGAATAGATTCTCCAACCAAAAGTGATAACAGGTTGAATAGAAGGGGATAAACCTGGTCATTAGAAAGATGTATTGCCAGGCATGGTGGTACACACCTTTAATCCCAGCACTTGGGAGGCAGAGGTAGGAGGATCACTGTGAGTTCGAGGCCACCCTGAGATTACATAGTAAACTCCAGGTCAGCCTCAGCTAGAGTGAGACCCTACCTCAAGAAACAAAAAAAACAAAAAAGAAAAGAAACATATATTGATGTGTATATCTGTTACAGTCAGGTTCGCATTGCTGGCAGAAACGACCCGACCATTTCCCACAAGCAGCTTAATAAGCTCCACAATGGCAGGGGAAAACAATGGCATGAGTAGAGGGTAAACATCACCCCCTGGCCAGCATAAGGTGGACAATAGCAACAGGAGACTGTGCCAAACACTGGCATGGGGGAATTAGCTATAGCACCCATAAGCCCGCCCCCAAGAATACACCACCATCAGGAGGCTTTAATTTCCAATTGCCATCAGCTGGAGAGACTAGCATTCAGAATACATAAGTTTATGGGGGACACCAGAATCAAACCACCACATTCTACCCCAGTCCCCCATAAACTGATATCCATACATGATATAAAATACAATGTGTTCAGTACAACTTTAAGAGTTCTCATAATTTTTTTAAAAAAATTTTGTTTATCTTTATTTATTTGAGAGTGACAGACTGAGAAAGAGACAGAGAGAGAGAAAGAATGGGTGCATCAGGGCTTCCAGCCACTGCAAAGGAACTCCAGATGCATGCACCCCCTTGTACATCTGGCTTACGTAGGGAATCGAGCCTTGAACCGGGGTCCTTAGGCTTCACAGGCAAGTGCTTAACTGCTAAGCAATCTTTCCAGCCCCTCTCATAGTTTTTTTTTTAATTTTTATTTTATTTATTTACTTGACACTGAGAGAAAGAAGCAGAGAGAGAGGGAGGGAGATAGACAGAGAATGGGTACACCAGGGCCTCCAGCCACTTCAAATGAACTCCACATGCATGTGCCACCTTGTGCATTTGGCTTACATGGGTCCTAGGAAATTGAGCCTAGGTCGTTTGGCTTTGCAGGCAAGTGCCTTAACCGCTAAACCATCTCTCCGCAACCCCCTGATAGCTTTTAATCAATCCTAATAATGTTCAAACATCCCCGTAATCCAAAGTCTTTTAACTGAGCCATAATACCAAAGAAAAAAAAAATCCCCCAAACCCATAATGACCCAGAATAAACTTTTACACTTTAAAAGATGGCATTGGACATAGCAAAGAAATATTCAACCAATACAAGATTTAAAACAACTAGGGCAAATATCAAACTGTGGCTCCCAAATCCAACAACTGTAGCCAATGACAAGTCTCCAAGTCTGATAATTTTTACCAGAAACAAGTCTCTGGAGTTTCAATTCCACCCCTCCAGCTAGGCTACTCACAGTCCTGGAAAACTTTGTCCAGAGTCAACAATTCTCCTTGGCGGCCATCTTGTGGTCCTGGCATCTCCACTGGGTCTCCACTGCAACTCACGGTCCATCCACATGGCTCCATTGGGTCTCCATGCAGGCAATCCAGCAAACCTGGTTCACACTGCCCATGGATGTTTCCAAAACACAAGGCTTGTGTTGCAAATTCAATGACCCTCTCTCTTTCCTGCATTTCTTATACTCCATAATACCAGATAGGGTTCCAATTTATTAATCCTGGGGGGAATAAGCAGACTTTGAAGAACAGAACATTCTGAGTATTCCGGCCCCTTCAAAAGAGTATACATTCCTTCCACATCTTCTTGAAAATCCGCTCCAAAAGGCCAAAGCCACAGAGTCAGGTGTCTAGCAGCTGTTTATACCAACTATACTGTTGCAGTCAGGTTTGCATTGCTGGCAGAAATTGCCCAACCAAGAGTAGCTTGTGGGGAAAGGCCTTATTTTGGTTTATAGACTTGAGGGGAAGCTCCACGATGGCAGGGGAAAATGACAACATGAACAGAAGATGGACATCACCCCCTTGACAACATTAGGTGGACAATAGCAACAGGAGACTGTGCCAAACACTGGCAAGGGGAATCTGGCTATAACATCCATAAGCCTGCCCTCAACAATACACCACTTCCAGGAGGCTTTAATTTGCAATTGGCATCAGCTGGGCAGACTAGCATTCAGAATACATAAGTTTATGGGGGGGACAGCTGAATCAAAGCACCACAATATCCATTCTTTGCTAGAGGGGAGTGGAGGTTTTCTCTGGAGCCTATTGGTTTCCTGATCTAGGGAATCTGGCTTGGTTCCCAGAGCCAGATATGAGTTCAGCCCCACTAAGTAGATCTCATGTGCAATTCATGAGCGGTTGGTTACCTACGTGGGCTGTGTGCCACTATTACACAAGTGTGTACTTCTTGCTCAGCTGGTTGATTTTGTAAGTGGCAGGATCTCCTGCTTAATCAATCAGTTGACAACTGCTGTTCTCCAGCTGCTCTCATAGCACTTTGCAGCACTATGAGCGCTAGCTGTGAGGGAACTAGATTACTTCTCAGTTCCAGCATGATCACTTGATGTCCTATGGCTGCAGGCTATGGTGTCCTCAGCAGTAAGAACTTATCTTTTCGCTATTGCAGGTAACCAAGTGTTTTGGCAATGGCCTGTATTATTTTGGGGACCTCAGGTCTCCCTGACCACCAATTCACTGTGGGAGGGAACCCAATTCCAGCCCTGGGAATTAGCAGCCATCACCCATGGCTTTAGGGTCAGCTTTATAACATAGTAGGTTTTTCTTTATAGAAAAGTAGGTTTTTCTTAGGTAGGTTTTCCCACTGGAATGAAATATTATTGATGTATTTTTGTGCAGTAGTTTTCATGTTTTAATTGTAATAAGACATGTGACATAAAATTTACCAGTTTGATCATTGCAGGCATACAGGTTACTGATATTGGTGCCTTAACATTGCTATTCGTTCAACACTGCCTATCTTCAGAAGTATTTGGTCTTCCCAAACTGAAACTCTGAACATATTAAGCCACAGCCTCCCCCATAGTCCTTGGACTGCTCTGTTGTAGTTCCCTCTTATGAATAGTCATACAGTATTTGGCCTTTTTTAATGGTGATTTCACTAAGTGTAATATCCTGGGGGTCATCCATGTTATAGTGAAAGAATTTCCCTCCCTGTTAAGCAGAATATCTCATGTGCATATTTCACATTTAACTTATCACTCACCTGTGGTATATATACAGAAGTAGAATTGCTGAGTTATATGTTAATTCTATTTTTAGTTATTTTAGGAATAATGTTTTCTAGGGCATTATTATTTTCCTCTGCATCTTCATCATTTGACATTTCCATCAACAGTGCCAAAGAATCCTAATCTTACCACATCAAAACTGATTATCTTCTGGATTTATTTTGTCTTGTTGTATTAGCTACTTTTCTGACTTCTACAGCATAATACCTGACACTAGCAACTTAAGGAAGAGAGCGTTTGGCTCACAGTTTGAGGTCACAGCCCACCACGGAAGGGAGGCGGGCGCTGTTGCAGGGCATCTGCAGATATCAAGCAGAGTGAGGAATGCAAGCGCTCTCCTTTGTATGCAGTCCAGAACCCCAGCCCGTGGGATGGTGCTGCCCACATCTAGCATGTATCTTCCCATCTCACTTAACCGTCCAGACTCTCCCTCCACGTCATGCCTGGATGTTCATTTCCATTGTGATTCTAAATCCCATTAAGTTGACAATCAAAATTGTGTGAAGTGGTATCTCACTGTGGACTTGATTTGTTCTCTGATTAATAATGTCGAACATCGTCCCATGCTCTTTCGTACCATTACTATCCTTGGAGAAACATCACTTTGGGAAGCCTTAATTTTAAATTTTATTCTGACAAAACGTATATCTTAACAAGTTTTTTGGACTACTGCCAAATTTTGGTTCTTCTGTTTTCTGGAACAAAATTACTTGATTTTGATTTTTTTTAATATTTCATTGTTTATTTATTTATTTGAGAGAATGGGTGTGCCAGGGCAAACAAATTCCAGATTGTGCATCTGACTTATGTGGGTCCTAGGAAATCAAACCTGGGTCCTTTGGCATTGCAGGCAAGTGCCTTAATTGCTGAGCCACCTACCCAGCCCTGATTTTGATTTTGAATCTAGCACTTAATCAAAGACAACATAAACAAAAAAAGCCAAATCATACTTTTTGAAAAATAAGCCATATTTTTTTTAAAAAAAGGGAAATAAAAGTTAACATTCATGCTATTTTGTTTTATGTCATATGGTTAATATTCCTACTATACTTCACTCCTCCTCTCTTTCCTTTTTCTCCTTCTTTTCCTGTTGTTTGAAACAGCATCTCAATTTGTAGCTCAGGCTTACCTTTGAGCTCAACAATTCTCCTGTCTCAGCCTCTTGAGTGCTAGGGTTATAGATGCATGTCACTATGCTTGGCTCTTTCATTTTTCTGCACTAGTCTACAAATCTGCCTAACCATGCTTCTCAATCTTTGGTTAAGATGTCTGGTCAATAAAGAGATGACTTTGAAGAACCAGACCCCAGGGAGGATGGTCTGTGGATGAACAGACCATGTGAAAGACTGTTTAGTTTCATTTTCATGTTATTTTTCTTTTGTTTCTAGTCTTAAAGACTTAATTGAGTAAACTGTAAGTTGTATTATGGGTAATCATTCACACATCACCCTGAAGCAGACCATTTGAGTTCCTCTAGTCAAAATTCTTTCAGAAATTAAGTGTCTACCAAATTAACATACATTAAGTTACATCGCTTATTTTATGAGGTTAGAACTGAGAGAAAAGCCTCCTGTTGGATCCATTCAGAATCTTGCAGCTGTTGTAGGAGGTGACTTTTTTCAGATAGATGTTCTAATTGGATGTTTGTTGAAATCTTGTCTTTATTTAAACAGAAATGTATCTACCTGCTTTCTTTAACAGTTGTTTCGAGAAGTTCGAATAATGAAGATATTGAACCATCCTAATATAGGTATGAAATTCACATATAAAACTAATAGCAAAATTCTTTCCTTTACTTGAAGACATTTGGATATGTGTAATTTTAAGGATGCTTTATGTAAGTTTTTAAAAAGTTTAAAAGTTAGGAAAAGTGATACTTTGAATAAAAACAGATGATACTGAAGACCACAGATAGCTGTTTTCTATGACTTTTTTGTCTTCTGCTCACCACCAGCACAGTCAATATGACTTGGCATTAATGCATAGAGGTGTCTTGTTTGTATCTCCTTAGTAAATCAGAGCTTTCATGTAATTTATTTTTAAAAAAGAATTCCAGCCCAACATAGTGGCACACACTTTTAATCCCAGCACTGGGTATGCAGGCAGAAGTTGAAGGATCACTATTAGTTTGAGACCAGATTGGGTCTGCAGAGTGAGTTCCAGGTCAGCCTGGGTTATAGTAAGACTATCTCTAAATTAAAAAAAAAAAAAAAACAGATTTACATGTTTTACTAATATGCATTTGAGCTTGATCATAGTTGTAGGCAAAATCATTACTTGTGTTTTGAAGAAAAGTGTTGTTTTCAGTTTTACTAAGTTTTGATTACCTTCCATCTTTAAAAATAATTTTATTGATCAGATATGTAATTATGTTAAATAATTTGGCTATAAGTAGTAAAAACTAAATCTTTTTAAATGTACTTATTTTCAAATACATGTGTCTTGTACATTTAACATTTTTGTCTATAGATGATTAGTGTGATGCTCTGTGGAAAATCATTTCGACTATTAAGCCTTATTCAGTTTTTAACTAGAAAATTTGATAATATCACATAAGTTTATATTTTTTATAATACCTCATTGTAACCAAGTCTGTTTTTAAGCTGTCAATATTCTGTCAGGTTTTAAGACTTTTCATTTTATTATCTTGCTCTAATTAGAAAAGATTATGGTATTTTTAATCTCAGAAACTATTTTAACTGAATTGTTCCAAATTACTGTGGTAGTTTCCTTCTATAGGAGTAATAACTCTTGAGAGACTTTTTGATGTTAAATTTAGAATTAACCATCTTGCAAGTACTCTGAATTTTCCACTGGTTTACTGTTACCTATGATTTGCTTAAAACACATCTGTTTTATGTGAACAGTTGTAGAGTTATATCTCTGACTTCTTACAGTGAAATTGTTCGAAGTTATTGAAACAGAGAAGACCCTCTACTTAATCATGGAATACGCAAGTGGGGGTAAGAAGGAGCAGAATTGGAAAGTTCTTTTGATGGGATGTCCAGTTGAGAATGTTCATTATGACATGTGTGTTCATTGTGACAGTGTTGTAAGTTAGTCTGTAGTTTTATGAAACTTATGTTAAATTGTATCTGAAGAAAAATTGTTTGCTTTCAAGACTTTTTGATCCTAGATTATAAACAGGACTTTTGGCTTATTTTTAAAGTATTTAGGGGCTATTTAAACTCTAAATTTGTTTTGAATATTTCAGTTTACTTATTTAAATATTAAATGAATGTATTTAGGAGCTCTTGGCTATAAATAGGGAATCCTAAATGTAGAATGTATTTAATGAAGTCTATAGTAAAAGCATGCTCTAGGTCACATGTTTATTTTACCAGTGGTTCACATATGACAGAACCTCATAGATGTACATTTCCAAAAACCCAGAAAGTATTTCTGTTTAAGCAGGTATTGATCTGCGTATTTCGTAAGTTAGAGAAGTGAGTTGACAGGGAGACAACAAGTAGAACATAATGCAGATTTAACTGTTACAATGTCAATATAGAAGTGATTTAAAGTGCTGACATATAATAGAAAATTACTTTTTATCTCTTCCACATTATCTTTAATGAGCGATGCCTGATTCATAATTATTGTTTTGTTGGGACTTCTCAGAGGTACTTTTAAAAACTACTTATAAGACATGTTTTAAAAGTACAGAAAATGTGGAGCAGGGGCAATGACCCATCGGTTACATGTGCTTGATTGCAAAGCCTGCCAGCCCTGTGTGTGGCACTCTACCACTACATCCCCAGCTGTCAATATAAGTGTTTGGCCCAATATGAACAATAAAGTCACTAACATTTATTATTACATGATTTGAAATTTTTAAATATCCATATAAATTTGCCTAAACTAGGTCTGCAATAAGACTATAAGTTGCACGTAATGAGCTGTTGTTTTTCTGATGTGATTTAGATTACCATACAAACCTTCTCTGTCAGAATGGAACCCATGAATGCTATTTTCAGTCTGTTCAACATTTTTTTTTTCTGTTTTCCCCCCTTTCAGTGACTTGAGGTTTAGAGAAGGGAGCCAAATATGCTGACAGGAAAAGGATAGCCGCTGCGATCAGCGGAGCCTCTCTCCCTCTATATAGGTTCATCACACAGCTGCTAAGGCATACGCTGATTTGGGGCTGGGGAATGGCCTAGTAGGTAAAGTGTTTGACACACAGGCATGAGGACCTGAGTTTTGTGTGCCAGAACCCATGTAAAATGTTGAGTATGGCGGTGCCCACCAGTAATCCCAGCAGTGGGGAGGCAGAGACAGGAGGTTCCCTGGGGCTGGCTGGCTAGCTAGTCTAGCCAAGTCCATGAGCTTTGGCTTCAGTGAGAGACTCTGTCCCCCCCCCCAAAAAAAAATAAGGTGAGACATGATTGAGGAGGACACCCACTGTCAACCGATGTGCACATGCTCCCTCACCCAAGTGCTCTCACACGTGATTATGAGTACATATCCATGCACACATACCGTATACACATGTAAAAAAGTATATGAGCTGATTTAGCTGTTGATGGCAAATACAGGCAACTCTCTTTATTTGTACCAAGGAGGGAAGTGGGGGAAGTGGTGGCTGGAGGAGGCCACACACAAGGTGGCCATTGTACTCCTTCACTAGCATAGTTCGAATGGCATAGAGGAGGAGTGTGGAGAGATGAACTATGAATTTATGTGTTAAAAACAGCATCAATAACAACAGGAAGAAGAAAGTAAAAACCAGCAGCCTAAACCAGCCAGTCCATCATTCAGTTGATTCCAGGGGATGGGTTTTCTTTGGGTCTCACCAATCAGTGATTTGGTATGAAAAACAACCATAGTTCTGTGGCAGTAAAACTAGAATCATTTTCTTGCCTTTTAACTCCACAAATAGCAGGGCAACTCTAGAAAATAAAATACTGCATCTTTCCCCTTCAGTTTCCAGAGTTTAAGGTTGAATATCCTGTGTCCTAGAACCAAACATGAGCAAGAGCTGAATCCAAAGCTGCCACTGGCCAGGATATGACCAGCTCATTCTGGTTCACTAGTGGAGCGAGGATCTACAGTAATTAGAAAGCCAGGGGAAATCTTTATGGGTTTCAAATCATGCTCAATTCCTAGGCGCCTATTTAAAGTAGGTGTCAGACTGAGGAGATGTCTTAGTGAGTAAAGTCCTTGCTATGCATGCAAGAGGACTGGAGCCTGTAGACTCAACACCTGGATCAAATAGTAGAGGTGGGGGCGTGCTCCTCTAATCTCAGTGCTAGGGAAATGGAGACAGGAGGATTGCTGGAGTTTGCTACCAGCTAGTCTAGCCAAAACAGTGAGCTGCAGGTTCAGTGAAAGACCCTATGTCAAAAAGTAAAGTGGACAATGATTGAATAAAACACCTGACCTAAGCCTCTGACTTCCACAAGCACTCATAGGTACCCACATGTACATACACTCATGCACACACACAAAAGTAGGTGCCATGACTGTTCTAGAACATTGTGTTCACTCCTTCTTTCTTCCTCTCATGTAAACAATATTTATTAGAAGCTTACCAAGTAATTTCTGGGTACTGAAAATGTACAGGTAAGCACAGCTAAATTCTATGCCCTAGGGTTACGTTGTAGTTGGTGAAGCAAGCCAAACACAAGCAGTGTGTGGTTGAGTGCAGGGTGCAGGACAGGGTAAGCGCGTTCTAGGCATGATCTAAGAGTGATCCAAATGTGTGAGCACTTACCTTCACCTCTCCCAGCCTAGACTGTTGTGTCTAGTGTTAATGATGAATTAAGTGCAGATAGCAACTGTTACCATGTATCTAGAGATACCTACTCTGACGAGTCCACAGGAGCACCCATCCATTTCTCTGTTCTTGTCATTCCATTCAGTCACTCAATTACTCTTCATGTCACACAGTGTACAGCATTGTAGATGTGTTAGTTTCATCTGGCATCCATTACATTTTGATTTTTAATATTTGCTTATATTCTAGGGTTGATATTGCATATGCCTATATGCAATATACCTGTGTATGTAATACAAATACATCATTTATTGAGTGCTTAATATATGCAATTAACTGTGCAAAGCACATGCATGACTCCATGTACTTCTCATGTAGCCTTGTAAGTAGACTGTAGGTGACACCGGGTCTCAAGCTAGGAAGTCTTCCTGTCTCCTAGTGCCTGCTTAGAGCTGTGCAGGATTCACATCCCCAGTGGTCTGATTCTAAAGCTTGAGCTTTTAACCACTTTGCTGTACTATAAAGGAGGCTTTTGAACCATTTTGTGAATTTTTAATATATATGTGTATCTATATGGCACAGAAAAAAAAATCCCTTATTGTAGGTAATATTTTAGTTTTAAGACTATAGTTAAAGGCTAGTTTTCAGAGCTTACTGACTAGATACAAAAGAAAAACTAGAAAATTTCTACACCATCTATTATTTTTACACAATGTCAGTCTATGTTTATTGCCTGTTTCTTTGTCTCCCATGGAGATGAAGGTGCAGATAAAGTACAGACACAGTGATGGTGATGAAGCTCTTTGTAGCCACGATGCTTATGAGGGAGATTGGATTCTGTGTCATTTATAGATAATGCCAAAATATGAGGGCAGTGAGGATAAACATAACCATACTATAGTAAAGAAATAAATCAATGTGTATGAAAGTAGTGAGAGAGCATTTGACCAAGACTATGTGTTGGGTAGAGTTTAAAAGAGAGATACAACTGACTGTTGTATTTGAAACAGAGGCCCTAGATTCAAAGCCACAGTAACTGTGGGTTGCTCATGCTGTGGCTTCTCTTGGTTAGAAAGGATGTTAAGGAGTTGACTGTATTTTTATTTAATACTTGAAAGCAGAAAACAAGTTTTCTTGGTTATTTTTATGACTGTTTTAAAAGAGTTTTGCTTTTAAACCATGCTGAAGATACTCAATTCTATATGTAATTTTTCCTGGGTTTTCCCTCTATTGATGTGTCAGTCTGTGATATGTATAAACATAGCAGAAAATTGTGGGCCAAAAGTCTCTTGGAAAGTGAGGCAAAAACTTGGCATTGCATATATTGTTAACCAGAGTCTGTGTATTTTTACTACCTGCTTTACCTTTCTGATTCAGGTGAAGTATTTGATTACTTAGTTGCCCACGGAAGAATGAAAGAGAAAGAGGCCCGTGCAAAATTTAGGCAGGTATGGAAAGTGGTTTTCAACTTTGTTTTGTTGATAATTTTAGTGATATGCGATGGATAGTATTACAAACAAATGACTTCATAACAGTTTAAAAGAAAAATTTCTCCTTTCTTACACTTTTAAAAAAATGGAAAACTGATGGAAAAGAAACTTTTTCTGAATTTCACTTTAAGTAGTTTCAAAACGGTTATTCCTAGGTGATGATAAATTAATTTTTTACAAGTTAGATTTATAATGTCTGATTCTGAGTCATGGGAACTCAGACGAGATCTTTGGATGCTCATACCCAGCTATGTATGCGTTACATACATACATGCTGGTTAAAGAAGCTGTTGTATTGTTTTCTTTTGTAATTAAAGTTATGCTTCTGTTAAACTCATTTCATGGACCTAAAGAATATGATTAATGTCATCTAGCTTCATAGGAACATGACCATGTGGCAGAAGACTGTGGTAAGGTGCTCTTCCAGTTAACTTCAGTTTGGCTTGTTCTAGAAATGACAAAATGAGGAAATAACTTAAATTCATGTAGAATTTTACTTTTAATTTTATGTAACTGAGGCAACTCAACATACTTTGTAGACTACCATAGAAATGACTAGTTAATTGTAAATTATTCATAAAGTGAACTGAAGTGAGGTTTCAGAAGCCAATTTCTTTATCTTAAACTTTCCCTTAGTGAATTAAGAATTTCCACTTTCAAGTAGCTTAATGCTTCTTCTGTAAGTATTACATTGATTCATTGATTCTGCAAATTAAAAGATTCTGTGATCAGTCTGGTGAAACACTGGATGTTGTGTAAGATCTTTGTATAGTGTAGTTTTGAATGTATGTGAACATTAAACCATCTGAGATGTCCTGGGCAAGGGAGGCAAATAGCCTTTCATTTTTCTTGGCCTGACATTCTCCAGGTTTTTTGTGTGGTGACTTTTTTTAAGCCTCTTGCATTAGTTACGCTATAGTTTCTGTGACCAAATGCCTGACAAGAGGGAACTTGAGGAAAGAAGGGCTTATTGTGGTTTGTAGTTCCAGATTACAGTCCACCATGGGGGCAGGAGCTTGAGGCAGCTGGTCACATGTGTCCACAGCCAGGAAGCAAAGAGTGATGGGTGCCGCTGCTCAGCTAGCTTCCTCCTTGTTATTCTTCCCACCCAGTGCACTGTTTCTGCCACAGTTTAAGGTGGGTCTTCCCATCTCAGTCAAGAGAATTCCTCACAGGCATGGCCCAGAGGCCAGTTTCCTAGGCAATTCTAGGTCCTGTCAAGTTGACAGTCAATAAAAGCCATCATTTCTATTATTCAGTCATAATAAAATAGTGGATGTAAAATAGTGGCCACGAGGAGAGCAACAGCAAGAAGCTGGATCATGCGCTGTCTCTCCTATGCCTCCCCGCACTGCACTGTGGTGGAATGCGTGGGCAAAACGCTGTCGTGTCACGTAGGATGGCCTTCTTCTCACTTGTCAGTAGCAACAGTTTTAGTTGCTGACAAACCAGCAGGGAAGTTCTAGTTGTCAGTAAGCATTTCTTGCCCTTGGGATCTTAATGCATATCCTAAAGATGAATTATACCTATCCTTTTTCCTCTTGGCCATCTAGAGTTACTTACTTACTTACTAAAAATGTAACAAGTGTAGATGACTGTGGTCAGTGCTGTATAGAACTAGAGTAGTTGAAAATGCCTTCTATCTTAAAGCACACGCTGTTTTTGCTGGGTGCACAGGAGCAGGATCGGAGGTTGGAATAAAGATCACGAGGCTCTGAGTTTGATTCCCAGTCCTTCTAAATTTTTTTTAGGATTTCAGATAGTTCAAATGATTGCTAAAATTGTTTTGGGCTTGCAAGTAATAACAGAATTATTTTAGAATCAGCTTTATATTTCTCATGCTGTAATGGATGAGTGCTACTGCTATTTAAAAAATAAAACAATAGGGAACGTTTGCATAATTGTTCATATATCATGAATATTAAATGTATTTAATATCTACGTATGTGCTTCCAAAGTCAGAAAAAAATTAATGTGTGGGGGTCATATGCATCTGGAGACCGGAGGGTGTCATTCTTCAGGAATGACATTCACCTTTTTTTGAAACTGGGTCTCTCATTGCCAATTAAGTTATATTGGTTGGCTAGCAAGCCATGGGGCTCCTTCTATCTCTGCCGCCCCAACCAAGTGTGCACCACCATGCCAAGCATTTTTTATGTGGGTTCTAGGGATTAAACTCAGGTCCCCATGTTTACAAAGCAGCACTTTACCCAGCTGAACTAGCTCTCCAGACCCAAGAAATTAAATGGCTCATTTTACTTTATGAAGTTAATTTAATCAAATCTTAAAGAATTAATGAAGGTACATTTATGTGTATTCATTATTTTGTATAAACAGTGAAATAATGTCTATATTAACTAGGATATATAAATAACATACCTCTGACCCCTTATGTTAGGTATACCACAAGTGACCTACAGGTTAAGACCATGCTAGCCACCATTGCCTGTTGCAACCAATGCCTCTGCATTTTGTAAGCTATGAGTATTTGCAAAAAGAAAGAAAAAAAAAGTTCAATAGTATTGGTTGCCCAATCAAGGCCACTAGTTAATGCATAGGTATTCCAGACCCACTTAAAGTAGTTGAAGAGCAATCCCAACATCTGCACCTTAGCAGAAGACACTGCAGGGCTGATTGTAAATCATGTTTTCAAGGACTTGGATGGAAGGTCATAGAGCGACTCCTGTATCTTGTTTATAGGAGTACAACATGTTTTTGATGGCAGAGTCTAGCCATAGGATAATGCAATGAAGCATGCACTTGTGGGTGGGGATTCTTGTAGTGAGTCACAAGCCTACTTCTTTCAATGGAGACACAATATCCTTCTAGGCAAGTGTGCTAACAGTATAAGCAAATGTAAGTTCAGGGGTCATTCTCTGGGCGGGGGGAGTGCATGCTTAATATAGAGCATTCTCTAAAGTTATCTTTTTTCTAAAAGCTTTAAGCATTAGGGAAAACTTTGATTTCAGGAATGTCTGTTACCTGCTTTCATAGTGATCATTGTCCAGTGTAAAATTTGTGGCCTCTGGTCATGTTTGGTAGCCAAGTCACTATCTGTAGCACATCTTCACTGCATCACATAAGTGTGTGACTTGTAAGTAGTGATACCATTATCAGTAAATTTCTTTCATCCGTGATGCAAAAGTGGCCTGGTAGTATGAACACTATAGCCTATGTAGTATATCCACTAAAATATAGGTGCAGATATGTCCTGTGACTAACAGACATAATTTGGTGAAAATTGGGAATTAGAATTTTAAGCACATTACTTTAAAAGTCTGTTAACTTCTGCTGTCTTTGGGGACTCATACTTCAGAGTGGTCATGAGCACTCCTTCGCCCTACCCAGAACCCTTAGTGATGCCACAGTGCTTGCTTAGTTTGGAAGACTTTTAACAAACTGTCCAGGTTTGAGTCCTACTATCAGCATTTCCCATCAACTTTAAGAATGCATTGTGTTCCCTGGTCATTGATGCGTTTCACCGCCTTACTCGCAACTTCATGCCAAATAGCTCCACACGGTAAAGTGTACCTGTCCTTCAAGGATGACCTGGGTCCAATGCCACCTCCTCCACAAAGATTTCCCTAAGGAAGCTGTCTGTCTCCCTGTGCTCTTGCCTCATTCAGATCTCTGCCTCTGTGACTCTCCCTGGTGTTACAGGCACTCACATACATATTTTCCCTTCCTAATCACATGGTAAGCTTCTAAGGGCAGTGTCTGTGTAGCGTTCAACTTTGTATGCCCCTAGCAACCAGCACGTTTTCTTGCATGTAGCAGGTACTCAATAAACTGACAGGAATCAAATACATCTAGTTGAGTTTTGTAATTCATTATGTGTTGCTAATTTTGTTTTTTAATTCATATTTTATCTGTCTTTGAACCATTTTAGCATACATTAGAATAATTTTCTTATAAGAAAATACCAGTTTCATTGTATTTTGAATTTTTTCACTCATATTCCTGCCAGCAAGATCATGCTTCATATCACCCTCAGACTTTCACAGTCTCATTTCTGTCTCATTTGTAAATAAATGACAGTCAGCATTCAAACTGTGTGTGCATTTAACTGAACCCACAGGATTGGAAATTCTGCTGTCCTCTTAGACATCATCACACAGTATCAATTGCTGTCAACTTTCTGTGTCTGTATTTTACATAATCATCATCATAGAATTGTTTATAATCTATTTCTCATATCTTTGGCATTTACATTGCTGGGTTCTCCCCTTTTTGGTCTTTGTCCCCAGAGTCCTATGCAATGGTTAAAACTTATGGCTGCATAGTTTAAAGTATAGAATGTATACAATATTTTTCCCAATTGATTTAGGGACAAGAGTAAAATTAAATTCCATTTTTCCCTTTTTACTTTTGACAATTGGATTTCTTTGTAAGGTTCAATTTTTTCCTATTCATATTTGACTCAATAGAGACAAGATATTAAATATCCCATGGGTTAGTTTTTCATAAATTGAGGAAACATGCCTTGAACAAATCTGATGTTATTCCTGGGTTTTGCTTTAAACCAACCAGCCATCTTGGCATACTAATTATGTATGCCAAAGCACTGTCTCAGCATGGTTATAAACCATTTGTTCAAAAATACATATTGTATACTTTCTTGTAAATACAAATTTAATGATTTAAACATCTTCATGGACTCTATACCCCAAGTAAGGTTGTAGTATGTTTTACTAAGTGAATATTTCTTTTCATTTAGGAACAAAAGTTTCCTCCCCTTAATAAGCATAGATTTTGGAACTAAAGTAATAAAGGAATCATGAGTTAGTAATTTATCTAATTGGAGTTGACAATTATAGGAAATCAGGTGTTTCTTTGATAAAGTAATGGTGGCTTTTTATGCAAATATTTATTTCAGATTGTGTCTGCTGTTCAGTACTGCCATCAAAAGTGCATCGTTCACCGTGATCTCAAGGTAAGCTGCTGGTTTTATAATACAAAGTTTAATTGTTAAAATGTTTAATAATTAAATGAAGACCATCTCTTTGACTACCCAGTGTTTCAGGCATTATATGAGGTAGTTTATAGACTCTGCATAGTAGCTTTATGTCAGGCACTGTGTTAGTTACCTAGTATCAGAGCATAAAGGATTTGAGTTACCATTAGCTCGCTTGTTTTAAACAGATAAATATGGAACCTTGTGTCCAAGGTCCCATTTGGCAGAAGTAAGGTCAAGTCACAAATGTATGTTTGCCAAATGTGGCAGAGCCAGTGTTCTTTTCTTGTATAATTATTATTTATAAGAGAAAAAAAACTGACCTACCTACCCGCTCCAGACACATGTCCCCTTGTGCTTTTGCTTTTATTAAAGTAGGCACTGGGGAATCAAGCCTAGGCCATCAAACTTCGTAGGCAAGTGCCTATAGCTTTTGAGTAATCTCCCCCCAGCCAGGTGTGGCTGAACTTGCCTGAAATCCCAACACTGAGTGGGAGCAGAGACAGGAGGATTACTGGGGCTCACTGGTCAGCCAGTCTAACTAAAAAGTGGTGAACCCCAGGTTCAGTGAGTGACCCTATTGTCTCAAGGAAATAAGGCAGAAGAGTAATAGTAGAAGACACTTGACATCCTCCTCTAGACTCTGTTTGAGTGTATCAGAGAGCATGTGTCTGTACACATGCATATGCCACACATGTGTATACCTCACAAACTATATGCACACAGCAAAGAAAAAGAACCAGTGTTTTTTTCTCTATGTTAAAATCCAAAATAAGGAATGGTTTTCTTAATGTGTTTATGAACATTAAATGTAATCAGTAGAAACTGGAATAAAAAAAATGGAATAAAAAAATGTTTGGTAGTCAAGAAGGGATTATGATCAAATGGGTTTAAAAAAATTAGAGTTGTACATGGTGGCTTATGTCTGGGATCCCAGCACTTAAGAGGCTGAGGTAGGAGAATTGTTGTGAGTTCAAGGCCAGCCCAGGCTGCAGAGTGAGTTCCAGGTCAGCCTAGGCTAGAGTGAGATGCTGCCTCCAAATTAAAAAAAAAAAAAAAAAAAAAAAAAAAAAGATAAACACTAAATAGGCTTAAATGTTTCAGTTTTTTCCCTTTTTTTCGTCATTCTTCCAAAATCTAACTTGCATTGTTCTTTACCTGGACTTCTATATTTTTCTCACTTCTTTTCCCATTAATATTATCAATAACTAGTACCAACTTGGGTTATATTTAAGCATACTGTCCTAAAAAGGTAATCCTGTATTTTGGCTCCATTTTTTTCTGAGCTTTTTGTTTCAAGTGTTTCTAGTTCAGTTTCCTTCCCTAGGGCATTTTAGGGGAGGTCGTTTCTACAGAGTAAGAGCACCAGCACCCCGTGGCTACATTTGACTCCCCATTTCCCATCTCATTTCTTATATTAAAACTTGCCCCTCCCCAGAATCATGTAAAACCACCGATTCCACTGCACTCCTGAAAGGAGATGTCGGTGCTCCATGCACATCTCCTCTGCGCAGTGTCCTTCCTGGTCCCCAGCCAGACAGCTCGAGAGGCTGCGAGTCCACCTGGCTGACAGACTGACAATAAGCAGGCCCTTACCTAAGAAAGCCATCTGTTTGTAACACAGGCCATAAATGTTACCATTCCATATAACTCTCCCAAATTTACTTGTTCTTATAATATTTATGTCCTAGATGATAATATATTTGTTAATTCATTTGGACTTTTTTGTTGTTCTTTGGAGGGGAAGGGAGGGCAGAGGATGAGACAGAATCCTGCCATGTAGCTAGCCCAGGCTGGCCCGGAACTGTGTCCTATCTTGTTCTTCCCAGGGCTGGATTATACATGCATAGTGCAATGCCTGGCAGCACCACACTTTTATTGGATATTTTGAGTGTCAGCTCTATTTCTGTTCTTTAAAAGGAATGTTTCAAGCTAGTTACCACAGTAACTGTAAGGAGGAGGCTTGGGGCAGGAAAGAAACCTGTGATGCCTGGCTCAGTTGACTGTTGGGACCCCCCCCCCCACCCCTACCCAGTGCTAGAGCAGAAATGTTTCCCTGATTTTTATTCTGGAACCTGACAAGACACATCAACAAACTCACCTCTAACAGGTAGTCAGCTGAAGCATGGGGCTCAAAGCCAAACACGCAAAAGCAAGTTCACTTGCTTGTATTTAGAATTTTAGCTGGGCATGGTGGCGCACACCTTTAACCCCAGCACTCAGGATGCAGAGGTAGGAGGATCGCCATGAGTTCGAGGCCACCCTGAGACTACGTAGTTAATTACAGGTCAGCCAGGACCAGAGTGAGACCCTATCTCAAAAAACTGAAAAACTAAAAATGAATAAAATAAAATTTTGTCTGTTGGTGATTCTGTTTAAATTTTTTGTTCATTTTTATTTATTATTTATTTGAGAGTAATAGAGAAAGAAAGAGGCGGATAAGAGAGAGAGAGAGGGAGAGAGAGAATGGGCGTGCCAGGGCTTCCAGCCACTGTAAACGAACTCCAGATGTGTGCATCTGGCTAACGTGGGTCCTGGAGAATTGAGCCTCAAACCGGGGTCCTTAGGCTTCACAGGCAAGCACTTAGCCACTAAGCCATCTCTCCAGCCCGGATGATTCTGTTTAGAACTTAGGGACCAAGCCTCTCCAAACTTGAAGGCATAGGTACAGCTTTCTGTAGAACCTCTGTCCAAAAGAAGCTAGTTCTAGCACAGAAGGCACTGGAAATAATGTTCCAGAAGCTCCATGGTCCTGTCCTGCTTCATTTTGCCTTAACAGTTCTGTGTTGAAGACATATTCTGTGAGAAGACAGAGGGCTAGAGGGGCATAAAGGAGCCACAGAAGCCTGACTGGTGGTCCTTTCAGATACCGCAGAGCCTTGCATCAACCCCGATGCCCTGCAAAGCTGAGCTCCTCTGCTAACTTTGGCTTGAGTCCACAGTAGAGGAGAGCGGTGCCGACTTGCTTCTTTAGAACAGGTCCCATTGAGATACAGCGCCACAATGGTTCTTAGTACCAAGGAAAAGAAATGGGTTGAAAATAACCTATGGAAGGAAATTAGTTGAAAATCACCTTCCTTAAATAGTTGCCTATGTGCATATAAATGAGAGCTGTCCTTTTCTAGGGTTAAACCTTAATCTTGTATAGTGTCATTTTGAACAGTTAGACATTAAAATAGCATACCTATCAGGCTTCTGAACTTGATGTTGCATTGCATTTAAAAATGAGAGTCAGGATATAAGTTTATGATCTAAAGCGAGTACAGCAGAGGTTTCTATTTTATGTATGCTTTTTACATTGTCCTTTTTATTATTTTCCTCTTAGGCTGAAAACCTTCTCCTTGATGCTGACATGAATATTAAAATTGCTGACTTTGGTTTTAGTAACGAATTCACAGTCGGGAACAAATTGGACACATTTTGTGGAAGCCCACCGTATGCTGCCCCTGAGCTTTTCCAAGGGAAGAAGTATGATGGGCCTGAAGTGGATGTGTGGAGTCTTGGCGTCATTCTCTACACGCTGGTCAGTGGCTCCCTACCTTTCGACGGCCAGAATTTAAAGGTATCACCTCAATGTGATGTGCATATCTTTATCACCAGAAGCCGTCCCGGCAGAGCTGTCACAGTGTTGTCTGTCTTCTTTGCAGGAACTGCGGGAGCGAGTCTTGCGAGGGAAGTACCGTATTCCCTTCTACATGTCCACAGACTGTGAAAATCTCCTAAAGAAATTATTAGTGCTGAATCCAATAAAGAGAGGCAGCTTGGAGGTGACTTTTTTTTAATACATCAGATTTAAAGTTTGACAGTTCATCATGTTCGCATGGGAAAATTGCCTCATTACCGAATTTATCTTTTGTTTACAGTAGAGAAAGTGGTGATTCATTATTTAGAATGTGTCATGGTCGGTTGCTGTACAGACTTACTTCTTCTTGGTTCTTTGGCAAAGAATTAAAATCATATAAAAGTAGGGCCAGGCATGGTGGCACACACCTTTAATCCCAACACTTGGGAGACCGAGGTAGGGGAATTGCTGTGAATTTGAGGCCATCTTGAGACTGCATAGTAAATTCCAGGTCAGTCTGGGCTAGAGTGAGACCCGACCTGGAAAGAAATCGGGATAAAGCTGGCTTTTAGTTAGAGGAGAGGAAAAACCTGGTCTCTGGTGAAAGTATATGATCCAAAGCAAAACCCTTGAGTTTAATAAAGACTGAACATGCACTTCAGGGATTAGAAATGATTATGAAAATTCTAATCCAGAGACTACTTCTGTATCCGCAATTATCATCTATATCAAAAACATTAATGGAAAGGTCGTACCAGTACAGGAAACATATGAACATGTAAGTAGAGCATGTTGGGAACTGATGTTCTTGTTTACCATGCTGCTGCGCTGCCTGCACTCCCATCAGGAAAGGCATAGACGTTCACTGCTGCAGGAGAGGGCACAGGAGCTTCCTCAGGTCGCAGCAGAGCAAGAAGCAGGGCAGGGGATGACAGCACTGAGCTACATATGTTTTTCCTTTTCCCTTATGTTTGTCTGGGCCACCAGCCTCTGGGATGCTGCCACCTGCATGGCTGGTCTTCTCCCTCGGTTACTCTGCTCTGGCTGTAGCCCTCACAGACGTGCCCTGAGGTGCCTAGCCCTCTCCTAGATGATTCTAAGTCCTGCCACATTGACAATGAATATCAGGGCATCATTTTCCATTTCTTTGCCACCTCTACCTGTATCCAATCAAGAACTTTTAGTCATTTTTAGTTGCTAAATATTCAGGATATATTTTTCTTCCATTTAAGTACTAACCAGGCCTGACCCTGCCTAGCTTCCAAGATCAGATGAGAACAGGTGCATTTAGGTGGTGTGGCCGTAGACCAAGATGTCTTTTTCTGTATTGCTACTGCCTGCCTTTAATTCAGAGCATTATCATTTCTCTCTCAGATTTCAGCTAAAGTGCCTATTGATTTCTGTCTCTTCAGTCTTCAGCCCTCTAATCTGCTTTCCACACACTGACCAGGGAGGCTTTTCAAAAGCACACCTAAATTTCAGTTGTAACACGTTATGTGACAGAAACCCTCTGGTCAGACCTGACTTGTCCTGTCCACTGTCGTCTCATCCTTTGCTCTCTAGTCAGAGCTCATGGGTCATCCTGATGACTTGTCTTCCCCAGGTTCTCGGGTTCTTTTGTCTCCCTTCTATTTCTTCTTTCCTTGTGAACTCTTACTTTTTCATCCTTAATTTTTCGCTTATGACCTAACATTTGTAAATCTTCTTCCAGTAACTAACTAAAGGCATGTATCACCACATCCAGTTCATTTTCTTCTTCTGTTCATATGTTATGGCATTTGGGTGGCTTCCACGTGGTGCCTATTGTGTATAAGGCTACAGTGAATACACATGTGCACATATCTCTTAGCTATCCCATTTTCAGTTCTTTTAGATAACTATCCAGAAATGAGTATCTGGGTCATCTCATGACAGCTCTGTTAGTTTATTGAGGGACCTTCACACTATTTTCTACAGGACCTGGGCCATTTTATAATTCCATTGGTAGTGCACCAAGGCTTCAGCTTCTCCGCCTCCTTGCCAGCACTTGTCATTGTTGTGATCTTTGATAGTGGCTGTCCTGACTCAGTGGTCATTCGTGTCTCTTTGGAAACATTTCCATGTCATTCCTTTTCCTATTTCTAAATCAGGTTGTTTTATGTTCTGGAGTTATAGGAGTTTTGGGACTGGGAATGTAGCTCTGTGACTGATCACTTGCCTAATCTGTGCAAGACCTTACAGACATACACACATGCATGTGCACACCACACTATCATCGGATATCCTGGGTATCTCCCCCCACCCAGCTTGTGCTTTGTGAATACGTTCTTTTCTTCCTCACTAAGTTGTCACCTTTGAATAGCTGGGGACTAACTTGTTCTATAGCCTCTGCTTAAATTAGACCCTGCTAATTCATGTGACTGTTGTCTTCACCCAGATTTTTACCTAATTTCTGATTCTGAGCTTAAGTTTTAATTATCCTCCCAAGTTCTATAAGTTATCTGCACTAACTAATGTAGATTTCTACTCCCCATGATCTCTTCTTTGCTAATATTTTAATAAGTGAAGATTTTAAAATAAACGTCTACATTTGGTAGAAAAGGAAGAAGTAGAATCTATGTTGACATTAAATGTAAAAACTAGAAGCAAAAGTTGAAGTCAGTTGGGTCTCATGGCAAAACATTGCAATTTCAAATGCTCCTTTCAAAGGAGTATGGAAGGAAGACTTTTGAATCATTGCCCCTGGTGAGTGATGGGTAATATTAACAGGGTATCATAAGACAGTATGTATCCTGATCCCACATCATCAGTGACTTTTATCAGAGTAGACACTAATAACTGTACCTGAAAGTGCCACATGATTCTTGACATGATGTTTGTTGAGTGAACCAACAAATGTTACATCACTAGAGTAAGTGATTAAATGTATTTTACCAAAAATAACTCAGAGTTTTACTTCCTAGCAAATAATGAAAGACCGATGGATGAATGTTGGTCATGAAGAGGAAGAACTGAAGCCTTATACAGAGCCAGAGCTGGATTTCAATGATACAAAAAGAATAGGTAAGCATTTAAATATTGTGAGAAATACTACCACAGGCTGCAAGTAAATCCTTTAGCCTACCAAAATAGTGTTTAAAAATATACACATGGAACTGTTATTCTTTGAATAATACAAGGATTATTATGTTCAGTGTTAAGGATAAACACTAGACATGGAACTGCTCAAGTTTCTTAGTTTGTTCTCATATGTTCTATGGCTCAGTTCACTTTTTGGCAACTGTAATATAAAAATTAGAATGATATAAGTGGACATAATTCTTTCCTGTCTGAGTCCCACATAGGACAAAGCTACTAGCACTGATCATACTATCAGCAAACATGTCATGTATTTCTACAAATACTTTAGCACTGAATGAAAAGGGCTGAACCCTTTACCTCTCCGTTTCTGCTTCCTGCTTTCTCAGCAGAGGCCCTCCTCCCACCCCAGCCCTGCTATTGCCCACACACAACCAGCTCTCTGCGTCCCATTTGTTCTCTTGGTTTCTCTCCCTGCCAAAGCCATCATAAGCTCACAACCAAGCTCCTCAATAGGACTTCTGTGTGGCTGAGGGCAGCGTATTAGGGGACAGCACTTGGAACTTGACCAAAACAGTTGTGGAAGTCAAGTTTTTCCAAGAGGAACCATGACCTGCAGATGGGAAGGGAAGCAGAGATTGTTGACTTGAGGGAGAACTCTTCATGAGTAACTGAGACTGTGTTGAGAGAGACAGGAACAGAAAGAGAGAGGAACTTTGTGTGTGACACAGACTGACACAGGCCCCGACTGGGCAAAGGAAGTCATCTTGGAAATATACTAGGACAAGAGAAATAGAATACATAAAGCCCAAGACAGAATAGTTCTGCATAAAAAGTATCTGTAGGCTAATAATCCAGAGGTTTTTAAGAGTTAAAATAACACTCTAAATGTTTAAGAATTAGTTTTCCTAAACAACATCAGCAATCTTGTGGGGTTTGCTGATTGATTTACTAATGTCAACACATTACTAATGTAGGCGTCTTTATTTTTTTTCCAGACATTATGGTGACCATGGGTTTTGCCCGAGATGAAATAAATGATGCCTTAATAAGTCAGAAATACGATGAAGTTATGGCTACTTACATTCTTCTAGGTAGAAAACCACCTGAAGTAAGTTTTTAACCTTTTACCTTTTTAATTAATGTGAATTAATTCTTGAGTTTAACAGACAAAAATGATAGTAAATGTATTCTCTTCCTCGCGGTATCAACAAATAACACTAAGATCCTGATATTCTTATTTACTAGAATTTAGACATCAAGATGCTAATTTATAAGCTAATTTCATTCCAGGGTATAAGAGGGATTTTAGGGAAGAGCAGGCCCACCACCTTGCCTGGTTTCAGAAGCTCTCCCCTCAGTGTTGTCTGTGAGAGTGATGTCCCTGGACTTGGGCAGTGCACACTTGTCCAGCCAACTGCAGCAGTCCTGCCAAAGGCAGTGTAGTATGATCACCTTGTGCAGAAAAGACAGTGATGGAAACAGAAGGAAGTAGAAGCATGTGGAATAAAACTTCTATCTGGGATGACTCCTGCAAGTGAGACCCAGAGGAAGACTCTTTCACAGTACTTTGTCTTGTGAGTGTCAGTGTGTTCATGAACACGGTTGAGAGTTCTCACAGCCAGGAGAGAGCCATGGTAAGAAAATGGATTCAAGAAATAACTGTATACAAATGAGGAACCATAGAAGCAAATGATCCTTCAGGAAAGGAAGTAGAACTAGAGGCCAGAGCACTGACTAGACCTTGGTGGGTGGCATTCTGTAGAGAAGGCTGCACTTATTTGCAATTAAGTAGTAACTGTGAGTGGCATCATACCTTCCAGCTGACATGTACTGAAACTCCTTGTACCAGAAACTAAGCTAAGTGTGGTGATGGAAACAGTCTTCCCTGAAGGGGCCCTCAGTTTGGTGAAGTAGTCAGCAGGCAGGCACAGCATGCTTGTGGGGCAGCACGTAGTCACACATGCAGGGTGAGAGCCCCCCACGTTGGTCCAGGTGATGCGTAAGACAGAAAATGGATAGCCCTCGAAGCCAGTAAAAGATGTGTTAGACCTTCTCCGATTCCTCGCATGGACGCCTGCTTGTGCAGGTGTGCTGACCAGAAGAGGGTTTGTGTGGTCTTCGGGGGAAAGTTGAGAAGCTCTGTTTGAAATGGTAGAGTTGAAGATTCTTGCTGGCTGGTGCTGTCTAGTAGATGCTTAACATAAAGATCGGGATGTGGGGAAAGATAGAGACTTGGGAATTGTCACTGGGGAGCAACTGTAGCGTGCCAGCAGCTGTTCTAGCACTTCACCAGTATGCGTGCATCTGATCTCAGTGACCACCAAGCAGGCATGACACCCTGCCTGTCCCTAGCATCACTGTTGGACTACCATCATCAGTGTTACACCCTACCTGTCACCAGCGTCACTGTTGGACTACCACCATCAGTGTTACACCCTACCTGTCCCTAGCGTCACTGTTGGACTACCACCATCAGTGTTACACCCTGCCTGTCACCAGCGTCACTGTTGGACTACCATCATCAGTGTTACACCCTGCCTGTCACTAGCGTCACTGTTGGACTACCACCATCAGTGTTACACCCTGCCTGTCCCTAGCGTCACTGTTGGACTACCACCATCAGTGTTACACCCTGCCTGTCACTAGCGTCACTGTTGGACTACCACCATCAGTGTTACACCCTGCCTGTCCCTAGCGTCACTGTTGGACTACCACCATCAGTGTTACACCCTGCCTGTCCCTAGCGTCACTGTTGGACTACCACCATCAGTGTTACACCCTGCCTGTCACTAGCGTCACTGTTGGACTACCACCATCAGTGTTACACCCTGTCTGTCACTAGCGTCACTGTTGGACTACCACCATCAGTGTTACACCCTGCCTGTCCCTAGCGTCACTGTTGGACTACCACCATCAGTGTTACACCCTGCCTGTCACTAGCGTCACTGTTGGACTACCACCATCAGTGTTACACCCTGCCTGTCACTAGCGTCACTGTTGGACTACCACCATCAGTGTTACACCCTGCCTGTCACTAGCGTCACTGTTGGACTACCACCATCAGTGTTACACCCTGCCTGTCACTAGTGTCACTGTTGGACTACCACCATCAGTGTTACACCCTGTCTGTCACTAGCGTCACTGTTGGACTACCACCATCAGTGTTACACCCTGTCTGTCACTAGCGTCACTGTTGGACTACCACCATCAGTGTTACACCCTGCCTGTCACTAGCGTCACTGTTGGACTACCACCATCAGTGTTACACCCTGCCTGTCACCAGCGTCACTGTTGGACTACCATCATCAGTGTTACACCCTGTCTGTCACCAGCGTCACTGTTGGACTACCACCATCAGTGTTACACCCTGCCTGTCACCAGCGTCACTGTTGGACTACCACCATCAGTGTTACACCCTGCCTGTCCCTAGCGTCACTGTTGGACTACCATCATCAATGTTACACCCTGCCTGTCAGTCACTAGCATCACTGAGTTCCCATTGCAATGACTGTGGTTTTATTCAAAGTTTGACAGCCACATACAACTCACATGTTATGTAGAGAAAAGGGATGTATCAACCCCTTAACACAGTTCTAGAAGATATTTCTTGATCAGAGCCAATAAATCAAATTTTATTTTGTAAACATGGAAAAACAAACAAAACAGTTTAATCTTAGATCATAGTATAAAATATACTTATTTTGTTAGTGCGTGCGTCCATACATGTGCATATATACCACACATAAACCCTATGTATGCAGATATACATATGGTTTAAAGTTTTAGATTTATCATAAGATGGAATTCCAGTGATATCCTTGGGCCTCAGTTTTCAGTCTAGGTTTGTGGCAATGATTTCTTTTATCTTATTTTTTGGTTTTGCTGAGGCAGGGTCTCACTGTAGTCCAGGAGTGACAATGATTTAAATAAAGTACCATGAATAAAACACATAGGAGTCTGGATTGGTAAGTGCTTGCCTTGAAAGCATGAAGATCTGTATTCCATCCAGTTCCCATGTACAGCGCTGGACATGATGCCATGTGCCTGTAATCAGAGCACTGGGGAGGTAGAGGCAGAAGGACCCCTGTGGTTCCCTGGCTAGCTAGTCCAGACCAAGTGGGTAAGCTCCAGGCCAGTGACACAGGAGCACTCGTGTGCACAGTAACCTGCACACGTGTGCCACATACATATGAGCACATCTACACACAGATGTAACAAAAAGGTCCTAGGACTGTGTCTGATACATAATTACCATACAGCAACTTGTGGCTATTGCTTGATGTTCTGACTAAAATAAGGATTTCTACAAAATAACAGATTTCAAATACTCATGGGAATGCCTTATATCCAGTCCCCTCCCTTCCTTCCTGCCAATGTAAAGTTCTATATCCAAAACTCTTTTTTAGTTACAATTAGACTCTGTGGAACTTTGAGCCATTTATAAAATCAAGAGCACCGTTTATTTATATGAGCACCTCTCTGTTTTAACCTGGAGCTCTTTCTTCTTCTTACAGTTTGAAGGTGGTGAGTCACTGTCCAGTGGAAGCCTGTGTCAGAGGTCCCGGCCCAGCAGTGACCTGAATAACAGCACTCTTCAGTCCCCTGCCCACCTGAAGGTCCAGCGGAGCATCTCAGCAAACCAGAAGCAGCGGCGTTTCAGTGATCACGGTGGGGGAGCAAGGCTTAGATGTAAAAGACCAGTCTGAGTCTGCCTCAGCTCGTATCTCCATCTCTCCTGGCATCCATCTCACAGGCGTACACCTTATGAAAAACATGATCACTTCCACAAGGACTTGACCTGATATTTGTCATCAATTTCATCATAGCTCAGACATAAAACACACAAATGCAAATACTTTTAATACAGAGCTTTTGTTTGTGAGAAGAATATATGTCGGTTGTTTTCAGCTAATTGTGCTCTTTTTAACAATCACAGCTGGCCCCTCCATCCCCCCTGCTGTATCGTATACCAAGAGGCCTCAGGCGAACAGCGTGGAGGGCGAGCAGAAAGAGGACCGGGACAAGGATGCAGCTCGCAAACTCGGCAGCACCACCATTGGCTCAAAAAGCGAGGTGACTGCAAGCCCGCTCGTGGGCCCGGAGAGGAAGAAGTCTCCAGCTGTCCCAAGCGTGAGTCACCGTTCTGCTGTGCGGCACCTTGTAAAATTTATGTGTCATGGGTTTTTTAAAATCCCTATCTTTTGTCTCTTTTAAATGTTTCAAAATGAATCATAAGTTGAAGAACGTGAAAAGGGGCCAAGTTTCTCATAAATGGAATTTAATAAAACAACACAAAGTATTTTGTTTGGTGGTAGTGTAGGTCATGGTGGTTGTTTTTGAGAAAGGATCTCACACTGTAGCCCAGGCTGGCCTGTAACTCACTGTGTAGCCCAGGCTGTCCTCAAACTCAGTGTCTATTCTCCTGTCTCAGCCTTCAGTGTGAGGATTACAGGTGTGAGCCACCACATCCAGCCAGACTTCTTCTTAATACTCAGCCTCACTACAGCGCGTGCATTCAGCTTCCTGCCTGGCTTTTCCTGCTGCGGTAATACCTGGACGCTATGTTGGCACTTTCACTCTTACAAGTAAACTATGCAATGCAGGCAGACTCAGTTAATAATTAATGAAGTTACCTCCCATTAAGTCATGTAAAATGGCACATCACAGAAATTGCATTGGGAGCTAGTTCAGAGGTTGCAATGCTCTCCGATAAGGCAGCAGGATAGAAGAAAGCATCAAAAACTTAAGTTTAAGGGTTAGAATGGAAAACATTTATATAATAGGTATTTGCAAAGGAAAAGGGGAAAGATGAAGGGGAGAAGATAATTGGAGAAAAAAGAGGAGAAGATCTAAATGCCAAATGGAAGCCAGAAAGAAAACACACTCCTGCACCCCCCCCCCCAAGTAGACTATGTAGAAACCAAGACAAGGTGAGGTTCCACCCACAGAACAGAGGGTGAGGTTCTGTGGGAGAGAAGATGGCGTCAAGAGGAACAAGGCACATTGACGGCAGATTTTTTTAACAGTAACCTGAATACTCAGACACTTTGGACCTGGAGTTTTATATGTAGCCAAACTTTCATTTAAATATGAAGTGTGATAACCATATGCTGAGGCATGAATTACAGCTACATGGCTACAGAGTGACTACTTGAAATACCATGTCATGAAAGGAAGTGTTCTTTTGTGAAGGGGAAGGAGTACAGTGTCACGAGAGAAAGGGTTCTTTTGGGAGGAGGAAAGAATAGAGTGTCACGAGAGGAAAGGTTCTTTCAGGAGGAGGAAGGAATACACTGTCATGAGAGGAAGGGTTCTTTCAGGAAGAGGAAGGAATACAGTGTCACGAGAGGAAGGGTTCTTTCGGGAGGAGGAAGGAATATGGTGTCACGAGAGGAAGGGTTCTTCAGGGAAGAGGAAAGAATACGGCGTCACAAGAGGAAGGGTTCTTCAGGGAAGAGGAAAGAATACGGCGTCTCAAGAGGAAGGGTTCTTCAGGGAAGAGGAAAGAATACGGCGTCTCAAGAGGAAGGGTTCTTCAGGGAAGAGGAAAGAATACGGCATCTCAAGAGGAAGGGTTCTTCAGGGAAGAGGAAAGAATACGGCGTCACAAGAGGAAGGGTTCTTCAGGGAAGAGGAAAGAATACGGCGTCTCAAGAGGAAGGGTTCTTCAGGGAAGAGGAAAGAATACGGCGTCTCAAGAGGAAGGGTTCTTCAGGGAAGAGGAAAGAATACGGCGTCTCAAGAGGAAGGGTTCTTCAGGGAAGAGGAAAGAATACGGCGTCTCAAGAGGAAGGGTTCTTCAGGGAAGAGGAAAGAATACGGCGTCACAAGAGGAAGGGTTCTTCAGGGAAGAGGAAAGAATACGGCGTCTCAAGAGGAAGGGTTCTTCAGGGAAGAGGAAAGAATACGGCGTCTCAAGAGGAAGGGTTCTTCAGGGAAGAGGAAAGAATACGGCGTCACAAGAGGAAGGGTTCTTCAGGGAAGAGGAAAGAATACGGCATCTCAAGAGGAAGGGTTCTTCAGGGAAGAGGAAAGAATACGGCGTCACAAGAGGAAGGGTTCTTCAGGGAAGAGGAAAGAATACGGCGTCTCAAGAGGAAGGGTTCTTCAGGGAAGAGGAAAGAATACAGCGTCACAAGAGGAAGGGTTCTTCAGGGAAGAGGAAAGAATACGGCGTCACAAGAGGAAGGGTTCTTCAGGGAAGAGGAAAGAATACGGTGTCACAAGAGGAAGGGTTCTTTAGGGAAGAGGAAGGAATATGGTGTTACAAGAGGAAGGGTTCTTTCAGAAAGAGGAAGCAACCTAGAATGTTGCTGTGGAATATATGAAGGCTGAAAGTAGTCACATAACATGTTCAAGTATGCACATAGTAGTCATACATATGAAATATTGAATAATGAGTGCCCACATTCTAGGCCGTGTTCAGGGAGAAAGGCTAGGGAGAGAGATGATGCATGCACATTCCTTGTTGGACAGAGGATAGACGGAAGGTCAAGAAATCAGTGGTGGTGAGCAAAGACCAATGCAGGAGACCCAAAAGGAGGGTGGACAGGAAGGAAGAGAAATAGATTTACCACTTTTAAATCAGCATCAGTTGGGGAGATCTAGCATGTGGAAGGGGTTAGATAAAAAATATAAGGCAATATATCAAAATTCCAATTTATCTTTTAATCACAAGTGAGTTTGATTGCCTAATGCCTGTGTCCTATTTGGTTAATTGAAACCATACTTTAAAAAATATATGATTAGATTCTCACAACCTTGTCTAAGAAGCTGATGTGCATAACCACTTTAGAAATGGATGGCTGTCATGCCTCATGACTAGGAGGCTCTGCACCTGTGCCATCTTTCCCTTCTGGACAAAGAGGGAACATAAACCTGGAGCACATGCAGAAACCACAGAAAAACCACAAAGAAGCCAGACGTGGTGGCACACTCCTTTAATCCCAGCACTCGGGAGGCAGAGGTAGTAGGATCGCTGTGAGTTCAAGGCCACCCTGAGACTCCATAGTGAATTCCAGGTCAGCCTGGGCTAGAGTAAGACCCTACCTCAAAAAACCAAAACAAAAAAAAAAGCCCCACAAAGAAAGTGAGGGACACACGATGACCCATTCCCAGCCTCCCAATTCCCCTACAACTGAAGCCAAAACCTCCCAGATAGTGGAAATGCCAGAGAATATTCAGAACCCAACTTCTAAGAAGATCAATGACCATACAGAAGGCTCAAAAGCAAATGAACAAAGGAAACCCATTGAAGACCTTGACAAGACAGTCTCCAAAGTGAATGAAACTGTTAGTTAATTGGAGGAGAAAGTCCAAAACATGGAGGAAAACTTCAGCAAGAAAATTGAAACATGGAAAAAGAACCAAACAGGAATTTCTGGAAATGAAAGGCACAGTCTCTCAAATTACAATTGCAGCAGAGAGCACTACCAATAGACAAGACTATGCAAAAGATTGAATATCAGAGATGGAGATTACAATTAAGACAATAATACACATACGTATATACAGAAAAAAATCAAGGAATATGAAGTATGGGAAACATTCAAAGACCAAACCTTTGAAACCATGGGGCAGAAGAAGGAGCTGCAATAAAATCTAAAGGGATTGAAAGATTATTTAGTGAAATCCCAAACCTAAAGAGGGAAGTCAACATGTAAACACAAGAGGCATTTAGAACTTCAAACATGCACAACCAGAAAACATCCTCTCCCCATCATAGACAAGATGTCAAAAATACATGGTCAAGAAACAATACTAAAAGCTTTAAGGAAAACACCAACTCCTATACAAAATCAAGAACATTGGAGTAACCTCAGATTTATCATCAGAAACCCTAAAATCCAGAAACACATAGAATGACTATATTTCAAGCCCTAAAACTAAACGATTTCCAGCCAAGAGTGCTATACCCAGGAAATTGTTCTCTCAAAATTGACAGAGAAAGGGCAAACGCCAAGTAAGGCGGTTCATGACAACCAGACCAGCACTTCAGAAAACTCTTAAAGGGATATGACATAGGGAGGAAGGAAAAAATCAACCTCATCTAAGACAGCGCACGTAAGGATACTCACCATGAGAGGAAGAGGGCATAAAAACAACCCAGAAATGAAGCCACACTGTTCAAACAGCAAGCCAGCAAACCCCAAACCTAACACGGGAGGTGAAGAAGAAATACCAGTGACACAGCCAACCAGAACTCCAATTCAAATCACAGGAAACAGTCAAGTATGACTTTACGGGGCTGGGAAGATGGCTCATGTGTTTGCTTGCCAAAGCGTACTGGCCTAGGTTCAGTTCCCAAACCACCCACGTCAGCCAGACACACACACACACACAAAGTGGCACAAGCATCTGGTGTTCATTTGCAGCAATGTTACTTTTATGGAATACTAAAAACCAATAGCAAGAGAAACTTGGGCAACCAGACAGATACTCAGAGACTGAACAAAATTAAATGAACAGGGTATCATGGAAGAAATCAGGGAGGAGATTAAAACTTTTCTAGAAATTAAGGCAAATGATAATGCAAGCTACCAGATCCTCTGGGATATAACCAAGGCACTCCTAAGAGGAAAGTTTATAGCCATAAGTGCTCACATTCAAAATTCAGAGAGATCTCAAATAAATAATCCAATGATACAGCTTAAGGTGCTGGAAAAAAACAAGAAGCCAATCCCAAACCCAGTACAAATCAAGAAATAATGAAGATTAGGGCAGAAGTCGGTGAAATAAAGACTAAAAACAATACACAGAATCAAATAGTTGGTTCTTTGAAAAAATTAACAAGATTAGCAAACCTCGAGCCAAACTAATCAAAAGAGAGAAGGAAAAAAAATGGATGGTTATAACTGCTAACCTCTCAACTGATCTGCTTGGAAATAATTTAATGATAAAAAGGTCTGTTTTTTTAATACTTTTTCTAGGCAAACCATTATGTTCTTGTCAGCTGCAGGACAGTTCCAGGGTCTTTACCCCACATAGCACAAGGAAACAGTTGGGTCCCATGTCATCTTCATTTCCCGTCATTACACTGCCATTTGACTCAGCCTGGGCTTTCTTTTGCCTACCTCCATGTCTGTCTCTGTGCCAGACAGACCTCCCAATGTCCTGTCTCTCTCTGTGCAGTACTCTATCTAGCCTAGCCCCACTGCCAGACTGCCCCAGGTCCTACCTGCTCTACAAACCCTGCCGTGACTGGTCTGGGTCTGTCAGCCTTTCCCACTGCTGTGTCCAGTGTAGTTCTTGTCCCATGCTTTCTGGTTTGTTCACTGTTGTTTCCCCAGGTGAACATTATCTATTTGCGCTTGCATTCAGTTCCACACAAACACATAGCTTTCTCAGGATCAGTACTGATTCCTACAGGATCAGAGGTGAACAGTGAGTACTCAGACCATATTTATTTTTAAATTAAACATGGCATTCATATTAAGGTATTAAAGTCAAATTAATTATGCAGTCTATTTATCACTGTTGAAACAAACCATAAGACAGAAGGTTCTAAAGAGAAATTTTATTCTTATCCACTTGCTACTAGGTTTTCTCTTAAATTTTTCTGTTTTAATTTTGATAATTTTAGAAGCCAAAGCAGTATATTTTGCTTAATCTTAGCCATTCAGAAGCTTCCAAAGTGAAATTAGTCCCCTTTTTCCTATTTATTACTTCCCATCCTAAAATTCTAAAATAGTCAGTGCTAATGATTTGGTATACATTGTTTTACAGGCTTCCCTTTGTTAGAGAAAACATGAATGGATGAATATGGCTATTTTCTTCTTCTCTTTATGATAATGATGTCAGTCCTGTGTCTATCATGTTTTCATCTTTCTCGTAATGGTACAAAGTCCTTCCAGGTTAGGACAGGTGGTGCGATCATAGCTGCACATTTGTCATGAGTTGGATAGACGTACACTCACTTACCCACCTTCCTGTGTAGTATATGTTCTTGCACGGTTCACTTGTTCCTTCTTTTGATGTTTTCCCAAAAGCATGCTCTCTGGGCCTGTGTGACTGCTCTATTTTTTTAAATATATTTTATTTATTTATTTGAGAGAGAGAAAGAGGGAGGGAAGGAGGGAGGGAGAGAATGGTTACACCAGGGCCTCTAGCCACTGCAAACGAACTCCAGATGCATGCGGTACCTTGTGCATCTGGCATATTTGGGTCCTAGAGAATCAAACCAGGATCCTTTGTCTTTGCAGGCAAAGACCTTAACAGCTAAGCCATCTCTCCAGCCCCAACTGCTCTATTTTAAACCACAGCTACCAACAGTCCAGGACCATGGTACCCTTCAGTCTATGTCACAGTCATCTCTAGTCTGAGAAGGAGCTGTCCTCACTCCAGCAAACCTCACCTAAGCCCTAACTCCACTGTGTTCTAATGTATTTATTGGCTCTATTTTTCTAACATACAAATTTAAATTTTTAACAAATGCTACTACCATAGTACTTTTCCAGATGGTGGGTAATTTACAAAGTAATTAGTTTTCTATGAACTCCTCAACAAGTAGATGTTATCCATCTTTAATTTTTTCCCCAATCTGAAGGGGGGAAAGTATGGTTTTAATTTGCTTTTCTATGACTTTCTGTGGCATTGGTGGTATAGCCCACAAAACCATTGTCTGGCTCTTTACTGAAAAAAATTGACCAAATCCTGCTTTAATTCCTTGATTCCCTTCCTTCCTGCTTCCCTCCTTCCCTTTCTTCTCTCACTGTATCTCTCTCCAGGCTATCCTTGAACTCAGGATCCTCCTGCCTCTATCTACAAGTAGTAGGCTCACAGGCATGTGCCACCACAGCCAGCTGATCCCTTTTCTTTCAGGTAATTTCTCAGATAGAAAGTACAGATGATAAATGACCATTTTTGAAACCAGTGATTATTATTTGTCAGTAAAATGTAGTGTAGTGAAAAACTCCCATTCAAATGGCATGGTATGGCTCCTTACTTGTCATTGGAATAAGAAGGAAAGCCCATAATATGACTAAATAATTCAGTAATAGCTTAATAATATATTTCATGTTTTCAAAAATTAGGAGCCTTTTCTAGTCAATGGTAAAAGCTCTCACTTATAAATATAATTTACTAGCAGGATGACTTGACATTAGTCTAATATGTTGACTTAATGGTATTATTGGTAGATAATATTTAAAATTTCTTAGTTTATAAACAGCAATAGGAAGAATCTCAGGCAACTAATTAATTTAATTTGTTGGTTAATTGTGGGAATCACTATTCATCTGTATTCATTACTCACTGTAAATGATAGGAGTGTTACTGTTTGTAAGGAAACTCGGGATTCTCTGTGCAGTAAGGTACAAGAAAAGTAGTATTTCTAGAAATTACATCCACAGGTTAGATCTAGATGTTGATGGAAAGCCCTTAGCTATCCTAAACATTTGGAAGCCAACTGATGGTATTGAAAATGCAAATGTGTTATGCTGGTTTTAACCAAAAATACAAAAAAAAAATCCTTGAGTGTTTTCCATATATTCTATCACATGTAAAAAAATATATATAAACATGAAATGCGTGAAGTGCTATGGTCTACATGTTTGTGTCCCCTCTCCAAGATTCATAGGTTAAAATCCTGAGCATAAGGATGATGTAGGAGGGCCTTTGGGGAGCTGATTAGGACATGAGAATCTTCACTAATAGGATAAGTACCCTTGTTTAAAATAAAACAGTCAAGGACATTCCTTTGTCTTTTCTGCCATGTGAGGTGACAATAAAGCCATTTAGGAAGCAAGCCCTCCCCAAACACTGATCTCCAGGCACCTTGACCTTGGACTTCTCAGCCTCTAGAGTCGTAAACAATGAGTCTGTGGTGTTTAGAAGATACCCTGCCTGTGGTGTATTGTTATAGCAACTCAAGCAGAAATGACACTGACACAGGAATTAACAACTTTTTGAAAAAGGAGGAGGGAGATTCTTTCTTTTTAAAAAAAATTGTTTATATTTATTTATTTATTTGAGAGCGACAGACAGACAGAGAAAGAAAGAGGCAGATAGAGAGAGGCAATGGGTGCACCAGGGCCTCCAGCCACTGCAAACGAACTCCAGACACGTGCGCCCCCTTGTGCATCTGGCTAACGTGGGTCCTGGGGAATCGAGCCTTGAATCGGGGTCCTTAGGCTTCACAGGCAAGCGCTTAACCGCTAAGCCATCTCTCCAGCCCGAGATTCTTTCTTAAAGACTCAAAAATGATTATACTGTATGATATGTAAAATCATAACAATAATATATGGTATTATATAAATCATGGTATCATTCTAAATTGCAACTGCCCTACTGCAGAATAAGTCCAAGGAAGTTAGTTTTGAAACTGGTTTCTATGAGGTAAGCTATGAAAGTAGAGGTCAGAGGGAGATTTTACCTGACCCCAAATCCTCAATAGAGACATACATGCTTTGCAATCACCAGAGCTTTATTAGGCCAACTATTCAAGTTAGTTTCTGTATGAACCTGTGTTGAGAGAAGTCAGTGTTTCTATTATTTAAATTTTGCATAATTGCATTTTAAGTTTCGCCAGCGAAATACAACTTAGACAGGCTGAATGGCTGCCACAACTCAGTGTCACCAGAATCCAAAGTGACAGACAAGGGAGATAGTGGGAAGGCACTGCATGGAAATCGACTTCATTCCCTATACCATTCAAAAGGAAAGGTGGGCCACTGAAATGGCCAGAAACATTATGGATCTTCCAGGGCATCTGTGATGTGACAGGGAGTTTGTCTAAACTTAAATGACTAAGACCAATTGGCTCAAATTACAAAAACATCAAAAACTAATATTCTTGTGCTGGTGCATGAATTATTTTTTTCTTTACTGGGACAGAAAAACTGCCCAAAGCATGTTTTCAGATTCCAGTTTGGAGGGGAAGTTTCATCGTGGTAGACAAAGCACAGCAGGAGCAGACAGCCTGCGTCACATCTTCACAGCAGCAGGAAAGAAGCGTAGCGTGGCCTGCAAGCAAGGCTGTACTATAAAATCTTAAGGCCCACCCCAAGTGACACTTCCTCCAGCAGGGCTCCCTCTCCCAAAAGTTCCACAGCCTTCCTAAACAGTGCCACCACCTGGGGTTAAATATTGAAACATAGGAGCCTACGTGTTGGGGTGGGGCATTTTACATGCACACCACCACATACATTTAGTGCCTTGAGGTGAGTGTGCAGTCTGCTGGGAATCATCACACAGTTCTAATAACTTTCCAGGATTTTCCCTGTTTTCTGTTATTATTTTATGCACTGTCACTCTAGATTTTAAATTTCCAGTAAACTCATAAGCAATTTAATCCCCTTAGTAGCTTGTAAAAGCAAAGTAGGAAATGGTTAAAATGTTCAAAAATTAGGAATCTGTCAGTCAAAATAGCCATAAAACTTGTATATCACTTGACATAGATAGATGTTAATGCCTATGAAATAATGTATTCCAATCTGTAAAATGCAGATTACATTACTAGTTTTTATAAGAATTGATACAGATTTCTTCATAATCATATTCTCTCTCTCTGTCGGTCTGTCTCTCTCTCACCCCCCCCACCCCTTTCTGGTTAGCCCAAACTAAATCTTAACCAAAACAATTTTTTAATAATATTGGCTTATTTTATAGTTTTTAACTTATATCTAGTAAATAATGGGTTCATAACAGATAACAAAGCCTATTCTTAGGAACCTATACTATTGAAAGATTTTGGGTAAAATAAGAGAGCATTGAAAACCATTGCTGCCACCTTTATCACTAATAACTAAGAGATAAGGTTTGGACAGGCATGACAGCAGAGGCTACAGGTCAGGGGTCATACTGCGGTAAGGAGAATCGCCCATCTGTTTCCCCCTTGTGCTGTTCTTTCTCTTCCTCAGACCTGGCCTGCCTCCCACTAAAACATGAGGTTTGGGGCAGTGTGTTCCCAATATACTGCGCTTCCCCCCTCAAGACCCCTCAGGATGGCATGTCTTGCCCCAGGGGCTTCAGTCTCCAGACTGCTCCCATGAGCTGGGGAGCTGAGCTTCCTAGGAGTAAAGAGTAGCAGCCACAAGCTTTCAGGAGGGCATGCACATACTCCCTGCCACAAGTTCCTGTCCAAGTTGAGTTAGTAGAGACTTCGCTTCTCACAGTACCTTCAAGCCACCTGTACCCCTGCTTTGTTCTTCTCCCCTAGCAGATCCAGTAGGACAGATGGAATCCACCTCTCGTGCTGCTTCCAAACCATGCCAACTGCTGCTGGTGGACTGTCAGCTAAAGCTATAAGTGCACTTGTCATGCTTCACCTGTTATCCTAAAATCTAAACATGAGAAAGAAAAGGAAAGGCAATAGATCTTGCTAATACAAGATTTTGATCAATTAAAATTCTGCCATTCATTTTTTTTTCTTTTTTTTTTCTCCATTTTTATTAATATTTTCCATGATAACAAAAAAAAATCCCATGGTATTACCCTCCCCCCTTTCCCCTTTGAAATTCCATTCTCCATCATATCCCCTCCCCATCTCAATCTTTCTACTTACATATATACAATACCAACCTAATAAAAGCCCTCCTCCCTTTCTTTCTCTTCCCTTTCTAACTCCTTTTTTAACTTACTGGCCTCTGCTACTGAATTTTTTCCTTCTCACACAGAAGCCCAATCATCTCTAGCTAAGATCCACATATGAGGGAGAACATGTCTGCCATTCATTTTTTATGGATCATTAGCAATGAAAATACATTTATTTGAGTTCAACATATAAATAACACAATTTTGATTTTTTTTTTCTTAAAGAACAATGTGTACTCTGGAGGTAGCATGGCGAGGAGGAATACGTACGTGTGTGAAAGGACCTCGGATCGGTACACCTCACTGCAGAATGGAAGAGACAGCAGGTGAAGGTCACCCTGGTGCCCAGTGGTTTATCTCTGCCATATTTCTGCATTAGTGCTTTGCTTAAATGCCTATAGATAACTAGGTTAGAGAGAAGAAAATGTAAAGCAGTGACACTGCAGTAGCCTTTCTCACTAAGCCTCTCCTGTACCTGGATGGGAAGGTGAGGACGTATTTAGGGAAAGCAGGACGGAAATCTCCTCACCTAACAGCTCTGGGTGAACTATGGAGGGGAAGGCATCCCTGGAACAGAGCAGGCCACAGAGTGCTGGTCCGGTCCTGCTCACCAGGTCTCAGTCTCCATGTGCCGGCCACTTCCTGCGTCTCCGCTGCTTGTCCTTTCCTGCATATCAGGATGATGTAGCTGGCCTTCCTTCCCTGGGGAAGTGGCCATCTCAGCTGATCAGTCAGATCCATAAAGTCTTTATTTCAAGTAAGAAGAAGCTGCATTATTGTAAGGAACTTCACTTCTCTTTAAATGAGTTGGAAAAGTTACTCAATATAACTCAAAAGGATATGGAACCTATTCTAATACCATTTTGTTCTTAGCTCCACCTCTGCACATTTCAGTGGAACAGACAGATCATCTCACACTGTGTTTTTCCCAATTTAATGGCATGTTAAATAAGTATAAATATAAGGTGCATAAGATAAATGTATCTTCTTAAATGAAGGCTCCTTTTAGGCTAGGTAGGTTGAAATCATTTTCCAACTTCCTGTTTTTCCAACACTAAGTACTAATCTACCATTCATTAAATCTATAATAGTTAACCTGTTGCTTCACCATATGAACTAAAAAAAGGTATTATTTCAGAAATAGTGACTTTATTATAATTATGATTCTTAATACATGAATAATTTGGTAAAATGTACCATAGCAGCACATCACCTGAAACGATGGTTTGCAGGTGAGTGAAAACCACCTCCAGAAATATTACTTGGCCATCCACAAAAATGCCAAACCTTCTCAGATTCACACATGTGCAGCAAAGACAAATGAGATGTTTTCAGTGGCGGGGGTGGGGGGAAGTGCTGTACATCTCCTGTGTGTCCTTAGCAGTGAGATGTTTTCAGTGGAGGGCACTGTGCATCTCCTGTGTGTTCTTAGCAGTGAGATGTTTTCAGTGCAGGGCACTGTGCATCTCCTGTGTGTTCTTAGCAGTGAGATGTTTTCAGTGCAGGGCACTGTGCATCTCCTGTGTGTTCTTAGCAGTGAGATGTTTTCAGTGCAGGGCACTGTACATCTCCTGTGTGTCCTTAGCAGTGAGATGTTTTCAGTGCAGGGCACTGTGCATCTCCTGTGTGTCCTTAGCAGTGACATGTTTTCAGTGCAGGGCACTGTACATCTCCTGTGTGTCCTTAGCAGTGACATGTTTTCAGTGCAGGGCACTGTACATCTCCTGTGTGTCCTTAGCAGTGAGATGTTTTCAGTGCAAGGCACTGTGCATCTCCTGTGTGTCCTTAGCAGTGACATGTTTTCAGTGCAGGGCACTGTACATCTCCTGTGTGTCCTTAGCAGTGACATGTTTTCAGTGGAGGGCACTGTGCATCTCCTGTGTGTCCTTAGCAGTGACATGTTTTCAGTGCAGGGCACTGTACATCTCCTGTGTGTCCTTAGCAGTGACATGTTTTCAGTGCAGGGCACTGTGCATCTCCTGTGTGTCCTTAGCAGTGACATGTTTTCAGTGCAGGGCACTGTACATCTCCTGTGTGTCCTTAGCAGTGAGATGTTTTCAATGGAGGGCACTGTGCATCTCCTGTGTGTCCTTAGCAGTGACATGTTTTCAGTGCAGGGCACTGTACATCTCCTGTGTGTCCTTAGCAGTGAGATGTTTTCAATGCAGGGCACTGTGCATCTCCTGTGTGTCCCTAGCAGTGAGATGTTTTCAATGCAGGGCACTGTGCATCTCCTGTGTGTTCTTAGCAGTGAGATGTTTTCAATGCAGGGCACTGTGCATCTCCTGTGTGTCCCTAGCAGTGACATGTTTTCAGTGCAGGGCACTGTGCATCTCCTGTGTGTTCTTAGCAGTGAGATATTTTCAGTGCAGGGCACTGTGCATCTCCTGTGTGTCCTTAGCAGTGAGATGTTTTCAGTGGTGGATACTGTACATCTCCTGTGTGTCCTTAGCAGTGAGATGTTTTCAATGCAGGGCACTGTGCATCTCCTGTGTGTCCCTAGCAGTGAGATGTTTTCAGTGGTGGATACTGTATATCTCCTGTGTGTCCTTAGCAGTGAGATGTTTTCAGTGGAGGGCACTGTGCATCTCCTGTGTGTCCTTAGCAGTGACATGTTTTCAGTGCAGGGCACTGTGCATCTCCTGTGTGTCCTTAGCAGTGACATGTTTTCAGTGCAGGGCACTGTGCATCTCCTGTGTGTCCTTAGCAGTGACATGTTTTCAGTGCAGGGCACTGTGCATCTCCTGTGTGTTCTTAGCAGTGAGATGTTTTCAGTGCAGGGCACTGTACATCTCCTGTGTGTCCTTAGCAGTGACATGTTTTCAGTGCAGGGCACTGTGCATCTCCTGTGTGTCCTTAGCAGTGACATGTTTTCAGTGCAGGGCACTGTACATCTCCTGTGTGTCCTTAGCAGTGACATGTTTTCAGTGCAGGGCACTGTGCATCTCCTGTGTGTCCTTAGCAGTGAGATGTTTTCAATGCAGGGCACTGTGCATCTCCTGTGTGTTCTTAGCAGTGAGATGTTTTCAATGGAGGGCACTGTGCATCTCCTGTGTGTCCCTAGCAGTGAGATGTTTTCAGTGCAGGGCACTGTACATCTCCTGTGTGTCCCTAGCAGTGACATGTTTTCAGTGCAGGGCACTGTGCATCTCCTGTGTGTCCTTAGCAGTGAGATGTTTTCAATGCAGGGCACTGTGCATCTCCTGTGTGTTCTTAGCAGTGAGATGTTTTCAATGCAGGGCACTGTGCATCTCCTGTGTGTTCTTAGCAGTGAGATGTTTTCAGTGCAGGGCACTGTGCATCTCCTGTGTGTCCTTAGCAGTGAGATGTTTTCAATGCAGGGCACTGTGCATCTCCTGTGTGTTCTTAGCAGTGAGATGTTTTCAATGGAGGGCACTGTACATCTCCTATGTGTCCTTAGCAGTGAGGTGTTTTCAGTGGAGGGCACTGTGCATCTCCTATGTGTCCTTAGCAGTGAGATGTTTTCAGTGGAGGGCACTGTACATCTCCTTTGAGTCTTTAGCAGTGAGGTATTTTCAGAGAGGGGTATTGTACATCTCCCTGTGTGTCTTTACCAGTGAAATGTTTTCAGTGGAGGGTACTCTACATCCCCTGTGTATCCTTAGCAGTGAGATTACTAGTTTATTAAGCACCAACATTGTCACTAATGTTATTTCTTTCAACTGTTTTAGTTATAGAAAGTGTTAATCAGTTTAGGTTTTTAAAAATTGAATTTTTGTGTTTTAGTAAACCCTACTTGTTCTTCTTTTATTCCAAAGCCTTACGGAGATGTCTGCAAGTAGCATATCTTCTGCCAGCTCTGCTGTGGCCTCTGCAGTCCCCTCAACCCGACCCCGCCACCAGAAGTCCATGTCCACATCTGGCCATCCCATTAAAGTTACACTGCCAACCATCAAAGACAGCACTGAAGCTTATCGACCTGGGTAACATCCTGGTTGCATTTCATTTTCTGTTTTAGGAACTCTAGCACCATTTGAAAATATATGTAGTCTCCATACCTAAAGAACTTTCTGAAAAGACAGTGTGGCAGAGGAAGTTTCATGGTCACATGCACTGACTGTGTAATTTAGCAATTACCCAAAATGTTGCTTTATAAATTAAGTCATTTTGAGAAAAATATTCTTAAATGATTTTATTTCAAATCTGTTCATAAACTATTGCTACCTAATTTATTACTTATGTATTGAGACATTTGCTACTTAAACACATGAAAACACTAGGGCAGGAAGTGAGGCCTTTGGCTCCTTCCAGTTGTTGTTCCTGTCAGTGAAGCAGGTATTTGGGTGAAATATTACATGTCTGTTTTCTCTAACTTTTATCTCTCATAAGAGTTCTCAAATTCAGTATATCTGAACATTTTAACCCTTTGATAATTAGATTTTGTTAGTCATATGGGTAGTACCATGTAGCATTTGTGCCAATACTGAGACCTAAATTAGAAATTGGAAATGGCTTATTTTAAAAGCTTCTTAATAAACCATAAAATTGATGTGGTACATTGCTACATAATTTAAGGTAAAAAGAATTGAAGTGAATATCCCTTATCTAAAATTCTTGAGGCCAGAATCATTTTGGAATTTGAACATTTTCAAACTTTGGAATATTTATTGCATGTACATACTAAGACATATTGGGTGTGAGACCCATATTTAAACATTAAACTTATTTGTTTCACATATACCTTATACACACTGCCAGAAGATAATTCTGTATATTTATTGTCCCTTCATTTTCACTCTGGCCTGTCAGTAAAATCATGTGTGGAAGTTTCATGTCAAGTACTCAAAAAATTTTGGATTTTAAAGTCTACTGGATTTCAGATTTTCAGGTTATATAGCAATTACATATAGGCAGTATTCTGGTTAGACATTCCTGACACTGACAGGAATTGGTCTTTGTGTCCTTTGTGGCAGTAATTTCTTATTGTTAGTGACCCGCATTTTTAAATTTTTGTATATTATGACAGTTTATACTCTTTTATCCCCTCGACCCTGCTTCTGTAACCCTGGGACCCTCCTCATAACCCTGGGACCCTCCTCAGTAAGGTTATAGTATTCACTGTGGGGTCTTGAAGGCCTCAGTCAGTCCCTGGGGGTTCAGGGTGGACCACACCACAGGACATTCCTACCCACTCAGTGACTTGCAGTCTTTCCTCCCCTTCTTCGGCAATGTTCCCTGAGCCATGGCAGGCCTGTTGGCAGTCTGGTTTTAACCCATCTCTAATGTGAACACAAAAATTGTGCCATCAGAAGAAGCTACATCCATCTTTCTGGTTTTCGCGTGAGTGAAAGCTTTCCCAGCCATTATTGTGAGACGTGTGTGTCTTATGTGTGCCCGCAGTACCACCCAGAGAGTGCCTGCTGCTTCCCCATCCGCCCACAGCATTAGTGCGGCCACTCCAGACCGGACCCGCTTTCCCCGCGGGAGCTCCAGCCGAAGCACTTTCCATGGAGAACAGCTCCGAGAGCGGCGCAGCGCTGCTTATAATGGACCCCCTGCCTCCCCGTCCCACGAAACGGGTGCATTTGCGCATGCCCGAAGGGGGACATCCACGGGCCTCATAAGCAAAATCACGTCCAAGTTCGTTCGCAGGTCAGTACCAATACCGAGCTTTGTTTCCTCTAGGAATTGTAGAGGAAGCCACCCCAAATGAACTCCAGACACATGCGCCACTTTGTGCTTCTGTCTTTACATGGGTACGGGGCAGTCAAGCCCAGGGCCATCAGGTCAAGCCCTGAGCCATCAGTGCAGTCCCAACGATGATGGGGCTTTTCGTTTTTGTTTTTTAACATGGTAGGGTCTCACTCGAGTCCAAGCTGACCTGGAATTCACTCTGTAGACTTAGGGTGGCCTTGAACTCACGGTGATTCTCCTACATCTGCCTCCAAAGTGCTGGGATCAAAGGCGCGCACCACCACACCTGGCTTTTCCCAACAATGATGTTTTAACAAGAACATTTATTCATATTTAAATGCTTTGAGTTAGACAAAGGAAGTAGTACAAGCTTATGTAAATCATGCAAATAATAGTTACCTTAAAATACTTGTAGGTGGCTCACATATGTAGTTTATCTTGCATGTATTTATATAAAAAGCCAATGCCACATACATTACTTATGTAATTTAGTCTTATAAACATTTTATATCAAAACATAGTAAATACAGCTGGGCATGGTAGTGCATGCCTTTAATGACAGCACTCAGGAAGCTGAGGTAGGAAGATCACCATGAATTTGAGGCCAGCCTGGCCTACAGACCCTGGCTCAATATAGGATGTATAGCAAACCAAATGACTACATGTATAATAAACCTCTAATCTGATGGAGCAGTGCAGCTGTACTTGTTCCTATAAAGTACCCATGCAGGCGCAGCACATATTGAGTAAATCCCATGCAGGTACAGTATTCACTGAGTATACCAGTTGCTGGGTATAGCGCAGGCTGATGTGAATTTGTCCCGTTATTGTGTCATCATATGCCTCCTTGAGCCCTATGACATACAACACTCTTTGTGAGGTGCAGAGTGGGACCTGAAGATGAGTAAGATAGAGCCCGTGCCCTCCAGAGTCTGACTTCATGGAAGATGCCGGCATGGAAACAAGTAGCTATGATCCACACAGTGTGAGCTAGCAAAGAACATGCAGGCTACATGCCAGAGCATCCAGAGAGGACTCCCCACTTTAGTCATATGAGCTAAGCCTCAAGTGAGGGGTGGCTAAGAACTTATGACCCTTGCTTCGGCGGGACTGGCGCTGATGCCGCGTGGTCCTGAGACATCAACGTAGATGTGGAGCACTGGCTTCCAGCACCTGCCTTGTGCAGCCATTGTGGACTCCGTTCACAGAGCGCTTGTGCACACCACACAGCTGAACTAGAAGTGTGACCTTTCAGAAGCAGCAAGCTCTCATGGGTGTCCTGGTGCCACTGGGCAGCTTGGCATCTTGTTAAGAAAGACCTAAAACCGAGCGGCAGTCAGCAGGGAGGGTGGAGGACGGTGGTGGCAGGCCGTGTGCCGCATGCTAGGCAGGTGGGGATGATGCCTGCTTCTGGAGTTTGCTAGATGCTACAGCTATTTTACAAAACCAGTGCTTCCTCCTGGCTAGGCTGGGATCGATTTTAAAGGGAGGAGGATAGGTTTTGAGTTCTGTGCTTCATTGCTACCTACGCAACAGGTGCTGTGCAAATTGGTTCTTTTTGCCTTGCAATAAAAGTTGAGGCTGTAGAGGAAACAGTGAAGGCCCCTAACCCCAAAGTCAGGAGAAGGGTGGCAGAGCAGAGAAGCGCCTCAGAGATGGCCCTCCGGGAGTTGAGAGGATGGCCACGCGTCACTTAACTCACAGTTAAGAATGCCGCCATGTGCAGGGCACGTCACCAGAGGGGAGGACAGAGCAGCGTGTGGCATGGTGTGATTGTCTCCATACCTTGCAAAATCCCACACAGCCGAGCCACTTTCCTCACTTGGCTGTGGTTGTGATCTTGACCCCTCCCCAGGCTCCCTAACTGGTTCTTTTCAGGTCGCCTTGCCTTGCCTTTGCCTGTGCACTAAATATCAGTGCACAAGGGTGGTCTTTGGACATGTTCTCTCCTCCCATTTCCATACTCTGGTGCTCTCATAGAGATCATTGCCATCTTGCTTTAACTCTCAAAAATCTGTCTTTAGCCCGGATCTCCTCCCTGAGCTACAGCCCTATAGAGCTAGTTCCCTGCCCATCATCGCCACATTTTCAAACAAAATCAGCCTATGATCCTCCCTTTTCCTGAGATGGGCCTCTTCCTTGTTCATCAGCCTTTCAGGAAATGGTAGCACCATGCTTTTGGTTGCCCCAACTGTCAGCCACGGAGTTGGCCTTGACACCTCTTTTTCTCATTTGCAAAGTGTATTGGCTCTTTGCTTTCCACACTGTCAGTGTGACTGCTTCTGCCATTCTTGCTACTGCCTCAGAAACTAAACCACCTCCATCTTTCCATCTTCCACCTCCTGGTGAGTCTCCTAGCTTCTGCTTTCACCTCCCATTCTGTTTCCATTAGTATAAGATGGGTCAAGTTAGAGCCTACCGTTAGGACTGGAGGTAGAGCTCAATGGTAGGGTACTTGCCAAGCATGCATGAGGTCTTCGGTTTATCTGCCCACTGCGAAAAAAGAAAAACCAAGTACAAGATCCTCGACTAGCTTCCATCTTGCTCAGAATGCATTCAACACTCTTACAGTGGTGTTCGAGGTCGAGGAGTGGTGGCTGCTCCTTCAGCACTGAGCTCTTTCATGTCACGGGCAAGCTGATCACTGCCCGTGCCCCAGGCATGCTAGGAATCTGTGCTCCTGTCCTTGGAACTTCCCACCTTGCACACCTGCCTCACCTGCCGCTTCTCCGGAGTGCCCTTCGTGCTCAGTTGAGGACATGGTGCTTGCTATGTTTATATGAGGTATTCATCCCTAAGCGTTGGGGGGCTCTGCGTGCAGCATGAGTGCTCACAGCCTGCTGGGCTGCTGTGTCCATCTGCTCCACCAGGGCCACTCAGAGCAGAGGGAACTGGGCTGTTTGAAACAGCTGCCCCAGGCATCTGGAACAGTGAGAGGGTAGAATGCTGCTTCAGCTGATTACACGGAGCTAAAGGAGACCCCTCCTGAATTTTAAAACTTGGCAGCAGCATGTTCAGCCCTACCGTGAGCTGCAGCCAGGTACGTGCAGTGGTCCTTCCTGTCTCAGCTGCAGGAGCCGACAGCGTCACTGTCTCTCCAAGCTGGAGCCCTGCCCTTCTGTGTTGTGTGGCACTGAACCTGCACGAAGCTACAAGGGCACATCTCATCTTGGACTCGTTCTCCCTCTCCCTCCCTCTCTCTCTCTCTGTCTCTCTTTCTTTCAGTTTGCTGGAATCAACAGGGATTGCACATACAGCATTGAATGTTTATCATCCTTCCTAATGAAGGCACCACTTATGGAAAATAGACATTTAGGAAACTCCATATGAACATGAGAATACACTTTATTACCCTTTTCACTTCTGACAGAAAGCTTGCTTTTATCCAGTGTGTTCATGGGGAAAGGCCTATAGTTAAAGCCCTACAAGGCATGGGATGCTGGAGTGTTTTAATGACTAGCTCTTGTACTGGTTGTGTAGAAATACTGTACTGCTAGGTGGATGGAAGAGTGGCGCTGACTTCAGTTGTATACGTTTTACATGAAAGCTCAAATGTCTGTGCCGTGCTTCAGGCATTACGACACCCTGAAAGTTCAGCGTGGGATTTGCCTAGCTTTCTGTCACAGCCCCTCTCTTAGTGTGTTTTAATTAGGTTGTAATTTAATCTTCCTATGTGGATATTCAGTTACTTGTTTTTTCATTCACATTTGAAATGACAAGTTAAAATTTTAGAAGACTACAAATACTAATTACCTTCAATGCAAGGACAATTGGTAATATTTTCCTGGCAGATATCCAGGGAAGCTATCCAGGGAAGATCAGTGCTTTCCTTTACAAGTGAAGCCCTGTTTTTAGGCTTCCCTGCTTGGGTAAGCTGTTGGCTTACTATGCATGAATTGTTAGTCTAGACTCTGAAATTAGTTGACTGTTCATTTGAAAATTATTTAGTTTTAGAAAATGTGTTGAGCTTTACTTCTAATTACAAGGTTAACTCATGTTTTCTTGAGTGACTATTGGGGTTATATGTAAATAAAGGTGAACCTTAACAGTGCTATTGATAATTATTAACCCTTACTTAACCTTGGACTATGCTTAACAATGCCAGAATAAACATTACATACATTATATCATTACATTACATTGCATCACATCGCATTACAGTTGTGGCTGGGAACTGAAAGAGCATATAAGAAAAGCCCTGAACTTTCACCTAGTACCTCCTCTTGACAATAGCCATAGACTGAGAAATGACAGTGACGTGGTTGTGAGGAGCATGAGAAGCAGTGGCAGGTGACGTGATGGAAAGCCGTCAGGATACAAGTTTGCTCAAGCTAGCTTTACAGTCACTGCACCTGTAGGTTTCTTGATCTGTTTGTCACTTTTGTCATTAAATCTCAACCTTCGCTTTGTTTTGAGGGATCCAAATGAAGGCGAAGCCAGTGGCAGGACGGACACGAGCAGGTGAGGAGCCTGGACCGCCAGTGTGCGGGAAGCACGCTGGACCCTCTGTGCTGGCCCACCACGGGCAGAAGTGGGGGTGGGAACTAGGTAGCGTGTGGAAATCTTCCTGCAGGGTGGGCGTTCCTAATGTTGCCTCGCACCTAGTGAAGTTTAAACTAATCAACTTTTAAGTTTGTGACCTACAAACATGACTTTGAATTTTACACTTGGTACAGAAATGGGCTTTCTGGTCTGAAAGGTAAGTCATAGCAGAAGAAGTAGCAAGTTAAAATACAGTTTTCCTTCGTAACCAAAATTTGTCCAAGGTGAAGAGCACAAATAACACAAAACACTGAGGTAACTGAATACGTAGGAAGACTTGATATTAGTAGCAGAGTCATTGAGCATTAGTCTTGGACAACCTTCTTTTGTTCCTTTTGGTTTTTCGAGGTAGAGTCCCACTCTAGCCCAGGCTGACCTGGAATTCACTATGTAGTCTCAGGGTGACCTCCAACTCATGGTGATCCTCCTACCTCTGCCTCCCAAGAGCTGGGATTAAAGGCATACACCACCACACCTAGCTTGGACCACATTTTAAAACTAAACTGTACCCTGGTCACTGTGGTTTTCTTGACATTTAATACTATTTGGGTGTCCATTCTAGGGATGGATCTCATATCAAGTACACCCAAGATCACAAGGAAGACCTGATAAAAAAGATAGCTCCCCACTGCTATTGAATCTGTGTGGGGCAGGGGCCTAGGACATTACATTTCTAACAGGTTCCCATTGTGCCCTGTGAATAGTATGGGCTCTGGGGACCACATGGTGACAAGTCAGTATCTGTATTCATATTTTATAACCATTAGGAATTTCAGAAATGAATGTGTGGTTGGAGAGATGGCTCAGAGGACAAAGTGCTGGCCGTGCAGGTGTGAGGACTGGAGTTCAGATCCCCAGAGCCCATTTAAATGCCAAGTGTGTATAGCAGCCCTCCTGCAGTTCCTGCTCCAGAAGCAGAGGCAGACAGGCTCCCTCGCAGGCTGGTTAGCTAGACTAGCTGAGTGGGTGAGAGACCCCGCCCCAGCAGATAAGGCGGAGAGCTGTGAAAGGGGGCAGAAGCCCTTGGGAGACACTGAGGAGCACAGGAGGCAGACCTCCTTACACACTGAGCTGTGGTACGTGACAGTTGTTGACGTGCTTCATAGAACATTGAACACACTCCTGAGTCATCAGTGGGGAGGAAAAAAGACATGACAAATGTCCTTAATTTTTGTCTGCCTGCTAATAAACACGGCCACTGTTTATGGCCCTCCTCCCTGCTGTCCTGTGTTTCTGCTAGGCTTCCCTCTGAGACCTTTAGTAATCTGCACACACGATTATCCTCTTAATGACTACCTAATCCTATTAATCTAAGAATTTAACAACTCACTTTATCTTTCCATATTTCCTTTGCTCGACTGTTGCTGTGCTCTGCCAGTGATCTTGCTGTGTGAGTTTGGTGACATTATTCTCATACACATTTCCTAGTCCTGACTGTCTCCAGAGGGTTGCTAGGAGGGGCCAGTGAGTGAACAACACCGGGGAGAATTCAGTGAGCTCCAGCAGGTCCCGAAGCCTCCTGCAGGGGTCAGTAGCGAGAACTCCGAGAGACAGGCGTAATAACCCCTGTGGCTGCCTATTGTCTTAAGGCCAAATACAAGGAAACCCTGGCTTGAAACAAGACACCCACTTTCCAGACTTACTGTCAGCTCTGTGACCTTAGTTGGTAGTCGTTTGAGTTTCCCTTCGCGAGTTCGGGCTCCCTGAGCTGCACACCGAGTCCATCCCAGAGCTGCGCATGTGGCCTGGCAAGTGACTCTGGTTGGCTCTGGCACCCAAAGAGGCTGTGGTGCCTCAGCCTGGTGTCCGTGAGCAGGAGGCAGAAAGCGAAGACAGGAGAACCTTCCACAGCTACCAGTCTCTGGGTGGTGTCTCCTCAGCTTTGTCTCGTCCTCATTTTCTCCGGGTTGCAGCTGCGGCACTTTGGAGACTCCATACATAGGCATGAAAGAGAAGATGCTTTTAATTATGTAAACGTAAATGCATAGGTATATATTTATGTAATAGCTTATAAACTCTTGGCCCTCCTGGAGCTTGCGGTCTAGGGGTAGAGTCAAATACTAATAAATGACAGGTCACACAGAATATTAGAACACGATAGACACAGGCTCAGGTTAGGGAGTGGCCATGCGAGGTAGGAGTCGAGGTGCCATAAAGTGGCCAAGGGGGCCTCAGGGAGAAAATAGTTCATGACTAGAAGAAAGTACAGAATTAGCCATGTAGCCGCCCACAGTGGTCTTCCTGCCTGAGCAGACTAACACCCAGAGGCCAGTGTGTCAGGAGCAATGTGGAGTCCCAGCAGGCGAGAGCAAGGGGGTGGAGGTGATAGGAGATGACGGTGAGAGTGTCTGGGTGGGAGGGAGGTCACATGTTTCCAAGTGTTTTTGAGAGAAACTAGGCCGTGGACGTGTGGCCGTGTGCTGGTTGCAGCCTCTACACCGTAGAAGCTTTTCTCCCTCTCCCTGTCTGTCACTGCATTCCTCCCATATGGAAACGGTATTAATTCTCATTTCCAGCTGCTGAGTTGTTTCCTACAAACAAACGCACTGGAAAAAATACCTGCTTTAGACTGAAGAGGCTGAAAGTCAAAGTAGATGGTATCTTTGGGTCTTTTTGCTTCTTTGTTTTTGTTTTTTGAGGTAGGGTATTACTCTAGCCCAGGCTGACCTGGCACTCTCTCCATAGTCCCAGGCTGGCCTCGAACTCACAGTGATCCTCCTACCTCTGCCTCCCAAGTGCTGGAATTAAAGGCTTGTGCCACCACACCCAGCTTGGGTCTTTTATAAAAATATTTTTATTTATTTACAAGCAGAGAAAAATAGAAGAGAGATAGGATGGGCCCATTAGGGCCTCCAGCCACTGCAAACAAGCTCCAAACGCATGTGTCACTTTGTGCACCTGACTTTACATGAGTACTAGGGAATCAAACCTGGGTCATTAAGCTTTGCAGGCAAGTGCCTTAACTGCTGAATCATCTCTCCAGCCCCTTTGGGTCTTTTACAGGAGCAAGCTATGTGTCTGTCTGAGGATAGGCTGCAAATTAGCTAGTTTTATTAAGCACCAAATTATGGTCAGCCAGGTTTTATGTTCATGTGGGTTTCTTCACTGAAGAGAGCATTTTGTTTTCATTCCTTCCCTTGGCCCTCTTCCAGAAGTGCATCAGGAGAAGCAAAGGAAAGAGACAAGGAGGAGGGCAAAGACGTCAAGCCGCGTTCTCTGCGGTTCACGTGGAGCATGAAGACCACCAGCTCAATGGACCCTAACGACATGATGAGAGAAATCCGAAAAGTATTAGATGCAAATAACTGTGACTATGAACAAAAGGAGAGGTTTTTGCTTTTCTGTGTCCATGGAGACGCCAGACAGGATAGCCTTGTACAGTGGGAAATGGAGGTCTGCAAGTTGCCACGGCTGTCTCTGAATGGGGTCCGTTTCAAGCGAATATCCGGGACATCTATTGCCTTTAAGAACATTGCATCCAAAATAGCAAATGAGCTTAAGCTGTAAAGATATCTGGATATACAGGATCAGGGAAGATGCATCACATATGAGGTACAGTGTTTGAATGTACAGTAAGGCCTGATATGGCCCACCTGTGAATCTCCCCATGTAGAATTTGCCCTTAATGCAATAAGGTTATACATAGCTATGAACTGTAAAACTAAAGTCAGTATGAGCTATAACAAAATCTGTAGCTTAAACAATAGGTTCACATGCACAGGTAAGTATACTGTGTATTTCTGTTCATTTTCTGTTCATAGAGTTGTATAATAAAATATGATTGCTTAAAATCTTGTATAGTTGTCTAGATTTCTGCACATAAATGTAAGTTTAACGCTTTGAGTTGAAAATGTTTTTCCTTGTTATTTACACTCTGGTGGGTTTTTTAAATTCTTACCTCCATCATGCTATCTTAAAATTGTGTCCAGGGTTAAAAGTGCACAGAAATAGTCTTTAAAATTGTAGCATGAACTTTATAAAATTACTTTAAAGTCAGTCGTATTTAAAGGAAACCAGAAGCTGACAAGTAGATCGGCTGTGTCCCCCAGAACTGTTCCTGCTCCTCTCTGCTCCCGGCCTCATCACCCAGCAGGGTTAGTTGAGAAGGCTTACAATGTTTACGGTGTCGGCGCTTACACCTTGTAAAATAAAGTACATGAAAATGAATGTCAGGTTCACCTGGAGCTGACTAAGAAGTGCTAAGGAAAAGCTCAGCCTATATCAGATGTGTTCTGAACTTTAGTGCTGTCTGGCCCACTGCTACCTGTAGCATCAAAACTGAAAAGACCAGTAGCTCATCTGGCTGTTAGAACATAAGCCGTCCCTTAGGTTTGCCGCCCTCACAGCACTGCGGTGTGCTTGCGGTGACGTAGGAATGCCGGGACTTTCATAGCACAAGCTCATCTTACACTGTCGATCAATGCATCGTTAAGAACAACGCCACCTCAGGAATTAACTGACATTGGGAACATTTGCCTCATTTCCCTCCCATCTTCTCCATCCACTCACTGTAGTATCCGTAAGTACTTAAGAAACTTAAGAGCAAAACATAGTATTTATACCAGTTTTTTATGGGTTTACACTTAACCGTGATTGTTTAGTTTGCTACCATTGGTCCATTTGTTTTCGGTGTGTTGCCAAATTTCCTGTATGTATCACATCGTGATGGCTGTAGTGTGCAGCTCTGTAACCCGGCATTTGCTTCATTCCCTTCATCATCAGTGATACATGTAGTGTGAAGACACTAGTAAAGGAACATTTTAATAATTGTTACTTTATACTGAACTAGCCTTGGAGGTTGACTGTGCAATGTTATTTAATGTTGTAATTACTGTAATACCAACACGGGTCCCATCTGCACACTCATGGAAGACAGAAAGTGTATTCAAAGTTTATCAGTTTAAAGAAAAATAAAGCTGTGATAAATGCTGTTTTTCTGACCTGTGGTGGAGAGCACTTCCAAACAAGATGGCTGTCCATGCTGTGCTGTACCATGATGTGACTCTCTTCTGTAACATCCTGTTCTAAAATGAAGTGTATACTTGCCTCAGCAAATGGTGGTGTTTGAAAACACAAACAAACAAACTGAAATGAAACAGTGTGGCCCCTTCTTAAGCTCGTGTTCATTCAGAATAGTCGATGCAAACCTTGACTCACCCTCACTGGTGCACACAGAAATTCTACTTGAACAGATCTCATAATAAAGCACTTGTCTTTTGCTCTTTATCGAATGTGAATTACCTGTTTCCTGGTACAAAAGTGTTCTGTATGGGGAGTGTATTTTATGTGTTCTAAATTTAGTTGGTAAGTAATGATGCTGTATAGGTTTTCAATATGTCTTGACAAGAAAATTTAATCTTTTATAGGAATTCCAGTCATTGAAATACTTTTCCAAAAATGTAGACTTCATGCCTTTCCAAAGTAGAAGTATTTTATGTTTTCTCACTCTGGCCAACCCTTGTGTTTTGTGGGAAGGAATTTTACTTCAGTATTTTTTATGAACTAAAAACGAAATCTTGACACTCACTTTATAGTTTCCATCTTCTGTGTTCATGATAATATTATTTTGAAGACTTAGAGGAATTTTAAAATTGTGTTTGCATAAATAAACACCAGTTCATGTTCACTGGCTGTGTGATATCAGGATTTCCTTGGCTCTGTGGAAATGTTATTTGATATGGAATCCCATATATTTAATTAATTTGTAGAAACTGGGACACAGTATTTTGCTTGATAAATAAAAATAACAAAATGAAATATATTCCAAAACTTTGACCTAATAATATACTCTGTGAGATTGAATTAGATTTAAAATCTAAAAGGCTTTATTATGAAGTAATTTTCACCAAAGTACCATTTCACAGTAGGAACAACAAAGATAACATGTAGTGAGTGAGGACTGCAGTAAATGAGTGATTCTCTCAGCCTGTTTAAAGCTATCAAGATGATCTCTGCCTTGATGTTAAATCTACCAAAGGAACTACAATACATTCAGATGTGTAAAAGAACTAGAAGAGATGATTCCTGACACTCAAAGTTTTTCTTTTTTTTTTTTTTCCATTTTGGAAGACTGTGTAACTTGTACACAACCAAAAAGACACACTCAAATGGGTAGCAATTTAAGTGCTAAAAAAAAAAAAAAAATCCACAAACAACTGATGCAGTACTTCTGGGAAGATAGAGTTCCAGATATCTGCCACAAAGGAAAGCCTTTCAGAAGAACAGAATGGAAAAGACCCACCCCAATAGAAAGAGTATGTGAGAGAAGATAAAGTTGGTATTAACTGTAAGACTTATCAGAAGGGAACTGTGTGCTATTGGGAGTATCCAGGTTCACACAGATCACACAGCCAGGTATGAGCCCCTCAAGAGGTGGAGACAGGAAAACCACTGCAAGATTGAGGCCAGCCAGGGATGGCTACAGGGTAAGACCCTGTCTCAAAATCAGGAGTGGAAACTCAGGCTGGAAAATGTGGCAAGGGGCATACTGGAGAGACATTTCAACAAGTCTGCAAGATTCTGTATGATTTATGGAGTATATACAAGATCAGTGGCAGCAGAGGAAGCTCTAGACATGTGATTGTGTTTCCAGCTTACTTATATCAAGTCTCCTTTCATCTAACATGGTACAAGAAGTATCAGATTTACCCTCCCACCTAAAACAATGATGAGACAAAATATAAAGAACAGTTCTCAGCAATGTTTTCCAGACACTGAAGATCACTGCATGAGGAACAATGAACAACTGGACTGACCCAGCCCTCTGCCTTGAGTCTGCAGTACAGGAAGGGCGAACCTCAGTTCCCTTGTTCAGTCAGAACTTGGAGACTAGGAAATGAAGACACCCAGAGGGAGAAAGCTGTGCAGGGACAGGGACAGACACACTGGAAAAAGGTACCTGCAGCCAATGAAAGAAATGCCTGAAAGTGTCAGAGGGCATCATCATCACAGATCATGCAAGGACAACGCCCGCCCCGGCCAGCCATGGTCACCGGTCACCCAGCCATGGTAGACCAGCCCTGAGAAGAGTGTGCCTCATTAGCCCTAGACTTATTGCTGCTCTGGCCCTGGGCAGGAAAATACCCCTCATAATGAAGAGGGGAAAGTCATTAATGCCAGGGCAGAAATGGCAGCACTGATGATGTGCTGTGTGTTCCTGTCACCCCAGCTCTGAAGGGCACAGAAACGGGAGTCTCTGGGAGGGTCAGCTAGTCTAGCTGGAAAACTGGGAGCTCCAGTTTACTGAGAGATTCTGCCTCAGGGAAATAAGGTGGAAGAGCAATAGAGGAGAACTCCCAACATCTTCCCCTGGCATCTGCACACATGCACATGAGGCATGCACATCTGCACACACACCAAAAACAATAACAGTCATCTAGAGATGGAAACTACAGTTTTTGAGAAGAATATACTGGATACAATTAAGTTGCTCAGACATTACAGAAGAAAAAGGAGAGGACCTGAAGACAGCACTGGAAATGATTCTAAGTGAAATAACAGCTGCAAATGGTGAGTAATGTCTCAGTGTGCTACAGTGACCTCAAGGATCAGTCCATGATAAGACCCTAAGGAAGAAGAGAAGTAGAAAAAATAAAAATTTGAAAAATTGGAATGGTCAGGGTTTTTCAAATATCTGTTGGAAACCATAAGCCCATAGACCCAAAATATTTAAACATATGCCAAAGAAAAAACTACAACAGGTTTTAAATCATAAAATGCTTTGAAACGGTGATTACAATAAAACCAGTCACAAGAGGAAAAAGATTATGAAAATGGAACAAAGACAAGAATAATGATTTTCTAGTTATAAATGATAAACACTCTGAGGAAAATAAAACTGTCTAGATGGGATCCTAATACTTTATGTATTTATTTGAAAGACACAGATACAGAGAGAGAATGGGTGCACCAGGGTCCCTGGCTGGCCATGGCAAATATACTCCAGACACCTGTGCCACCTTGTGCATCCAGCTTGATGTGGATAATGGGGAATCAAACCTGGGTCCTTTAGCTTTGCCCAGCAAGCACTGTAACTGCTAAGCCATCTCCAGCCCTACCTGAAATTCCATAGCCAGATAAAAAAAACTTCCTGGAGCAGGTGAAATAAATGGCTGATAGAGAAGAGCTGAAGAATTTGATCACCACAGATTTGCAAGATTTGCATATTCACAAGAAGTGTTAACAGAAATATTTCATGCAGAAGGAAATGTGTAACATATGATACTCTGCGTCTACCAAAAAAGACAAAGAGCGTGGAAAAATGAAACTATGTTTAAAGTAACAGTAGTAGCAATGGAGTTGATAGATGCAAAATGTAAGGTTTATAGATGTAAAAGCAAAAGCTACTGTCAGCATATCACAAAAGCCTGAAGGCTTCTTTGTAGTTCTTGTACTCTACATGTGGCTTGCTATCTCCTTAAGATGGAATATGATAAGTGATAGGTTGGAGGTATACTATATACTCTAAAACAACCACTGAAAAAATATACAACACTTATAGGGAATGAGCTAGCAAAGGCATAAGATATAATGTTCTTAAAATAATGCCCTTGGTACTTCATTACTCTAAAAAAAAAAAAAATCTCAAGGACAGATAACAAAGCAACAGAATGAAAAAGCAGCCTACAGCATGAGAAAAGATATTTACAAATTGTCCAAAATATTTAAGGAACTCAGCTCAATAGTAAGAGAACCCAATTAAAAAAAAAAAATGGACCATGGACCTAAGAAAATATCTCAAGAGAGATTCAAATGACCAACAAGGTTCTTTTTTTGGGGGGGGGGGTGGAGATTCGAGGTAAGGTCTCACTCTATCCCAGGCTGACCTGGAACTCTGTAGATCCAGGCTGGCCCCAAACTTAGAGCAATCCTCCTACCTCAGCCTCCCAATGCTGGGATTAAAGGCATGTGCCACCAGACCCAACAACCAACAGTGCCCAAAATTACCCATTAGAAATGCAATTAGAACCATGATGTCAAGCCAGATATGGTGGTGCATACCTGTAATACTAGAACTCAGGAAATGGAGGTAAGAGGATCATGTGTGAGTGTTGTTAAAAAGAAAATAGATAAGTGTTGGTGAGGATATGGAGAAAAAAAATCATTTGTATATTGTTAATAGGAATGTAAATTAGTACAGCCAGTTTGGAGAACAGTGTAAATGTCCTCAAAAAGCTAAAAGAATTACCATATAATCCAGCCATTGAACTTCTGGGTGCATATCCAAACAATATGATACCAGTATGTCAAAAGATATGTGCATTCCATATTCATTGAAGCATTATTCATAACACCAGTATGTACAGTAAACATAAGTAGATAAATACCATCCTACCCTACAACAAGAAAAAAATCCTGTCACTTGTGACAACATGGATAAACTGAGAGGACAGTATGTTAAGTGAGGTAAGACGGATGCATGTAGAATATAAGCAAAATACAGAAATGCCAAATTCATAGAAATAGAGAGTAAAACAACAGTTACCAGAAGAAGATTAGTATTTGTGATAGCATGTTAGACAGCTTCAGGGGACTTAGTTAAGTGGTAGAGTGCTTGCCTGCCATACATAAGGCCCTGTGTTCTATCCCCAACACTGCAAAAAAAAAAAAAAAAAAACAGGGAAGAAAAAAGTAATATGTAAAAAAGCTTGATGTAACCATTCTGCAATATATACAAATACTGGTCTGGAGAGATGGCTTAGCGATTAAGGCTCTTGCCTGTGAAGCTTAAGGACCCATGTTTGACTTTCCAGATCCACCATAAGCCAGACGCACACAGGTGAGGCAAGCACAAGGTCACACGTGCCCACTAGGTGGCACATCTTGAGTTCGATTGCAGTTGCTCAGGACCTGGCATGCCAATTTTCTCTTTCTCTGAAATAAAAAATGATATTAAAGCATCATGTATACCACAAATTATAAAAATGGACAAGAAAAAAATCCTCAAAAACCATTTTAAAAAGTTTTTAAAGAACAGATAATATATAAAACAAGGCTGGGCATAGTGATGCATGCCCTTAACCCCAGCACTTGGGAGGCAGAGGTAGGAGGATCACCATACATTCAAGGCCAGCCAGACTACATAGTGAATTCCAGGTCAGCCTGGGGTAGAGCATGACCCTACCACAAAAAAAGGAAGAAAAAAATAAATAAAACAAACAGGAAGTAACAGTTTTATACTCAAATATTACATATAAAAACCCCAACGCAAAGATCAGAAGATCCAACTATATGCTGTATACAATAAACTCATTGTAAAAAATCTAAACACACGTAAGTTTAAAAAAAGATTAGAGAATGGAGATTTTCCTGATTTAGAGTTAAAATAATAAATATGTTTTGAGGCTTAAGATCCTAATCTCAGACATATCCCCAATATTCAACAAGTAAACAGGTTACAGCTCCATGCGATGGCAGGCTGAAGAGGTAGACTGAATGCGATGTCCTGTGCACAAGGAATTACAAACAGGGTCAGAAGCTGGATCTGAAGGCAGATTTGGATATTGTCACCAATTTGAGATATGATTAGTAAGAGAAATAAGATATAGTCATGGCCTAATGGTGAGTGCTTGAGAGAATACCAAGTAAATTTGTGTAATGATTTCAAATGGGAGAAGCATAACCTGAGTCTGTTAGTTTGGAAACATTAAAAATGAATTGTCTTCACTTATTTTAAGAGTACATAATCTAGTATTTTCCATTGTCTAAATTAATATTCCAACTGAATTATTGCCAAAATCTCATATGTATACAGAAATCTGCCTATATAATGTGTAGAATTTGTAAGATGGAATAGTAAAAGTTAATTTTTTATTCATATTGGCCTCAGTGGTCTGTAATAGCATTTGCATTTTTGTGTATGTAATAGAGTACCACAATACATTTTCATGATTCTCAAAATGCTAATATTATTAAAGTTGACTCTGAGCTATATTGGTTGATGTTTTTTTTCTCTATTCATCAGTCATTAAATAATTCTACATGAGGCATTCTGAAGTTTGATATATCAACTGTACACAAAATTTTGGACTACAACCCTAACTTGAACAGATTTTATCCGTGTCTAGATAAAATGATAATAAATCTATTCCAAGAATAAAAATACCACTTGAATGTGCCGGATTCTCCAGCAGGTAGGGCTGTGGGAGAGCCGGTCCCGCCGGTCTCTCCCTGGGGCTGAGCGGGATGGTGAGTGTTGACGACCCAGACCCTCTCCTAGTCACCGCAGAGAAACCACACTGAGTCGGGAGACTTGTCAAAGCAGGCTCTCATTTTATTGTATCAAGCAGGCATTTACATAGCATCAAGGTAGGGGGTGGGAGTCTTAGGACGGGGTGAGGATTAAGGGCCAATAATATTTGACCAGTTAGTAGTAGCTGGGCGGAGGCAGTTTTAGGTCAGGCCTTGCTGAGTCACTCCTATGCGGAAGTCATAGGCCAAAGACAGGTCGCCAAACTCTAGCCAGGCTCAGGAAGCTCCACTGGGCCTCACGTCCGAGCTTCTTTAGGCCCAGCATCATGGACTCTGAAACTAATAAAACTGTTCTCCAAAACTGGTTATGATGTTGCTGCCACAGTAATAACAAGGACCAGACCAGCCTGCCTTAAGCACGCATAAGGCTTGGCATGAACACCCAGAGACCACAGTCCTGAAGCTTGCCAGGGCCTGAAGCACAAGGTCTGTGTTCAAGTCAGCAATCTGCATTATTTCATTCAACAACTTATGTATGATTTGATTCACAGTTTGCCTAAATACACTTTCCGTGATGTCTAGTTAGAATAACAAGAAGTACGAAGAAGAGAAAGGAGAAAGGTAATCTGTTATACTCTTTTTTCTTAGTGAGCCCATGTTAATTGTTAGTAATTATTACTTTCCATATTCTTTCCTAAGTGCTCAGCTCCTTAGCCATTCAAAGATTTTTCTAGAATCCATGATTACCTGTGTGGGTAATCTCTTGCCGCCTAGTCTGTTTGACTCACTTTCTCAAAGGACACCTACAGCAATTCAGAAAGTTAAGCCTGTGAGCTCTTTCTGTGCTGTTACTTTTACTCCAGACAGCAGTCACAAGTAGCCCAGAGTAGTAACAAAGGTAAGTTTACATGCTATCCTGTCTTTAGAATAGTAAAATTTTTAAAACATAAAGTGACATATTTGAGCAAAGGTAGGGAATATAGGTAAGACAAATGAAAAAAATTAACACTGAAGCATCTTACCAGTCTTTGATCTATATCCTCCAGCCTTTCTGTGGAGAGCTCTGTATACAAGAGCTGGAAGGGAGATTGAGGGGTGGGGGCTGAACCAAGAAAAAGCATGGCCACCAGGTGGCAGCAGCGCATAGACATGGGCTCTGAACAGGTTTCCCAGGGATCCAGAGAAGTACAAGGGAAACTTCCTAGGCCAGAGAAGGGCCGTGGGAGAAGGGGCATGATGGGGAGACTGGGAGGCTCCTAGGGCAGCAGCTCTCTAGGGTTTGGGGAGCCCAGAGTTTGTCTTATATATGGCTATAAGGTGTTGTGTGGTTTTACAAATTATACAAAACAGCCAGGCTCTAAATAAATCAGAAACGTGTAAATATATGTGCGCATGTGCTTGTTTGGGCTACATTTCAGGCAAGTGGATGTGTAAGGTTTTGAGTTTGGCTCTAGCAGGCTTAAGCTAACAGTCCTAAGTAGGCTATGGTACAGAAGCTAAACAACATAGGGTCCACCTGTAGAACAGTATGTTGTAAAATGAGTTATGCCACATACTGCTTCATGACATACCTTTAAGATCTATGGCTCTCTTTCTGTGGCCTTATGTCACCATTTTTTAACACATGGTGCACTTTTTAGCTCCCATCATATATATGTTTCGTGGAAAAATATAAGAAAATTCTATATCTGAGAATAACACCTAGGACTGGAAACGTAGCTCAGTTGGCAGAGTGCTTGCCTAGCATGCACAGGGCCCTGGGTTCAACTCTCGGCACCACAAAACCACCTGGAGGCACACACTTGTAGTTCCAGCACCCAGGAGGGAGAGGCAGGAAGATACGAAATTTGAGTCATCCTCAGCTACATAGTGAGTTTGAGGCCAGCCTGAGTGTTGCAGTCAGGTTCACATTGCTGCAGAAATCACCCGACCAAGAGCAGCTTTTGGGGGAAAAAGGGGGGTTTATTTTGGCTTACAGACTGAAGGAGAAGATCCATGATGGCAGGGGAAAATGATGGCATGAGCAGAGGGTGGACATCACCCCCTGGCCAACATCAGGTGGACAATAGCAACAGGAGAGTGTGCCAAACACTGGCAAGGGGACACTGGCTATAATGCCCATAAGCCCACCCCCAACACTACTCTGCCTCCAGGAGGTGTTAATTCCCAAATCTCCATCAGCTGAGAACCTAGCATTCAGAACACCTAATTTATGGGGGACACCTGAATCAAACAACCACATTCTGCCCCTGGCCCCCATAAACTGATAACCATACATGATGTATGTCCAACCTTAAAAGTCCCCATAGTTTTTATCTTAATAATGTTCAAACATCTCCGTAATCCAAGGTCTTTTACCTGAGCCATAATAACAAAAATTCCCCCAAAACCCCATAATGGCACAGAATAAACATTCACACTGCAAAAGATGGCACTGGGCATAGCAAGAAATAGACAACCAATACAAGACTTAAAACAACCATCAAACTCTGGCTCCAAGTCCAACAACTCTAGCCAATTACAAGTCTCCAAGTCAATAATTTTAATCAGAAACAAGTCTCTGGAGTTCCAATTCCACCCCTCCAGCTAGGCTACTCACAGTCCTAGAAAACTTCATCTGGGGCCGGCAGTTCTCCTTGGCAGCCATCTCATGGTCCCGGTATCCCCACTGGGTCTCCACTGCAACCCACGCTTCATCCTCATGGCCCCATGGGGTCTCCATGCAGGCATCCAGCAAACCTGCTTCACACTGCCCATGGCCATTTCCAAAACACAAGACTGTGTTGCAAATTCAGTGACCCTCTCTTTCCTGCATTTCCTATTCTTCATAATACCAGGTAGAGTGCCAATTTGTTAATAGGGGAGGGCAGGGGAATAAAGCAGACTTTGAAGAACAGGACACTCCTTGAGCATTCAGGCCCCTTCAAGAGTCTATATTCTTCCTCTTGCCCCAGTGCAGGTCAGCTGGCCCAATTTCAATGATTTTAATCTCTCAGTTGCAGCTGAATGGGCAGCAGTTTCACCCAAATATTTCATTTTTTTTTTCTCTGTGCCATATCCCTCTTCTCATACCAGTTCATTTCTACACAAAGCAACCCTGCACAACTTCTCAGGACATGGGCATAACAGCAAACGTCTCATACAAACTGCTTCTAGCCCAGTCCAAGCAAAGCTCTTTCTCACCCTCACAAGCCAAACCTCACAGTCCATAGTTCTTACTGCATTCAGGTCTTTTAACTCTGACAAGTATAGTCCATCAAGTTGTACTTACAGCACTGCAAGGTGTCTCTGAGGCCAAGGTTTCAAATTCTTCCACATTCCTCTTGAAAATCCTCCAAAAAGCCAAAGCAACACAGTCAGGTGTCCAGCAGCAATGCCACTCTCAGTACCAACATTACTGTTGCAGTAAGGTTCACATTGCTGGCAGAAACCACCCGACCAAAAGCAGCTTGTGGGGAAAAAAAAAAAAAGGTTTATTTTGGCTTACAGACTCAAGGGGAAGCTCCATGATGACAGGGGAAACGATGGCATGAGCAGAGGGTGGACATCACCTCCTGGCCAACATCAGGTGGACAACAGGAACAGGAGAGTGTGCCAAAAAATGGCAAGAGGACACTGGCTATAACACCCATAAGCCCATCCCCAACAATACACTGCCTCCAGGAGGCGTTAATTTCCAAATCTCCATCAGCTAGGGACCTGGCATCCAGAACACCTAAGTTTATGGGGGACACCTGAAACAAACCACTACACTGGGCTACATGAGATCTTGTCTGAAGACACCAAAAATGTAAGAGGAGGAAAGAGGAAGGAAAGGAAAGAGATGGAAGGTATACATGTATACATGACCATATATATATACATGTGTCCTTCTCTTCTTAAATCTTGAGCATTGAGACTACTTTAATTTTTTATTATTTTTACGTTTATTTGCAAGGTATGAAAGAGAGAATGAATATGAATGGGCCAGGACCTCCAGCCTCTGCAAATGAACTTCAGATGCATATGCCACCTTGTGCATCTAGCTTTATGTGGGTACCGGGGAATCGAACCAGAGCCATTAAGCTTTGCAGGCAAGTCCCTTAACCATTGATTATTCTGAGACTATTTTAATGGCTAAGCATAATGGAACACACTCAGGAGTCTGAGGCAGGAGGATCATGATTTTAATCCAGCCTGGACTACATAGCAAAACCCTGTCTCACAAACAACAAACTCCTTGAAGACTACTTGAATAATTTCATGATACTCAGATAAGAGATAGCTTGTTTACTTGATGCCCTATTTTAGAACATTTAGAGTATTTTCTCAGCCTTTGTTATCATAGCTTTGTCATGTATGTCCCTGTGACTAGATCTACATACATACATCCAGACTTGTCCCTCAGGTGATGTCCTCCAACGCTGTGAAGATTTGAGTTTTTATTTCCTGCTAACTGTAGTTCATCCTGTCCCCAAGGCCTGGCAATCATTTCCTTTGAGAGAAAAGGCTGCAACAAAAATACAGTTGAAGGCTGAGATGGCTCAGCTGATCAAATGCTTGCCTGCAACACCTAATGACCTGGGTTCGATTCCTCAGTACCCACCAATATAAAACCAGAGACACAGAGATGCATACATCTGCAGTTCGTTTGCAGCAGCTGGAGGCCCTTCCACACCCATTCTTTCCCCACCCTCTGACTCTCTGTGCTTGCAAATAAAGAAATAAATAAGATATTTTTTTCTTAATGTAGTCGAGAACTTTCTCACCTTTGACACCAAAGCCACAGGCATACCAAGAGACTCACTGAGCAGCTCCAGGACTCCAAGATGGCAAGACACTATTGAAGTGTGTGGAAATGGGCGGGGGGAGTATTTACTAGAAATCTTCATAGAAAAAGGCTCAGTAGTGACTGCTGGAAAGACTCAAAACTCATCAAAGTGCTGGAAAGAAGTGACAGCGGAGTGTCAGCACTAAATGAGACGTCTCTATCACACCCTCTGATGGCTCACGGACTACAGCAGAAGAGGCGGAGGAGAGAGTGTAGGAGGCAAAGGATGGCGAGGAGTGCTTGGGAACCGTGTCTTCCAGACACAAAGTGGTCATAGTATTCATGAATTCACAGTGGCTGCCGTTCCCTGCACGAGACCTGCATAATGTTGGGCCCAGCCACAGGTGACTGTGGCTGACCAGAGGAAGCTGCAGAGAGACCTGCGCCTTCTCCCATGGGCATTCAGTTGGTGCCAAGTGCTGCTGGCCTCCCAGTGGTATGTAGTGGGGAAGTGAGCCAAAAATCTGACCCTGCTTCCAGTCCCCTCCCAGATCAAACACCCACAATAGCCATGATGCCCTTGGTGTTCCAGAAGTTAGAAGGCTTGGGCTAAATCTGAGGTAAAATTAGAGCTTGGGACTAGCCCAGCCTGGCTCAGCTAGCTTTTGACAGATCTCAGTTGTCGGCGCCTCACTGTAGCCACAGACACAGGAAAAAGCACTCTCTCTCTCTCTCTCTCTCTCTCTCTCCCTTCCTCCTTCTCCCTCTTTCTCTTTCCTCCCCCTCTCTCTCTTTCTTTCTCTCCTTCTTTTTCCATGTCCATCTCAAAACTGTCTGTGTCTCTTTCTCTCTCATTGCAGTCTTTGGAAAATAAACATTACCCTATCTGTTCAACGGTTTATAGCCAGCAGCGCCATACATATATTTCTTCTTGAGTCTAAATCCATCTTACAGAAATAAACTAATGATTTTAGACAATATTCATCCAGATAACTTCATGTCTGTATAGATTATCTGCCTCCTTCTAAATCTACATCTTTATTACAGAATAAAAGATTAAAACATAAAGCTTTTGTATGTCTACAAATAGAAAAATATTATAACTCTTTCTATGTAAGTGATTTCAAGCAGGCAATTCTTCCAAGCCTCTGGGGTCTCCAAACATTGCTTTTTATCCTGATGGTGTACTTTATTATCTCGCTGATATCCTAGCTGCTTGGAAGAGTAGTTGCTAATTCTTAGCAGTGAAGGAAGGTCCCTAGGGTGGCAGGTAATGCAAGTGGCCCCTCAGCATTCTTCTCATCTGTCCAGTGAGCAGAAGCAGGAGGTGACCGCACACATCGGGCCCCTGGGGCCTGAAGCAAGCTGAACAAGTTCGTTGAGACTAAGCAGGTGCTGGGCCAGGATCCCTGGAGGGCAAAGCAGGACTGAAGCGCTTGAGGTCTTTCCACTGCACCTGCCCGCCCGCGGGTCCCACTGGGACTGGCTTGTTCTACGATAGACTGCCAGTGTCTGGTCCCCAATCTGAGAGCACGCCTTTGATCCCAGCACTCAGGAGGTAGAGGCAGGAGAATTGCTATGAGTTCAAGGCCACCCTGAAAGTACTTAGTGAATTCCAGGTTAGCCTGAGCTAGAGTGAGACCCTACCTCGAAATAAAAAAATGGGGGGGGGGGAATGGGGCAGAGTGTTTTGGGTTTACCAGTGTAGACCCAAAGGTGGTTATGAATGAACTGTGTCCCCCCCACATTCCTATGTATCAACCAGAACCCCCAGTAGCTTGGAACGTGACTCTATTTAGAGATAAGAACTTTAAAGAAGTGGTAAGATTAAAGGAGGCCAGGGCTGGGGAGATGGCTCTATTGATAAAGTGCTTGTCTTGCGAGCTTTAGGACCTGAGTTCAGTCCTCAGAACCCATGTTTTAAAATAAAATAAAAACTAAAAAAGCAGAGCCCGATGGCACAGACTTGTAGTCTCAGCACTGTGGAGGCAGAAACAGGTGGATCCTGCATGGCGACTTCTAGGTCAGCCAGTCCTCTTGTTGAGATCCAGGCCAGTGTGAGACCGTGTCTCAATGAGAAGAAAGGAAAGAAGGAAGGAGGGAAGGAAGGAAAGAAGGGAGGGATGAAAAGAAAGAGAAAGGTGAATGTCACATGAGGAACAACATGCCAGATTGTTCTCTGGCTTCCACACGTGTGCATCTAAATACACACACACACACACACACACACACACACATGATTAAATGAGGGTATAAGGTGGGCCCCCTGATCAATAAGATAGGTGTCTTTATATGAAGACATCACCCAGGTCTTTGGACGATTAGGAAGCAGTGATTTTTCCATATCAAGTCCTGTCGCTAAAGCGGCAGTGCACAGCCGTGATTCCAGCGCCAAGAAAGACAGCTGGTGGCAACCCGAGGTCAGCCTGGTCTGCATGGGAGTTCCAAACCAGCTAAGGCCACAGAGTGAAGCCCTGTCTCAAATCAACCAACAACCCCTCTTCCTACAGTGCCTTCTAGAAAGGCTCACAGGCTCAGGATAGCCAAGGTGATATATCAGAACAGCATAAACTGGATGGCTTATCAGCAACAGAACTTTATTTCTCATGGCTGTGGAAGCTGGGAAGTCCAGGAGCAAAGAGTTGAAAGATTCGTTTTGTGCTGTATCCTCACATGACACAAGGGGAAAGGAGTACGTCTCGGGCTTTTTTATAGGGTCGCCCATCCCACTGATGAGGCCTCTGGCCTGTGACCTTCGGAAACTGTCCTTCCAAAGGCCCACTGCCCATCCAGAAATAGATTTAACATATTAACAGACCACAGCTGCAAAGGAAGCACGGGGCTACTGGGGACAAAGCAAAGCCCAGACCGTCAGAGATTAGAAAGCATTTGCTAGATGGAGTGGATGTGCCCAGAGAGAGCTCCCAAGGAACAGGAGAGCCACACCTTCGATTCATGCAGGCCCTCAAGGCGAGCCTGCAGCTTGTGTAGCACAGGTGTGGGACACTCCTATGCTTCTCTTTTTGTCTGCAGAAGGGTAAAAAAAAACAAACAAAAAAAATCACAAGCTTGGGACACTGAGAAACACTAGGCAAGGGAGAAGAGAAAAACACAAAAAACAAATAAACCGTGTGTGTGTGTGTGTGTGTGTGTGTGTGTGTGTGTGTGTTTCCCCCATCCCCTGGCCAATGCCATATCCATACAGATACACTTCCAGTACTGGCTGAGAGAGGAGACATGTTTAAATCAAGCTCGGGGTCCTGGTGTTGTATAGATGGGACGTTACAAGGGGTAAGGTGATAGGAAATGAGACTATGCTTACAATTTCAGATTTGTTATCCCTTACACAGTGTATGTGCCAAATCTACATACTCCCTTAGTTTCTGCATCCAGTGAGGAAGGTACTCTGCGTGGAAGCACCCCTGTAAAGAATAACATATTAGGGCTGGAGGGATGGCTTAGGGGTTAAGGCGTTTGCCTGCAAAGCCAAAGGACCCAGGTTTGATTCCCCAGGACCCACGTTAGCCAGATGCACAAGGGGGCGCACGCATCTGGAGTTCATTTGCAGTGGCTGGAGGCCCTGGAGTGCCCATTCTCTCTCTCTCTCCCTCCCTCCCTCCCTCTTTCTATGTCAAATAAATAAATAAAGATAAAAAGAATAACATGTTAAAAAGACAAAGGAGGGTGAAGAGGTGGCTTAGCCGTTAAGGCACTTGCCTGCAAAGCCTGAGGACCCAGGTTCGATTTCCCAGAACCCAGGTAAATTAGATGCAGATGGTGGCACATGCATCTGGAGTTCTTTGCAGTGGCTAGAGGCACTAGTGTACCCTTCTCTCTTTCTCTCTCTCTTTCATCAAATAAATAAATAAAAATAAAAGCTGATTATTTAATATATGAATAAAAAGACATAGGAAAGCAGCCTGAGTGAGGGTCCAGATGGCCTTGGACCTGACCTGCTCACTCACTGGTTAAGAGGACTTCATCTGGAGTTCAGTTTTCTATTGTTTAAGTGTCTTGCCTTCAAAGGGAAGCCAGCTAAACGCTGTGACATGTGAGCACTATTTTGTATGGACAAAACACATTTTTAAGTTATTCCACCTTTGTCTCTATTTGTTAAGCAGTCCGGGGGTCTTTGAAGTCTGTTTTGTTCAAAGAAAAGGCATTACTGGGGTGCTGTTTGTTTATACATTAACAGTTGTTCCTGTAACATTACAGCTCCACAAGCCCACTTCCCTTAATATCCAAATTCAACAAACTATAAGGCTAATAAAACTTCTCACTCGGCCTGGAGAGATGGCTCAGCAGCTAAGTGTCCATCCTGCATGAGGGCCCAGAGCCGGCCAGAGGCTGCCCAAGTTTAAGCCTTCAGATCCCACATAAAGCAGCTGGGTGTGGCCATGGGCGCTTGTAACTCCAGACCCGTGGGGGAGAAGAGACCAGCGAATATGGAGCCCAACAAGTTGCAGAATCAGTAAAACACGAGCCCAGGACTAGGAGACTAAGAGCGACGGAGCAGGATAGAGAGGGCCTCCCTATGTTCCACTCCAGCCACCGCAGGCCAGTGACCCCAGCCGCAAGGGCCCCTGCACGTGCATACATCACACACATAACACTAATGATAATATACAATAATTAATAATAACCTCTCACTCGTTGTGGGGATTTACCATTTACTTAATTAACTCCCGATGTTCCTGCCTCCACCGCCACGGTGTTCCCATTACAGGTGTGCACGCCCCCACACTTTATGCGGTGGTGGGGATAGGACCCAGGACTTAGTGCGTGCCAGTCAAGCAAGCACTCTGCCAGCTGAGCCGACAACCCCAGCCCTGAATATCTGCATTTTCATGACCTCACCCTCGCCAGCGACCACCCCCCGCACCGTCCCCAGTGTCATCTTCACGACCAGTACCTTCCCGGCCAGTGTTGAGCGTGGGCAGTCTCCAGGCTTGGGGTTCACCTGCGGGGGGGGGGGGGGCTGCCTGGAGCTGCGCGGTGCTCGCAGGTGGCCCGCTGGGGGCGCCGCCGCCGCAATCCCCGGCCCCGCGGCCAGGGGGCGCCGCGGGCGAGTCCCGGGTCCTGCGAGCAAAGGTTGGCACCTTGGCCCGCGCGGCAGCTCCGGCGCGCGCGGCAGCATGACGGTGGGCGCCCGGCTCCGCAGCCAGGCGGTCCGGAGCCTGACGCGCCGGGGGCCGCGGGGAAGGGCGCGCGACGAGGAGGCGGATGCCATCCTGGAGCACCCCGAGGGCGACGACGACGCGGAGCCCGGGGCCGGGGCCGGTGCGGGGGCCGGGCGGCTCGCGGGGAGCCCGGGCGCGCGCAGGGTGCACATCGCCGTCCTGCCCGAGCGCTACGAACCGCTGGAAGAGCCCGCGCCGGGCGACAAGCCCAAGAGGAGGTACCGCCGCAAGCTGAAGAAGTACGGCAAGGTAGGGACCCCGCGGGGACGGCGGAGATGTGGGGGGGCGGCTCGGTCCCCGGGGTCCTGCGTCGGCCGAATCCTGGGTGCGCTGCGTGCCATGTCCCCCCCCCACCGAGACTGACGAGTCCCCAGCACGTCCAGGCGGGACGCGAACCCGTGGCCCCAGGGTCGCTTGTCGCAGCTTAGGTGACTTGCAGATGACCCCAGCTAGGAAGTGAGGAGTGGGGGTCTGCTCTGTTTTCCCGCGGCATTCCCCCCCCCCACCCAGGCTGTCCGAGCAGGGACATGTTCCGTGGGTCTGCCACCGACGCCAAGGTCACCTCCGCACGTGGCCCCTGTGGTGTCTCCTTTTCTCCTGGTGGTGGGGGGGGGGGAGGGAGAAGTTCGCGGTTCTTTTCAGGGAACAAGAGCCCAAAGTTAGGGCAGGGAGATGACTCAGTTCGTGGTTGCCACAGCAGGCGTGAGGACTTGAGTTCGGGTGCCCGGCACCCACAGAACCCTGGCAGCCCCCACCCTCCCCACCCCCCCCCGGAATGCCAGAACCTGGGAGGTGGATTTCTAGGGCAAACTGGCCGGCTGGACTAGCGGAGTCAGACAGGTCTGTGTTCAAATAGGAGACCCCGGCTCAATAAATAAGGTGGAAGACGATGGGGGGAGACGTCCGTGGCAACGTCTGGCCTCTACACTTGTACATGGGCACACACGCGCACACACTCAGGACCATGCGTGCACACACACACACACACACACACACACACACACGGCCTACGAAGCCGTAGCTCCTGTCACCCTGCTGCTCGTTGTGTCCTGGCCAAAGTCCACTGGCCCCGCCGGATTTATTGTCCAGTTATCTGTGTCCTTTAGTGGCCTCTTTCGTGCCTGAAGGCATTTGGACCTTAGGGTTGTTCTGAATGCTAGCTAGGTCAGCGCAAGGTACACTGAAATCAAGCTGGACGTCAGGATGAAGACAGGCTAGAATTCGTCACCTCTTCCTGGTGGCGGCTGAACACAAAGTCATCGCTTGCGTCTCCCAGTGAATTGGTGGCCCGAAAACTTCACTTTGAAGACTGCTTTGGGCAAGGCTTTGGGGGTACCCACTCTGTGCCAGGCATGGTGAATGCACGAGAGTGAAAACTGAATACTTCAAAGCACAGAAGGGAAGGAATTCGCCAGAGAATGATAAAGGGTGGAGCCCACGTGTCTAATCCCTGCTGTGCTGGAAGCTGAGGCAGGAGGATTGAAAGCAGAAGCCCAGAGTGGACTATCTACCAAGCCCTTATCCCAGAAGGGGGGGGGGATTCTCACCATTGCTAAGGATGAGATACCACACCACACTCACGAGGATCAGCACTCCAAAAAACATGCAAACATAAAACAATCTTAGATGAGGATGTGGGCAAAGCAGGGCTTTATGGGCACTGGGAATGTAGAATGGTGCAAACGCTATGGAAAATAGTGGAATCCCCTCACAGAGTTGAACATGGACCTACCCTATGAGCTCACAGTGCTGCTTCTAGATATGTAACTAGAAGGACTGAAAACGGGGCTGGGGATGGAGTGGAGGACTTGCCTGGCAGGCCCAGAGCACTGGGTCCCATCCACAGCATCACCCCTGAATGCCAGCACTCAGGAGGTAGAGACGGGAGGATCTGGAGGTTGGGATCATCCTGAGCTCCGTAGCAAGTTCAAAGCCAGCCTGTGCTACCTGAGACCTAGTCTCAAAAAAAAGGAAGAAAGAGAAAGGAAAGGAAAGAAAGAAAAGAAAAAGGAATTGAAAATAGCTACTCACGGGCTGGAGAAATGGCTTAGCGGTTAAGCGCTTGCCTGTGAAGCCTAAGGAACCTAAGGAACCCAGTTGGAGGCTCGATTCCCCAGGACCCACGTTAGCCAGATGCACAAGGGGGCGCACGCATCTGGAGTTCGTTTGCAGTGGCTGAAGGCCCTGGCGCGTCCATTCTCTCTATCTCTCTCTGCCTCTTTCTCTCTCTGTCACTCTCAAATAAATAAGTAAGAATAAACAAAAAAAGAAAAAGAAAATAGCTACTCACATATGTTCACAGAAGTGTCATTTGTCAATAGTCAGAGGTGACAGAAGAGCTGGGAAGGCAGCTCGACAAGTAAGCATGTTTCCCATAAGCATGAGGTCCTGAGAGGGCCTGAGGCTGCCGGGGTGCGAGGACCCACATAAGCAGCTGGGCACGGCCCCGCCTGTGACTCCAGTTCTGTGGGAGCAGAGACTTGGGACTACCACAGCGTCCCATTAGAGAGCGACACCATCTCACGCAAACGCGCAGATGGGTGACAGAGGAAGGACACCTGATGTTCCCTGGCCTGTGAGCACACGTGTACACACACACAAAGGTGTAAACACCCCAAGTATCCACGAGTGGAAGACTGGATAAACAAAACGTGGCATGTGCACTCCTTGGAAGATTCTTCAGCGTTTTTTACAGGAACAAGACAGCTTGCTGCTGCATGATTGACCCTCTAGCAGCACGATGCTGTGTGACTAAGCCAGACCCACACGGTTCGGTTTCTGGAATTCCCTTTATCTGAAACATCCAGAATCCGACAATCTAACAGGATGCACATTGGTGGCTTTCAGAAACTGGGGGCAGGAGAGAGAGAGGGCATGACCTGAGAAGATGGACATGTTTGGTTGGGAGCTAGGCAAAAGTGGTGTCTGCGCACTATACACGCATTTAATGTTGCTGCATTGACCACTTTAAAGTGGTGACTTTCTATTACGTTAATCCAAAAACAAAGATTTTTGGCAGATGGAAGGGGTGTTGTCCATGGTGAAGGGAACACTGACGTACACAGAGGAAAGCTCTGCAGTGTTACATTAGCTAGTAGACCCAGGTGAGAAGACATCCCCATGCCAGGGACCAGGAGTCACGTTAGTTTTGGAAAGAGGATGCAAACAGGTGACCTGCTTTTGCTGAGAAGCCGCAGGAGCAGTGAAGTCTTGGGTAGAAATGTGGGGGCTCGGTTTTTACCTGCGGCAGTCACCAGGGGAAATGTTATCCTTTTGGTGCCCCAAGTAAGGGGACACCTGCAAATAGCTCCCCGTTTGTTTTCTTTAGCCTGCTCCTCTTAAAGCCTCAGCCTCTTCCTGCTTCTATTTAAGGAAGGGTGTTGGCCTTTGTGCAGCCAGAAAGGGAGGGGCTCGCTCTCCCACCCCCAGGGCCCACCCTTACGCTAAGCTGATCCAGCCTTCTGGGATCCTTTGAGCCTGAGGGTCTTGTGGAGATTAATGTTCCTAGTTGATTTTTAAGGAACAGTAATGGCATTCCTACGGTGCATGCATTGTTGTTAAAATGCGCTTTGCTGAGCTCTGGGGAGAGGAAGGAACACCAGTTTTCTGTGCTCCACGGGAGGCCCGATGCCTGCTTCCTTCTCTATATTCCACATCTCCGAGTACTAAAGCTCCAATTATCCCCCGTTCACAGTGCAGGAAATGAAGCACTTGTTCGGGGCACCGGGACACTCGGCAGCAGAGCTGAGCAGGAGCCTGCCCAGGCCCTTCCCTGCAGGGTGGTGGGTGAGGGCTGGAGCGGGCTTCAGAACATAGCTTCCATTATAATAACGGGCCGCCCTACAGACACCCTGCAGAGTCTCAGGGACAGGTGTGGGTTCAGCTTTGTCAATCAGGCAGCGAGGAGAGCGTGGCAGAGGCGTGGAAGAAGCCGATTGTGGTGAGACAGGCCTGCCACTCTGGAAACTAAGGCACGAGGAGTATGAAGACTTGGAAGCCACATCCTCACTCCATTATGCATGGGGTGAAGGTGTCAGGAGTCGCCAGGCGTCACCTCTCCACAAGAAGCTATTGGCAGCTAATGGCTGCTGTGGGAAGGAGAGACATGTTCCTCAGTGGTGTGGCCACTAAGTAGTCAGGTATCTGTGCGCTGGTAAACAGCACCCCTCCCCACCCATGCTCATGCAAACAACTGCTTAAACAGTGGGGCTCTGGTGTATACACACACACACACACACACACACACACACACACACACACGACATCAAAGTAGAAGGGGAACTAGTTGGGAAGAAGCAGGTCAGTAGGAAAGGGACAAGGGAAGGTAAAACGGAGTTTAATGTGATCAAAATACGTTGTATACAAACATAAAATTTATCAAAAAATAAATTCAGGGCTGGAGAGATGGCTTAGTGGTTAAGTGCTTGCCTGTGAAGCCTAAGGACCCCGGTTCAATTCCCCAGGACCCACGTAAGCCAGATGCACAAGGTGCTGCATGCATCTGGAATTTGTTTGCAGTGGCTGGAGGCCCTGGTGCACCTATTCTCTCTCTCTCTCTCTCTCTCTCTTTCTCTCACTCTCTCTCTCTCAAATAAATAAATAAGTAAAAATAAATTAAAAAATAAATTCACTAATTTTTTAAAAACAGAATAAAAAAACAGCTTAAGGCCAGCTTGAACCACATATTGAGACTCTGTCTCAAAAAATCAAAGGGTTAGGAATGTAGCTCATTGGCAGCACATGTGCCTGGCGTGTACAAGGTTCTAGGTCAGGCGGGCATCACAAAGGGGGCGGGTGGTAGGAGGAGAAGAAATGTCCTCATGTCTTAAGTACGGGCTAACGCTGCAGGCATTGGTGCCAGACAGGAGAGCTGCCTGGCCACCTACTGGCTATGTAATCTTGGGCTTGGCCCTCTCTCACAGCCTCAGTTTCCTCCTCTGTACCATGAGATAAGAACAGAGCACATGAGTGAATTCATATGGAAGTTCTGGACCCCTCCCAGCTCACCTCCAGCACCAGGCAAGGGTTCTTCACCCTCTGAAGGGCTGAACAGAGTCTCCAGTTGTTGTGTTTTTTAACACATGGTATTTTGCTTTGTGTGTGGGAGGGTGTGCATGCATGTGTTCGTATACGTGTGAGTGTGCAAGTGCAGGTGCACGTACATGGGTGCGTTTGCCTGTGGAAGCCAGAGGCTGCCGTCTCGTGAGTTGCTCGCAATCTCACGCTGAATCTAGGGATTCTATTTCCACCTCCCCAGCACCGGCACCAGGATCACAGAAGACAGATGGCGATGGAGCTCGGTCCCCAGGCTCGCAGGGCCCCTCCCCATGCTTGGGTTTCACAGCAGCTCTGACTCATTCAGATTCGGCCGCTGACCTCAGGTTGGTGGCCGATCCTGATGGCATTTCACAACCGAAGACCGGACCTTTGTGTTCAGAGAAAGTCTGGAGAGCAACAGTTTTCTTTCCAGAACTGGAGAGGTATGGCGTCCCAGGCATTGCTGGGGGTTGGGTACTTGGGTAGGGCCCCACAAGCCCAGCTCCCCATGCTGGCTCCCCGCACCTGCTGGAACATGAAGTTATCACGCATCTTGTGCCTTGAAAGCCAAGCAAGTGACTTCTCCTAGTTAGTCCTCCCTCCTGAGTGCTTCTGGAGGTTCCAGGGAGAAGAGTGGCTCTTTCCAGCCTCCCTCCTCTTCAGAGCCAGACACGTAGGGTCTTCAGATCTCTGCAACACCACCTGTCACCCCACTCCTCCTGCACCCCTCTTTAGAGGGTTACTCACCAGAACTGCAGCGTGAGTAACTTCTCTCCTAGCATGCAGGAGGCCCTGGGTTTGATCCTCAGCACAGCGAAAACCAGATAATCTAGGGGAACCATTCCCATCTCAATACAGTTAATTACATGACAATGCCCCTTTTTCTGTTTCAAGGCCCACAGGTTCTGAGGGTTAAGACAGGAAAATCTTGGGGGGGGGGGTGTTGGTGTAGCCTGGCACACTATTCCAAGCTTCCCCATTCCAAGGGCCCTTCTGAGACTCATTTTACTGAGATCATAAAACCCCAAGTCTGCTCCCCAGGCAACACTGAAATGGTCCTGCCTGATAGTTCTTTTGTGTGTGTGTGTGTGTGTGTGTGTGTGTGTGTGTGTGTGTGTGTTTGTTTTTTTGTTTTTTGGTTTTTAAAGGTAGGGTTTCATTCTAGTTCAGGCTGACCTGGACTTCACTGTGTAGTCTCAGGGTGGCCTGGAACTCACGGCGATCCTCCTACCTCTGCCTCCTGAGTGCTGGGATTAAAGGCATTCGCCACCACACCCAGCTTCCTGGCTGATAAATCTTTTAATCTCGTCCCATTTTGTTTCTCAAATAGGTGTTCTCACAGCAATTCAGTTAGTGAGCTATTTTAGTATACATCTCTCCTAAATTGCACAAATGAAGTGGCAAGCTGCTTTAAAAAAAAATAATAGAAAGAGGAAATGCAAAATTCTTGTGACTGTTTTCATCACACATGTGTCTCATAGCAACCTCTCTCTCTCTTTCTCTTTTTCATTCTCTCTCATATACACACACCATTGTGTCATTAAGAAATGGATGCATTGGTATCTAGTGCAGACGTAGGTGTACCTAGTTTTTCCAAAGGTCACCATGTTACCTGGAGAGGGACAGAGGGACTGAAGGAAACACCTTGACTCTTTCTTCACACTGGAGATCATGGAAGGGCCCAGCAGTGTCCTCACCCTCAGTCTATATTGTGAGGACTCTGAAATTCAATCTGTAGAAAGCTCAGGTAAGGCAGGACTTGTAGTCAGTTAATAGTTAATTCTAGCAAACATGGTGACTCATTCCTGTGATCCCAGCCTCAGGAAGCTGAGGAAAGAAGATCACTGCAGCTGAAGGCCAGCCTGGGCTATATAGTGAGTTCTAGGTCAGCCTGGGCTAGCGTGAGATCCTGCCTCAAAAAAAAAATTCAAAAAAGGAAAAAAGAAAAGAAACTTGGCCTGGGGAGATGACTCTGCAGTTAAAGGCACTTATTTGCAAAGCCTGCCAGCCCAGGTTGAATTTCCCAGTACCCATGAAGACGTAGAACCAGAGGCAAAAAGCCACACTTGCATCTGGAGTTTGTTTACATAGGCAAAAGACCCCAGCATACACACACACACACACACACATGCAAATAAGTAAACAAAAATATATCTCTTTGTTTGTTTTTTGGTTTTTCAAGGTAGGGTGCTGTGTAGTCTCAGAGTGGCCTTGCACTCACAGTGATCCTCCTGCCTCTGCCTCCCAAGTGCTGGGACTAAAGGCATGCGCTAGCATGCCCGGCTAATAAATAAAAATATATTTCTTAAAAGCGAAGCATTCCTCAAATAGTGAAACAGCTTGGGCTGATAACTACGTCACCAGCACAAACTGAAGGTACTATGTAACACTGTGGTCAGCCCTTATACCGCCTACAGTGTGTCCCCAGCATGACTCAAAGTGCTTTACTTGGACAAACTCACTTAATCCTCTCAACACCCCATGGACATGCCTGTTACACAGTCCCATTATTCAGAAAACCGAGACCAAGGAAAGTTGAGGGAGGGTTGGATCCAGAACTCACGCCTGGGCTGAGAACAGTTCCTTCCAGACTGCCTTCATTTGACAAGGGAAGAGTGGCACAGGGTGAAGACCTTGGGCTCCGAAGGGAGGTTGATTGGAATGAACTTCCATTCTGCCTCTTGCGGTTGAATCTATGTCCTCTCTCTGCGGGAAGCCCAAGGGCCAAAGCCACTAGGGACAGACACACCCGGAGCCCAAGTTAGATTGACTTGCTTGGTGCTGTGAGGGATAGTGTGTCGGAGGGATGTGGGCGTCAGAAAATGGAGTTGTCAAGCAGTAGTCTCAGCCAGAAAGTTCTCCGTATCCAGGGAACACTCAAAGTCGTTGGACATGGCTGAGACAAGCTGAGGAGGGTCCAAGACTGATGACTGGAGGCCTCGAACAGTCTACACTCTGCTAGATGAGAGAAGGAACACTCAAGGAGCCTTCAGAAGGAGCTCTCGCAGAGTAGGGGAGAACCAGGAGAATATGGAGTCGCACGACCCTTCACTACACGTCAGAGCAGAGCCACAGAGAGGTCAGGGAGAGAAAGACAGAAAACTGTCCACGGGCCAGGCCGCCTGGACGCTGAACTCATGGAGAACAGCAACAGAACTTGAGGGTGGGGAGAGCCAGAGGACAAGGGGCCACAGTGCAGTACACCTGAGGCATTGGTGGTCTTGATTTTGGCTGATGCCATTGCATTCAAGACTGGGTGTCTCCCGAAACGCCAGTCTTTATTGAAGAAGAGACACCCAGAAGGCATCACGCCTTCCTCACCCACAGCGAGTTTGTGATAGTTCTGCATGCAGCGTGGTGCAGTGTGCAGACTCCCAAGGGACAAATGCGTGAGTCAAGCAAGAGAAGGTTCTGGATGTAGAGGGCGGACACACCGCCCACAAGGTGCCTGAAGGACGGATCACTTGACCCCGCATGTAAATGACCTATCACTTTCACTGGAACAGAAAAGAGAGGCGAGTTTCGCTTTCAAAACAAAACACGACAAAAGCTGTTTACTTCCAGAGCAGGCAGGCTCAGTGATGCTTCTAAGAAGTTCTCTGAGTTGTCTGGAATGTGCCAAGCTCGCCATCACTCTGCAAGGAGATGTCTGCTGTGAGTCCCACATGCTGTCATGGGGGTGGGGACGTGGGACATCAGGTATATGGAAGCATGGGGCCTTGCTAGTTTGCCTTGGGGGGATGGCAGCGCATGGTTCTCCCTGTGCGTCACCGTGACTCCTGGAGGGATGACCGCGTCCCTCTGCCTAACTCTTTGCTTTTCTCTATTTCTAAAAACAGAACGTCGGGAAGATCATCACCAAAGGATGCCACTATCTCGTCATCGGCCTGCAGGGGTTCGCTGCCGCCTACTCTGCCCCGTTTGGAGTGGCCACCAGCGTGGTGTCCTTCGTACGCTAATGGCAGCTGTCACCAGAAGCAGTAGAAGCCTGTGCCCTGGGGACAGCGCAAAACCATGAGCATGTCGGACTTGGACTTTCAGAGTACTGGGACGAGGAAACATCACATCGCGTCTTTGTTGAATGGGATGAGCGTTAGGAAGGCGCCACCCCTGCCCATCTGCGGAGCTTCTCGCAGCTCTTGGACACGGGTGACTCCAGTGTCAGTCCTGCCAAGGAGGATGAGGCCAAGGACAGGTTGGGGTTGGCTTGTTTCCCACGCAGATTAGAGCCTTCCCCTGGTAGGTGGAGGCGGACCGGGGGCTGCTGTGAGCAGTGTGGGTAGCGGGTGATTTTGGACAGAGAAGAGACTGACCTGGAGTTGATGGTTCGCTAGGGTCGCAAGCCGATGACTGCGGGCCTTGGCCTGCCTCGGGCTGAGGGTTAGCCGAGGAGCTGTTTCAGAAGCCCTCCTCCCCCATCGCCTTCCTCCACCACTCTATATCACCAGGAGTTTAATTACAGGTTGGGAAGAAAGAAGGAAAGAAAACCTTCCTTTGAAGGCTTTGAAAACCGTGGTCACAGTAGTGTTAAGATGGTTTAAAGCACATAGAAGCAGGCCATTTTCACCCGTCTCTGCACAGGTATGCAGCCGGCCATCAGGGCAGGAGGAAGGGGGTGTTCAGAAGCAAGCTGGGGCAGCTGGGAGAGAGTGTGGACTCTGGCCCAGCTGTGTGCTTGGGGCTCGCCTGATTCCTGCAAACAAGGGTGGCTGCTCTTGTGAGTTTCCTCATAGTATTAATTCACTGCTGACAGATGTGCACTAACTCCTCCTTGATGCCAGAAAGAGAGGAAGAGAGAGGGAGAGAGATGGAGGGAGAAAGAAAGGGAGGGAGAGGGAGAAGGAATGGATGCGTAGATTTAGAGACGGAACCAGTAAGTAGAAGACAGGCACGAAGGAAGTAGGGAAAAAGGCAAGAAGGATGTTGGAAGAGATGGGGATCCAGGAGCAGGGCTGGATGCTGATTGTGAGCACCCTTAGGAGGGTGGGCCTTTGGCTCTAGTAGGGGTGGGCATCTTAGCTGGATTCAAAGATTACAGTAGGGGCGGGTCCTAGGCCTGACACCTGCAGAGCTATTGGATGCTGGAAAGAGGGAAGAAAACCTTTGAAGGCGAGGATGCTTTGAAACTGTACTGACCTATGTCACAACTGTTCTTAAGGTAGTTCGCAGGGAAGTGAAGGGTGGAGGAGGTCTCTCTGGCAGCCCCCATAGTAGGCTACTGCTCCATCCTTGCTTCTAGAATATCCAGGGCTCAAAACAGTCGGTCTGCCCAGTCTTGATCAGCGGCAGCCTGCTGCTCCGGGAGCCTTCCCAAGGCCTGCAAAGAAAACCCCACGCTCATGGCTCACCTACGGGGCCCAACCAGCAGGCACTGGTGGGCAGAGAAGGGTGGGAAGACAGAAAGATGGACAAAAAAAGGAATAGGTGGCGGGGATGTGGCACATGATGACTTGCCTCAGCTTCTCTCTCTGGAGGCTCATGTTGAAGACGCCCTGGGGCTCAACCAGTGTGGCAGTAATACTTGTGAGGGAAAGAGCAAGCCAGTGGCCTTTCTGTAGCCCAAAGAGAACAAGTTGGTCACGGACATTCTGACGTGAGAGAATGACAGCTGGCCAGGCAGCACCAGGAGTGAGGAAAAGGAGAGGCAGATAGAAATGGTCAGAAAAACAAAGAAAAATAAAAACCACTGAGCCTAGGAGGACTGCCCAGTCACCAAAGTGAAGTAGGAGCTTCGCAGCAGGCCTCCTTCGCCACACCCTAGTGCTGCTGAGCCCCAGGGAGCCCATTAGGTCCTCTTGGGGAGTAGAAGTGTGACCCAGAGAAGACACAAGGTTCCAAGGGCCTTGCCTTGCCTGGGGGTCTATCCTAGTAAGAGCATACTCCCCGCTCCCAAATTAGAAAATCTGCAAAGCCAAACCCCTCTGGCCCTATGCTTCTCAAAGCCCGGCTAAGAATTAAGTCCAAAAAGTCCAAAGTCAAAAGCTCACAGGGGTTATCCTGGGAGCCAGGGCCAGGTTCTCAGCGCACTGAGGTTGTCCTGGGAGCCAGGGCCAGGTTCTCAGCGCACTGAGGTTGTCCTGGGAGCCAGGGCCAGGTTCTCAGCACACTGAGGTTGTCCTGGGAGCCAGGGCCAGGTTCTCAGCGCACTGACTCGCCCTCCTGAAACCCCTATGCTTCTTCACACCCATATCTTCCTGCTTAAGAAGGTTGCCTTTCTCCATTATTTTTTTCAGCCTCAGGGCTCACATCCTACTACAAACTGAGTTTAAGAACTTCCCCAATACAGGCTTGACAAAAAGGCTTCCTGTACATACTCCTCCTCCCCTGTGCTATCAATAAAAGCTCCAGCTTGTCTGGTGTTTGTGTCTCCCTTGCTTTCTTCCTGGCCTGAGGTAGGTGACCCGACCTCCTGGGAGCACGCACTTAGGAGTCCACAGCACCCTGACGTCTTGACCCACCTGCATGTGTTCGTTCTCAGAAGATTTCAGCAAAGGTTCTAGGGTGGGGAAGCCTCAGCATCTGCATCTGTTACACATGGAAATTTCCAGAACCTCTGACTTAGGTTTCTTTGAGGCCAGTGTGGGACCAGGAGATTGCATTCCCCCGCAAGCTGAGAGGCCTCTGCTATCTGCTGTCTGCTAGTGGGGGGAGGCTGGGCCAGCAGAGGGGACCTGCCAGGTGTCACCATTCCATGATCCAGTGCCACCCTTGTAAGCTCTTGAATCCTCACAGAAGCAATGGTGGAGTCAGCAGGGGGAGATGGCAGTGGTCCCGGCATTGCCAAGAAAAACAACCACCACCATGTATATCATTACTCACCCTCCCTCCAGGGGAGCTGCCAGTCTAACAGGGCACGGTGGCACACACGTGTCTGTAACCCCAGCATTGGAGGATGAGGCAGGAGGCTAGCCTAGACTATGCAGTAACTTCCAAGTCAGTCAGAACAACACAGGGAGAGTGTCTCAAAAACAAAATTAATTAATTAGGGCTGGAGAGATGGCTTAGTGATTAAGGCACTTGCCAGCAAAGCTAAAGGACCCAGGTTTGATTCCCCAGTACCCACATAAAGCCAGATGCGCAAGGTGGTGCATACGTCTGGAGTTCATTTGTAGTAGCATGCCCATTCTCTCTATCTGCCTCTCTCTCAAATAAGTAAATAAATAAAATATTTCTTAAAAATATAAATAAATAAATAAACTGTCAGAATGAGAAAGAAAGAGGAAAAATAAGAAAAAGAATAAAAAACGATTCCTCACTTGCTGTTAGACTAACAGGAGGGAAGGATTGATGTCTTCCACCACGCCACCTTGGAACGAGCGCCTCATCCCTCTGATGAGGCCCTGTATCTGGTCAGAGGAGTCCAACTGACATCTGTGACTGGGAAGCACCTGGGTGGAGAACTGGAATGCAGACCTTGGAGCATTCTCCTGGATCCCCATGGAGAATGGCTGTGACTTTGCAGCATGTCTTCTTTTGGCTCCTGACTCTGCAGAGCTCTCAACAGAGCTCCCTATAAGCTTATTCTCTAATGAAAAGTTGACCCAGGTTGGAGGAGGGATGCCCTCTACATCCCTGTAAAGCTGAATTTGAGTGACTGAGGTTTTGCCAAAAAGCCCTAAAATTTTTTTAAATATTTCATTATTTTTTTTATTTGCGAGAGAGAGAGAGAAAGGCAGATGGAGAATGGGCATACCAGAGCCCCTAGCCACTATAAACGAACTCCAGATGCATGTGCTGCCTTGTGCATCTGGCTTACATGGGTACTGGGGAATTGAACTTGAGTCCTTAGGCTTCACAGGCAAGTGCCTTAACCAGTAAGCCATTACTCCAGCCCCCTAAAACTTTTTTAGAAAGGGTGTCTAGGTACCTTAACCATACCTAGGGAAATATGAAGAGAGATAAACATTATTTTTTAAAAAACATAGAAACAAAGTTGGTTTTGAGCCAAACCACTCCACTGAGCATCACAGTCAAGGGGGAACGGGAGAGCTTTAGATCTCCCACAGGGCTTAGTGCCAGAGCCTGGCGGGGGGCCCAGCCCTGCAGGGCACAGAGGTGGATGGGGAGAGCTGGGAGCCTCAGGGAGAACAAAGGCCTGATGACCGATGATGGGGGGGGGGCTGTGCCAGATCTGTGACCCTGGCAGGGCGGGCGGGGGGCTTCTAGCCTTCAGCCTGCAGCTCCATTTAGAGACCGTCACTCAGATTATAATTCTGCACCTTGAAGAGTGACTTTGCTTTTTTTTTTTTCTTTAAAGGCGTTTCTCAGGTGACTTCTCTTACATACCCTGGTGACAAGGCTCTAAACAAATGCATCTGGTTCAAACCGGACAAAAGTCCCAGCCAGGGCTGGAGTGTTGTTCAATGACAGAATGCCTAGCTAGAGTGTGTAAGACCCTGGGTTCTATCCCAGCATGATGATGAGTGAGTGATAGAGCAATGAATGAAATAAGCCACACTCCTTCACCTGCTCCTCACAGCCAGGGTAAGTCAGCTCCACTGAGGACTCATTCCCCTCACCCATCAACGAGATAAATAACTTGCTCTTGTTTTGGGCTTGCTCTGAGGCTGAGATGTTCGGAACTGTACAAAAGCTTAAACGTGGTGAGATGACCTTTTGTTCTTTTTTTGTTGTTGTTTTATTTTATTTTATTGTTAACAGGGACTTACCCACTAAAGAAACAGGTTTATAAAATTCATCTTCTTGAATTATTTAGAGTGAGGAGAAAGGAAGTTAATGATGAACTTTCTTCAGAGCTCTCATTCTTCCATACAGATTCAGACTAGAATGTGTTTTCCAGTGTTTTTACTGAACTAAGTCAGTGAGCCTTTCCCAAAGCCCCACAAGCCCTGGATACCACCTGCTGTGCAGGTCATGGTTCTGGGCATGTGGAGTCGCAGGAAAGAACGGGGTGTGTGCAACATTGAGTACATATGTGAGCAGGAGGCCCTGCGCTAGGTGGTTACCAATGTCATTTTATTTGGTTCTCAATTTTATTCTCAATAATAGCATCGATAATTATCTTGGTTTTATAAATGGCAAAAAAAAGGGGGGGGGACCCAGGGAAGTTAGGAAAGTCAGCTCCAATGCTACAGATGGGTATCTTACTTAGTTTTTCATCACTGTGACAAAATGTCTGAGCAAACAGCTTGAGGGAGGCAAGACTGACTTGGCTCATGGTTTTGGAGGTCTCAGTCCATGGTCAGCTGGCTCCATTGTCAGTGGTGAGGCAGAAAGATATCAGAAGTATATGGTGGAGGGAACTTGAAAGAGAGAAGGAAGGAAAGAAGAGAGAGAGGATGAAGGAGGGAGGGGAAGGAGAGAGAAGGGAAGGGGATGGGGTCAGGTTTTACCCTTGCAGGACACTCTCAGAAATCCACCTCTGAACCTGGCTGCGCTGAGATCCAGACCTTCAGCACCTGATGCAGGGTCTCATGTAGACCAGCCAGCCTCAAACTTGCTAGATAGCTAAGAATGACCTTCAACTTCTGATCCTCCTGCCTCCACCTCTCAAGTGCTAGAATTAGAGGTGTTCACCACCATGCCTAGGTTTATGTGGTTCGAGGGATCAAACCCAGGGCTTCATGCATTCTAGAGGAGCACTTTACCAACTGAGCCACATCTCCAGCCCTGCAAAACTTTGTGCAGAGAACATTTCATTTTCAAACCATCTCACCAGCAGATGCTGAATCTCGAGCTGCACGTTCTCTGCCAGCTTCGCCCACTCGCATTTCCATTTCTTCTCAGGCTCCCAAGACCTCCAGACTTGCACCCAAGACAGGGTCTCCAGGCTGGCCTGGAATTCATTGTGTAGCCCAGGCTGGCCTCAAATTTGTAGTGTTTCTCCTGCCTCCACACCCCTCCCTCCGGTGCAGGAATTAGAGATGTGAGCCACCTCGGCCAGCGTGGGCTGTGTCACACTCCGTGGTGCAGTTGGGTTTGCATTGCTAGGAGACGAAGAGCAGCTTGTGGGAAAGAAAAAAAAGAGGTTTATTTTGGCTTACAGGCTCAAGGGGGAAGCTCCATGTTGGCAGGGAAAACAATGGCATGAGCAGAGAGAGGATGGACATCACTTCCTGGCCAACATCAGGTGGACATCAGGAACAGGAGAGTGTGCCAAACAATGGCAAGGGGGAGCTGGCTGTAACACCCATAAGCCCACCCCCAACAATACACTGCCTCCTGGAAGTGTTAATTCCCAAATCTCCATCACGTAGCATTCAGAACACCTAAGTTTATGGGGGTCACCTGAATCAAGCCACCACACTCCACTTGCATCTCTGCTGGCATCCTTGTGACTCCCTAAGAGACCTGAGCTGCGGGCCAGCCCGCCACACCTCTGGGCTTTTAAGACACTGAGGTTGCTTGTGGGCCCACTTCCGGGGTGCAGGCTCAGGGGGACGGCTTGCCTCTGGGCCTGGGAATGGACATGTGACTCCAAGGCAGTGGCATGGAATCTACCTTGTCATTTTCCCACACTTCCTTGGCCTATCTCTGTGGCTGCCTTTATGACATAGTGAGTGGTAATTCTGTTCTCATGGAGCCAGCGTTCCATTTGCTGCGTGCTGAGGCCAAAGTCCCTCATGTAACCCTGCCCGACAGGACCAGTGCTGGCATCACACAAGCTGCCTTCAAGTCTTCAAGGCCTGCGACCTCGGAGGACAAGTTGTTCAACTTTGGAATTCACGGTTTGCTTTTGTTGGTTTATAAAGTAGAGCAAATAGCATCAACTTCCAGGCTTCTTAGGAAAGATCAATAAGAAGTGTATTAAGAACCGAGCACTAGAGCAGTGGGCATATAGCTCAGTGGAAGTGTATTTGCCTAGCATATCCAAGGTCATGGTCTGATCCCCTAACACCAAAACCAAAACAAAGCATGAGAAACCATCAGTAGGACATGGCAGGTAGGGTACAGTGTCCTCCTAAGGCAGCCAAGGCTAGCCAAATCCCCAGTCCACGGGCCCTTGGCCATGAAAGGGAAGGAAGCAGGCATGGAGAGCTCAGGGGTAAGGCAAAGTTGGAGGAGACTTGGCAGAGGGAAGAGAGAAGGCGAGGAGGATTAATTAACACCTGCTTACGTATTCCAAGTTTAAGATCTGGACTCAGCTCTGCCTTTGCTTGAGAACAAGTATAGAGAGCCGTGGGGGAGCGGGGCTGTGGGATGGGGGGAGGTTGGGGGCAGACGGAGGTAGGCTCAAGCCCAGGAGGGTTTGCTTGCGGCTCTCAGACTCTGCCAGCTTACCCACGCGAGGAAGGACTTCGCCCTGAACTCTTCCCACTTGCCTTTGGTCTTGGTGCTGGACACTCAACCCTAGTTTATCTATAACATGGGAAGCAGAAAAGTCCATCCCTGAGGCTCTCGGGGCGCTAGAAGGGCGCTCGGCAAGCAGGCCCTCCATCTACCAGCTCAGTAATAAAGGCAGAACGTGAGAGGCGGAAATGCACTGTCCTCCATCACACAGCTCTCCTTGGTTGTGTACTTATTCCTTCATGCAACAGATACGTTCTGAACGCTTGCTGCACGTGGCTTCGCGCTGCGTGCTTGGCTGGCGCCCCAGCAGCTGTGGGATGGGGCAGTCACCACTGTGTGTGTGCTGGTGTTAGATGAGACGGGCCAGGGGCTTCATGAGCGGCGTGACAGTTGGGGGCACAGTGCATGCACCCTCAAGGGGAAACAAGCTGGAGCTGAGCTGCAGAGTGGCCCCCGTTAGGCCTCAGCCAGCCCTCCACCCCTGCCCCCCACCAGGAGCTCTAAAGCAGAATGACCTTCAGGGTGGGAAGGTCAGGCTGTCATACCCTACACTGACCTGTCCATGCTTGAGCGGCCCTGGTGAGAGCATGCCTTGTGGGGAGGGAAGCTCTGGGTTGTTGGAGCCATGCCTGAGAGAGCTGTGAGCTGAAAAGTTGTCTTGTTTTCTTCAGTGGTGTAGTCACTGGTAAGCTGCCCATGTCCTGGTAAATAACCCCAACCCGTGCTTATCCAGGCAACCAGCGCTAATCGGACTCCGTGGGGGACTGTTGGAGGTGCCTTCTTGTTGCTGGGACAAAACACTCGACCAAAAGCAGCTGATGGGAGGAGAGGATTTACTCTGGCTCACAGCCTCAATGGGAAGCCCCGTGGTGGCAGGGAAGGCATGACATGAGCAGAGGCTGGACATCACCTCTGCCACAGCACGTGGAAACAGCAGCAGGAGAGTGAGCTGAACTCTGACTAGGGGGAGCTGACTATAATACCCCAAAGCCTGCCCCCCAACAATACACCTCTAGCAAGGCTCCACCTCCCAAACTGCCACCAGCTGGGGACCAAACATTCAGAGCACATGAGTTTATGGGGACTTCTGATTCAAACCACCTCGGGGACACACACACACACACACACACACACACACACATCAATGGAAGTAGGACTAGTTGGGAGGAAGAAGGGACATATGGCAGGGGTGGGAAACAAGTAAAGGTAAGGGGGATGAATGTGATCAAAATACATTCCATACATGTATAAAACTTGTCAGTGGGCTGGAGAGATGGCTTAGCGGTTAAGCACTTGCCTGTGAAGCCTAAGGACCCTGGTTCGAGGCTCCATTCCCCAGGACCCATGTTAGCCAGATGCACAAGGGGGCGCACGCATCTGGATTTCGTTTGCAGTGGCTGGAAGCCCTGGCGCGCCCATTCTCTCTCTCGCTCTATCTGCCTCTTTCTCTGTCTGTCGCTCTCAAATAAATAAAATTTAAAAAAAAACTTGTCAGTAAAGGGCTGGAGAGTTGGGTTAGTGGTTAAGGCACTTGTCTGCAAAACCAAAGGACCCAGGTTTGATTCCCCAGTACCCACAAACCAGATGCACAAGGTGATGTATGTGTCTGAAGTTTGTTTCCAACAGCTAGAGGCCCTGGCATGCCCATTCTCTCTCACTCTCACTGCCTCTCTCTCTGTCTCTTTCAACTAAATAAATTAAAATATGAAAAATGTCAATAAAGTAATAAAATGAAATTCATAGAAGTATTTAAAAAGCCATCCCCAGCATCTCCAAAGGGAGGTGGGATGGGGTAGCTCCGTCTTGGGCTGGCAGTGAATGACTGAGAGACTCACCCCTGGACCAGTCTGCCCACCTGACAAATGAGGGGGTGACACCTCAGGGCGTCATCAGTGATGCTTGTAGAAAGAGCTGTCTGTCATGTGCAGTAGCAGCAGCTTGTGAGGCATGTACACACAGACACACACACACACACACACACACACACGTGAGGGGCCGAACCCCTCCTCATCCACCTCCGGAAGCTTCCCAAAAGGCAGGTCTTCGAATAACTAGGGCTGTCTGGGCAGAGTGGGGAGGGAGATTCCAAGCAATGGGAGTCATGTCTGTAAAGACCCAAAAGCACAAGAAACCTAGGGACAGTGTAGCAGGACTGAGTGACCAGGGGACGGCTGGGAGAGGACAGGGGCTTCCTGAAGGGCACACGGGCCATGGCAATGGGAGGACTCTGGGGGACACGCCTCTGCTTGACTTTGACCTGGCCTGTTGGCTCTCCCACTCATCCCCAGCCAGCCGCAGAGGTGCAGCTTGACCTCTGGGCTGGGAGTGGTGGGGCCACGGGGTCACCCAGGCACTTGGACAGGTTGTTCTGTGGGACAGGAACTGGCTGGCATCTATCCTTAGAGAGGGGCAGAACGTCCCTTTCCGCCTGCTCCCAGCCCCAGGAAGTGATCCGAGCACTATTAGGGGAATTAGGAGAGGGGCCAGCTGTGTGACCTCAAAGCAGTCACTGCTCCTTTTCTGGGCTTGCCATGGGTCCTACCCCCTCACCCTGTTATTCCAAGTCCCCAGCCTCTTGCATCTTCACCCGGCCTCTTGCATGATCTCGGAGTGCTTCCTTTGATCCTTGTTCACCAACTGGTGGCCATTTCCTATTCCACCCCTTCTAGACTTCTGAAGGTGTTGGCACGGCCGCAGCCGCAATCACCAGGCCCGCGGCCTCCTTTCAAGCAGGCCCCGCGGAGGAAGCAGGAACAATGAGCAGGGCCTAGCGGCCTCCGGCTGCCAAGGGGGGAGGCATCCACATTGTTTTGCGTCCACATTGTTTTGCTGGCGCTGTTACCGTTTCCCCAAGCCCACACCGCATCCTCCCGTCCCCCTTCAATGCCCCATCCTGACCAAGGTTCCCAGGACAGAAGGACTGATCGCTTCTCCCCACGGTTTCCTCCTCCTGCTGTGCGCTTGGAATTTGGCTTCTCTTCCAAATACCAGCTGCTTGGCAGGCTTAAGGCCACCATCTGAGAAACTTGCCCCACCCCAGGGCTGACATGAAGCTTCGTCCTGAGGGGCAGTGCCCGGGGTCCCCCTCATACTCAGCCCCTCTGCTAAGTGTCCAATTCCTTTATCCACAGAGTCATTCTCCATATTGTCCCTAACTTGAGTTCTCAGTGTGGGTGGGAAGGGAAGAAAATAAATAAAAATAAACAACATGCCACTCTTTTCTGTTTTGATTTTGGGTTTTGAGATAGGGTCCCATGTAGCCCAGGCAAGCCTGGAGCTCACAAGGTATCAGAGACTGGTCTGGCATTCCTGATCCTCCTGCCTCTTCCAAGTGCTGGAATTACAGACCCACATGTGCTCAGTATGACTCTCATGCCCACCCTGGAGCGTGCAGACAGCACTGTAACAAGATACCTGTGAGTGTGTCCCAACACAAACTCATAGGCTCACTAAAACATCATGAGATTTATTTTTCAATTTTTGTTGAAGCTCCTTTGCATTGTTCTCTGCTATGAACTTTTTTTTTTTTGTAGGCAATAATGTCATTTCACAATGTCAAAAGTTTAAACACACCCACAGGGAAGGCTGGTGGCACATCTAGGGCAACATGTGCCCGATTATTGCTCTTGCCCAGTGTAAAACCCCAATGTAAAACAGAAATCTGTCCAGAGCACGTGGGCCCTGGGCTCTTCCCTGCGCCAGCCCTGCTCAGGAGCCAGAAAGCAGACAGAACCCTCTGTGTGTGTCATTCTCGACTGCGGGGAGGCTGGTCTCTGCTGCCTCTGGCTGGGAGCGTACAGTGAGTGTACGGGGGCGGCGGGGAGGGCAGGACCCTCTGCTACAGCCCAGGGTTGAGTTACAGGCTGTTGTCTAGCTGTGACTGTGGACTGACTCTCTCAAGAAGCCACCCTGCCTTGAAGATTCTATGGATGGACTAACTGACTCACTGACTGACTGACTGACTGACTGACTGACTAGAACTTTCTGAATGTGGAGAGGAATGTTGTAGATCGAGGGCCAAAATGATCTTTGGAGCTGGCTCAGTGGTTAAAAGCACTTGCTTGCAAAGCATGCTGGCCTGGGGTTCAATTCCACAGTACCCATGAGAAGTCAGGCCCACAAAGTGGTGTATGTATCTGGATTTCATATGCAGTGGCAGGAGGCTTGGTGCGTGCTTTCCCTCTCCCACCCCCCTCCCCACACATAAATAGTAAATATTTTTTAATATTTTATTTTTATTTATTTATTTGACAGACAAAGAGGGAGAGAGAGAGAGAGAGAGAGAGAGAGAGAATGGGCACACCAGGGCCTCCAGCCACTGCAAACAAACTCCAGATGTATGTGCCCCTTTGTGCATCTGGCTAATGTGGGTCCTGGAGAATAGAACCTGGGTCCTTTGGCTTTGTAGGCAAACGCCTTAACTGCTAAGCCATCCCTCCAGCCCAAGTAAATATTTTTTAAAAATTATTTTGAAAGCCGGGCGTGGTGGCACACGCCTTTAATCCTAGCACTTGGGAGGCAGAGGTAGGAGGATCACCGTGAGTTCAAGGCCACCTTGAGACTACATAGTAAATTCCAGGTCAGCCTTGGCTAGAGTGAGACCCTACCTCGAAAGACCCCCCCCCCAAAAAAAAATTATTTTGAAAAAAAAATTTTTTTTAATGGGCTGGAGAGATGGCTTAGTGGTTAAGTGCTTGCCTGTGAAGCCTAAGGATCCCAGTTTGAGGCTCGATTCCCCAGGACCCACTTTAGCCAGATGCACAAGGGGGCTCACACATCTGGCATTAGTTTGCAGTGGCTGGAGGCCCTGGCATGCCCATTCTCTCTCTCTCTCTCTCTCTCTCTCTCTCTCCCTTTCTCTCTCAAATAAATAAAAAATAAAACAAACAAATAAAAAGTTAAAAATTGCCAGGTGTGGTAGCGCATGCCTTTAATCCCAGCACTTGGGAGGCAGAGGTAGGAGGATCACCATGAATTCAAGGCCACCCTGAGACTACATAGTGAATTCCAGGTCATCCTGGGCTAGCATGAAACCCTACCTCGGAAAACTAAAAAAAAAAAAAAAAAAAAAAAAAAAAAAAAAAAAAAAAGTTAAAAATTATCTTGGGCTCTCCTTAGTTTTCGCAATCTGTATCTGACCTAATATCTTTTTATCAGGTAAAGTCTTTGAACTATATTAGTTTCATGGACCCCTTAGCTTCCGCAAACCCTAAAGCTAAGAATGTAATCTTAGTATATCTGTGACCTATAGCAGAGGTTTCCCCATTTAACTCTAACCCACCTACTTGATCTCCCCACCAATGTATTTGGTAAGTACACTGATTTTTGACTGTTATGTTCTGTGACTATAACCGGTCATGTTCCCCAGCCATAGTCACTCATATTTGCCTCAGAATAGATTATCTCCTATTCCCTTTGGAGTGAGACCATTTTTGCACGGACAGTAAGGAAAGGACGAGGTTTGTCTCATGTGTTGTCACGCCTGACCCAGGAGCAGCAGGATAGGATGCCCTGTGGGGATTTGGGGGAAAGTGTGCATGGAAGGGGGAGAAAGCTGGAGTCACGGGTCATGGAGCCAGGGAGGAGATGTGTGGACTCCCAATGGGATGTGACTCACCTACAGGCTTTTGGAGAGAAGAAGGCAGAGCCTGAAACACTTTAGCTGAGCCCCGAAAGGAGGGACCCCCACTAGACCATTTCATAGTTGAGAACACCGAGGCAGACTGGCTAAGAAATTTGCCTGGTCCCGACCTCATCTAGCACCTTGCTCACTGATGCGGGGCCCCCTCCCCCAACTTGAACATATGCTCTATGAGAGCAGGGACAGCCTTGCTTCTGCTGAGCCCTCAAGGTCCTCTGCAGACGTGAGGCAGCAGCTCAAGGGTCATTTACTGAGGGAAGAGTGACACAGGGATCATCGGTGCTGGTTTGGTATGACAGCAGAATGCCCCAGGGCAGCTAACTTTAAAAGAACAGAAATTTGCTTCCGCACAGTTCTGTTCAGTGGAATCCAAGGGTCAAGGTACTGGGAGGGTTGGTTGGTTCCAAGATGTGCCTGTTGTAGCATCCTTGGGAGGAGACGAGCACTGGTCCTCATGTGACAAGTGTATAAGGCCCCTTTAAAGGCCACCAGATCCTGCTCCAGCCCTCTGGTCCTGTTCATCTCTTGAAGGCCCCACTCAGTACCATCGCAATGGCAGCATCGGACTTTGGAGTGCACATTTGCACTACAGAAATGATATAATATCAGTATATATTTATTTGGTCTCTGTCCTCGGTTCCTGCTATGGAGCTCCAAAGACCCTTGGAATTTCCTGGCCAAGCTCTCTGCACCTTTGTTCTCATATATGATCTGTTCTCATATGTGGTCTGTGCCCCAGTTCCTGACATACAGCACCTGTAGCCATCATCATTTCCATACTGATAGAGTGCGTGACACAGAGGCTGAGGAGGTAGCTCAGTGGATAAGACCCTTGGCATTTCCTGAACCACAGGCCAAGCTTTCCGCACCTTTGTTCTCATAGATGGTCTGTGCCCCAGTTCCTGACCTAGAGTACCTGAAACTGTCACCATTTCCATGCTGATAGAGTGTGTGACACCGGCACTGGGTTGGCGGCTCAGTGGATAAGACCGCTTGGCTCGCAAGCACGAGGACTTGAGTTCGATCCCCAGCACCCTCATGAGAGGCGGAGCATGGCCGCGAGGCACTGAAGAGCTGGAGGCGAGAGGGTCACTGCGGCTCATGGTCTGCCCGTCTGACAAGTGGTGAGCTCCAGGTTGTCCCAAGGAAACAAGGTGGGAGAGCGATGGAGGAGGACACCTGACATGCTGGCCTCCGCATGTGTGCACGTGGGTCATGTACGTAGATATACACACATGTGCATACAATGTACATGTACGCTGTGCTGAGTGCTGAGTGAAAGGAGGGGACACAAGTTATTCTTTTCTCGTCTCTGACAGTGAACAAGGACTGAGCTCCTGCAGACAAGTCCAAGGCGCTGGCAGGCGGCCCGGTGCCGAGCTCTGGTCAGGGCCGGTGCTCGGGGTTCCCATGAAGAACTTCTGGGAGTCTAAACTGGGCTGAGGTTCGTGTGGGCCTGTGATTGCGGCCCCTCCTGTACTCTGGGGAGTCAGAGAACTGTGCGTGGCTCTAGGTGTCCGTCTGTTAACCCATCTAGCCCCTTGCCACCTGTCCCTTGATGTAACAAGTGATACCTGAACATCTGTTTGCTAACCAGACCGAGTAGTCCAGGTCGCAGTGTCTGCCTCTTTGCCTCCTAGTGGCTTCACACTTTCAAAGACAGAAGATGAAGAAATGACAACCATTTTGGAAAATGCAAATGAAGCAACTCTGGCCTCCCATGGAGAGCCAGGGGCCTGACAGAGTCCAAGAGACCCATAGGGAGATGCACAGGGGAAAGGTAGGGTTGAGGAGAAACCTGGCTACCTGAGGTTCAGCCCGCAGGGTGATGGTGGGGCCTGGAGTTCCATGCACAGGCCAGTTGGCAGGACAGGTCCTTGTTGGTTTCACAAGGAGGAACATATTGGATGGTATCTAAGCACAGGGAGGGGTGGCCGTGGGAAGATGCACTTAGCCCTATGGGGACAGGACAGCCTGAGGTCAGGTTGAGGAAGGGAAGATGGAGCCACTGGGCTGTCCCTTGGAGAGACAAAGAGAGAGCCTATACCAACAAAAAAGGTGCTCATCTTTAATCCCAGCACTCAGGAGGCAGAGATAGGAGGATCACCATGAGTTCAAGGCCACCCTGAGACTACATAGTGAATTCCAGGTTAGTCTGGGCTAGAGAGAGAACCTACCTTGAAAAACAAAAAGAGAGAGAGATGGGCAGGACAGATGGTTTAGCGGTTAAGCGCTTGCCTGTGAAGCCTAAGGACCCTGGTTCGAGGCTCAATTCCCCAGGACCCATGTAAGCCAGATGCACAAGGTGGCACATGCACCTAGAGTTCGTTTGCAGTGGCTGTAGGCCCTGGCACGCCCTCTCTCTCTCTCTCAATCTGTTTCTCTCTGTCTCTCTCTCTCTTTCTCTCTGTCTGTCTGTCACTATCAACTAAATAAATAAAAATAAATAAAAAGATTTTTTTAAAAAAAGAGAGAGAGAGAAAGAGAGAGACAGCGTGAGGCTGTGGCCCAGATGAAGTGAACATAATGTGTCCCTGAAGTCCTATGGAGAAACCGGCAGTGCCAGGCTTTGCTGGTGTGGTGAGGGCAGAGGAAGCAGGCTCTATGGGATGTCTCAGGGGTGCCTGGGCCAAGGGGGAGGTGCTCGGGCCGGGCAGCAGCAGCAGCAGAAGACACGAAGTCTACCGAGCTTGGTGCCAAGCCGGCTGTTTGTTTGAGTCCTGTGCACAATGCCTGTGTCCTGGGCCAGAGCACGACGGGAAAGGCCAGGCCCTGGGGTGTCTGCTGCAGCCACAGCATTTCCTGAGCTGTTGTTGTCATTTTTACCTTGGAGCCTAGATGGTCACGTGATTGGCCAGGCCCTGACCTCGGACTCCCTGAGGGAGGCAGAGACTGCACCTACTCTCCCTGCTGGTGCTCTGCTTAAAGGCACATTCCAGGCCCTGACGGGGGCGCTGCCCATGTCTGTGTGTGTGAGAGGCAGGGTAACCTGAAGAAAAGGACCACAGGGCCTTTCATACAATCCAGGTCCTGAGGAGAGCTTGGTGGCATGTCCACCAATCTCACAGCAGCTCACGAACACGGGCATGACCACCCTCAGTATTTAAACGAGGAACGGAGTGCGCAGGAGCCCACAATACCTGCGAGAGGAGGCTGCCCAGGCAGAGCTCAGGTGGGCCCCACACCCTACCTTTTCGGTTATGTCTTCCTTCCAGGTGAACAGAGAAGGCCACCTCTGCTGCACAGGCTCACAGGGCTATGCAGGTGGCTTTTACTGGTGGCTCTCCAGTAGCACCTCTCTTCCAATGTGACAGACTGTGGGTCTCCCACAGCAGTTTCTCTGAAAGAAACTATTATGCAATTGAGCGAGTGGCACAAGCCTGTACTCCTAGAGCTCAGAGGACTGAGGCAGGACAATCAGGCATTCAGGGCCATCCTTGGCTACATAGTGAATTGAAGGCTAGCCTAGGCTACACCAAATAATCTCAAAACTAAAACCAAAAGGGGGAGGGGCTGTGTTGTGAGGCTTCCAGTGAGATACAGGCCTGCATCTCCTCGTCGCTGGAATAAGGGGTGAGATGTCAGTGACATAAGGAAGGAGAGGAGAGCCTTGCTGCGGCAGTTTGAATGGATGTCCCCAATACATTCAGGGGTTTATTAAAGCTTGTAATTTAGATCTCCAGCCACCTGGCTGGAGGAGATGCCATTACAGGGTGGATCCTAGGTCCAGCCCTGAGGAGTTTGGAGGCAGGTCTGGAATTTCCAGCAAAAGACATGCAAAATGATGGAGCGTGGTCTGGAGGCCCTGGGGTGTGCTTGCTTGCAGTGCTGGTGCTGGCGTCTCTCTCTGTGGGGCCTGGGGAAGCGGGCCAGCTTCTTCTGCCACTGCGGAACTTCCCCTCTATCTGTAAGCTTCAAGAAATCCCTTCCTCCCTAACTTGTGCCTGGTCTGGAGGTTCACCCCGGCAACCTGAAGCTGTGGAGGACTCATGCCCCCGGGAACTGGAGTTCAGGGGAATCGGGACTGAGTGTGGCCCTGCCTGGGTTGCTCTCAAGAGAAACCACCCAGGCCAGTTTGGGCAAAGTATCTCCAGCAATCCCTGCACCCCGAATAAAGCCTTGTCTTGCTGCCCACATACCTCCGGGGATTTAAAGGGCTTGGTGTGTAGCTCAGTGACACAGTCTTTACCTGGCATGGGTGAGACCCTGGCCTCAAACCCCCAGCACCACAAAAAATAAGTCTCCTGTGTGGTTTTGTTTCATTGTTTGCTTTCTGAATATTTGGTCATTGAAGATTTAAATGGAAACAAGGTTGGGTTGGGGGAGGTTGATAGTATGAATCAGATGGTCCCCACAAAGTTCTGTGTTTTAAATGCTTGGTCTTTAGCTTATGGCAATTTGGGAGGTGGAACCTTGCTAGAGGCGCTTTGTTGTCTGAGAAGGTGGGCTTGATGGTTGTTATAACCCAGTTTCCCCCCCCCCCCCCCGCCTGAGCTCAGCTTACTTTCTTGCTGCCGTTTTCCACCTGTGGTGGCAAGGAGCGATGTCTGGCTTCTGCTCTACCATTCGTTTCCTGCCATCATGAAGCTTCCCCTCGAGACTACAAGCCCAAACAAACCCTTTCCTCCTACCAGCTGCTTTTGATTTTCATGCCAGACATAGAGCAGGATTTGATATTCACCGTGCTTGTTTTAGATCTTGCATTGGTTCAATTTTTCCTTGCAATACCTTATTTTTGTAGTGGAAATGTTTACTCTGTGTCATCATGTACTGACGTATATGTGTTTAACTTGTGTTTTGATCTCACTGGTTCACAGTTAAGAGACTATTTCAGATGAGACTTTGGGACTTGGGAGGGTGACGCAAGAGAATCATGAATTTGAGGTCAGCCTGAGCTACATAGTAAGACCCCCATCTCAAACAATAATTCCTTTTTATAAACTTTAAAAAATTTTTTTTATTTATTAGAGTTAGAGAGAGAGAGAGAGAAAGAGAGAGAGAGAGAACGGGTGTGCCGGGGCTTCCAGCCACTGCAAACGAACTCCAGACGCATGTACCCCCTTGTGCATCTGGCTAATGTGGGTCCTGGGGAATTGAACCTGGGTCCTTTGGCTTTGTAGGCAAGTGCCTTAACCACTAAGCCATCCCTCCAGCCCAATAATTCCTTTTTTTATTTATTATTTGAGAGAGAGGCAGAGAGAGAGACTAGGCATGCCAGGGCCTCTAGCCACTGCAAACGCAACTCCAAACCCATGTGCGACCTTGTGCATCTGGCTTACGTGGGTCCGGGAAATTAAACCATGGTCCTTTGGCTTTGCAGGCAAGTGCCTTAATCGCTAAGCCATTTCTCCAGCCCCCAATAATTCCTTTTTAATAAGTTGATCACATATCCTAATACCTTGTTAAATATGCTTACAATCCTCAAGCTAACAAGTTTTTAAAAGGATTATTTAGAAGTTTTTAAATGCAAGATCATGTTATCTGTATATAGAGATGGAGACTTCTCTTCCTATAAGTAGGATACTGTTCATTTTTTTTCTTGCCTTCTGTCAACAGTTTGTAGTTGAATTAGTTGAATTCATGGAATTACATCAATAAACTCAGACATAGCCCTGTCTTACTCCTGGTTTAAGGAAGAAACAACATACCACTAAGTATGCTATGTGTTTTCTTTTATCCTAATTTGATGAAGGGATGCTGAAATCCATGCACCACCATCTGGTGGTGCTGTTTTGGAAGGGTGTGGATCATTTAAGAAGAGGATTACTCCGGGCAGGCCTTGAGGCTTTGTAGTGCGGCCTCACTTCCTGTTTGTTCTCTGCTTCCTGACTGATGGTGGTTGGAGCCAGCCTCGTGCTCCTGCCATCAGGCCATCTTGTCATGGTGGAATGTGTCCTGGCAAACTGTAAGCAGAACGATTCCTTCCCTTCCTCCTCTTCTTGGTGTCTGTTGCCTGCTGGAGCCCTGTGCATGGTCCCAGAACTTGGTCAGCAGTGGGCCCCCTGATGCTGTCCCATCTCTATGCTGGCACAGAAAGGAAACCACTAAGGTAGCAATTAGTTCAGTCACAGAAAAGATTATTCCAGGTTCCTGAAGTCCCCTGATTCACCTTCCTACTAACTGAGGGGATTTTTTGCCCAGCCATAACTGCCTAGGGAAATGATTCTGCCAAGGCCAGCCTGGAAGGCACACAGTGGTCACTGCCGCTGCAGTGGAAAGGAGCCATGCTTCACTGGAAGCTGACAGCAGTACTTGACAGCACCATCCACACAGTAATGGTTTTGGAGGCATGGAAGATGCAATACCAAGGCGAACATGGAGTCGTGCACCACAGTTCCAGAGAGCCTCTGAGGCCAGGAAGTGTATGTCAGTGAGGGAATTCCTGCAAGAAGGCCTTAAGAGGCCACTACAAGGAGCTATGAAGGTGAACCCTAAGTTCAAGTTGACAAGAGGTTAATCTGGGTTGTCAACTTGACAGGAGTTTGGGTCACCATGGAAACAAATCTCTGGGAATTTCTATGAGGAGATTCTAGATTAGGTTCACTGAGGTATGGAAGGCCCACACTGATGATGGATGGCTCTTGCATGGGCTGAGATCCGGGCCTGAATAACAAGGAGAAAGCAAGCTGAGAAGCAGTGTCCATCACTCTGCTTCCTGACTGGCTGCATCGTGACCAGCTGCTGCATGCTCCGGCCAACAGACTTTCCCCACCATGACGCCCTTGTAACCTCAAACAGTGAGCCCAAACATGCCCTTCCTTTATTATTTCTGGTCAGGTATTTGGCCACATCAAAGAGAAAATAACTGATCTATGGGGTATCTAACATAGGTCACCCCAAATCTGACCATTTTTCATTTTAAGCTTCTCTTGAGAGTCCATTTCATGCTGTGCTTTTGGGCTGGGTGCAGTGAGTGGTGCCCATGTGAAATCTGAACACTCACAGGATAGAAGCAGGTTGGATTATTAGTTAAGGTCATCCTGGGCTATACAGGTGTCTAATGCCTACTGAGGCTTCATGAGACTCTGGAAAAAAAGAAAAAAGAAAGAAAAGAAAAGAAAGGTTTTCATCTTTCTCAAGAAGGATGGAAACTTTCACCTGATTCTAGCCAAAAATTACTTCTCTTTGCTTTGACTCTCCATACCAGTAGGTTACAGCCTCCCAAATGACTACCACAGCTTTCCACTTTGCACAATATTTCTTTGTTTTTGTGATTGTCTATACATTAACTTGGATAAATGCTGGACACACTTGACTGAAAGCTTCTAAGGAGAACACTCCCAAATTCTTTAACTCGTTAATGCAGGGAGTCTTTGAGATAACAAGTGCTCAGTCATAATGCACACGTATCAACAGAACAGATGGAAGTGACTAAATGAAACACTGAAATTGCTGCAGAGAATGTAGCATGGGGAAGGATGGGGCAGGCATTACTGAATCGGCTGGTGCCCCATTCTGATTACTGAAAGAAGAAAAGATTGTCACCCTGTCAAAGGCTTTCAAGTGACTTAGTCAAAGGAAAGAGTTGATGTGAAGCTCTGTATCTGTCATGAGAAAACTCTTTCGGGGCTAACAATTGTTCTCCACCCACAGGCATCCTTTCTCTTTGGTCAGAAGTTTTCATTTAATGTCAGCCAGGATTCCTCCTGCTAATGTTTTAGCACATGGTGCAGAGGAATTGATTTCGTGGTGTGCTTCATAGGTGGGTCAAGGGTGGACTGAGATGGTCTTGAATCAACCCTTCTCAGGACGGGGGCATGGCTCAGTGAGTACAGTGCTGTCACACAAGTGTGAGCACCTGAGTTTAGATCCCAGCACCCATATGAAAGCTATTTGTGGGTGTGTTCCTGTAAGCCCCATGCGGAGGAAGCAGAGCCTAGAAGATTCCTGGCTCTCACTGGCTAGTTCAGCGAAATCAGTGAGTTGAGCTTTCAGTGAGAGCCTGTCTCAATCAATAACGTGTAGAGTGACTTAGGGAGACACCAGAGGTTCATCTCTGGCCTTCACACACACCAGCCCCCATGTGTGCTCACTCACATACAAACACAGGCATGCACCCATGCAAAGAATGGACACAGTGGGTGCTGCTCGCTCAGGGCTCCCGCTCTGTTATCACAACTGCAGATCTCATCCCCTCCAAATCCACGACAACACACAACTCTCACTTCTATTCCTAGGAGACCTGTGCTACCTGCAAACTTTCCAGAAAGTCAGTGGAATTACTGTAACAGAATATATCAAACCCTTAAATTATGAAGCCAGGCATGGTGACTCACACCAATAATTCCAGCACTCAGGAGACTGAGATAGGAATTGCTGTAAATATGAGGCCAGCCTGGGCTACAGGGTGAGTTCCAGATCTGCCTGGGCTTGAGTAAATGCTGCCTCCCCAAATAATAATAATAAAATAAAATAAGTGATGATGATGTTTTGTTTAATTGCATACTTTGAAGACACAAGAAGGGGGTTCTAGAGAAAGTTCCCCACAGTCTCTAAACCTTCCACATACTTATTTAGGAAAGGTCTTAGCTTAGCCATGGCTGCTGCTCTAAGATCCATGTTCAAAGGGACCCAGGAAGTCTTACAGGGACGAGATGAAGTGTGGGCTTCCACTCCTGTGCCCATTCAACTGTGGACATCTATGAGGTGTTGCCCGACATTTTTCCCTGTCTCTGACCACCCAAACATAATCCCTGAATTGATGTGGGTAAAAGATTTGTATATCTGCTTGGTGCCACCTACTGCCTCCATTTTGTTCTCCGGGGCCAGAATAAATGATCCAGGGTGGGGAAGCTCACTGCCCGGTGTCTCCCTGGGAGGTTAGTTACTTTCCGTGACAGAAGCAACTTAAGTGGGGAAGGGTTTATTTCAGCTCACAGTTTCAGAAGATCTCAGCCCATCATGGCAGGAGGGAGACAAAGCCAAGCACCTTGTTCCTGCCAACAGGGGTGTTATTCTCATGATGGCAGAGAGGACCAGGACTAGGGTGGGGCTGCACCTTCAAAGACTCACCCCAGCCATGGCCCACCTCCTGTGGACTACGCAGCCTCCCCAAATAGTACCACAAGCTGGAGTCCAAGAACTCACAACATGAGGCTAGGGGACATTTCAGATTCAGGGGACAAGCATCATTCATCATCTACTTCTATTTGATGATAGTTTCATCGAACACCATTAAAAAGTCCCTTGAGGGCTGGAGAGATGGCTTAGCGGTTAAGCGCTTGCCTGTGAAGCATAAGGACCCCGGTTCAAGGCTCGATTCCTCAGGACCCACGTTAGCCAGATGCACAAAGGGGCACACACATCTGGAGTTCGTTTGCAGTGGCTGGAGGCCCTGGCGCACCCATTTTCTCTTTCTTTCTCTCTCTATCTGCCTCTTTCTCTGTCTGTTACTTTCAAATAAATAAATAAAAATAAACAAAAAAGTAAAAAATTGTTCATTTCAAAAAATAAAAAGTCCCTTGAGTTGCTGAATTAAGAAAGAAAAGGGATTTCATGTTCCTGGTGGGCATATTATTCTACCAAATGTGCAGTTACATGCTTTAACATGAATAAAGTCAAAATATGCCAGCTAAATGTCAGCAAACACAAAAGGGCACATTCTGTATAATTCATGTATATGAAATGGCCAGAACAGGCAAATTCACAGCAACAGAAATTAACTGGCACAGATGGGAGAGGAGAGAGCCAAGTGCTCAGTTGGCTGGGGTATCTGGATGTGGTCTGGAATGAGGCAGAAGTGATGTTTGCATGATGGGTTGAATATGCCAGTACCCACTCTGGGCTATACATGTTAAGGTGGTGGGGTTTATGCTACGTGAATTATATAACCCAGTAAACAATAAAGAGCATAGGGCTGAGGGTGTGGCTCAGCGGTGAGGAGCCCGAGCTAGTGCCACCCTGGCACTCTCTGGGACCTGAGGAGTTCCCCTAAATTTTTAGGGATCCAAGTTCAGTCAAATGAAGGATTTGTGCCTTTGACATTGAAAGGAATTTCAGGAGGAACCTGTATGAAGCGGAGCTGAGTTTTAATTTATTTATTTGCACATGTGTGTGTCTGTGTGCAGGGTTTCTTGCCAGTACAGTAGAACACCAGATGCGTGTACAACTTGCCTAGTATGAGCAAAGCTTTGGGTCTGATCCCTTGTATGGAAAAAAAAAATCCAAAACACCCTTCTAAACAAACAAACAAATAAACAAAAACCCAGAAAGCAAAGAATATGACAGCACTTATAACCCAAGTGTTAGAGAGTGAATCACACCTAGGTCATTATTTTCTGGGCATACTCATTGAAGACTCTTATAGGAGAAACATATGAACGAAATGAAAGAATTAAATGCCTGGGAAACTGAGTCGTTTCGAGGTCGGTCACGGGAGATGCTTTGTATAATTGCTTTTCCCCTGAGTAAGGACTAGCAAGGGAAAGGCTGGAAGGAAACACCAGCGGGCTTTGGAAGAGCCCCGTGGGAGCTTCCTTGTCCCGTCCCTGACCACGCGCCCGCCCTGGCCTCCTGCATTCCTCTGAGATGAAAAGCAAATCACGGCAAACCCCCTGCAGCCGCCGAGGGAAACAAAGGTGGGGCTGCTGAGGGGGATGAGGGGCTCAGGGGGCTGGCACGCAACATCCTCCGAATGAAAGCCACAGAGCTCATGCTCCGAGCTCAGGGGCTCCCTGGGCAGCGCGGAGGAAGGCAAGTTCCGCCCTGTGATCAGCCTTATGTCCCACAGCCCTGAGCTTGATAGGCAATGAACTACACAGGTGAAGGTCCAGCCCATTCCTTAATCATTTAAAAAATATTTTGGGCTGAAGAGATGGCTTAGCGGTTGAGGCGTTTGCCTGCAAAGTCAAAGAACCCAGGTTCGATTCCCCAGGACCCACGTTAGCCAGATGCACAAGGGGGCACACGTGTCTGGAGTTCATCTGCAGCGGCTGGAGGCCCTGGCGCGCCCATTCTCTCTCTCTCTCTCTCCCTCTTTCTCTGTCAAATAAATAAATAAATAAAAATATTTATTTAAAAATATTTTATTTATTTATTTGCAAGCAGAGAGACAGACAACGGGTGCCACCAGGGCCTCTTGCCACTGCAAAGGAACTCCAGATGTATGAGTCATCTTTGTGCGTGTGGCTTTACGTGGGTCCTGGGGAACTGAACTCGGGCTGTCAGGCTTTGCAAGCAAGTGCCTTTAACTGCTGAGCCATTTTCCCCCTCCCCATTTTTCATTTGGTACCTACAAATTGAGACTGTTCCTGAGATGGGTGGTTGGAAGGGCATCCACCTTCCTAACTCCCTATGGGCCCCTGCCTGGATCCCTTCCTCTAGCCACACAGTCCTGGCAGGCAGCCCGTCGGCCCCAGCCTCCGCGATGGAGGAAAGGGTCAGGAAGGAGCTGTTTGTGCGCTGGTTGGGGCTCGGAGGGTCGCGCTGCAGTGAGGACCAGCTTCTCCGACAGCCCCATCCACTGCAAACTGTCAGTGATCTGTCAAAGGCACCTGGCATGCGGCCTAGCCTCTCCTCGGGCTCTTTCAAAATACTTATCCTGTAAGTGCCTCTTGGGCCCGACTCTCCCCTGCGGGGGTGGGTCACGTGAAAGTGGTCCTCTGGACTTGGGTCAGGAAGGAAAGGCACGTTTCCTACTCTTCCCAGACGGAGCCCGCTCGCGCTTGCTCCCCACCCTTCCCTCCAAAGACTGGGCCACAGCGCACCCTGGTGGCAGACAGAGGACCTGCCTGGGAAGAGCCGGTCTAACCAGCCCTCCTCTCTTAGTAAACTCCCAAGGCCCCGCCGAGCAAGCAGGCAGGCGTGGGGCCTGCCTAAAGGGGGCAAGTCTCCAGTCAAGGCCAGTACGTTGTTGACATGCAGAACATACCCCCTATATTGCCAGATATTTTGAGTTTTCAAGAAAAACTGGAAACTTCCCAAGAAAATTTATAACAAGACTTCAATAATTCATTAATTTTTTTGTTATTTTGGGAAAAATCAGTTTTTCTAAGGTATATGATATATTCTCCATCTTCTAGAATAACATTGTGCAAGGGGGACATAGTTGACCATTCCAGAAATTTGTACTTTTTAATCCGGCCTGCTAGGTCCTTCTCTATGCTTCCTTGGTTGTGACAGTAAGCTATTTTACTTCAAAAACATGTCGGGCCTTTTCAGAAAGTTGTGGATCTTTTGTTGTTGGCAGTGGTGGTGGTCTTTGACAAGGTGTGCTTTCTCTGTTTTCCATTTTTAAGTGAATATTTTTATTTATTTATGAGGAGAGAGACAATGAATATAGGTGTGCCAGGTCCTCCTGCCACTGAAATCAAACTCCAGACTCATGCACCACTTTGTGTATCTGGCTTTACATACGTACTGGGGAAATTGAACCCTGAGCAATCAGGCTTTGCAAGCAAGAGCCTTTGACCACCAAGTCATCTCTCCAGCCCCTTACATGTCTTAAGGCTTCTATGCATCCTTCAAAATCCTAGCTGGCCAACAAGCCCCAGGGATCCTCCTGCCTCTGCCTCCCTAAACTGGGATTACAGATGCCATCAACGCCATTACACTTTCTTTTACATGGGTGCTGGAAATCAAAACCAGATCTCAGGCTTGGGTAGCAGGCACTAGGCCATCTCTCCAGCCCCATGACTCAAAGTTGTGGTGGCTAATATTGTTTTTGGCCAATGACGGGATCTAGAATCACCTAGGAGACAAACCTCTGGCTGATTGGGTTCACTGAAGTGGGAAGACTCACCCTCAAGGAAACTAGCACCATTCCATGGCCTGGGAGTTCACAGATGGAATAAAAAGGCAGAAGAGAACTGAGCGCCAGCATGCACCATTCTCTGCTTCCTGACTATGAGTGTAACGTGGCCAGCTGTCTCATGTTCCTGCTGCCACGCCCCCCGCCATGGACTGTACCTCAAACTGTGAGCCAGAATAAACCCTTCCTTCCTGAAGTTGCTTTTGTCAGGTATTTTGTCACAGTAACATGAAATGTAACTAATCCGAAAGATTTAAATAGGTGTGTACGTGAAGAGACCGCCCCTCCCAGGCTTCCAGCTGCCCAGTTTTTCTTCCTATCAGCAGAGCATTACTCTGGATAAAGTCCACATTCCTCTGTGCTCTACAGTTCTTTCCCCCACGCACTTCCTTTGTACTTCCCTTGCCCTCTCTGTTCCCCAGGTTTCCCTCTGCTTTCTAGCCAGGATCTGAGTTGGTGACTCACCATGCCTGGCTCCGTCTGCCTCTTTCTGAATCGTTGAACAGAGCATGGCCCCTGTCTCATTGTCAGGGTTCAGCCTCTCTGCCATGTCTTCTGCTCTTTCTCTCTACTCATTTCCCCCAGGTGACCCCTCCCCCACCCCCTCCCACATGCAGATGTTCAAAGACTTCCCTTGCCCAGCCTATGTTCCTGACCTCTAACTCGAAAGGACAACTTTCTTTTTCTTTTTTTTTCTTTTTTTTAAAGATTTTTTGTTCATTTTTATTTATTTGAAAGCGACGGACAGAGAGAGAGAGAGAGAGAGGCAGATATAGACAGAGAGAGAATGGGCGCGCCAGGGCCTCCAGCCACTGCACACAAACTCCAGATGCTTGCGCCCCCTTGTGCATCTGGCTAAAGTGGGTCCTGGAGAATCAAGCCTCGAACCGGGGTCCTCAGGCTTCACAGGCAAGCGCTTAACCGCTAAGCCATCTCTCCAGCCCCACAACTTTCTTTTTCACTCTTAACGCCTCCAGCAGCTGCCAAGCTCTGTATATTGCCTGCACTGTTGTGATGTTTTTTTTTTCCCTCCTGTCAAAGTCCAATAAAATTGTCTCTGACTTTCTAATCTATGAGACTAAGAATCTGCAGAAGAGACCCTGTTTCCTCTGAGACAGGGAGGCTGTCTCCCCGCCCTGCTGAAACCAGGGGCCAGTGTCTAGCACACAGGGCTGGAATGAAGGCTGCTCTCTGCTAGAGAATTCGGCCCTGCACTTGCTCCCCCGAGGCCTTCTGCTGTCAGGTCCGGGGCTCATGTTCAGGCATTTACCTCCCTCGTGTCTCAAATGCAAACTCCAGGTCCCAAGTGGTTGTCGGTCCACGCAATGGGAAGGAGGCACTCCACCAACCCTGCAGGGATGCCCTGATGCTGGCTTGGCATTCACCTTCACCATGAGAAGAAAGACTCGGGCAGAAGGGTAGAGATGATTCTCGGATGTGGGTCTTCCATCATCTGTCTCTCTGCAACCTCGTTAGGCAAGGTTGGTGTCCCTGGGGCCAATCATGGGTGGCATTGCAAAGTCAGACTTTCTCAAAGGCTCAGAGACAGACTGTGAACAGAGGGGAGCTCTCTGTCAGTGGCTCCTCTCAGCTGCCCTCTCCCCCACAGGACAGCTTCCAGCTTTCTTTCTGTCTCCAGCCTCTCCCTCACTGAATGGCAAATTACTCAGCTGGAATGTCCTATGAAGTGTAGGGCACTGTCATTAACATCATTATCATTTTTTAAAAAAATTATTTATTTATTAGATAAAGAGAGAAGAGTTGGGGGGGGGGAATGAATGTGTGCCCCAGAGCCTCCAACCACTGCAAACAAACTCCAGGCGCATGCGTCACCTTGTGCATCTGGCTTTACGTGGGTACTGGGGAATGGGACCTGGGTCCTTTGGCATTGCAGGCAAATGCCTTAACACTCTGTAGTCCCAGGCTAGTCTCAAACTCACGGTGATCGTCCTACCTCTGCCTCCCGATGGTTGGGATTAAAGGCTTGCACAGGAATGCTCAAAACTGCTGAGCCATCTCTCCTGAGAATGCTTTTATTCTTCTTAACTAATTAAATTTATTTATTTGAGAGAGAGATTGAATGTATGTGCATGGGTACTCCAGGGTGTCCTACTGTTACACAACGAACTCCAGATGCATGCACCACTTTGTGCATCTGCATTTATGTGGGTACTGGGGAACCTGGGCCATAAGACTTTACTAGAAAGTGCCTTGAAATGCTCAGCCATTTTCCCAGCCCTGATAATGCTTTTTAACCCCATTAGGATTGGATCCAACTACTAATCGAACACATTGCACCTACTGAAAGCACTGCAAACGAAACTCAGCACAGCTGTTCTGACAAAGAATGATGTCAAGATGTAGCAGAACCAAATGCCACACAGAGCTCAATACTGCTGCATGGAAGGAGCATTTATAGATAGCCCAGGAACAAAGCACAGGAGCAGCCTGATGGACCTGGCATCTGATTAAGCTGTGGCTCAGCTGCTCATGATTGGCTGAGACTCTGCTACATGTTAACCTCCTCTTCCACCTTAAAAAGAAAGAAAGAGAAAGAGAGAGAAATGTGCATATGTACACACACACACACACACACACAGAATGGGCATGCCAGGGCCTCCTGCCCCTGCAAATTAACTCCAGACACTTGCACCATTTTGTGCCTCTGGCTTTACATGGTGTGGTGGCTTCATGTAGGTATGCTCCATAAACTTACATGTTTTGAATGCTACGTCCCCAGCTAGTGGCATTTTGGGAAGTGGAACCTCCTGGAGATGATGCGTTGTTGGGGAAGGGCTTATGGGTATTATAGCATGCGTCCCCTTGCCAGTGTTTGGCACAGTCTCCTGATTTTGTTGTCCACCTGATGTTGGCCAGGGAGTGATATCCACCCTCTGCTCATGCCATTGTTTTCTCCAGCCATCATGGAGCTTCTCCTCAAATCTGTAAACCAAAAATAAACCCTCTCTGCCCACGAGCTGCTTTTGTTTGGGTGTTTTCTGAAAGCAACGTGAAGGTAACTACAACAGTTAAAAATTGGTACCAAGAAATGGAGTTATTACTGCTAAAAACCCAACTGTGTGGCTTTGGTCATTTGTAACTGACTTGTAGGAGTCATGTGGACAGATTTGAAACCTTGGCCTAACAAATGTTTTGCAGTGTTTTAAAGTAGAGCTTGATGGACCATTCTAGTCAGAGTTGAAAGACCTGAATGCAGTAAGAACTATGGACTGTGAGGTTTGGCTTATGAGTGTGAAAAAGAGCTTTGCCTAGACTGGGCTAGAAGCAGTTTGTATGAGAGGCTTGCTGTTATGCCCATGTCCCAAGAACTTGAGCAGGATTGCATTGTGTAGAAATGCACTACTGTGAGAAGAGGGATATGGCACAGAAAAAAAAATCTTTGGGCCCAAACTGCTGCCCATACAGCTGCATTTCTTTGAGAGATTACAACCATTGTTATTAGGTCACTTGATCTGCATTGAGACAACAGGAAGAATGCAGACTCTTTAGAAGTAAGGGGTCTGAATGCAGAAGGAGTGTCCAGTTCTTCAGAGTCAGATTTTTTCTCCCCTGGATTAACAAATTGGTAGCCTACCTACTATTATAGAGTATAACAGATGCAGGAAAGAGAGGGTCACTTTTGGAAATGGCCATGGGCAGTGTGAAGCAGACTTGTTGGATTACCTGTGTGGAAACCCGATGGAGCCATGAGGATGAACCACGGCTTGCAGTGGAGACCCAGTGGAGATGCCAGGACTATGGGATGGCTGCCAAGGAGAGCTGCTGGTACTGGATGAAACTTTCTGAGACTGTGAGTAGCCTAGCTGGAGGGGTGGAATTGGAACTCCAGAGACTCGTTACTGGTTAGAATTATTGGACTTGGAGACTTGTCACTGGCTAGAGTTGTCAGACTAGGAGCTACAGAGTTTGACGATTACCTTGTTTGTTTTAAATTTTGTATTGGTTGAAAATTTATTTACTATGCCCAATGCCATCTTTTGCAGTGTCAATATTTATTTTGTGCCATGATTTTTTTATTTTGGTATTATGGCTCACCTAAGAGATCTTGGACTATAAGGATATTTGAACATCATTGAGATTGATAAAAACTCTGGGGACTTTTAAAGTTGGATTGAATGCATTGCATTTTACATCATGGATGGTTATCAATTTATGGGGACCAGGGGTGGAATGTGGTGGTTTGATTCAGGTGTCCCCCATAAACTTATGTGTTTTGAATGCTAGATCCCCAGCTGTTGGCAATTTGGGAATTAACGCCTCCTGGAGGTGATGTATTATTGGGGGTGGGCTTATAGGTATTATAGCCAGTGTTTGGCACACTCTCCTGCTGTTGTTGTATACCTGATGTTGGCCAAGTGGTGATGCCCACCCTCTGCTCATGCCATCATTTCCCTCTGCCATCATGGAGCTTCCCCTTGAGTCTGTAAGCCAAAATAATCCCCTTCCTCCCACAAACTGCTTTTGATTGGGTGTTCTCTGTCAGCAACGTGAACCTGACTGCAACACATGGGTGCTGGGGAATTAAACCTGGGCCATCAGGCTTTGTAAGAAAGCATAACTGCTGAGCCATCTCTCCAGCTTACTTTTTTTTTTTTTTTTTTTTAAAGCAGGGTCTCACTCTAGCCCCAGCTCACCTGGAACTCTGTTGCTCATGTTGGCCTCAAACTCATGGTGATTCTCCTGTGTCAACCTTTGGAGTGCTAGGATTATAGGCAGGAGCCACCACACCTGACTTGTTCTACTACTAAATGAGCTTTTTAGTGTGTTCACATGCTAGTAGGTTGCAGTGCATTAGCTAGAGACTCAAGGCCAGTGACAGCCTTAGACCATTTAATTGAATGTCCTCCTAACGTAGTTTTCTCTTTTTTCTCTTTTGGTTTTTTTCAAGGTAGGGTCTCACTCTAGCCCAGGCTGACCTGGAATTCACTATGTAGTTTCAGGGTGGCCTCGATCTCATGGCGATCCTCCTACCTCTGCCTCCCGAGTGTTGGGATTAAAGGCGGGCACCACCACGCCCGGCTCTAATGTAGTTTTCTATCAGACTTGGGGTGTGAAAAGTACTTGGTAGTCATGTTCTGCCCTTGGCATGGGTTGGGCTCATAAAGTGTGGGTGTTGACACAGCACAGCACATACTTCTCTAAGGAATGTCTACACCAGGCCTGGAAGTGTCTATTCCCCTGGTCTTCCATGAGGAACAGCAAGTGTGAAGCTTTCTGTGGTAAGAAATGTCTCGACTCTCAGTGTAAAAAGTGAGGATTGAGTGTGGCTCCATCAAAATGGGAGGGTCAGGGGTTCAGAGGTCAAGTTATAAGAGCATAACATAATCTTATCATGTAATAATACCTGAAACTGGGCGGAGGGGGCTCTTAATGTTCCATGGCCTAATGGAATAGCCTGGGGGAGGTGAAGGCCTAAAATGGTTGCAAGTCAGGCTATCTCCTCTGGGGAACAAGGCAAATGAAAGTGAGCCTATCACTGATTTCTGAATAGCACTACTGTAATCCCAACCCTTATGAGGCGGAGGCAGGAGGATCCAGAGTCCAAGGTCAGCGCCTCATACATACAGAGTTAGAGTCAGTTTGGGCTACATGAAACCTTGTCTCAAAAACAATGGGGCTGGAGAGATTGCCCAATGGTTAAGGTGCTTGCCTGCAAAACCCGACAACCTGAGTTCAATCCCCCCATCCCCACATAGAGCCAGATGCACAAAGTAACATCTGAAGTTCATTTGCAATGGCTAGAGGCCCTGGCACACTCATTCTCTTTCTCTCTCTCTGCTTACAAATAAATAAATTGAAAAAAAAATAATGCCAACAAAAGGCATCCCAAAACAAGGTTCATATGTCTACTGTTAATGAATCAAACAAATAATTCACTTTCAACAAGGGTGTTCAGAGAATGTCCATCACCCTTACTCTGCAGCATTAAGTGCTGTGTATAGACTAGTGCAGATTATGTGCTGTGAGGACCCAGGAGCTGTCAGCCCTGGGCACCCAGCTCTATGCTTCTCTTCCCTTCTACAGCACTTAGTCTGTTGGCTATCCTCTCTGAATCCCAGTACTGTGCGGGTCAGACACTCCTATCCATGTTTTGAACAGCAGGGGGCCACCTAGCCTGAACTGGTTTTAGGTCATGCACAGGAAAGCAAAATGTGTCCTCTAAGTGATGTAGAGGTGTAGTCATTTCCACACTGCTGTGATGAACTTCCAGACAGATAGAGTTTATGGGAGGAATAGGATTTATTTACAGCTTACATATCTAAGGGGAAGTTCTATCAATGGCAGAAGAGGCTGGCCCCCTTTCACAGATCTAAGCAGACAGGCACAACCACATCACAAGCAAGAGCAAAACTGGCGGCATCAGCAGAAACCCAGGCAGAGCTCAATCTGCATACCTTAGGCTGGAATTCAGATCTGCCCCTAGTGACTGCCTACTAGTCCCTAGTCTGCCCGCTAGGGCCAGAAGTTGTAAACTCATTTTTTCATGAGAGGTAGAGAGAAAGAATTGGTATGCCAGGGCCTTCAGCCACTGCAATCAAACTCCAGACATAGGTACCACCTTGTGAGCATGTGTGACCTTGCATGCTTGCATTGTGCATCCGGCTTACCTGGGACCTGGAGAGTAGAACATGGGTCCTTACGCTTTCCAGGCAAGCACCTCACCTTTACTGCTAAGCCATCTCTCCAGCCCCACAGATGCAATTTTAATAACACCTGAGTCTATGGGAAGGCATAGATTAAAACCACCACACTATGCTATACATAACCAGGCTTACATATGATTAAAATCAAATGGGAAGGGTCATGACCAATAGAAAAAAAGCTTAGAAAACTCAACTCTGTTAAAAGCTGGGCGTGGTGGCGCATGCCTTTAATCCCAGCACTCGGGAGGCAGAAGTAGGAGGATCACTGTGAGTTCGAGGCCACCCTGAGACTACATAGTTAATTCCAGGTTAGCGAAACCCTACCTCAAAAAAAAAAACTCAAGTCTGTTGATCAAACTCGAGAACCTCCTTAACTACTCCACTGGCAATAAACACCCTCTTTTCATGGGCTTCATGGGAAAAGCTCCAGGCAATGACCCCAGGCCCCTGGAGTCCTTTCCACTCAGTGGCCTGCTGCCTGCTGCCGCCGCTCCCCCGGCAGTGCATTCAAGCTTCGACCTTCACTTTGCTCTTAGTAAAGGTTTTGGCTACTTTACATTCTGGGTGTCTTTTCCACTTCTTGGAATAAAGCTCCCAGAACCTGAAACACCAGAGACACATAAGATTTGTGCATGAGTTGAAGTCTGGTTGATGTGTTCATGGCCCTGCAGACAGTCCGGGTGCTGTTCACCCTCACCAACAGGACTCACCCTCGTCCTCCCCAGCCAGTCTCTTCTCTTGGCCTTTGGCCTCAGAGCATAGGACCTGCCATCCTCACCCCTGACTGCTGCACCAGAGAGCTGAGACCCGCCTTGGGCTCCTTCTCTCCCTCAGTGTCAGCTTCCTTAGCCACACTTCTCCTTGCTTCTGTCTCCCAATTATCTCTCCTACTCACATGTCTATCTCCGTCTGCAGTATATGAGGACTTCAGCTGAAAGCAGAACATTTGGGGTCCCATTGAAGTGGGAACTCTTTGTGGTTGCCAGAGTGATGTGGGGTGGAAGTACTGGGAGGGATTAGGTTGCCATAAACGTGCAGGAGACCTCCAGGCCCCTGAACCCAACTTTGAGTTCTTGTCTGCGTTATCAAAGGATTTAAAACATAGACTCAGAGCCGGGTGTGGTGGCGCACTCCTTTAATCCCAGTGCAGAGGTAGGAGAATCCCCAGAGTTCGAGGCCACGCTGGGACTACATAGTGAATTCTAGGTCAGCCTGAGCTAGAGTGAAACCCTACCTCAAAGAAAAAAAGAAAAAGAAAAAAGAAAAAAATAAAACAAACAAAAAAACAGAAAAACACAACCAAGCAAACAAACAAACAAACAAAAAAAGCATGGTGAATTCTGAATTAAAAGATTTATTTTAAGCCAGGCATTTAATCCTAGCACTTGGGAGGTACAGGTAGGAGGATCACCGTGAGTTCAAGGCCACCGTGAGACTACATAGTGAGTTCCAGGTCAGCCTGAGCTAGAGTGAGATCTTACCTCCAAAAACAAAACAAAACAAAACAAACAAACAAAAAAAGATTTATTTTAGGAAGAGTTAAGAAGGAAAGCAAAGCAGGAAATCTCAGGCCAAAAGAAATCTTCCTCTTCCCAAGCAGTCTGGAAAGGGTAAGGGGAGACTACGACAGTCCCCCTCCCAAAGGAGCTAAGAGAGCAGAAGAGGGGTCAGGGGGCCAAGAGGGCTCAAACGCGCACACGTGTTGTCAGGCAGATCTCCTCCACATTGAAAGGTGTAAACAACCCCTGCTGGCTTTATCAGAAGCAGCTGGGTCAGCTCACTAGAGAAGGTGTGGGAGGGTCATCAGACCCCTGCCCGAGGCTTAGGTGCCCCCTGCACCAGCTGTGCACAATAACAATAATGCACAAAATCTCGGGACCTGGGCGGGGGGCGGGGGAATAGAGTATAGAGAGAGAAAAGGATGTAGGAACAGGGAGCTATGAGGTGGTGTCTCACTTGTAAGTCAGCCCTCACCCCCAGGCTGAGGGAGGAGCACCCGTGGGTAATCACTGAAGGGCTGCTCTGTGTCTCACACTCCTGGACAGGGACAAGGAGCGTCTAGAAGTGGCCATGGGGAAGTGGTCATTCAGGGGGCAAGGGGACTTCTCCGTGGTGCCGCTGCTGTGGGGTCCCGATGCTCTGTAAGGAAGCCCTCCTCCTGAGCTTGAGGGAGGAGCATCTGAGGAGTAATCTTGACACAGGAATCTCCATCGAAGTGGCTGCTTTGGGGGCCCCACATTTCTGTCTGCTCTGTAAGTGACCCCCCCAATAAACTCATTGGTTCACCAAATTGGTATTAGCATAATCATACTTTGGTCTGCCATTTGAGGCCCATTTGGGGTGAAGATGTGTGTTTGCATCTCCCCAGGGGAAAAGTTTTCTACAACGGAGTGTTTCAGGCCCATTTATTTGAATCTGACATTTAATTAGAATGAATCACATCACCAGACGCAGGTGTTGTTGCAGTCCAGTTCGCATTGCTGGTAGAAATCACCCAACCAAGAGCAGCTTGTGGGGAAAAAGAGGTTTAGTTTGGCTTACAGGCTTGAGGGGAAGCTCCACAATGGCAGGGGAAAACAATGGCATGAGCAGAGGGTGGACATCACCCCCGGCCAACATAACGTGGACAATACAACAGGAGAGTGTGCCAAACACTGGCATGGGGAAACTGGCTATAACACCCATAAGACCACCCCCAACAATACACTCCCTCCAGGAGACATTAATTCCCAAATCTCCATCAACTGGTAACCTAGCATTCAGAACACTTAAGTTTATGGGGGACACCTGAATCAAACCACCACATTCCACCCCTGGCCCTATAAACTGCTAACCATACATGATGTAAAATGCAATGCATTCATCTAACTTTAAAAGTTCCCATAGTTTGCCGGGCATGGTGGCGCACGCCTTTAATCCCAGCACTGGGGAGGCAGAGGGAGGAGGATCACTGTGAGTTCCAGGCCACCCTGAGACTACATAGTGAATTCCAGATTAGCCTGGGCCAGAGTAAGACCCTACCTCGAAAAATAAAACAAACAAACAAAAAGTTCCCATAGTGTTTTTTTTTTTATCAATTCCAATGATGTTCATACATCCCCATAGTACAAGATCTTTTAACTGAGCCATAATACCAAAAAATAACCCCCCAAAACCCATAGTGGGACAGAATAAACATTCACACTGCAAAAGATGACATTGGGAATAAGAAATATTCAACCAATACAACATTTAAAACAACCAGGGCAAACATCAAACTCTGTAGCTTCATGTCCAACAACTCTAGCCAGTGACAAATCTCCAAGTCCGATAATCCTAACCAGCAACAAGTCTCTGACATTCCAATTCTGCCCCTCCAGCTAGGCTACTCACAGTCCTGGAAAACTTCATCGGGCTGGCAGCTCCTTAGCAGCCATTGCGTGGTCCCGGCATCTCCACTGGGTCTCCACTGCAATCCACGGTTCATCCTCATGGCCCCATGGGGTCTCCATGCAGGCAACCAGCAAGCCTGCTTCACACTGTCCATGGTCATTTCCAAAACACAAGACCGTGTTGCAAACTCAATGACCGACCCTCTCTTTTCTGCATTTCTTATACTTCACAATATCAGGTAGGGTTCCAATTTGTTAATGCAGGGGGGAATAAAGCAGACTTTGTAGAACAGGACACTCCTTGAGTACTCAGGCCCCTTCAAAGGAGTCTACATTCTTCCTGTTGCCCCAGTGCAGGTCAGCTGGCCCAATCTCAAAGGTTGTAATCTCTCACTTGTAGCTAAATGGGCAACAGTTTCAGACTAAAGATTTCTTTTTTTTTTAAAATTTTTTTTGTTATTTTTATTTATTTATTTGAGAGTGACAGACACAGAGAGAGAAAGAGGCAGAGAGAGAGAGAGAGAGAGAATGGGCGCGCCAGGGCTTCCAGCCACTGCAAACGAACTCCAGATGCGTGCGCCCCCTTGTGCATCTGGCTAATGTGGGTCCTGGGGAATCAAGCCTCGAACCGGGGTCCTTAGGCTTCACAGGCAAGTGCTTAACCGCTAAGCCACCTCTCCAGCCCAGACTAAAGATTTCTTTCTGAGCCATATCCCTCTGCTCACACCAGTTCATTTCTACACAAAGCAACCCTGCACAACTTCTCAGGACCCAGGCATAACAGCAAGCTTCTCACACAAACTGCTATCCCAGTCCAAGCAAAGCTCTTTCTCACCTTCATAAGCCAAACCTCACAGTCCATAGTTCTTACTGCATTTCAGGTCTTTCAACTCTGACCAGAATAGTCCACCAAGCTGTTCTTACAGCACTGCAAGGCATCTCTTAGACCAAGGTTTCAAATCCTTCCACATTCCTCTTGAAAATCAGCTCCAAAAGGCCAAAACCACACAGTCAGGTGTCTGGCAGCAATCCCAGTCCTCGGTACCACTTTACTGTTGCAGTCAGGTTCACATTGCTGGTAGAAATCACCCAAGCAAGAGCAGCTTGTGGGAAAAAGAGGTTTATTTTGGCTTACAGGCTCGAGGGGCAAGCTCCACAATGGCAGGGGAAAATGATGGCATGAGCAGAGGGTGGACATCACCCCCTGACCAACATAAGTTAGACAATACAACAGGAGAGTGTGCCAAACACTAGCAAGGGGGATCTGGCTATAACACCCATAAGCCCACCCCCAACAATACACTCCCTCCAGGAGGCATTAATTCCCAAATCTCCATCAGCTGGGAACCTAGCATTCAGAGCACCTAAGTTTATGGGGGACACATGAATCAAACCACCACAGGTGTGTATGTATGAGACAGTCCTGATTGGTTGGTGGGCTCAAGAGGCTAACTCAGGGAGGGCCAGCCCACAGGTGCACTAAACCTGGGAAAAGTTAAGGAATGAGCAGGATGCTGTGCTGAACAGAGGGTTAGCAGGTGGTGCTTGTGGTCATCTTGCATGACCCGGATTCAGGTGCAGGTTCTAGAGTTGCCCGAGCAGGTGAGCTAGCGTCCATGTTTCTGTGGGCCAGCGCCTATCAACCTGCCTACCCAAACAAAAGCTCTCCTGCTCCTCATCTGCATCACCATGTAGTCCTGCTTGGCATTATTCCTTCGCAGAGCAGTCCAGGTCACTGTCCCATCTTAGCCTGCTCCCTAGGTGTTGCCTTATGATGCAGTTACCTTCGTGTTGCCAGCAGAAAGCAGCCAAACAAAAGCAGCTGATAGGAGGAAAGTGTTTATTTTGGCTGCCAGTCTCGAGGGGAAGCTCCATGACGGCAGGGAAGGCACGGCATGAGCAGAGGCTGGACATCACCTCTGCCGCAGCAGGTGGAAACAGCAGCAGGAGAGTGAGCCAAACTCTATCCAAGGGGGGGGGGTGGCTATAACACCCCTAAGCCCATCCCCAATAACACATCTCCTCCAGCGAGGCTCCACTTCCCAAACTGCCATTGGCTAGGACACAAGCATTCAAAACACAGGAGTTTATGGGGGACATCTGATTCAAACCACGACACCATACGAAAGAGAGACCAGGCCCATCTCTACCAGCCTCAATTCTTACCTCTTGTCCCATGTACTGGAACGGTCCTAGAAAGCTGAGTGGTTGCCTGAACGTGTCACACTGTTAGGGAGCCTACCTCCAGGGGTTTGATAGGCATGGAGCTCTGGCAGTCCCTTGCGGACTCTGACCTTCCTCAAGACTAGAGGGAAGGTGAAGTCAAGCCCAAGTTGATACACACCTCATAGAGGAATTTATGCTTAAAAACAAATCCAGAAGTCTTGGCTGCTGACCATGAATGGAGTATGTAAGGACTGGTGAAGGGATTTCAAGCAGGTTGTTTCCACAGGGGAACAAGGCACAGGAACAACATGCTGTTTACTTTTCCCAAGAAATAACACGAGCTTGGAATTGCCTGTAGTCCTAGTGCTTGGGAGGCTGAGGCAGGAGGATCCCCGAGAGTTTGAGGCCATCCTGGGCTATATAGTGCCTTCTGTGATAGCATGCACTACAGAATGAGACTCTGTCTCAAAAAGAAAAAGCACAAAGTAACACTCTTTGGGGGAATTGTATTTTAATCTTTTATTTATTTTACTTATTTGCAAACACACTTGCACTTGTGTGTGCGCGCGCACATGTACACGTGCAAATCAAGGTCTCTTGCCATTGCAAGTGAATTCCTAGCCAACTGAACCCTTGCCGACAGGCTTTGTAAGCAAGTGCTTTCAACTACTGAGCCATCTCATGGGCCTTCCACACTCTTGTCTCCCCCTCTTCCAGTTTCCTCTCAACCCCTGGGAGTGGGTTTCTTTTCCAGAGAGTAGCCACACTGGCCTTGGGAGGGGGCCACAGGCTGGTATTAAATGTCCTGTACAACAGTATAAGGGATCATCTTCTGAAAAACAAACTCCAATCTTAACTTAGGTAAGAAAATCCACCTTTTGCCCAGCAGCTTGCTTGAGTGAGGCTTTAAAAGATAAAGGCAGACATTCCTTGAATGATCTTACTTATTAACTAGGAACAGTGTGGAAGGAGCAGAAGAGTGTCCTTATTTAAGCAGAGGTCACTGTTTTTTTTTTTTTTTAAGGAAAGTGAGGGGACAGAGAGTGGGAGCATCACTGGGGTACACAGGACCCCCTTTGCAGGGTCTTAGCCTCACAGATAAAAGAATTTAAAGACAGAGTCAGATAGAAATAAAAACCATTTTATGGGAGTTAGAGAAAAAGCTGGAGATTTCAGGAGCTGCTAAGGGGAGAAGGATAAGGGAAAAACAAGAGGGAAAGTTGTGTTTTTTGAGTTAAAGGTCAGGAGAGCAGACAATGGAAGTCTTTGAGCAGCCTTCATGTCAGGGGTGGGGCAGTCTTAATTCCCGGGGTGTCAGGATTAGGATTTCTGCTGGTGTTCAAAAGAGGGAAGAAAAAGTTACATTGTCTGGGACTGTGAAGATGACTTGCCAATTAAAGACAGCAGCTTACAAAGTCTGGTGGCTTAGGTTCGATTCCCAGCTTGAGCCACCCACATAAGCAATCACAAAAAGGGGAGCAAGCATTTGGCATTTGCCAGTAGTGGCAAGAACATGCACATGGCCATGCGTGCCCATCTCTCTCTCTCTCTCTCTCTCTCTCTCTCTCACACACACACACACACACAAATGAATCAGTAAAAGAACATTGTTTAAGCACTGACTTTAGGGCTGAAGAGATGAATCATTTGTCGAGGCACTTCCAGCACAAGTGTGAAGGTCTAGACCTCTAGAGTTCCAATCTCCAGGACTCCTGGAAACAGCTGGGCCTGGGGTTGCCTGCCTGTGACCCTGGTCAGGCAGGGGAGCAAAGCGCGGAGGATAGGAGGAGCTTGTTGCAGTCAGGTTCGCATTGCTGGCAGAAATCACCCGACCAAGAGCAGCTTGTGCGAAATAAAAAGGTTTATTTTGGCTTACAGACTCAAGGGCAGGGGAAAACGATAGCATGAGCAGAGGGTTGACATCACCTCCTGGCCAACATCAGGTGGACAACAGGAATACTGGCAAGAGGAAACTGACTATAATACCATAAGCCCGCCCCCAACAATACACCGCCTCCAGGAGGCGTTAATTCCCAAATCTCCATCAGCTGGGAACCTAGCAATCAGAACACCTAAGTTTATGGGGGACACCTGAATCAAACCACCACAGAGCCCTGTAAGCTCTGTGTGGTGATTAAGTCGTCCTTAAACTCATGTGTTCTAAATGCTTGTTTCCAGCTGGTGGCAATATGGGAGGCGGAGACATGCTGGAGGAGGTGTTTTGTTGGGGTCAGGCTCTGGCAAGGGGGAGCTGGGCTCACTCCCTTGTTGCTGTTTCTCACCTGCTGGAGCAGAGGTGATCCCCAGCCTTTGCTTGTGCCATAATTTCCCTCGTTATCATGAAGCTTCTCTTGAGACTGTAAGCTGAAATAAACCCTTTCTTCCCACCAGCTGCTTTTGATCTGGTGTTTTGTCCCATGCAACACTCTGAAGTCAGGGAAAAAGGACTCCATCTTGAGACAAGATGGAGTGGAAGAGCTAGGGAGCTGGAAACCATGGGCAACCCCCGTCCCCCGCAGGTGAGCTGATGCCCCTCCCCCCACCACATTACACACACACACAAGCAAAAATAAAAGAGAAAGTGACACTGTCTGGATTAGAACTCAGAAAATGAGTAGGAGGGCCTTCTGGGATGTCTAAGTGCATTGCATCTCATTAAGGGGTAGTTATTTGCCCATTTTCTTATCATGCCTACAGATTCATCTTGTTTCTTTTCCTCTTCTGACTTCAGGCCCTTCTTTGAGGTTGTAAAGATTTCTCCTTATTTCAGTATGTCTTCCCCCTTGCCTGGGCGGGGGAGACTTCTGCTGTCTCCATTAACCATGTGACTAAGCCACGTGTAAGGGGGTTGCAGACCATTTCCCATGCCATAGAAGAGGTGGCAGAGGGTGCCATCATGCCACCATGCTGGTATTCATATGTGTCAAAGGGGTCTCTGTAGACATAGAGATGCTATTCATGCTATCTGCATGAAGAACGTGTGTGTGTGTGTGTGTGTACGTGTACATGCACACACCCTCGCCTCTTGCCACTGCAAACAACTGCCCAGCTGGCTTCATGTGTGTGGCTGGGGAACTGAACCCAGGTCATCAGGCGTTGCAAGCAAGCTCCGTTCTCTCTAGTTCCCCAAAATGCATAAAGGCCATGGCTCATGCTACTGCTACCCGAGAAAGCAGACCTAGCTCTGAATTACATTCCACACGGTGCCTGGGAGACAGCTGACTTCAAGTGGCCCTTCTAATTCTTTGCTCCCTGCCTAGCATCCCCCTTCAGGAGCACCTTCTGTGCCGCTTAAGCGCAGTGGAAAGACGACAGAGCGGTCAATATAAATGGCCTTGCTCTGCTAGTTGGCAGATAGGGGTGTGTGGATTCTGTTCTTCTGTGATTGGAGGGTAGGAGGGAGGTGACACCCATCCTTTCTGATGACAGGGTGTCTGTGCAGGACTATATACGTTTATAGGAATTGCTTTCTGACCTTACGTTGTAGGAGGGACATCACAATTTTGTCCTTTTTACTTAATGGTTAATTAATAATTTTGTGATGCGGTCTGACTATGTAGCCTGGCCTTGCACACTGCCTCCACCTCCCAAGTGCCTGGGTTACACAGCTTGGCTCGTAAATCCTTTCTACGAAGTGCTTTAAGGAAGGAAAGTCAGAGACCTACAGTCTTGCCTTGGCCAGAACAAGCGGTAAGATCTCCTGGCAGCCTTGAACTCTTTTGAGGTAGTTAAAAAACTATATTTGCGCAGGCGCGTGCGCGTGCGCGCCAGCCAGGTTTTCTTGCCTCTACAAAGGAACGCCAGCTGCTTGGGCCACCTCCTCCATCTGGCCTTAGGTGGGTGATCTGCAGGCTTTGCAAGCATCAGGTAGATATAGGTCTATGTGCTTGTGACACAGGGTGACGCTGCTAGAAGCCCAGCTAGATTTTTTCTCGCCTCTTGAGTGCAGCGGTTTAGATCCAGCCGTTGAATGCTAGAAAGTTCTCAAAGTCCTGCAGCTACTCGCCCTAACGCTACTTTCTTAAATTTTCCAATTCCCATCCAACCTCGAGTTTTGGCACGCTGAGTGCGCTCCTGTGGGAAGCAAGGAGGGCGGGTGTGTGTGGCCTACTGGTGCATCGGGTTGCACGGGTGACCGTCGCAGCAGAGGAGGAGGAGGAGGAGGAGGAGGAGGAGGAGGAGGAGGAGGAGGAGGAGGAGGAGGAGGAGGAAGGGGAGAAGGGGGAGGAGGAAGGGGAGGAGGGGGAGGAGGGGGAAGAGGAAGAAAAGGAGGTGGTGAAAGCGACAACGCTAAAAGGAGCCCCCGCCCTCGGGCGGTGGGCTAAGGGCCTCGCACGCAGGCGCGCGAGGGAACCTGGCCACCCTTCCTGAGTCACTGATCTTGGCTGCAAAAGTTTCATAGGCTCTGCGCCTGCGCCAGCTCTGGCTCCTCCTCCTCCTCCTCCTTCTCCTCCTCCTCCCGGCCCCCAGCCTTAAGCCCCTCCCGGCTGGTTCGGCCCGGTCGTCTTGCCTGCTAGATTGTCCCTGGCCGGCCATGGGCTCCGGCTCGTCCTCGCTGGCCCGCCTGGGCCTCCCGGGCTCCCGGCTCCCCGCGCAGCCCCGGCCCGCCTGGCTCGGGGTCGCCGCGCTGGGACTGGCCGCGCTGGCGCTGGGGGCGGCGGCCTGGCACCGGAGGCGGTCCCGGAGGCCGCGGCGGCTGCAGCAGGTGGGCACCGTGTCGAAGCTGTGGATCTACCCGATCAAGTCCTGCAAGGGGGTGGCGGTGAGCTCGGCCGAGTGCACGGCCATGGGGCTGCGCTGCGGCCGGGTGCGCGACAGGTACGCCCGGGCCCCGCGTGGCATCTAGCGGGGATGGAAGGGCGAGGGAGGCGGGGCCTGTGCGCTCCTGCAGGCGCCAGACCGAAGCCCACGAGCCACTTGGTGAGGGCAAGCAGAGGAACCCTGCCAGGTCATGGGAAGCGAGAGCGTTTCTTGTCGCATACAAGGGTAGCTCTGGGGATAAGCCTCAAGATTGTCTTCTCTGGACGAAGAAAGCAAGTGGCTTTTATCAAGGAAACGCATATGTACATATGGAAAGGACATGGGGGAGTCTCACCAACTAGAGAAGGGGCGCATTCTAGAGCGTGCCCGGGCCGTGGTCATGCTTAACTGCTCACAAATGTCAGTGGTAGGCTTTCTGGGCAGAAAACTTAGCATTATCATAAGTAAGGTTTACCATGGTTCACCCCCCCAAAAGCGTGGCCAGAGTGCCACGAGCTTGGCTCCCGCCCCTTTCTTCAAACATAGAGGATTACTCTGCGACCAATCAAGAAGTTGGTCTCCTGCATTTCCAGGATTCTCACACCTTTAATCCTTTGGCGGAGAAGGCCATGCCCCTGGCCTTGGTAGTTTGGGGAAAGTGACTTGGTGCCAAGCCCCAGGCTTTCTGAGTACAGGAGGGAATCTGACCTGCGTGTCTGCAAGGCTCCTGCTAGCTATAGAGAGATGCCAGCTGCAGGCTAGTAAAGGGGGAAAAAAATGCCTGTAGCATCAGAAGGAGCCAAATTGAACCTGAGTGTTGGTCAGGCACATTGGGTTAGGCCTTTTGGGGGCTCCCCCTCTGGCTCTGGCTCTGGGAACCACATCCAACGGAAGGAGCGGAGTAGGGGGCGCTATGGGGGAACATGTAGCAGGGAGGTAGCATCTGGCTGAGCTGTAAGACAAACATAAAGGAGGTTAAAGGAAAGCACACAGTTTAATTGTGATGCACAATGGATTTGCCCTGAGAGGGAGTTCTGAAGGCCAGGGAGCTTGGACTTGAATCAAGGCCAGCTGCTGAGCGTGCATAAACTTGCCAAGTCCTCTGGACTGGCCAGGGCGAAAGGCAAAACTGATCACTTGGGTATTTCTCGAACCTCCTAAGGCGGTGTTGGGTTTTGGGAAGTTGCCCCCTCTGATGGGTTCAGTTTCCCACAGGGTATCTGTGAGGCACTGAATTGCTGAGGCTCAGCAAAGGACCTGTGCTCTCCTTTTGATTGCTCCATAGCCATTTTAAAAATAACGTTATTTATTTCTCTGGGAGATACAGAAATAGAGAGAATGAGCACACCAGGACCTCCTGACAGTGCAAGCCAACTCCAGATGAATGTGTCCTTTGTGCGTCAGGCTTCGGGGCATTGGGGAGTTGAGGCCATCAGGCGTTGCAAGCAAGCATCTTTGACCATGCAGTCATCTCTCCAGCTCTCTACGGCCATTTTGATTTTTATGTTATTGGAATGAGTAGTCTCCACTGTCAACTTGATTGGATAAATTGCCTAGGATACCTATTTCCGGGCATGTGGTTGAGGACAGTAGGTAAGCTAGATTAGGTTGGTTGAGGTGGGAGGACCTACCTTAAATATGGGTGGCACCATTCCCTGTGCTGGGATCTCAGATTGGAGAGGAGAAACCTAGCTAAGCAGCAGTTTGGGGCTCCCTCTGCTTCCTGACCATGGACTGAACGTGACCATAGATGCATCATGCTTCTGCCGCCATGTCTTCCCCTACTGGGATGGACTGGAGCCCCTGGAACTGTAAAAGTAAACCCTTCTTCCAGTAAGCTACTTCTTCAGAGGTTTGTCATTTATTTCTAAGTTGTTTTGATAAGCAAGTGTTAAATATGAGTTATTTGGCATGGGAGCTGGAGAGGTGGCTCATTGATTAAAGGTGATTGCTTGAATTATTTGGCTGAATTCATTTATTTATTTTGAGAATTTTAATACGTGAACATATTGTCATTTGATCATAGTCCCTATGACTCCTATTTCTCTTGTTAGTCCCTTCTCTGCACCCCGTTCCAGTGAACCACCTCTTCTGTCCATGTTTTCTTCTCCTTTGTTTTCATCTTCAAGCTACTTACTGTCAGGTATTTAGTCACAGCAATGAGAAGATCAACTAATACTAATGTCAGGTGATTCTCAGTGGAGGACTTCGGGCCGAGTCCCTACTCACACAGGTCTGGCACACAGGTCTGTAGTTCTCAGGACTGATGCCTTCTTTCCTGGTTGGCATGGTTTAACTGTTTCTGTGTCTGGGCAGAAGAGAGAAGTTTGCAAGTTGTCCATTCAGGGAACGTTGTGGCAGAGACTACCCACTGCTCTGTGTTCGTGCCAGGATACATGTATGTATGTCCTTTGAGGACTGCTGTCCACCTGAAGGATGTGGGCTGCACTGGAAAAATCTTGTCTTAGAGAAACGTCATCAGTGTAGGACTTGCAACTTTCCACTCCCCATTCTCATCTCAGAGTTGTTTTCTTTCACTTTTTTTGTTAATGTTGTGTGAGTGTGTGTGTATGAGAGTGTGCGTATGTATATGTCACAGTGTGGAGGCCAGAGGACAATTTTGGGGAGTGTGTCCTCTTTCCACCTTCTTTTTTTTTTTTTTTGTCATTTATTGCATGAGAGAGAGAGAGAGAGAGAGAGAGAATTGGCACACCGAGGCCTCCAGCCACTGCAATGGAACTCCAGACACGTGTGCCACCTTGTGCACATGTGCTATAATATTGCACACTTGCATCACCTTGTGCATCTGGCTTACATGGGACCTGGAGAGTCAAACATGGGTCCTTAGTGTTTGCAGGCAAGCGCCTTAACCACTAAGCCATCTCTCCATTCTTCCACCTTCTTTTTGAGCAGAGTCTCTCTTGTTGTGTAAGTCTAGCTGACCCACACACTTCAAAATTCTCCTGGCTCCACCTACCATTGCAGTAGGTGCGATGGGACCACAGACATGTTAAGGTGCTCCTTTGTGTGTGACTTTATGGGGCAGGCTTGCAAGCAAGTGCCTTTAACTGCCGAGCCATCTCCTAGCTCCTCATTCCAGATTTCTAATGCTGGAGACTTTTTTTTTTTTTTTAACTCTTTTATTTCCTGGGATTCCTGTCCCAGTTCAAATGAATGGGAATCACCAAAAGGGAAGGCAACTTATGTAGAGTGTGAGTCTGTCTCTGCGTCATTCTGATGCTGTGATAAAAGGTTTTTTTGGGGGGGGAGCATTAAGAAGAGAGTGTTCAGACCTTGCTCAAGTGTGAAAGATGAGGCAAACTTGTTTATTTCTGGAAGGGCTCCATGCACAGTGGTATTGGCTACTGTGCAACACAGACTGTTCATCCTGAGAAGACAGGCCTTCCCCCCTGCCCTCCCTCCTGCCCTTTCTCCCTCCCAGGACTTGAGGGATCTCAGGTTTCCACTCTTCCCTGTTTCCTGTGGCTATCACAGTGTTATCTTCCTAGTTTGATGGTCACTGCTTGGCTAGGATTATTACCACCATGGAGAGGAAGAATGTTTACTTTGTTTCTGCTCGTCGCCTTTCTGGGCACCAGTTCACAAAAAGAACTGTATCAGGTTTCCCTTGTTTTGAGCAGCAAATTCTTGAGATGTTGTGGGGTGAACTCTGGGGCGAAAGAGACAGCAGTGAACTGTACGTACAGCAGACATTGTAGGTTAGCTGATTTAGGCTTCATTTTGTGGGCTAGATATTATTATCCCTGTACTGCAGGTAAGAAAACAGTATTAGATAGGATGAGTGTCTCGCTCAAGACCACATATCCAACATGTGCTGAAGGGGTTTGAACTCAGCTGTATGTGAGTACAGCGATCGTGCTCTTCGTAGGAAGCCCGTGTATGGTCTATATAAAATGTAAGACATGCCTTGGGCACAGTCATTTAACTCTCTGAGCTCAGTTTTCTCATTTGCAAAAAAAAGAAAAAAGAAAAAAAAATCTTGAACTTGGTCTGTAAGACCTGGTCTAACGTAGACTTGAGCTCATTGATTCAAGAGCAGATTAACCCATTCATGGGAGGGGAACCCTTGCAACTCAATCACTTCTCAAAAGTCCCGCCTCCGGGACGAATAACCGTTAAGGAATTTGGATGAACTTGGGGGGGTTGAGTTTCCAGTGCATGAGGTTTGAGGGACACATTCAACCACAGCACAGGGTCATTCACTTTTGTGCCCAAGAAAGATGTTGGACACAAAACAGGGCTTGTCTTGCGAGAACGAGCCTATAATCAAATAGGCAGGAACTCCTTGAGTTACCGAACCCACTCTGTGGAAGAGCGCACCAGAGAATGCTGGGAACCAAAGATATCTGGAAAGAAAAAGGTGACCTCCTTAGAGCTGTTAGTCAGTGTAGCCAATATGATTTAAAAAAAGAAACCACTCTTTTTAAACTTATGTAATTGATAGAGGAGAGAAACAGAGGAAGAGAAACATGAGCACACTAGGGCCTCCAGCCACTACAAACCAACTCCAGATACTTGTGCATCTGGCTTTACATGGGTACTGGGGAATCAAGCCTGGGCCACAGGCCTTGCAAGCAAGCACCTTAGCCACCGAGCCATTTCTCTAGCCCAAAGATGAGTCTTAATACTGCCTCCCTTTTACACTTGCCAGTTAGCAGGGTACAGGCTGCCACCATTGCCTGCTGACTTGGCCACAGTAAAGGGAGAGCCGAGCCAGTACCTGGACAAAAGACTGTTGAGAGGGAGGTTCTGGGAGTAAGTAGTGACTGAGCCCCCAGGCCTCGACGTTGTAGATTCCCTCACAGGATTACTTCATGCAGTTCCATCTGGACATTCTGGAATGTTCCCTGGGAAGTGCTGTCCATGCCTTCCAGAGGGGCTGTCCTATCCTCTTCACACCTGCAAAGCTTCTCACCAATCAAGTGTTTGCAGAGTTACTAACCCACATCACATGCCATGAATTCTACTTTATGTCTCAAACAGTGACATAGAAACTCATTTCCCTTGGGGCGACCCATTTGTGGGGTTCAACCCAAGTTTATGCTATCTTAAAGGCAAACGTGTAACGGACCAGCCTGCTCAGCTTCCTTCCTGTCTCCCAGCTCACTCCACAGTCACAAACTTGAAGACGGAGCCCAGGACAGTGGGCACTGCCATGGTGGTTGTGGAGCTTTAGCCGAACCCATCACTTCCAGGAATCATTGAATTGTTGTTTCCCAAAGTGTGCATGAAGAAGAAAGGCTGCTGAGGAAAGGCTGTTCAAGTCACAGCGGAGGCAGCCATATCACCGGCTACCCGTCTAGGTTCCATTTCATTTGAGCCAATAGCTTTAGCCAACCTTGTCTTGTTTCTCCACAAAAAGGAGCTAGAAGGCTGGGCGTGGTGGCACACGCCTTTAATCCCAGCACTCGGGAGGCAGAGGTAGGAGGATCACCGTGAGTTCAAGGCCACCCTGTGACTACATAGTGAATTCCAGGACAGCCTGGGCTAGAGCAAGACCCTACCTCGAAAAACCAAATAAAAAGGAGCTAGAAGACACCTTGCTTCTCCTGGGGGCTCAGGGAGATGGTTAACAGGCCCAGGAACACTTTTTGTTTTCATTTTTTGTTTTTTTGAGGTAGGGTCTCACTCTGGTCCAGGCTGACCTGGAATTCACTATGTAGTCTCAGGGTGGCCTCGAACTCACGGCGATCCTCCTACCTCTGCCTCCCGAGTGCTGGGATTAAAGGTGTGCGCCACCACGCCCGGGAACACTTTTGATGAAAGAGTCACAAAGATGCAACCTGGTGTCAGCAGTGAGGAGGCATCCCTAAGTCGGCTGTGTTTCCAGGTGCGGGAACCGGAGGATGTCTGCACCTTGGCCAGACTCTTGCATAAGGGTGTTCTCGCTCTGCCCATCACCATCCTGTACGCTGCCTTGATCCTAGCTGGTGCTTTCAAATCTAGTAATTTTTTTTCTCTTAAGTTTTACACAGTTGAGTTTTCCACACATCTAATAAAGAAGACCTACTCATTTGCAACTTAAAACAATGCTCCATGGGCTGGAGAGGTGGATCAGCAGTTAAAGGCACTAGCTTGCAAAACCTGAAGGCCTGGGTATACCCACGTAAAGTATAAAGTAGTGCATGGGTTTGGAGTTCGTTTGTAGTGGCACTAGGCCCTGGCATGCCGCATATTCTTTCTGCCTCTCTACTTTCAAATAAATAAATAAAATTATTTTTAAAAAGCTCCTTTGGGGAGCAACAACATTAGACTAAGAGATCTGGGCCAACCCGGAAAATTGGTCTAGAAAGTAACTGTCAGGTGTCAAGCTAGGGTGAATGAAGTCTGAGGCAATGGAGAGCTACAGGAAGTTCTCCTGGCGAGAGGAGGCTCTTCTGAGTGTGCACTTCCGCTTCTCTGCAGGTTTTGGCTGGTGATTAAGGAAGATGGACACACGGTCACTGCCCGGCAGGAGCCTCGCCTTGTGCTGGTCTCCATCACCTTGGAGAACAACTGTCTGACCCTCACGGCCCCAGGCATGGGTCAGCTGGTCGTGCCCAACAAGCTGCCTTCTTCCAACAAGATCCACGACTGCAGGTATTCTGCTGGGGAACAGCGGGGAGCTGCAGCCCATATGATTTTCCTGCTTTTGCTAGAGTTTCCACCAGCTCCTTACGTGATGAAGTTGGAAAAGGAAATATTTAGGAGGGTGAAAGCCATGCATGTGGGGGATTAGACTGCTGTCTCTAGGAAGACAGGACTGGTCGTGGGTCACTCAAACCAAGCTGGATTTGAGCCCACTGTCCTCCCAGGTGTCTGCTTTAAAAAAAGAAAAAATTATTTGGGCTGGAGAGATGGCTTAGCGGTTAAGCCCTTGCCTGTGAAGCCTAAGGACCCCGGTTTGAGGCTCGATTCCCCAGGACCCACATTAGCCAGATGCACAAGGGGGCACACACGTCTGGAGTTCGTTAGCAGTGGCTGGAAGCCCTGGCGCACCCATTCTCTCTCTCTGTCTCTCTGTGTGTCTCTTTCTCTGTCTGTCACACTCAAATAAGTAAAAGTGAACAAAAAAAAATTATTTATTGGAGGGGGAGATTGTGTACACCAAGGCCTCTAGCTATTGCAGATAAACTCTAGATGCATGCACCATCTTGGGCACCTGGCTTACATGGGTACTGGGGAACCGAACCTGGGTCTTTTGGCTTTACATACCAATACCTGAACCATCGAGCCATCCCTCCAGTACCACTGTTTTGGAGGTAGGGTCTAGCTCTAGCCCAGGCTGACCTACAATTCACTATGTAATCTCAGGCTGGCCTCAAACTGACAGTGATCCTCCTACCTCTGCCTCCCGAGTGCTGGGATTGAAAGCCATGCGGTACCACGCCTGGCCAGGAGTCTGCTTTTAATATCTGTGTGCAGGGAGGGGAAACAATTTTCCACAAACCACAGGTTTTAAACAGGTGTGTTTACTCAAGAGAAAAACTAGACACAGCAACTCCGTCGTCCTTGAAAGCCTGTAGGTGCCCACTGGTGCAGAGGGTGATGGATGTGCTTGTCACCTGGCAGACTCACTGTCACCCAGAGCAGCTTTTCCCCTTATGGCTCTACCTGGCCACCTGGGCAGAACTCTGAAAGGAAAGAGGGAAATGAGTGAGGTCCGGAGACACCAAGTGAGGTCTGTGTACATGCTCTGTTGCATGAGTCCATTGCAGTTTTGGACAAGGTGGCAATGGAGTCTGGATCTGCGGTGGGTAGATGAATCTATCCAATGACACAGGTAAATTTGGTGTCCTGACCTTTCTAGCAGCTAGACATCCATACATAGTTGAGCCTGAATTGTTTTGTTTTTGGAAGTAGGGATTGAACTCAGGCCTTTTATATGCTCAACATATGTGCCACCAGGGAGGTATGCCCCAGTCCCTGCTGACTGACTTACCTGTTTGGGGGGGGCGGGGGGGGTTAGAAAGAATATGAAAGAATGAGTCACAGTCTCGGATGTTCCCTGGTTGGCTTAACACTCGTTATGTAGCTGGGATGACCTTGAACTTTCTTCTCTTCTTCCTCACTCCACCTCCCCAGTGCTGGGGTTACAGTGTGTCCACCGAGCCTGGTTTTTTTTTTTTGTTGTTGTTGTTCATTTTTTTAAATATATTTATTTGAGAGTGACAGACAGAGCGAGAAAGAGGCAGAGAGAGACAGAGAGAATGGGCGCGCCAGGGCCTCCAGCCACTGCAAACGAACTCCAGACGCATGTGCCCCCTTGTGCATCTGGCTAACGTGGGTCCTGGGGAGTTGAGCCTCGAACCGGGGTCCTTAGGCTTCACAGGCAAGCGCTTAACCACTAAGCCATCTCTCCAGCCCTCCAAGCCTGTTTTTATGCAGTGCTGGAGATTGAACCCAGGGCTTTCTGCTTCCTCGGCAAGCATTCTGGGAACTAAGCTACATTCCCAGCCCCCTTGCGCCTTTAGAAGCTGCTATTTGGGATTGTTTTTGTTTTGTTTAAAGTTGTAGCCCAGGCTGGTCTCCAGCTTTCAATCCCCGCCCTCACGTGTGCCGTTACGTCTGGCAGATAAACTTTAAAGGAATGGATTGTTTGCCTTGGGAACTGCTAAAACCTAAATATATGATAGGAAGCAACTTGTGTCTAATTAGCTAAGGTTGCTGTAACAAAATAGTAACAAAAGAACAAAATAGACTGGGCTGCTTTAAAAAGCACATTTATTTCTCATGGCCCAGGGGTCTGAGAAATTGAAGCTCAAGGTGCTGGTGGATCGGTGGCTGGTGAGGGCCCACATTTCAGGCCACAGATGGCTCCCATCTCATCCCTTCCTCGCATAGCCTTTCCTTGAAGTGAGGGAAAGAATGCATTTTATAAAGTCATCCTGGGGTAGGTGTGTGCCTCAAGGGTAGAATGTTTGCCTGGCATGGCACTGCCCCACTGTTACACTTGCAGGAGGGGGAGACAGTTCATGACATGTGGGAAGTGCCAACAGGGATTTCCAGAGCTTCAAATAAAATGAAATAGCCTGCAGCCTCAAGCACGAAAAGGAAGTCCTTTGACGCAGCCATCTGGAGGAGGCTGACGTGTCATGGATGTCACTGGGTCTGGTTTTTTTACCTTTCCTTATTAGTGTCTTGAGCCTGTTTACTCAGTGGAGTGTTAATTTGTGGGGGAGAGCTACTAGAAGCCAGCATAACTTCTTGATTATTACAGATTTCTCAGTGGTCATTGTCTGAGAAGGCCATGTTTAAACTGGGTGTGATGGTCCATGCCTGTGACCTCAGTTTGGGAGGCAGAGGCAGGACTGGGAGTTCAAGGTCAGCCTCACCTACCTGGTGAGTCTTTTGTTTCAAAAAAAAACAAAGAACAAAACTAAACCATGCTTATGTTTTAAAGGAGGAAGCAAGAAATGACTTCCAGCTTAGTCACTTTTGGAATCTAGTGCTAAAGACTAGTTAAGTAGCGTTTTTTATTTTTTATATGAAATTTGATGTATATATTTGGATATAATTAAGTTAGTTACAGAAATGATGGTTGCTTTATCAAACATTAAAAATTCTTCCAAAAAGAAAAGACTTCAACTCTAGACAGTGTCCAACAGAAGTTTTATTTTTATTTTTGTAACTGATTCAATAGTTTCCTTTGGGCAACAATAGAACAAAGCCACATAAGATGGTTCAGAAAGCAAGTGTCACCTCTGGGCCCAAAACGTGTGGCTGTTTCTCCTCCAACAACCAGTCAGCTGTGCAGATCAGCTGGTTTCCTGTCCAGCTCTGACCCGGTCTACCTGGAGATACCATCGGACTTCACAGGTTCAGGGCTGCATGCCACGAGACTGCCCCTACTTCACAAACCAGGGATGGTTTCAGCCTGAGCTCTGAACGCATCAGCTATGAATAGTGATTTCCAGCCCTCCTCACTGGCAGCAGTTTGCTAGAGTGGCTCACGGACGTGGGGAATCATGTTTGCAGTTTATTATAATGGGTGCTCAAGGGTGAGCGTGGGTGGATTGGAAGCTCTGGCTGGGGGAAGATGCGGGGCACAGAGCTCCTGCGGGCTCTCTGTGTGGGCCACGCTTTAGACACCTCCCCGTGCACAGCAGTCTAGAAGCTCTTCAAACCCAGTCCTCAGTGGTTTTATGGAGTCTTGATTACATAGGTGTGATTGATAAAATAATTGGCCATTCGTTGATAGACTCAACTTTGAACCTGTGTCCCATGCTTACATGTCAGGGGGTGGAGGGGACTGAAGTCCAACTCCCTGATCATGTGGTTAGCTCCCCTGGCAACCAGTTCCCCCTACCTTCAGGTTATCCGGTCATGACAGCAGCGTGTAACTGTTTCCTCTGGCTTTCCATTTTCCCGACACCGCGAGGCTGATCCGGGTGCTGCTTGCTCTCGGCCGCTGAGGCTCGCTCCTTCCCACGGCTCCGCAGATTCCCTTGTGTGACTTTGCAGCACCCTGCTTTCCAAGCACATTGTAGACCCTTCTCTGCTCTTGCCTAGCCTCTCCTAAGGATATCTTATCAGTCCACTGGGAGGCTCAGGTCACCAGCCCCAGTGTGTTGACATGAGTAACCTGGTGTTCCCTTGTGGCCCTTTCAGGATATTTGGCCTGGACATTAAAGGCAGAGACTGCGGCAATGAGGCAGCACAGTGGTTCACCGACTACCTGAAAACAGAGCCGTACAGGCTGGTTCAGTTTGAAACATCCATGAAGGGAAGAACAGCAAAGAAAATTTTCCCTTCTGAAACATACCTTCAGAATTACCAGGCGAGTTTGCGGGGCTTTTTCTGTGTTCCTACCATGGACTCTGTGGCTTCCCTCTCAGCCTATAGGAGCCCTGCCCTCAAGACACCTGCTTAGGGAAGCTGGATGGCAGTGCACCTGGGTGGTGCAGGTACAGTCTAGGTAGAGACTCTGAGGCTGGGCGAGGGATCTGGATGCAGAGAACTGGACGTGGGAGGTGCGTGGAGGGCGGAGCCGGGCTGACCTACTGATGTGAACATTCAGGAGGAAATTGGCTGGCAGCTGTAAATGGTGGCTCATGCTTATCATAGCAGCATTTGGGAGGCTGGAGGCAGGAGGATTGCTGTGAGTTCTAGGCCAGCCTTGACTAAGAATGAGACCCTGTCTCAAACCAAAACAGAAAAAGAAAAGAAAAGAGTGGCTTCTAAGCAACGTGGAGATAGAGGTTGGAAGTTCATCTGAGTTTCCTGAGTTGACAGATGCAGGCTTTCCACAGGTCACCTGTGGCCCATGCAGGGTCATTATTTCAGGGGCTAGGAAAGCCCTTTCTCCTATGGAGAAATGTGTCAGCTGCCCGTCAAAGGTTCTGTGATGAGCCAAGGTTAAAGACGCGAGCACCTCAGGGGTTCTCCCTGGAGCCCTCAAACGTCAAGCTTTTTGAGGGCAGAGACACACCCCCCTACAGCATCTAGATAATATACACACCCATTACTCTCTCTTCTCTGCCTCCCACTCCCATGAAACCCCTCATTCTTCCCATCACTCATCAGTGCCTCCAGCACAGAAGAGAATCTCCTCAGCAACCATCAGCTGCCATCAGCTCCGTATGAGTCCCTCCTCTGTCCGTGTTAACTGGCCTCATATGCAGGTCTTGTGCAGGTTACCACAGCTGCTGGGTTCAGGAATACAATGCCCTTGTCATGTCCAGCTGACAGAGTTACACAGCACTCCAGAGAAGAGTTTTTACTTTAAAAAAATTATATACACACATGTATGTGTATATATTATTTATTATACTCTTTTATTCCCTCCACTCTGCTTCTGTTTCCCTGGGGAACTCCTCAGTAGGGTCACGGGATTCACTGTGGGGTCATGAAGGCCTCAGTTGTGGGTGACCATGCCTCAGGGTATTCCTACCCACTCTGTGGCTCTCCCCCTCTTCTGCAATGTTCCCTGAGCCATAGCAGGCCTGTCTGTGGACCGATTTAGTGTTGAGTTCCTTGTAGCCTCTGGATTTCTGCTTTGGTAGATTTTGATTGATCACCATGTCTGCCACCATCACCCTGGAGCTAGTTCTCATGCTAGCAGTAAGAACGGTGTTCAGGGTGGGACTTTTATATTTGTTACTAGAACAGTGCCTGGTGCCCACACATATCCGGTAGATGCTTGTTGAGCGGGTGGGTATTGATGAAATTGTCATTAGAGTGTGGTGGATTGGAGTAGCTCCTGTGCGGTGAGGCAATGGGAAGGGCTGCTAAGTGCTGTCAGCCAGGACTGTCCTGTGTGCGGGCAGGAGCCACATTGCCTTGCCGAGAAGCCTGCCTGCAAGGCCCACTCTCCTCTCCCTCCTGAGCGCCGCTTTTGCCTCGTGTGCTTACAAGGCTTGCCTTCTGGATGTCGACGAGTTTGCTGCTAGGTTGAGCAGTGTGTCCGTGCTGTGTCCCTGGCATAGGTGGCCTACCCAGACTGCAGCCCCCTCCTGATCCACACCGAAGCCTCGCTGGCAGATCTCAACACCCGGATGGAGAAGAAAATTACAATGGAGTACTTCAGGCCAAACATCGTGGTGACCGGCTGTGACGCTTTTGAGGAGGTAAGCAACTCAGTGACGGGATGGAGCATCGTGCTTGGACATGCTGCCCACAGAGTTCAGGTGTGAGCTCTTGCAGCAACCCAGATCTCAAGGCTGCCGGTGGGGAGACTCACCCAACTCACCCAGGTCTTCTAGAGTTGTTCCCTTATGCCGGTCGTCATCACTTTCTAGCCTCAAGGGGGCGCTGCACACCCTTCCGTGCTTTGACTGCAGAGCACACAAGGCTTCAACTTGTAGGCGGTCTGAGACCACACAGCCTAGATCTACCTATGGTCTGAATGATTCTGTATAGCTCTGCTGTGGGTCTGAGACCACACTGTCTAGTTCTAGCTATGATCTTTTTTGAAAAACAATATTTTGGGGCTGGAGAGATGGCTTAGTGGTTAAGGCATTTGCCTACAAAGCCAAAGGATTCCTGTTCGATTCTCTAGGACCCATGTAAGCCAGATGCACAGGGGGCACATGCGTCTGGAGTTTGTTAGCAGTGGCTGGAGGCCCTGGTGTGCCCCCTTCTGCGTCTTTCTCTCAAATAAATAAATAAAATATTTTAAAGAATATTTATTTATTTATTTGAGAGAGAGAGAAACAGAGAGAAAGAGACAAAATGGGTGCACCAGAACCTCTAGCCATGGCAGACAAACTCCAGAAACATGTGCCACCATGTGCATGTGGCTTACATGGGTACTGGGGAATTGAACCTGGGTCCTCAGGCTTCGTAGGCAAGCACATAAATCGCTTCACCATCTCTCCAGCCCTGTCGCTATGATCTGAGACCATGCTACATAGCTATAGCCCAGCCATAAGAAAATGGAAGTGAAGATCAGAACAACCTTTTCCCTTCTCTTGACTACCCAGAAGTACTCTCAACAGTTTCTGCTCCAGGCCCTCAAGAGGAGTCTGTGGAAGGTCAGGAACGTTACTCACAGGCAGTGCTCCTCTTACATCCCTTACAGTGTCTGACTTTTCTCTTATGTTCTCCTGAGTGACCCACAACAGAAAAGTTCACCCTTTTCCATAGCCTGCATGCACCCAATCTCATCTGACCTCAGAAGCTAAGCAGGGTCGGGTCTGGTTAGTACTTGGATGGGAGGAAAATCACTGTGGCCTTAAAGGGACAACTGCATCAGGATTCTGTACTGCTCTCTGAACCTGAGCTCCACACCTGGGTGTTGACTGGTCATAAGATGCATCAGGAGGCACATTAAGCATGGGGAGGGTTGGGCTAAGCTTTCTAAGGACCATTCGTAGCAATGAAAAGTACCCTTAATTGAATCCTGGGTCCTTAATTGATTAGTGACTTCATTTTGGACCTTCCCGACCGCCTTGTGAAGAGTGCACTTTTATCCCCCTCCTAAAAGAAACAGGCTCAGAAAGGTTTTCCAGCCGCCCAGGAGATGAGGGGTATAGCTGGCATTAGAACCCAAGGCTTGTCCCCTGCCTCTGTAGCGCTGGGGTAGTGGTGTCATTGTAGAGCCCCGGGGAGAAGAGCTCTTAGCTACCTCTGTGTTCTTTGCGCCTGTGGATGGATGCACCCGTGTGTGAGCAGAATGTGCCTTGTTAGCTGGTCAGCATTATTCTTTAGCCAGTTCTGTGTAAGGCCCCAAATAAACCTGTGTCCATATTACTTGATAATTTAAAAAAAAAAAAGTTGTATACAGAAGTTGCCTTTCTGTGGATGTCATCCTGTCTGTATAGTTTATCTCGTTTCTTTAATTCCTGTTTTTGCCTTTGTGAAATTCTGCACGTGTGTCTGCATGTTAGTGTGTGCATGTTCATGGATGTGTGTATACATGCATGTGAGCGGAGGCCAGAGGATGATCTCAGATGTTGTCCGCAGGAATATTGTTCACCTTTTTTTTTTTTTTCTGGAGACAGGATCTCTTAGTGGCCTAGAGTTCACCCACCAGGCTGGACTGACCGGCCAGTGAGCCGCAGGGATCTCTGCCTCCCCAGCTCTGGGATTACGGGTGCGCACCCAGCATTCTTACATGGATACTTCATGCTTGTGATGTAATCACTTTAGTGACTGAGCCATCTCCTTCTTAAATTTTTTTTTTGTTTGTTTTTTGTTTTTCGAGGTAGGGTCTCTCTCTAGCTCAGGCTGACCTGGAATTCCCTATGTATTCTCAGGGTGGCCTTGAACTCACAGTGAAATAAATGCGCATGAGCAGGGCTTAACTGAAGTCCAGAGCAGCTAGCTAAGTCCTGTGACTTTGCAGAGGTAGCATCGTGCCAGGTCACTCTGTAGCCAGTGGTACTTGGAGAGGCACCGAGTCAGGGCGCGTAGGGATCGTGGAGGGACGAAATGAGCAGGCTGAACAGGATGCTGGGCAGGAAGAGCCCCGAGGCGCCCAAGGCAGTCAGCGCTTTCTTCTAAGAATAAGTCCAGATTAGATGGGTCCTGAAGCATATGCAGTTTGGGCGGCGCTTTAAGAAAAAGTAGCAAAGCCAAAATGGCATGCAGGTTCTTGAAAGACAGTGGGGTGCCAAGGAGCAGCTGGAGACCCCGAGCCGTCCTCTGAGCCCATCAGCCTGCCGCTTCCCCACTTCCGCTTCCCTGCATTGTGTGGGTGTTTCTAAGATGGGGGTCCTTCAACATGTGCTAAGCATAAATGGAGTCAGGGCTCAGTGTTAACGCAGGTGTCTAGCTGGGGGGCTGGTGGCACAGGCCTGTGATCCCCGTTACTTGGGAGGCTCAAGCAGGAAGATCAAGGCCTGCCTGGGTTACAGGATGATCTTGAGACAAGCATGGGCTACAGTGTGAGACCCTGTCTCAAAATGAAAAGTAAAAAGAGAATGTGGGTTAGGGGTAGAATGAGCCTAGCTGTAGATTTGTTGTTAAAGAGTTACTAAGATTGGATTAGAAATCATTTTGTGGGCCTGAAGAGAGGAGTTAGTGGTTAAGGCGCTGGCTTTCAAAGCCTGATGGCCCAGGTTTGCTTCCCCAGCATCCACGTAAAGCCAGATGCACAAAGTGGCACGTGTACCTGGAGCTGGTTTGCAGCAGCAAAAGGCCCAGTGCACCCATTCTCTCCATCTCTTTCTCTCTCCTTTCAAATAAGTAAATAATATTCTTTAAAAAAGAAAATTATTCTGTGAAGCCAGAGCTCTTCCCTAGGTTCTTTATCACTGTCTGTTATCTTCTGAGAAATTTTATTTTAGGGAGGAAAATATTTCTTGATTTCTCTCAGTGGTATATTATTGTGCTCCTAATTTTAGATTAAGATGTTGAGCCAGGAAAAGAAGATAGGATGCTTCCATCCCTGGCGGAAGAGTTCTTTCTCTCTCATAAACTTGTCAGCTTGAGTTTTAGGCTGATGAAATCCTGCGTGCCGGTCATTTGACTGGGTAAGAATGACCTTGAACTTCTGATCCTCCTGCTTCCGCTTCCCAGGTGCCGGGATTACAGGTGTGCAACGCCGCGCCGGTGCTGTATGCGCAGTGCTAGGGATTGAACTCGTGGCCCCCATGCGTGCAAGGCAGGCACTCTACCAAATGAGCTGCATTCCCAGCCGGGCCAGAGTCATTTTAGAAAAATGTTGGCAGCTACTCCATCTCAAAGACACAAAACAATAGAAATCGAGGAGTACACCCAACATTGTCCTCTGCACACACATCTGCACACACTGTACATGCACACATACATATATATACACACATTCCTGTGTGTGTGTATGTGCATAAACATGTTGAGGGAATCTGTGCCCCCAAGCCCATTTGTTTTATTCCTGCTTTGTGGTAGGATTACAGATATTGTAAATAAGGTAAGACACTTTTTCTGGAAAGTCCTCTGGCCACGCATACTTTAAAAAATCCTTACTATAAAATGATGCCAATATTACTGATATATTCTGCCTTAAATGAGGAGGTCCAGTAGCCAAGGGCATAACATATTAACCTATCTACTTGGTACAGTCATAAAACGTTAACCCTTTCGGTTAGAGGGGCTCTGTTAAATATTAATGCAATGTGATAATGTGCGTACATATTTAGTTGACCAAATAATGATAAAAGAAAGCAAGTCTAAGCATGGTGCAAAAATTCAGGTCATTATTTATTGCAAAGATCAGCGAGAGACTGACTGCATTGATTGTTAATTGTAAAGATCAGTGAGAGACCGACCGCATTGTGCAACGACTCCTCTCTGCGGTCCAAAGTCCTGTGTACTTTAACTGCGGCCGGAATACAAAGGTGACTGCCGAAGGCTTGCTGTGCCAGAGTGGTGTGTTTGCGTCCTGCCAACGGAGAGCGAGGAAGTTTAAAACTAATGAAAGCGGCCCACACTTCTCATCTCTGCAGCCAACGGATGCAGGGGATTTCCAGAAACTTCTGGGGAGGGAGACTGTGACGCCAGGCAGCTGCGGTTCGAATTCCAGCCTCACCATTCGCAGGTGGTGTAAACTGGATCTGTCCAGTCCTATCTATTCGGGCAGGTGAAAGTAACATTTTGCAAAATTCGCATTCTCAGACCTTTTGGTCTGCAGTGACCTGAGTTAGGATTTATTAGGGTGCTGGAATGACATGTGTCTGCCATGGTACAAGAATAGCCACACCTCCTACCTGACTCCTGAGTAGCAAAAATAACAACCACGTATCAAAAGAGAAGTAGTGACAAATTTGACTTGATTATTGGCCTAGATGACAGGCACTTTGCCAACGTCACATGAGAGGGTGCATGTGTTAGGCCAGTTAATCCACCCGCTACCCTTTCCAGATTAAGCTGCACCCATTATTGGGTTTCTGGACCCTATAGACATTTTGTTTTGCTTTATTTTTTTTGAAATAGTCTCACTGTGTAGCTACATTAGCTGTGTAGCCCTGGCTAGCCTCAAACTCACACTCCTTCTGCCTCAGCCTTTGAGTGCTAGGATTACATGTGTGCACCTCTTCCTGGCATGACCAGTGTTTAAAAGATAGAATAGGAAAACATAAAAGATATGAGACAAAATTGTCTGTAGAAGGATTGAAAGCTGTTCCTGTCCACGGGGCGTGGTGGTGCATACCTTTAATCCTAGCACTCGGGACGCAGAGGTAGGAGGATTGCCATGAGTTCGAGGCCACCCTGAGACTACATAGTGAATTCCAGGTCAGCCTGGGCTAGAGTGAGACCTTACCTTAAAAAACTAAAAAAAAAAAAAAAAAAAAAAAAAAATTATAAAAGAAAACAAAAAAGCAAGAAAGAAAAAGAAGAATTGTTCCTGTCAACATTTCATTTGCTCTGTGTGAGGTATTGAGGCATTGGCATGAGAGAGCCCAGCGTTCCTACCACACGCCCTTCGTTTTCCATTGTTTAATTTACCAGTGGTCAACTGTGGTCCAAAAATGACAAAAGGGAAATTCTAGAAATTATCATTTGTAGGTTTTAAGAGATATTTATTTATCTATTTACTTGGGAGAGAGCGAGAGAGCTGAAGACTGGGAATGGATACACCCTGGCTCCTGCTGTTGAAAATAAGCTCCCCTTGCGCCTGGCTTTATGTGGGTGCTGAGGAATCGAACCTGGGTGCTGGGCTTTGCAAGAACGTGCCTTTAACTGATGAGCCATCTCTCTAGCCCTGTAGGTTATTGAAAAAAAATCAAAACCTTTATTATACTGTGGTGTTTTGTTAATCGTTCCATTTTATTATTGTTCTTGCTCTCTTATTGTACCCAATTTCTAAACTATCAGAACTATCTCATAGACCTCTCTGATAAAACCCTTTTTTGGATTTTTTTTCTAAACACTCTCATTGCATAGACTCCAGCTTTTTTTTTTTTTTTTTTTTTTTGGAAGTGAACTCATTTCACTTCCCCACCGTGGTCTATGGTCAGTTTCTCAAGTTTTCCTTCTCTGTGCTTTTCTAGGTCATCCCTGTTCTGGAGGGGACAGGCTCTTGTGGGGCCTTGTTGAACTGAATCAGAGGCGAGGACTTGGCTGCTTGCATTTTGCTTGATTACCTCCTATCTGCCTCTAGCTGTGCAGACACAAGGAGGAAGGGAGGGTTTGATCACACGGTACTTGGGCATTCCCTTGGCCAAGTGAGTGAGACACATGAATACTCTCATTTATAATTACAACTAGGGAAGTTTGAAATGTTTTTTGGTGGGGTGGTGATGCTGTCAGGTTCGCATTGCTGGCAAAAAACACCCAACCAAGAAGCTTGAGGGAAAATAAAAGGGCTTATTTTGGCTTAAAGATTTGAAGGGACGCTCCATGATGGCAGGGGAAAACAATGGCATGAGCAGAGGGTGGACACCACCTCCTGGCCAACATCAGATGGACAATAGCAACAGGAGAGTGTGCCAAATACTGGCAAAGGACACTGGCTATAACACCCATAAGCCCACCCTCAACAATGCACTCCCTCCAGGAAGCGTTAATTCCCAAATCTCCATCAGCTGGGAACCCAGCGTTCAGAATGCATAAGTTTGGGGGGGGGGGACACCTGAATCAAACCACCACAGGTGATATGGGGACCACAGGGTCTCATGTAGCCCAGGCTGGCCTCAAACATGCTGTGTAGCTGAGGATGACCTTGAACTTCTGATCTTCCTGCCTCTAAAGCCTGAGTGTTGGGGTTATAGGCATGAACCATCATGCCTGCTTTCTATTTATTTATTTATTTGAGAGAGAGAGAGAGAGAGAAAGAGAGAGAGAGAGAGAGAGAGAGAGAGAGAGAGAGTGAGCAAGAGAATGGGTATGCCAGGGCCTCTAGCTAGACACTGCAAGCACTCCAAATGCACACGCCACCTTATTCATCTGGCTTTATGTGGGTACTGGGGGATTGAACCTGGGTACTTAGGCTTTGTAGGCAAGCGCCTTAACCACTGAGCAATCTCTCCAGCCCCGTGCCTGCTTTTTGTGGGGTGCCGGGACCCAAGCCCAGGGCGTCACGCATGCTCAGTGAGCACTTGACCTAGCTCTGTCTGCAGCTCTAGGAATGGTGGTTTGCTTTGCATTGTCGCCCTAGGGAGAGACGCCCTGGACACAGAGGTGGAGGTAGGGATGGAGAAATGGAGGTGTGGAGCCGGGCAGGAGCCATGCCGTGACACACTCTCCCCCGGCGCGAGTGCCTTTCTCTCCACGCTGTCTGGAACACTGCTTCCTACAGGCTGGACTAAGGTGCAGGAGTGGCCGATGCAGCCCAGGCTGCCGCTTCTGGGAAGTGGTTGGTGGATGCCTCTGCCAGACCCTGCTTTGGAGGGGGGTGGGCCCCTCAGCCTTGGCGACGGTCACCAGTTGAGCCCCAGAGGAAATCAGGTTGCCGTGTGTCCTCCACGAGGCATCTGCTGGCAGATCTCGCACAGCCACCTCAGCCCCACCAAGTACCTGGAAATCACTGGGGCCTGAGTCACACAAACAATAACACTGTTGTTTCGTACATTACCTGACACTGGGTAGATTGTCTTGAATTCCACCATTTTCACCTTTCGTCTTTAGAGGCTTCCTGGCACCTCCTAGATGGGCACCCCATCCCGAGGGCTCCTCTTCACACTGGCACCTGCTACCCGTGTCTCTAAGTGGAGGCCATTTCCCGGGAGCCGAGGCTTCAAAGCCTCCAGCCAGGCTTTGCAGGCCGCGCCCTGCAGCCAGTCCTCTGGCCACGTCCCCCTGCAGCGGTGTGCAGCCACGGAGAGTCGGGAAATCTGCACTGTTACAAAGTTTCCAAACTAGAATTCTGCCTCAGGAGGGTTCATTGGCACACTCAGCGTTGTGACATGTGTCGCTTCTCCACACAGTGTTACTCATCCATGAGAAATACTCAGGCCATCTGAAACCAGGGTCAGAGAAAGTGTTTTGTTTTGTTCTGTTTTGAAACAGGGCCTCATACAGCCCAGGCTGGCCTCTGGCTTGCTGTGTAGCTGAGGATGACCTTAAGTTTCTGATCCTCCTGCCTCCACCTCTCAAATGCTGGCATTATAGGCTTGTGTCCCCATGCCCAGTTTGTGTGGTGCTGGGGATCAAACTGAAGGCTTCATGCATGCTGGGGTAAGCACTCTACAAACTGAGTTACACCCCCAGTCAACATAGAAAGCTTTTTAAAAAAAAAAAAAAAATATATATATATATATAAATAAAAGCAGGGAGAGAGAGAAAGAAGGAACATGAGCATTCTAAGGTCTCCAACTGCCGCAAATGAACTCCAGACACATGTGCCATTTTGTGCATCTGGCTTTACGTGGGTACTGGGGAATCAAAGTTGGGTCATTAGGCTTTGCAGGCAAGTGCTGTAACCACTGAGCAATCTCTCCAGCCCTGTATAGAAAGCTTTTTAATCATCCAATTCAAGAAAAAAATTTTCAGCTAAAGTTATTATATTTAACTAATTATGAAAGTAATTTTTGAAGTAACACACTCTGGCCTTACTGAAAGAATACTTGCTAGAATACTCTGTGCCCTGGATTTAACCCCTAACGCTGCACACACACAAACACACACAAAAGTAATACATCCACTGTAGCTTGTGTATATAGTTTTAAAAATTCAGCAGAATTAATTTTTTATTTTAATATTTGCATTTATTTGAGAGAGAGAGAGAGTATGGGTACATCAGGACCTTCTGCCACTGCAAATGAACTCCAGACACGTGTGCCACTTTATGTATATGGCTTTATGTGGGTACTGGGGAATCAAACCCAGGCCGACGGGCCTTGTAAGCAAACACCATTAACTGCTGAGCCATCTCCCCAGCCCAAAGATTTTTTTAAAATTAATTATTTATTTAATTAATGTTTTTGAAGCGGGGTCTCACTCTGGTGCAGGCTAGCCTCAAACTCACAGTGATCCTGCACCCTCAGCCTCCCAAGTGCTGGGAATAAAGGTGTGCGCCGCCAACTCCGGGCCTCAGCGAAGGTTAAAGACTAAGAAAAGAGTGCGTCACCATCCTGCTGTTGAAGGCGGCCTGCCTGTGGCGACTGTGTTTTTACGTTGTCTATACAGCCCCTTGTAGATCATCTGCAGGTCCACCGGTCTCTCTTAACGGTGTATACACGCGCCTCTGTCTTGGCCGAGCCTTCATCAGCACTGTTTCCCAGGGTGCTGCCAGCCATCACGTGATTCTTCTAGAACTTGTCGCACCCTTCCCTTCCTTTTACTCCTTACTGGACGTGGACATGGTTTGCTATTTCCTCTTAATTAACGGACAGCTTTCTTTCAGAGTCGTCATCGTCATTCTGAATCTGCCCTTAGACAGCACAATGTTAACATTTTAAGGGATTTCCATATAAATTGCACAGTTGCTGTCTGGAGACCTGGGAGTGGTCTGCCTCCCCCCGAGCGGAGCCCCCACCAGTCTTCTCCCTGCACTTCTCAGCCGCATCCAGGCTTGTCCCTCTTTGCGGAGTGAAAGGTCGTCGCATTTAAGCTGGGAATGCTTTGGGCATCCAACCCAGTCTCTGAAGGAAATTTGGCCAGAAAATAGTTTCCGTTCAGCTGAGGAAACTGCAAGTTCATACCATCGCCCAGTGTTCTGAGAGAGCGTGTCAGCAGCAGGCGTCTCTGCAATAGAGGGAATCTGTGATGGCACAAGAGGACCCCGTGTGTCCATCCTGGGGACTCGGCACTGCAGGGTGGGGACCTCAGAGGTGAGGACGTGTGTGGGGCCCAAGAGTGAGGAGCGCTCAGCCAGGGTATGCAGGACAGGGTGTGAGTTGGGTCCAATTGTAGGGGGAGCGATCAGATTTTAGGGTAGGAATTAGGACATCGAAGTATTCATCTACTTTTTAAAGACTCAGTCTCATGTAGCTTAGTCTGGCCTCCAACATGCTATAACTCTTGATCCTCCAGCCTCCACCTCTCATGTGGTAGGATCACAGGCATGGGTCACTAGACCCTGCTAAGGAATATTCATTTGCTTTGATGTCTTAGAAATACACACACAGGTTTTGGTGTGAGATAGTGTAGCCATACGAAATAATGGGAAAACACATCCATGCACACGGCCTTTGCTGCTGGCACTGAGCTCCTAAGCCTTTGGTGAGATAGGGGTGAGATGAACGTCTGGTGTTATCCATGACAAGCCCCTTGCAGTTGTGCCTGAGTTTATAATGAGGAGACAGCTCTTCAGGAGAGTGGGTGTCTCTGGGCCGCTTCAGGGTGGGGGTCATCTGGGACCTTCACTTTAGCCCCTGGCCTTGGGGAGAGGAGAGAAGGCTAGTGGTTAAGTTTATCAGTGGTCAGTAATCTTACCAGCCATGCTTGGGAAAAGAACCCTCCGTCAGACTGCTGGAGGAGAGGAGTCGGAGAGCTTCTGAGCTGGTCATGCGTGAAGGTGCCAGGTGACGGAGCATCAGGAGTGGGCAGTGGAGCCCTGTGCCCACCTCCACTTGCCCTGACCACTTCTCCCCATTTCTCAGTACATTCCCTTAAAAATGTTGTTTTTATTTATTTACTTGCAAGGAGAAAGAGAGAATATAAATGAATGGACACACCAGGGCCTCTAGCCACTGCAAACAAACTCCAGACACATGTGCCACTTTGTGCATTGGGCTTTACATGGGTACTGGGAAATTGGACACGTGTTGTTAGGCTTTGTGGGCAAATGCATTAACCGCTGAGCCATCTCTCCAGTCCAGTTACATTCTTTCTAATACCTGGGAACAGGAAGTGCTTTCTGGAGCCCTGGGAGTCACTGTAGAGAAATGCCAAACCTGTGGCGAGGACTCTGGGAACCTGTGACGCCGACCTGCCTGGTAACAGCCCGAGTAGGCTGGACTTGTCATTGCCATTGCTTTGAAGTGAGGCAGCGAGGGAGACGGACCCTTCGGCCTCTGGGTCTGGCCTGACTTCTGGTAGTGTGAGACTTGAGCTGAACTGTGGGGCACGCAGTTGGTGTGGAGCATTGCGGAATCCATGTTGGAAACACTTCTGGTGTCAGAAGGACTCTGAGAATCGCCTGGTGTGGTGGCTCACACCTGCCACCCAGCACTTGTGAGGAGGAAGCGGACGGATCAGGAATTCGAGGTCATCCCTGGCCACATAGAGTTCAAGGTCACCTTTGTGGCAGACAAACCAACAAACAACCCAAAAAGAAGTCATCTCAGAAACTACCTAGACTAAAATGATTTTTAAAATATATTATTAGGATTACAATACTTCTTATTTTTTAAAAAAAGGAAATAGAAAATTAAGATGTCCTACAAAAAGGGGCTGTGGAATAGTTGAGTGGTAGAGTGCTTGCCAGCACGTGCAAGGGCCTGGGTTCAATCCTCAGTACTGCAAAACAATCCGAAAGTTATATTACAAACACTCCGAAAATGTTTAAACTTTAGTAAGAAGGTTTGCAGATAGATTTCTACAAATGACACACACAGTTTTTGTTTGTTTGTTTGTGTTTTTGTTTCTTTGGGACAGGGTCTTGTGTCGTCCAGGCTGGCCTCAAACTGGCTGAAGATGTAACCAGGGACGACTTTGAATGTTTAACCCTCCTCTCCACATCCCAGGTGCTGGGACTAAGGGTGTGTGCCACGGTGCCCGGCTTTGATACATCTAGTTTATGCATATAGATTTGACATTTGGTCTACAGTGTGTTTGTATGTATCGTATAATGGTGGACCCAAGTAGTTATAGTGCAGCTGAAAATTTCTTATTGCCTAATGATGTTATAGCTGCTGTCATGAGGGATAAGAGCTGACTCACAGGTTCTTGGTGATGTGGGTGTAAGCAAGCCTCTTGTGTTGCCAGTAGAATAGGAGTACAGCAATGCAACTATGTCTAGCATCTACTGCATAGCAATGATCATAAACATCAGAGTTCCTGGCTTACATATTTATGGTATTATAACTTTTATTATTATAAAGTATGTGCCTTTCACTTATAGAAGAAATGGCTTACTGTGAAAAGGTTATCATGTGACTCCAGGTGCAGCCTCGGGCATCCTGTGTCTACTGTGTCTCTGATGCCATCTTTTCTCTCGTGCGTGATTCAGTCCCATGCTATTTTGATCCGCATTGCCCCCCCCCCCCCAGGTGTCCAGTGTCCGCTGTTGTTGCCTAGGTGTGCAGTAGGCTATAGTATCCAGGTCTGTGCAAGACATTGTGATGTGTGCACAACAACAAAAGGTGTGACACTTTTCTCAGAATGTGTCTTGACACATGTCTGACAGGGTCTGTGTAATGTACTCTTTTTTAAATTCAGCAACACTGATCATTTTTTTTTTTTTTTTTGAGGTAAGGTCTCATTCTAGCGCAGACTGGCCTGGAATTCCCTATGTAGTCTCAGAGTGGCCTCAAACTTATGGGGCTCCTCCTACCTCTGCCTCCCAAGTGCTGGGATTAAAGATGTGTGCCACCATGCCCGATCATTATTATTTAAAAACACAGATCGAAAGACCTTTCAGGGACCGTTTCTATAGTTCATTACTAGAGAAGTTTTTCTGACTTCATAGAGTACCGGAAACCACAAGGAGGATTAATTTTTCAGAGCTGAGCCTCCTGCAAACTCTAGGTCTGGTTTGGTCAGCATGCAGATAGACTTCTCACCAGCAGGGAGCGCCCAAGTTCCTTTAGCCGTTTTTCATGTTTGGGAAAGACCCTGGAATTTTTCAGTTATGTGTGTCTACTTGTATTTACTAAAAAATTTAAACTCATCATTATGAATTTGATTTTTATTTTTCAATTATTAAAAATTTACTGTTTCCCTCTAGGAACTGATTTGATCGTTACATTTATCTTAAGGTTTATATATATATTTAGTGCAAATAATGCTTTGCACCACAATGTGGACAGTGATTAGATGAGGATGAGTGATGTTGTATGCAGTAGTGATTACTATTTTAGGACTCAGAGTCGGTGTTTGGAGCTGCTGTGGGATAATTCTTACGGAGACAAATTAATTATCCTAACCAGAGTCCTGCAGTTCGCCAGTCTATGAGAACAGATGAGCTGGATGTGTCTTGTTGAGCCAAAAAAAAAAAAAAATCCTTTTCAGCATGTCCAGCTTCCTGGTGTGGTCATCATACAGAACTTCCGCAGGTAGGTGGCATTTACATGCTGAGCTCATGCGCACTTGGAAGGCGGGAACTGAGTACAGGCTGCTGCTGAGCCTGGGAATTTGGTTGGCAGTGGGTGGCTCACATTCCTGTGGCCACAGCGCCCTCATGTGGTGAAAGGAGGCTGTTGTTTTTGGTTGCCTAAAGCCTAGGGCCCAAGTCACCCTTCACTTTCCTGGCCATGTATGTGTTACTGGGCCATGGCCCATCGGAGGTCACAGTCCAGCAGGAGGTTCGCCCGTGCCATGATTATCTTGCAGTTTTTCTGTTTGAACAGTGCTTGTCATAAGTGTTGGCCAGGTATAGAAACTCTGTCACAGTGTGTGACCTTGACCTTTGCAAAGCTTGCATAGTTCATCGGCCTGTTGGTTGGTTGGAACACGGGGTTTATTTTCACCTACGCTAACTTCTCTGGAGGATGGCTGGGGACCCAGGGCACCCACGGAGACCTCTGTACTATAACTGAGATCATATTGGGTGGGTGGTGTCTGAGTTTTGGACACCCAGTTAGTACTGAGGTACATTTTGTGCATTTGCCAAGGCACCCCATAGGCCCGAGGAAGGAAGTAACTTGCCCCAGGGGGAGATGCAGGTCGGAAGCTGGCTTTGAGTGGTCACTGGTCGTCTGTGCCCTCTGCTCGCTGCGCTCTTCTCTCAGGCCCGGAAGAGACCCGGTGAGTGGAGACCAACTCCTCTCCTGATGGGTTTTGCTGTGAATCCCTTGGACTCAGGGTCGTCAGAACCCTCACCTGACTTGAGCTCAGGAAATGGTTTTTCAAGGACATTCTTTGCATTCAATTATAGATGCTGGTGTTGTTTATGGAGCCCGTGGTGGGCCCCCATCCCCAATGCTCTCTGCCCACCCTCCTGATGACCTGGGAAAGGGTTGCACTGTGAGTCTCAAACTCTGCTTCAGTCGGTCTTGGTGAAGACAAGCATGGACCTTAACCCAGATGGCTTCTTACTAGCAAGAGGGACCCTTAACCTTTACGTAGGTCTACATCCCCCTTTCGTGATATATGATACTGTATGTGTAGATGTGATAGACGGTGTGTTATAAATGTGTCTGAAACATGCTGCTCTGACAAGTTGACTATTTCAGGTTAAAAACACTTGAAAAAGAGAACATGTTAGAGGATCATGATTCTCTCCTTTCCTGAAAATCAGGAGGTGAAATTCCCATGAGAAAGACCCTCTCATGCTCTAAGGAAAGCACCCTTTTTTCTTTTGCTTTAATTTTCAGGCTGCCCTTCAACCTCCCGATCCTCCCACCCATGCTCCTGCCTTGACGCTGTCACGCACCTTACTGACCTTCGTCCAAGTCAACATACTGGCCTTTAGCTCTAGCTGGGTCTGTGGATTTATTTACAAAAGTCACGTGTCACCGAGATATGTACATGAAATGAATGTGTGTCCCCATCCCCTGTTGATCTGTTTCATGCCAATTTAATTGTCAGACTGAGTTGAAAAGTCCCATGAGGATAGATGTGATATTTTGCCTCCTCTATGATATAACTGACATAACGTGAGTATGTGGAAACATGGACACAGTATGCTCTTTGTATGATTGGATTGTATCTACAGATAAAGGTACTGGGCATTAGGGAGGTGGCTCAGAGGAAAAATGCTTGCGGCTTAAGCAGGAGGACCTGTGTTTGGATCCCTGGTACTCACATAAGACACCAGGTGTGGTAGCGTGCGCCTGTCACCCAGCCCTGGGGAGGTGGAGACAGGGAGTCCCTGGGTTCATCGGACATGTGATCCAGCTGAAGGAGAGCACTCCAGGGTCAGCGACAGACCATGTCTCAGTAAGGTGGAGCGTGATGGAGGACAGTAATCACACTGATGTCTGGCTTTTCCATGTGTGCACATGCACACATGTGTCTACACACATGTACATGCAAAACAATCTAAAAACTATATATTTGGAAAAATTACACCTGAACATGTAGACTTTTTTCTTGTCATTATTTCCTGATTAGTATAACAATTTTTTCCATACCACTTATGCTTTTTTCTTTTTCAAAACATCTTTCATTGTGATTAACTCTCCTCCCAACCTCTCTTCTTTCCCATCTTCCCCCCCGACACGCCCACAGTATTCTGCTCCTCTACATACATGTCTACTGTACCTTTCCCTTTCCTGTGTTTCCAGTAGCAATGCCTTAAATGCACTTTTTTCTATAATGATATTTACATAATAAATGATTAATAATATTATCCAGATTTTAAAAAATATAAAAATGAGATTGTTTTATCTGCATTTTCAAATATGAATGATACAGATAGATCTGACTAGGTAATTTTTATTTATTTATTTTTGTTTGAGGCAGAGTTCACTATGTATGCCAGGCAGGCCTTGAACTCATGATCTTCCTTTCTTTTCCTTCTGAATGGTAAGATTACAAGTGCACACCACAATACCACATTTAAGTTTGAGTTTTACAAAAATGTCGCAGGAAGAATTGTATCATGTTTACAGATTATATTTGAGATTTTAGGTGTACCTTCAGAAGAATTTTAGGAGTCATAACACAATGGGGTAAAACAGCCATCATTTTCATTTTCAATTTGTGACAAGTAAATACAAATGATTGTGTAACTGGTGTGTGAACAGTGTTTGCACCAGAAAACATTGTCAAAAGGGGGAGAAATGTGCACCTGCCACCTTCCCCTATGTAAGGATTTCTTTGTTTAAACACATTGAGCTTTATTTTTAATTTTAAATGATGGTTACTTTGGTTGACATTATATTGGAATTTGGCCTTCAATAGCCTACCAGAGGCCTAGTCATGAATCCAAGTGGCCATTCGCAAAACCTACTTCTGTTTCTGAAGACAGTTTATAACACAAAGGACGCTGCCAGGAGACTGTCCCTTGAGTCTCAGTGACACGGTGAGGAATTGAAGAATTGAAGTGCATCGTCTGAAGAGCTCTTTCTTGCAGAAGCACCAGAAGGAGCCATTATTTAGACACAAGAGAAGCCAAGCATCACAATTTAACAGCCACTGGTAGTTTGGGAGAAAAAGATAAATATAAGCTGTCCACCTTTAAAATAATCCCATTGATGGCCCTCTGGAATGAAAATAGCATTTTGGGGTACTGCTGAATAGAATCCCATTCTGTATATGGACATTTTCATTATCCATTCATCTGTCACTGGGCAACTAGAATGATTCTGATTCTTGGCTATTGTAATAAAGCCCCAAGGAACATGGACGTGCTAGTATCTCTGTAGTGGACTGTAGCATCCTTAGGGTCTATGCCCAGGCTAGGTATAGCTATACCTGCGTACTGATCTCCATCATGACTGTATATCAGTCTGCTCTCACCAACAGTGGATAAGGATTCTTTCCCTTCATCCTCACCGTGTTTGGTTTTATTTTATGACTTTTTATTTATTTATTTATTTTTTTGGAGGTAGGGTCTCGCTCTAGCCCAGACTGACCTGGAATTCACTGTGTAGTCTCAGGGTAGCCTCGAACTCACGGCAATCCTCCTACCGCTGCCTCCCGAGTGCTGGGATTAAAGGTGTGCACCACCGTGGCCGGCCTATAACTTCTTTTTATTGACAACTTTATTAATTATAGACAACAGACCAAGATAATTCCCTCCCTTCCCTTGCTTTCCTCTTCATAAATCCACCCATGATATCCCCTTTTCAATCAGTCTCTCTTTTATTCTGATGTCATCATCTTTCCCTCCTATTATGAGGGTCTTGTGTAGGTAGTATCAGGCATTGCGAGGTCATGGGTATCCAGGCCATTTTGCATACGGACAATTGCATTGTAAGCAGTCCTACCCTTCCTTTGGCTCTTACATTCTTTCCGCCACCTCTTCCGCAATGGACCCTGAGCCTTGGAAGGTGTGATAAAGATTTCAGCACTGAACATTCCTCTGTCACTTCTTCTCAGCACCATGATGCCTTTTGTGTCATCTCGGAGGTACCATCATCTGAAAAGAGAAGCTTCTCTAACCAGAAATGAGAATAGCATTAATGTATGGGTATGAACATTAAAAGTGCCTGCAGGGCAGTTTGGTGAGCATAATGTATGCATTTAGCCAGACACCAGCAGTTGTTACATCCCTAGGGCTCATGACCTCCCTCACCATAGGCTTTTGACTAGGTTTTCAGTACCAGGTATGTATTCCCTCCTGTGGAGTGGGTCTTCAGTCCAATTAGTGAGCACTTGGTTTCCCCCATAACAGACATGCCACTATTGCACCTGTTGGCTCATTTGGCCTGATTGGCCAAACTTGAGGCTTGCAGTGTCCACTGATGACATCTCTCTCCCATAGGACTGTATGCTGTGCAGCTTTTTCCAGCTTTCTGTCAGCTGCTCTACAGGAAAGAGGTTTTCAGCTTAGCTCCAGCTTGATTTCTCAGTGACCTTGTAGCCCAAGCATGTGAAGTCTTCAGCATTAGGGTCTCACCAACTATTTCTGGTGAGAAACCAAGAGCCTTGACAATGGCCTGTCATATTTTTGGGTCTACTGGGGACCTCCCTGGCTAACAACTCACTGGAAAGTATCCCATCCTTGGCACTGAAAATTTTCAATTAACGATCTATGGCTTCTGGGTGCACCATTCCAAAAAGTAGGTTTCCATATGACTTATTCATACGTTCTTAGATTTTGATTATCCCTCCCCTACCCTTCCTTTATTCAGTCTCTTCCCCCGACCTCACTTAGGCCTTTCCACCCTCAGTAATCAGTTCATCTGCACATACACACACACACACACACACACACACACACACACACACACACACACACACACATATATATATTACCACCCCTTGAGTCCTCTCCTCTCCTCCCTCCCTTATAGCCCTTTTCTAGCTTATTGGCCTCTGCTACTGAGGTTTTTTTAATTTTTGTTTATTTTATTTATTTGAGAGTGACAGACAGAGAGAGAAAGAGGCAGATAGAGAAAGAATGGGCACGCCAGGGCCTCCAGCCGCTGCAAATGAACTCCAGACACGTGCGCCCCCTTGTGTATCTGGCTAACGTGGGTCCTGGGGAATGGAGCCTTGAACCGAGGTCCTTAGGCTTCACAGGCAAGCGCTTGATTGCTAAGCCATCTCTCCAGCCCTGCTACTGAGTTTTATTCTAACTCACATACAAATCTAATTATTTGTAGCTAGGATCCACATATGAGAAAGAACATGTGGTATTTGGCTTTTGGGACCTGGGTTGACTCATTAAGTATAATCCTTTCCAGATTATCCACTTCCCTGAAAATTTCATAATTTTTTTTTTTTTACTGCTGAATAGAACTCCGTTGTGTAAATGTGCCACATCTTCACTATCCATTCATCAGTCGAGGGACATCTAGGCTGGTTCCATTTCCCAGCTATTGTGGATAGAGAGCAGTAATCATGGATGTGCAAGTATCTCTAAGGTAGTGAGACGAGTCCTTAGGATGTATGTTTAAGAGGGCTATAGCTGGGGCGTATGATAAATATTTTCAGCTGTCTCAGGAACCTCTACGCTGATTTCCACAATGGGTGTACCAGTTTACATTCCCACCAACAGTGTAGAAGGGTTCCTCTTTCTGCATCCTCACCAGCATTTATGGTCATTTGTTTTCTTGATGATAGTCATTCTGACAGTGAGATTCAATCTCAAAGTAGTTTTAATTTGCATTTCCTTGGTGGCTAAGGATATAGAACATTTTTAAAGATGTTTATAGGCCATCTATATTTCTTCTTTTGAGAATTCTGATTTTATTTGTTGAGCAACTGGGGTTATATTCAGAATGTTATTGCTAGGCCTATATGTTGAAGTGTTTCTCTTACTTTTTCCTGTAGCAGTTTCAGTGTTTAAAGTCTGATGTTAAGGTCTTTGATCCATTTGGACTTGATTCTTGTGCACAGAGAGAGATAAGTATCTATTTTTATCTTTTTGATATATTCTTTTATTCTGTTTCCAAGTATTTTTTGTTAGGAATTCTTGCATCTCTGTTAGTGAGGGAGATTGGTCTGCAATTTCCTTTTTTTATTCTGTCTTTGTCTGGTTTTGATATCAGGATAATGCTGTCTTTGTAAGGAGTTTGGTAGTATTCCTTCCTTTTCTATTTTATGGAAAAGTTTGAGAAGCATTAATGTTATTTCTTCTGTGAAGGTCTGGTAAAATTCACCTATGAATCCATCATAGTCCGGACTTTTTTTAGTTAGGAGATTTTTTATAACTATTTTGATCTCCATGCTTGTTATATGTCTGTTTAAATAGTTTATCTCATCTTGATTTAATTTTGGTAAGTCATATAGATCAAGGAAATCATCTATTTCTTTCAGATTTTCAAACTTAGTACAGTATGTATTCTTATAGTATGTCCTTGTGATTTTCTGAATTCTTTGATGAATTTTGTTTGGTGTTGTAATGGTGCCTTTTTCATCTCTAATTTTCTTAATTTGTGTCTCTTCTCTCTTTTGGTCAGATTTGTTAAGGGTTTATCAATCTTATTTATCCTTTCAAGCAACTAACTCTTTGTTTCTGGTAGAAATCACCCAACCAAGAGCAGCTTGTGGGGAAAAAAAAAAGAGGTTTATTTTGGCTTACAGACTCAAGGGGAAGCTCCATGATGGCAGGGAAAACGATGGTGTGAGCAGAGGGTGGACATCACCCCCTGGCCAACATCAGGTGAACAACAGGAACAGGAGAGTGTGCCAAACACTGGCAAGGGGGAGCTGGCTATATCATCCGTAAGCCCACCCTCAACAATATACTTCCTCCAAGAGGTGTTAATTCCCAAATCTCCATTAGCTGGGAACCTAGCATTCAGAGCACCTAAGTTTATGGGGGACACCTGAACCAAACCACCTCATAGGCAGAAAGATTTTCAGCCTTGGCTTCCCTGCTTCCTCCTGGAGTGACCTAAGGAATACTTTTCAGTTCTCTAGACCTCTGTTTGTTGGGGTAAAGTGCGGATCACAGTTGTAAGTCCCTTCAAGTTGTGAAGATTAGTGGAAGCCGTGTCCAAGGGTGGGGGGTGAGGCAGAGGTGTGGAGTGTCCCTCCAGTTGTCCCACTGCCTCCTGTGCTGGTGGCAGTGTTCAATGTGAGGACCTTGATCAGCCACTCTTGGGTGGTGTCTCACTCATCAGCGACCTGCGCATTGTAACTGGTTTGTGCTGTGGCTTAGCCATAGGAGAGAGTGGGAGGAGAGAGTGGGCTGGTCTCAGTCTGTCCATGTGTCATGGTGTTAATTAGTCTTCTAGCCAGTAATGAGGACCATCGTAGACTGTACGCTATCAAAGGTTGGCCCTTGCTCTCCTGAGAGAATGAGGGTTTTAACATTGTGAATCAAGAGATGGATGCATGGGACTGGGGTGTTGCTTAATGGTAGAGCCCTTGTACAGGTAGAGCATGTACAAGGCCCAGAGGTCAAGGGGCGTGTGACCCCAGGCCCAGCTCTCCGCTGCCGGTTTCTGTGCGCTCTTTGGGGTAGTTCTCGGCGTCTTCCTCTGCTGGCTCATAGATAGTGCCAGCCGAGGAAGGTACTGACCCTAACAGACACTCCCCTCCTCCCCTAGGACAGCTGGGAGGAGCTCCTCATCGGGGATGTGGAAATGAAGAAGGTGTTGTATTGCCCCAGGTAAGGCCTGCACTAGGACTCGACCTGGGGGGAGCGGTGGTGAAAGTCACATAGGCTCTTCTCAGTCATTATCTGATTCTTGGTTACTGCCCGACAGGTGCATTTTGACCACGGTGGACCCTGACACTGGAATTATAGACAGGAAAGAGCCACTGGAGACCCTGAAGAGGTAGGACACCAACGTGTCCAGTGTTTATTTGTGAAGAGGGCAAGAGAGAGGAGGCAGGTGGGAGGGAACGGGCGGGCCAGGGTCGCCTGTTGCTGCACACGAACTTTAGATGCACGTGCTGTTTTGTGCATCTTGGCTTCATGTAGGTACTGGGGAATCGAACCTGGGCCGGCAGGCTTTGCAATCAAGTGCCTTTAACCACTGAGCCATCTCCCCAGCCCTCCAGTGGTTTTTAAATGTCAGCTGCATCCCTCTGGCTTCCCGTGGGTGAGGTGCTATGGCTACTGGAAGGGGTGTTCATGCTGCATGTGGCCCGCAGACCATCCAGAGCTCTCTATTCTGCTTGTTTTGAGTCTGTCACTCGATGCAAATAAGTATTTGTTTCTTCTTCCTTTTTTAAAAAATATTTCTTGATGATTCTTTTAGTGCTTCTGATATTTTCTATTCTTTTTTTTCTTGCCAACTTCCATAATTATAAACAATATCCCATGGTAATACCCTCCCTCCCCCCCTTTCCCCTTTGAAACTCCACTCTCCATCATATCCCCTCCCCCTCTCAATCAATCTCTCTTTTATTTTGATGTCACCATCTTTTCCTCCTATTATGAAGGTCTTGTGTAGGTAGTGACAGGCACTGTGAGGTCATGGATATCCAGGCCATGTTGTGTCTGGGGGGAGCACGATGTAAGGAGTCCTACCCTTCCTTTGGCTCTTACATTCTTTCCACCACCTCTTCTGCAATGGACCCTGAGCCTTGGAAGGTGTGATAGAGATGTTTCAGTGCTGAGCACTCCTCTGTCACTTCTTCTCAGCACCATGGTGCCTTCGGAGTCATCCCAAGGTCACTGCCATCTGAAAAGAGAAGCTTCTCTAACCAAAAGTGAGAGTAGCATTAATATATGGGTATGAACATTAAGAGAGGTGCTTAGTAGGTGGTTTGGTGAGCATAGTATTCTTAATTTTAAAAAAATGTTTTATTAATTTATTTATCTGAGAGAGAATGAGGCAGAGAGAAGAGAGTGTTTTTTTTTTTGTTTGTTTGTTTTTGATATAGTCTAGGCTGGCCTTGAACTCACTGTATAGCTATGCCCTTGAACTTCTGATCCTCCTGCCGTTACCTCCCAAGTACTGGAAGATAGATGTGCACCACCACACCTGATTTATGTGGTGCTGAGGACTGAGCCTAGGGCCTCATGCATGCTAGGCAAGCACGCTACCAATTGAAGTACATCCCTAGAGAGAGAAAGAGGCAGGCACGAGAGTACGAGCTCACCAGAGCCTCCTGCTGCTACAGACAAACTCCAGATGCATGCACCATTTTCCACATCTGCCTTTAGGTAGGTAATGGGGAATTGAACCCAGGCCCGTAAAGCTTTTTAACTGCTAAACCATCTATCTCTCCAGCCCCTGTGATCTGTTTCTTTTTCCCCTTTACTTAAATTTTTATTTTATTTATTTGAGAGAGAGAGGAGAGAGAAAGAGAGAGCGAGAGCAACTTAGGCTTCACAGGCAAACGCCTTAACCTCTTAGCCATCTCTCAGCCCCTGCTCTAGCCCAGACTTACATTATTCACTCTGTAGTCCCAGGCTGGCCTTGAACTCACAGAATTCCTCCTACCTACCTCCAGAGTGTTGGGATTAAAGACACGTGCCACCATACTTGGCTTCCTGTGATGTTTTTTTTTCTTCTTATTCTTTTTTTTGGCGGGGGGGGGGGTTCAAGGTAGGATTTCACTCTGGCCCAGGCTGACCTGGAATTAACTATGTAGTCTCAGGCTGGCCTCAAACTCATGGCACTCCTCCTACCTCTGCTTCCCGAGTGCTGGGATTAAAGACGTGCGCCACCACGCCTGGCCCCTGTGATAAGTTTTTTTTTAATATTTTAAAAATTTTTATTTATTTTTGTGTGAGAGAGAGATAGAGAAAGAGGTAGATAGAGGGAGAGATTGGGTGCACCGAGACTTCCAGCCACTGAAAATGAACTCCAGATGCGTGTGCCACCTTGTGCATGTGGCTTACGTGGATCCTGGGGAATGGAACCTGGGCCCTTTGGCTTTGCAGGCAAATGCCTTAACTGCTAAGCCATCTCTCCAGCCCCTGTGATAAGGTTTTAATTGTACAACATTCCATTCTGAAATTTTAACCTCTCTCATATCAATTTCTAGTAATATTTAAGTGTATATTTCCAAGTGGAGGCTTTAAATACTAATTTAATTATTTGTTTTAAACTTCAAATTTCTTTATTAGAATCAACATCAAGGTATATGAAAATGAGAATACTAGGGAACTTCTTCCTGATAGAGTTTTTTTTTTTTTTTAATTAAAGAGTTTTGGCTGACTTAACTTCGTACTAAAGAATGTGTTTTTAGACCTGAGTTAAGAAGGGTATGATAGAACACTTTCTTTGTTTTTTCTTTTCCTTTTTTTGTCCTTTCCCTTTCATTCCTTTCCGTACTTTCTTTTTTTTTTAAATACATTTTTACTTTATGTATTTGAGAGAGAGAGATAGAGGCAGAAAGAGAGACAGAATAGGCACATCAGGGCCTTCAGCCACTGCAAATGAACTCCAGACACATGTGCCACCTTGTGCATCTATCTGGCTTATGTGGGTCCTGGGGAATCAAACCTGGGTCCTTCGGCTTTGTGGCAGCTGCCTTAACCGTTAAGCCATCTCTCCAGCACCCCCCTTCTGTGCTTTCTGAGAATGACAGCATTTTTAGGGAGGCTGTGTCTGTCCCCTTTCATCTGTCTCCTTGCTTCCAGAGGGTTGAAGGTATTTCATGCAGCAATCAGATCACAATCCTCTTCTGTCTTTGCCTTAACATGCAGTGGAATTAATGCTCTTCTCTTCAGATAGAAATGACATCCTCAGTGATCCAGACCCCTCGGCGGCAGGGTTGAATCTTGCTCCTTACTCACTCAGGAGCTCCAGCTCTGAGCCTGTGAACCTGGGGGGTTGAACGCGCAGGCCTGGGTGCCCTCCACAGAGGGCCTGGCGAGGAAAGGGTGGCTCTGCTCTGCGATTTCGTGAGCATTCTTTCCATGAGTTGGGAAGCTCATGGTACTTATATAAACAAAGTATTTCTATTATGCTGCGTGTAAGTGCTTCAAACTGTCACCACAAAATTGTTTCGACTCTCAGGTTACTTCTAGAAAACCCACGATTCTTTGGAGTGTGATATGTTGTGCACAGCCTTCTCTGTCCACATTTAGAACGGGGCTCACGTGACACCCGAGTGGCCTGGAAGGTCCCCTTGAGTTCTGAGGCAGCCCTAGGGTTGTCATGTCCTTCCCGTGCCTCATGATGGATGTTGACCTCTTTCAGCTACCGCCTGTGTGATCCTTCTGAGCGACATATATACAAGGCGTCCCCGCTTTTTGGGGTCTATTATTCAGTGGAAAAAACCGGAACCCTGAGAGTTGGCGACCCTGTATATCGGATGGTGGAGTGATGGATGCACCCTGGTGACATGGTAAAGCTCAGCTTTAGTTCAGCATTCAGGGCCTCAAAGCCATTGCTACATTTTCTTGTCTTTAAATGTGTGTTTTACATGTAACTGTTTTAATTCTTGGGAGAATGAACAGTTTTGGAGTCAGAATATGCCCTTTTTTAGTCCCCTCAGTAATGTGTACAGTTTGACCAGCCTTCCCCATCCCTGGATGCTATTCAGTCATAGGGTGCTGATGGAGGAGACATGGCGTGTTAGACACTGTCCCCAAGTCATTGAAGGAATAAGGAAATGAAGGCCAGCAGTTCTGTAGAAGTGTGTGTGTGTGTGTGTGTGTGTGTGTGTGAGAGAGAGAGAGAGAGAGAGAGAGAGAAAAAGAGAGAGAGAGAGAGAGAGAGAGGTTTACACCTCAGAAAAGAGAAAGGGAAAGTGTAAATTCCTCAATCACCTTGCTGAAAGATGCTGAATAATGTCACCAGCTGAGGATTAAACTATCCAAACACACGAGCCTGTGCAGGGCTTGTTATATTCAAACCACATTCTGCCTCTTACCCCATAGGCCCCAAGGGCATCTAATGATCCACAATGCATTCAGTCCAGCTGGAAAGTCCCCACAGTGTTGACCAGCCCTGTCACTAGTCAGAAGTCAAAATCAAAAGTCTCATCTGAAATTCAAGATAGTCTCTTAACTGTGTGCTCTGTAAGTTCAAAACCAGCCATGTGAAAGCCTGGTCTCCCTAGTCCAGGCTGACGTTGGACTCATTCTGTACCGCAGGCTGCCCTTAAACTCATTGTAGTCCTCCTACCTTTGCGTCTCAGGTGCTGGGATTACAGGTGTGACCCACCCTGCCTGGCTCTCCGATGTCATTGTGATGGCTTTATAATATTACATTGCATGGCTGTGTAGCACTCTGAACACAGCGTGTACAGTGTTTGGCACTTGTATAGTATTCTACTTTGTTATAAGTAACATCATGGTGACTTTACAGGTAGAGCATTTCAAAAGTAGAGGAATTCTTCTGTAAGCTCTAGTTCTAAAAGTAGAATTAGTGACCCATGGGGCATCTGCTTATTTTTAAATATATTCTATTTATTCATTTGTCAGGAGAGAGAGAGGCAGAAAGTGAGAGAGAGAGAGAGGGAATGAAAATGAATAAGAATGGGTAGCTCAGGGCCTCCAGATACATGTGCCACCTTGTGCATCTGGCTTTACATGGGTCCTGGGGAATTGAACCTGGGATGTCAGGCTGTCAAGCAAACACCTTAACTGCTGAGCCATCTCTCCAGCTCATTTTTAGCACCTTGAACCGTTGCGTTCAGGGGGTTATTTTTTCATTTGCACTCCCCACCTGTCATGTGTGTTAGTTATTTCTTGTGTCTCTAACAAAATACCTGAGGCTGGATACTTCATAATGAAAATGGGGTTGCTTAGCTCATGATTCAAGAGGCTGAAAGTCCAAGGTTGGGTGCCCCCCCCTTCAGTTTGGCCTCTGGTGTGGGCTCGCTTGGCTGCAACACAACATGATAGATTACATCATGGTGCAGAAAGATCACAGTGAGAAAGGAAGACAGGAGGGGAAGGGCCAAGTTTGAGGGCTCTTGAAGGAAGTAACCGAGGTTCCACAAGATTTACCTTGTTTCCCTCCCCAAGGCGTGCCCCCAGTGATCTGTCTAGTGCGCACCTCTTAAGGTTCTACCCTGTCTCCTGTCACCACAGGGGACACCAAGCCTCCAACACAGGACCCCTTTGGGAACATGGTCAAATCATATCCAAACCACAGTGTCATGTGAGAAAGAGCTCGTGCTCTGGACCTGGACAGGGCTCATTTTCACGAGCTGCTCTTTTCCACGGTGGTAATTCCAGCAGAGAATAGTTTATATTGCCTTTGTACCTCAATAAGTGACTGGCTGTGGTAGCTTGAATTGTTGCTGACCCATGGTCTAAATAACCAGTCAGTTAGGGATTCTTATCACGTATTGGGCTTTCAGCTTTCAGCTTCCAGCATCCAGGACGCGTTGACTGGCAGCCGTGCTTCGGTGACTTCCGACTCCCTGTGTCGACCATCTTCCCTTTAGAAATGGATCTCGACTTGTGATTTTAAGAGCTGTGTGTGCTCTGAGTTCATGCAGGAGAACATCACAGCTGCTTTGGGAATCTGAGGGTAATGAAGGCTTTTTCAAATGAACAAAATTATCTGCAAAATTACTCTAAATGTTACCACAGCCGCCACATTTTTCTAATCACTGACTTTAATATTGATGAATAAAGAAAGTTTAAAGAAGGAATTGAAATGCTGCAATTAAGAAAAAAGAGTTTGTACACTTTATTACCTGTTGTAGTTTAAGGTCAAATGGGCAAACAGTACAATGTCTTAATATGCCTCTACATGTTAACACACTCAAAAATGCCTGTAGTTGGTCTTGACCTGGCTGAAAGGCTTCCTGTTGGGTTTTCATTCATGCATTTTTTTCTTCTGTAACATTATGGAACCAGGATCATACTTATATGTGGAAATAGACTATTTTCTATTTGATTTTGATTCTGTTAGACCATATTACATTTATCTGTAACTGCCAATATATCATTTTTATTTCTAAACAAGAATGGAATTTTTAAAAAATAGGAATGTGAGGAAGAATCATAAAGGTCTTTTTTAGATTCATATATTTTTTATAGCCCAGAGAAATGGACTAGTTTGATATAAGTAAATAAAAATCACTAATCTGTGACCGAGTCATTCCACTCTCAGTTCTGTGGTTTCGTCACCATTAATAAATGGGAATCTCAGTTGTACCTCGTCTTTGGTATTTGAAGCTGTGTGTGGGCTTCTTGAAGTTTGCATTAGGATGCCAGTCACATCTGTTTTCAGTTATCCTTTCTGAGGACTTCCAGCAACAAGTCTGATCCACAAACATTACCTCCTGTCACTGGTGGGCACAAGACATCATGAACTGCACACACACACACACACACACACACACACACACACGGTGCCTCTAAGGCATTATAGCCAATGACTAAAGGTGACGGTTTCTGTCCTGGGTTTGAAACTGAATTGAAGTCCCATCTCCAGTACCCTGTGAGGTAAAAGTGGTAAGTGATCTGGATTAAATTTGGAAATAATCAAGTTAAAAAAGTCATGCTACCATCAGTGACTCAAAGAGAAAGCTCCACAATGGCAGGGGAAAACAATGGCATGAGCAGAGGGTGGACATCAACCCTGGCCAATATCAGGTGGACAACAGGAACAGGAGAGTGTGCCAAACATTGGCATGGGGAAACTGGCTGTAACACCCATAAGCCCGCCCTCAACAATACACCCTTTCCAGGAGGCGTTAATTCCCAAATCTCTGTCAGCTAGGAACCTAGCATCCAGAACACCTAAGTTTATGGGACACCTGAATCAAACTACATTCTGCCCCTGACCCCCATAAACTGATAACCATACATAATGGAAAATACAATGCATTCAGTCCAACTTTCAAAGTCCCCATAGTTTTTTATCAATCCCAATGATGTTCAAATATCCCCATAGTCCAAGATCTTTTAACTGAGCCATTATACCAAAAAAAAAAAAAAAAAAATCCCCCCAAACCCATAATGGTACAGAATAAACATTCTCACTGCAAAAGATGGCATTTGGCATAGCAAAAAAAAAAAAAAAAAAATTCAACCAATACAAGATTTGAAACAACCAGGACAAACATCAAACTCTGTAGCTTCAAGTCCAACAACTAGTCAGTTACACACCTCCAAGTCCAATAATTCTAAGTCTCTGGACTTCCACTTCTGCCCCTCCAGCTAGGCTACTCACAGTCCTGGAAAACTTCATCTGAGTCCCGCAGCTCTTCTTAGCAGCCATCTCATGGTCCCGGCATCTCCACTGGCTCTCCACTGCAACCCACAGTTCATCTTCATGGCCCCATAGGGTCTCCAGCAAACCTGCTTCACACTGCCCATGGCTGTTTCCAAAACATAAGACCGTCTTGCAAACTCAATAACCCTCTCTTTCCTCTGTTTCTTATATTTCATAATACCAGGTAGGTTGCCAATTGGTTAATCTGGGGGGGGGGGAGGAATAAACAGACTTTGTACCACAGGACACTTCTTGAGCACTCAGGCCCCTTCAAAGGAGTCTACATTCTTCCTGTTGCCCCAGTGCAGGTCAGCTGGCCCAATCTCAAAGGTTGTAATCTCAATTGCAGCTGAACACGCAGAAGTTTCAGCCTAAACATTTTTTTTTTTCTGTGCCATATCCCTCTGCTCACACCAGTTAATTTCTACTCAAAGCAACCCTGCACAAGTTCTCAGGACATGGGCATAACAGCAAGCTTCTCACACAAACTTCCTCTAGCCCAGTCTAAGCAAAGCTCTTTCTCACCCTCATAAGCCAAACCTCACAGTCCGTAGTTCTTACTGCATTCAGGCCTTTCAACTCTGACCAGAATAGTCCATCAAGCTGTACTTACAGCACTGCAAGGCATCTCTTAGGCCAAGGTTTCAAATCCTTCCACATTCCTCTTGAAAATCAGCTCCAAAAGGCCAAAGCCACACAGTCAGGTGTCTAGCAGCAATCCCACTCCTCGGTACCACTTTACTGTTGCAGTCAGGTTCGCATTGCTGGTAGAAATCACCCAAGCAAGAGCAGCTTGTGGGAAAAAGAGGTTTATTTTGGCTTACAGGCTCGAGGGGAAGCTCCACGATGGCAGGGGGAAACGATGGCATGAGCAGAGGGTGGACATCACTTCCATGACAACATAAGGTGGCCAATAGCAACAGGAGAGTTGCCAACCACTGGCATGGGGAAACTGGCTATAGCACCCATAAGACCACCCCCAACAATACTCTGCCCCCAGCAGGCATTAGTTCCCAAATCTCCATCAGCTGGGAACCTAGCATTCAGAACACCTAAGTTTATGGGGGACACCTGAATCAAACCACCATACTCAGGATGGCTGGAGCACGTGGCAGAGGACACTCTTGACCTCAGGGGTATAGGAAACATGGACTGTAAGGGGCCAGGAGCAACATAGCCCCGAGTGACCTTCCTCCAGCTCATCCCACCTCCTAAAGTTTCTACAGCCTCCTGAATAGTGCCACCAGCTAGGGACCAGGCATAGCTTGTGGGGACAGTTCATATAAAGACCATGTTAAGCAGTCGACACACCTTCCAGGGAAGTACAGAAAGGTCCACCCAGCTCATCAAGACACTGATCTCTGTGTTTGGAGCATCATTTCTGGGTTGCAGAGGAGTGGGGAGCGGTTGGAGGTGACCAGGGTGGTTAGAGAAAAAGGGAAGAATGTGTTCATGCCAAACATGTATGATGAGGAACAGTGTTTGAGAAAGACACATCTCAATGGAGGATTTCCTTTGTTGGTGCAAAAGACACAGCTCTCACCTCAAAGGGGATAAGGGAGACTTTGTTCTGGAGCCAAGTCTGAGTGACCATGGCCCTGGAACACAGATTTAGGCTATCCCAAATTCCATGTTCCAACTTGTTAACAGTTTCACGAAGGTTTTACACTTAACAGAACAAAAGATAGTCATAAATCAAGGGCATCTTTCAAATACATTGGCTAACCATCAGGGAGGTGGGTTATAGCCAAGTGTGTGGAGGGGGAATCTCTACCATGGGCCTCAGATGCTGTCTGATGACATTCTAAGCCCTTGGATTGGTGGAAGCTGGGATCTGTTCTTACATTCCCAAAAGGATTACACCTGATCAACTGACAGTCACCAGGATGTTAGTTCAGACACAGAGGTGGGCAGTAAACGGCTATTAAGGGGCTAAAGGTAGCCCAAGGTAACCTGGCTCTGATCCTGCAACATTCCATCTGTCTGTGATCAAAGGAGCTCCGTCAGTCCATTCAGCCTTGCTGGAAGCAGGTGCGGCAGACAGAGCTGTGTTTTGGGAACTTCAGTTCACCCCTGTAGAAGGCCAGCACTGATGGTCCCAGTGACTGTTAATCTCCCGTCAGCTTTATTGGATCGGGAATCGAAGAAGAGACCAGCGCCCAGGCTGACTCCGAGTGCTCAGGAGGAATTGGCTGAGGAAGACCTTGCCCAGAGCAGGCAGCCTTACCAAATATCAGGAGATTTGAGGGCAAAGCAGGGCTGTTGTCCGCCCATGTCTGCCCCTTGCTGCTGCATGGGCACTGACACTGGAAACCAGCTTCCTCCGCCGAAGGGCAGCAGCTCTGCAGGCATCCTCACTGTCCTCCAGGCCTTCGGTGCCCGGCGGGACTGCTGAGGCATCCAGCCTCGGGGATTGCAGACAGCCAGTGTTGGAGCACCCAGCCTGGATGGTGCACGACAATCTAGTAAATCCCCCTTGCTGTACGTTCTGTAGCTTCTGTTCTAGGGGCCTCTGACTAATACCGGCCCTAAAATGAAACAGCAGCTGGGGAAGTAGCGTCTGCTGGTCTTTGGGGACTGTCCCTTCTCTGGCCCTAGATGCCCGCCATCTGTGTGGATGGTTCTGGCTGAGGGATAAATGGCCGAGCTGGGCCAGGAAGCTCCCCCTCACCTTGACTAGGCTTCAACCTTGGCCCTGCTCCCCACTCCCTCAGTGTCCCCCAGTCCCCAGCATGCTGTGGTCAGTATGGCCAATGTCCTATTAAGTGAGATTAGAGAGAATATCCTGTCGTTGGTGTCCAGCTGTCACGAGCATTTTGGCAAGTGGTTTTAGCAAAGAAACCGTCACCCTGATGTGTCATCTTAGAAAAACCTTCTATCCACTTACCCTCTCAGCCCCTTGGATGTAAATCCCCAGCCAGGGTTCTTTATTTTAAGAGTTCGGTCCACTTTCTCCAATGTAATACACTGTTCCAAATAATCGTCAGTAAAGTCTTGACATTTTAACAAGGGTCAGCCTGACACAGCAGGCTCTTCACTGGAGCTGGCTTTGTTTAAGTCTTCCTTTGGCAGTGACAAGTGACTGAGTCCACACCTGCCTGGCCAGGCCACTTTAGGACTTGTCTAGAAGCCCTGGGGGGGGAGGTCTTGTCCCTGACCTAGCCATGGGTCCTTGGAATCCACATCAGAATCCGAGGCATCCTGCCTAAGGAGCCCGTCTGCCAGAGCTCAGGAGAGCGCGTCCCAGGCTCTCCTTCCCACTCCCTGCATCCTTGGGTCATGGCTTTACTCCAGGTCTCTGCTCCTGGCTCCCTAGGCCCAGAGCAGCCTGCCTGTATCATGTATGACAATCTAATCAATCCCCTTCGATATACGGTCTGTAGCTTCTGTTCTTCTAGGGGACCCTGACTAATACTGGCCCTAAAATAAATTGGCAGCTAGGTCCGGAGCAGACTGCGAGGAGAGTGGCCCGGTCACAGGGCGCTGCACAGGCCAGAGCCGGCCAAACCTGCTGCCCACTGTCCCTAGAGGCAGCTGCTAGCTGGCTGATTTCCAATTTCAAAATCATGCTTGCAAATGTGATCCGTTTCAGGTCAAATAAGCAACCCCACAAATATATATATATATATATATATATATATATATATATATATATATATATATATATATAACCACAGCTGTCTTGCAGTGGTCACGGGAGAGGAGGGGGAGGGAGGGCACAGTGACCTGCAAGCCACAGCCTGAGGCGTGGGGTGAAAATCCTGAAAGCCGACCCTGACGCCTCCTACCCAGGCCTGGTGAGGACGCCGCCGGGCTCGGATTGGCGGGCAGGGGCATAAGGAGTTGTCCGCCCTTCTGGGGTCAAGGCCAGGGGCCGTGTCCGAGCAAACAGCCGGCTGTGCCCCGCCGCGGCCTCGGGTGTGTCGCCGGGTCCTGCAGGCCATGGGCTCCGGCTCGTCCTCGCTGGCCCGCCTGGGCCTCCCGGGCTCCCGGCTCCCCGCGCAGCCCCGGCCCGCCTGGCTCGGGGTCGCCGCGCTGGGACTGGCCGCGCTGGCGCTGGGGGCGGCGGCCTGGCACCGGAGGCGGTCCCGGAGGCCGCGGCGGCTGCAGCAGGTGGGCACCGTGTCGAAGCTGTGGATCTACCCGATCAAGTCCTGCAAGGGGGTGGCGGTGAGCTCGGCCGAGTGCACGGCCATGGGGCTGCGCTGCGGCCGGCTGCGCGACAGGTACGCCCGGGCCCCTGCGGGCAGGTCCCTCCTTCCCTTACCGAGAGACCAGGTGCTGAATGGAACTGGGAAGCCGGAAAGGTGACCCTCGCCCTCCACCAGCAGACCCTGGGGACCTGGGACTGTAAGCCTCCGGGTCTCCAGATGTTCTGCTTTCCCCAGATGGATGTCTGTCTGTCCATCCCCTACTGGCTCTTTTGAGTTGGGTACTTTTGATAAGGTGTGGTATGCATGGCTGTGTCTAATAATTCGCAAGAAAATTTTTTTCTTTCCTTTTCCTCTCTCCCTCCCTCTTTCCTTCCTTCCTTTTCTTCCTTCTTTCTTTCCTTTCCTGTTTCCTCCCTCCCTCCCTCTCCTTCTTCCTCCTCCCTCCCTTCCCCCTTCCCTCCCTCCCTTCTTCCTTCCTTCCTCCCTCCCTCTCTTCCTCCCTCCCTCCCTCTCTTTCTCCCTCCCTCCCTCTCTTCTTCCCTCCCTCCCTCCCTTCTTCCTTCCTTCCTCCTTCCCTCTCTTCCTCCCTCCCTCCCTCTCTTCTTCCCTCCCTCCCTCTCTTCTTCCCTCCCTCCTATTTATTTATATATTTAGAGACACTGTAGGTCTGGCTGGCCTGGAACTCATTACATAGTGATCCTTCTACCTCTGCCTCTCTAGTGATTATAGGAATGAGCCATCATGTCTGACTGATCCGTACATTTCTCAGTCTCCCTCCACGAGGTAATTCTGAAGGAACTGATCCCAATCCTGGTCAATTATTTTTAGTGACATCTTCACATCTTAGGGAAGCTTGGACTGCAGTAACTCAAAGAAGCAGAGCTCGATACCTTGTCGAGGCTTGAATCCTATTGCTGTTCCCAACTGTTTCACCCAATTCTCTCCAGCATTCCTGTGGATAAAGAAACAGGTTCAGAGCTTCCCAGCAGCAGAACTAGAGCCAGTGCTTACACCAGCCCCCAGGCTTTGTAAACAGTTGTTTCACTAGAGCCCCCGGGGAGTGGATTTCTGAGTTGACAGAGAGGTTGCAAAATTTCAACACCAGAAGCTTTTGGGTCTGGACACTGGTCAGTTCTGGGAGTCATTGTGAGGCTGCCTTTCAGATCTTTTCCCAGAGCAGCCACACTCAGCAAATGACCCAGGATGAGGGGTGCTGAAAGTCCTCCCCCCAGTTCTGTGCTGTTACCGCACCAAGATAGGCTGCTCACACTTAAGTCGCCACAAGCAGTTCTGTGGAGATATAAAATGCTGCAGAGCCAGCTTAAGAGGAAAGGGAGGCTTCTTTCAGAGCTCTTCCGGCCCCACAGTCCATTTAGAAGTGACTTCTATAGGCAGCTGATGGGTGGGCCCAGACTGGTTGGTGCCTCCTCCCGGTGGGTGGCTCTGTGAGACACAGGTGATCCCTATCTTGACTAGACCTTGCCTTGTTCTGAATCTCTAACAAAGGCCATGAGTTCCTAGAGCTATTCTTTTTTCTAATTAATTAATTTGATACAGAGAGGCAGATGAGAGGGAGAGAGATAAGGAGGGAGGAAGATGGAAAAAGAGAGAATGGATAGGCCATGGCTTCTAGCCACTGAAAATGAACTCCAGAAGCATGCACCACCTTTGCACCTGGCTTATGTGGGTCCTGGGGAATTGAACCTGGATCCTTTGGCTTTGCAGGCAAACACTTTAACCAATGAGATATCTCTCCAGCCCTAGAGCTATTTTCTGGGACGGGCTGCACAGTACACAGTGGACCTACTAGAGGGCGGAGGAGGGTGGGGATGGCTGCTGCAAGGCTGTCTGGCTTAATGACAAACCCACCACTCGCCCCCATCAGAAACTTCCTCATGCTGCCTTTGTCAGAGCGATTTATGACAAAGTTCAAAGGTGAGCTATGCACCCTTGTTTCGGGAAGGGAGCCAAGAACCCCAAACATCCCCTGTGTTGTGTAGTGGTCCCTGACAGATAGTAGAGTTTGTTGACTTGATTCCTTTGAAGGTAAGGGGCACTGCAATGTTACTATTGCATCAACTCAGAAAACGCCTTTTGAACTTGTATCACAGCAGATGACAATGAGAGTTGGCATTTGTACCAGACCCTGTGGTAAATTCTATAGCACATACTCTCAGAAAGCGTGATAAAGAGAACAATGGCTTTAGTGTAGTGGATGGTCGGGGTGCTATCATAGTGGCCAGAAACACAATGAGGAGGCGGCACTGGGGGAGTCTGGGGCACTCGTGGAGGACTTAGCAAAGGAAGTAACAGTTTGTGTTGAAAGTTGGAAAATGATCAAGAACTTTCTGGGAAAGAAAGTTGGAAGAAGAACATCCCAGAGAGAAGGAATAAGCTGGTCAAAGACACTGGACTGAAAGGTTGGCATGTTCTGAGACACCCCCACGAGGAACTGGAAACGGGGACTTGACGATGATTCTTTGCAACATTGAATCTTGACTGTTCTTAGCAGCATGGCTCACAGTAAGCAAGAAGTGGAGATACCCCAAACGGCCATCAGTGGCCGAATGGGTGAGCACAATGTAGTTTGTACATACAGTGGGATATCATTCATTCTAGAAAGGAATGAAGCCATGGCACATGACCTGGCATTGAGAAACATCTAATTTAAATGATCACAACGCAAAGGACAAGTACTGCCTGATCTCAGATACATGGAACATCTAAAGCACACAAATCCTTAGTGACAGAGAGTGGGTCAGAGGTTACTGGGGGCGGGGCAAGGAGCATGCAGAGTTCTTGCTTAATGGGTACAGAGGTCATCTTTGGGTGATGGAAAGGCCGAGGAAATGTGATGGCCACACAACATTGTGAGTGTGCTTCTTGCACTTTGAGAAGACTAGGGTTGCAAAAAGGGTCCAGACGACGTTCTACAAAAACCCGTTCTGTGTTGGTGGGTTGCTCTCTTTCTACATTGGGACTCTACATAATGAATACTAAGATAAACATCTCTGGGCAAGTGTCTGTGTGTCTTCTCGGTTCTTGGGGTCTGTTCCTAGAGCTCAGGTATTTTATGCTTCACATATATCATTGCAATTGACATATTTAGGGGCTGGGGAGGGATATTTCAGTTGGAAATGTGCTTGACTTGCAATCATGAGGATCCAAGGTCAGTCAGTCCTCCAGAAGCCACATAAAAGTGAAGTATGGTGGCATTCATCTATCATGCCAGCTCTGGGGAGGTGCCGACAAGAGGGTCCTTAGGGCTCGCTAGCTAGTCAAGCCAAGTCAGTGAGCTCTGGGCTTAGTGTGATCCTGTCTCAAAAAGTAAGGTGGAGGGGTTGGAAAGATGGCTCAGCAGTTAAGGTGCTTGCCTACAAAGCCTAATGACCCAGGTTTGACTCCCTGGTGCCCAGGTAAAGCCAGATGCACAAAATGGCCCACATATCTTGAGTTTGTTTTGCAGTGGCTGGTGTCCCTGGTGCACTCATTCTCTCTCTCTTTCTGTGTGTATATAAAATTAAAAAAAAATTGGGTAGAGGGTTGAAAGTGATCGAGAAAGATACCTGACATCTCCCTCTGATCTTCACATTCATATGCATGTGTACCCACACATATACGTGGGCCCACATGAATATGAGCACATTTTCATACATGCATCCAAGCCCCCCAATTACAGTATATAATTTTGTTGTTTTCAAGGCACAGTTTCACTCAAGCTCAGGCTGATCTGACTCTCACTCTCTGTAGCTCCAAGGCTGACCTCAAATTCACAGTGATCTTCCTACCTCAGCCTCCTGAGTGCTGGGATTAAAGAGCTGTGCCATCAAGCCCTGCCAAAGTATGTAAAGCTCAAGAAGCACTGGCATGTGTGTAGGCGCGGGTGGACAATGAATGGCTGGAAAGAGGTTCGCCTGGGAGGCCTTGGAGCCTTGCTTTACCTCCAGAGTTTTGTCCCAGAACTGTGGAGAGATTTTGAAGGCAGAGATAACAAGATTAGACTTGAATTTTAGGAAGATCCAACTGCTGCTGTCACCTGGAAGACCTGGATTCGGGGCTGGGCTGGGCCCTGTCTGTGTGAAGGGCTGATAAGAAGCCAGTTAGAGGGAGGGCTGGTGTTGGCTGTACTTCCAGTGTAATTCACGAACTCAAACATGCAGACAATGGTGCAAGAAATACCATTCATCTCCTAAAGTGTCTGGTATTTTTTTCTGTTGTGCATGAGGAATCCCAAAGCACAAACTTCCTTCCATAGCTGTTTTCTCTTAGTCAGTGTGCACTAAAATGTCCAAAATGCCCGTGTGTTTTGTGTCTTGGAGCCTCTGGAAACGCACTGTTCTTTCTCTGGAAACATTCTTTCTGTTGCTCTTTCTCTCTGTTATCTTTTCCCACGAGAGGAGTACAGGGTTAGAAAAAATACTGTCCAGATTCACAATAGACCTTTCATCAAATTGCAGAGTTCACAGCCCCAGGGTACTGAAGCTTTTTACTCTAAAGGTGGAACTGGCAAGGTGTAAGGGGTCCCTGCCCATTGCTCATCTGGACCCCCATGCTTGGGACCACATGAAGCAGACCTGCCACTCCTGTGACTGCGAGCTCGCTGTCGCCCTGGTGCCAGGAACCATTCTTCCTCATGCTTCTTGCCACCTTCTTGGGACATGTTAAAAGAAAGTGATCAGAGTTCTTCCTGGCAATTAAAGTGAAAGTATAAGTACATTGTTGCTTTCTGTGCCATCCAGAAGCTCAAAACGCTGGGTGTGGTGGCTCATGTCTTTAATCCCAGCACATGGGAGGCAAGAGGTGGGAGGATCACCATGAGTTCAAGGCCAGCCTGAGACTCCGTAGTGAATTCCAGGTCAGCCTGGGCTAGAGTAAAGCCCTACCTCAAAAAACAAAAACAAACAAGAAAAAAACACAAAACAAACAAACAAACAAACAAAAAGCAGCTCAAAATGTTGTGTTATTATATGTCGATGCTCGGGTGCTGAAGTTAACCAAGTATCACTCTTGCTTACTACTGAGTTGGTGTTCATGACAGACAGAAACACACACACACACACACACACACACACACACACACTACCTCATATATTCCAGGATTATAGGGAGTCATAAAAACAATCACAGTACATAACTGAAGTTCTGGGACAATCTGGGGCTGCCCCTGGCGGTCCACACAGCCTGTGTTTTCACAATGACAGGTTTTGGCTTGTGATCAACGAGGAGGGAAACATGGTCACTGCCCGGCAGGAGCCCCGCATGGTCCTGATGTCTCTGACCTGTGATGGTGACTCGCTGACCCTTGGCGCCGCCTACACAAAGGACCTGATACTGCCCATCCGAGCACCCACCACAAACGCATTGCACAACTGCAGGTGAGTGAGCAGGCCTTGATGGTCTCCTTCCTCCCTCACGTAGTCCCCCCTTCTGCTTTCATCTCTCTCTCTCTCTCTCTCTCTCTCACACACACACACACACACACACACACACTAGACTCTAAAATCTAGATTCTGCATGAGAAAATATTTGTCTTTCTACCCATATTTGTCTCTCTTGTCCATCCTTCCTTTTCCTTCCCTCTTCCTAGTCCCCCCTTCTACTTTTTTAAAAAAATATTTTATTATTTATTTATTTGACAGAGAAAGAGAGGGGAGAGACAGAGAGAGAGAGAGAGAGGGAGAGAGAGACAGAATGGGTGCCCCAGGGCCTCCAGCCACAGGCAAACGAACTCCAGACTCATGTGCCACCTTGTGCATCTGGCTAACATGGGTCCTGGAGAATCGAACCCGGGTCCTTTGGCTTTTGCAGGCAAACGCCTTAACTGCTAAGCCATTCCTCCAGCCCCCCTTCTACTTTTATGTCAAGTATAACATAAAAATATATAAATATAAACATTTACAATATAAACATTTTGTTCTTCTTTAAAGCATATTTTAAGTTTTTAAAAATTTATTTGAGAGAAATAGAGAAAGAGGCGAGAGAGAGAGAGAGAGAGAGAGAGAGAGAGAGAGAGGGAATAAATGGGTGTGCCTGGGCCTCCAACCACTGCAAATGAATTCCAGATGCATGCGCCACCTTGTGCATCTGGCTTTACGTGAGTACTGGAGAATCTGATCTGGATTCTTTGGCTTTGCAGGCAAGCACCTTAACCACTGAACCATCTCTCCAGCCCTTTATTCCTATTGAAATGTAGATTCTTTATATTCGTGCAATTTTGAGAAAATGTGAACAGTGAAGGGAATCCAGAAAGCAGCTTAAGGAAGGAGGGTTTATTTTGGCTCACTGTTTGAGGGTACAGCCCTTCATGATGGGGAAGGCAAGGTCGCAAGAGTCCCTCTCACTGTGGCGACAGGAATGGGAGGTGGCTGGTGGCTCTGCATCCGCAGCAAGGGGCAGAGAGAGGTAACTGCTGGAGCTCAGTCAGTGGATGGTAATGCCCACATTCAGGCTGGGTTTTCTTTCCTTAATGAAACCTCTCTGGAAATACCATCTTCCAGATGGTTCTACATCCAGTCAAGTTGACGATACTTTCTTCTAATTAAAAACTTTGGGATGTAGCTCAGTGAAGAGTGCTTCCCTAGAATATACAAGGCCCTAGTATGCATCGATCCATTCAATGCAAAATCAATCAACACATACATAAAACTTTTCATCTAATTTTTGGGTTGTACCAGGGATCAAACTCATGGCCTCATGCGTGTTAAGGAAGGACTCTACTATTGAATTGTAGAGCCTTCACTTAGTTTTTAATTTGTACTTATATGGTTTTTTTTTTTTTCACAGTCTTATGTAGGCTTTTGGACTCAGCTGTCCCCACAAACTAAATAAGACATATTTTAAAAAAAATTGCAAAGTGAATGCTTAGGCAGGTTCCCTTAGCGTGCACACCATCTGGGCTCAGGTTTGGTCTTTTGTGAAGGAGCTATCATGTGGGTTTACAGTTTCCTAAAGACTTACTGTGTGTGTGTGTGTGTGTGTGTGTGCGCGCACACCGTGCATGTGCCTTCATGTATGCACACGTGTCAGAGGATTACTTCGCTCCTCTCCTGTCCGTAGGCAGTTTCTCACTCTGGATTCTGGCTCTGCTGCTCTTCGCTGTGCTTGCCTTGAGCTTTTAGGGATCGTCTCCTGTGTGCCTCCGTCTTGCTTCAGCATCAGCATGCTGGGGTTACAGAGGCTCACCACGGCTTCCAGCTTTCATGTGGGGCCTGGAGCTTGAGTGATGAGCCCTTACACGGATGTCCTCCTCTGACCTCTGTATGTGTGCACATCTGCACTTACATGTGCATACACCACACATACCATACCCCCCCACCCAAAAAGTGGGGAACAAGGCTTCAAACAGTACTTTTTTTGTTTTGGTTTTTTGAGGTAGGGTTTCACTCTAGCTCAGGCTGACCTGGAATTCACATTGTAGTCTCGGGGTGGCCTCGAACTCATGATGATCCTCCTACCTCTGCCTCCTGAGTGCTGGGATTAAAGGCGTACACCACCACACCCAGCTCAAACAGTACTTTTGTTTTTGAGTACTCCTGTCACTTCTTTTCAAACAGTACTTTAAAAAATATTTTTATTTGTAAAGAAAGAAAGTGAAAGAATGAGCAAAAGGAAATGGGTGCGCCAGGGCCTCTAGCCACTGCAAATGAACTCCAGACACATGAGCCACTTTGTGCATCTGGCTGTGCATGGGTACTGGGGAATCGAACCTGGGCTGTTAGGCTTTGCTAGCAAGCACCTTGAACTGCTGAACCATCTCTCCAGGCCCCAGTACTTTCATTTTCATTTTGGCTTGCACAGTGGTTCAGAGGCAGGGCTGAGCCCCCCCCCCAAAAAAAAAAATGGTGTCCTTTGAAAATGAAGAGGTAAGCTTTTCTGATACCTCTAGGATATACGGGGCGAGCCTTGTCCAGCTCTCCCTCGGCCCTGTCCCCACTACAGAGTGCATGGCCTGGAGGTGCAGGGCCGAGACTGCGGTGACGAGGCCGCAGGGTGGATCACCAGCTTCTGAAGACGAAACCCTACCGCCTGGTGAGCTTCGAGCCCCACATGCGACCCAGACGCTCTCAGGACATGAGGGCCAAGTTCCAGCCCAAGGACCAGGTGAGAGGGGTGGCTTGGTCTGCAGGTAGGAGAACAGTCGCCCTTAGCTCTTCAGCAGGGTGGCATCTCAGATGCACTGAGTGCAGTCCCCAGGCCCCTCGGATCTCAAGCACTTGGCAGAAAGCAAGCAAGCCCTTCTCATGGACAGGGGATTCCTGCTTCCTGATGTGGGAGTCTTGCACTTCCTCCCATGAGCACCTCGTTTCTTGCTTGTGTGAGCATTCCGGTCTAGCAGTGGCTCAACACTCTTTCTACGTGGTTAACTTTCACTCAACTCCGTCACCACACGGAGCTCAAGATTTTCAGTTTACTTGTGATTGCATGTCCGACTACCAGTGCAACTTGGAGTGGGAGTGGAGGGCCTCAGGCTCCGCGCGACACACTGGTCCTCGCAGGAACGCTGCTGGACGCACTCCGCACGAAGCGGGGAGCTAGCACCACGGACTACTTTAGCGTTCAAAATCAGAGCCAATATAAGTACTTTACACCAGTTGGAAGTTTGCATAAACATACGTACCCGCGGAATATTTAGTGAATATTTTAATCAAACATAACGAAGCCATCAAACCTGACCGCTTTGTTAAACGTTGGAGAAATTGGTGGCTTAGAAAGACGTCATCAAGGGCATGTGCCCAGTGACAGCTGTAGGACCCTACGGTCATTGTATTAGCTACATTTCTGGCGTCAGTGACCCAACATCTGACAAACAGCATCATCAGGGGTTACTGTGGCTCACAGTGCTTGGGGGTGTGGCCCCTCATGGTGAGGAAGGTGTGGTGGCCAGAGCACAAAGCAGCTGGTCGCATCGCATCCACAGTCAGGAAGCAGAGAGATGAGAGCTGGTGACCGTTCACTTTCCCCTTTCCGCCCCGGCCAGTGCCTCCGCCCATGGAGCGGTGCCACCCGCAGTTAGAAAGGCCCACGTCTGTAATCCCAGCACTGGGGAGGCCGAGGCAGAAGGATTGTTTTGAGTTTGAGGCCAGCCTGAGAAGACATAGTGAATTCCATGTCAACCTAGGCGACAAGGAAGGGGGGAGGGGTCTTCCCGCCTCAATTCAACTAATGTAGAAACTCACAGCAATTTGTCTCCATGGAGACTCTATATCCAATCAAACTGACAAGATTAACTATCACAGTTTTGTCCCCTTCATCCCACCATGTAGTACAGTTAAGGCTTTGTTGTGCCATTCACTATGTGAATTCATTGTGACATTTCTATGAAAAGAACTAGAAAAACTCTTAGAAAGACTATGTGCGTGTGCATCGGTGTGTGTGTAGAAGGGTTTCCAGGGACTACATACATAGGGTTCATGCTGAGATATTTCTGTGTCACATTTCACAGCAATGTCCGTTTCCTTCTCAGGTGGCCTATTCAGATGCCAGCCCATTCTTGCTTGTTTCGGAGGCATCCCTGGCAGATCTCAACTCCAGGCTGGAGAAGAAAGTCACGGAGTCTAACTTCAGGGCCAACATTGTCATTTCAGGATGCGGTGCCTATGCAGAGGTGACCCTTTAACTTCTTCGCCTTTTTTTAAAAAGGTAGACGGGGGCTGGAGAGATGGGTTAGTGGTTAAGGGGCTTACCGACAAGGCAAAGGACCCAGGTTTGACTCCCCAGGACCCACATAAAGCCAGATACACAAGGTGGTGCATGTGTCTGGAGTTCATTTGCAGTGGCTAGAGGCCCTGGTGTGTCCATTCTCTCTCTTTCTCTGCCTCTTTCTTTCTCAAACAAACAAACAAACAAATAAATAAATAAAATATTTCAAAAACCCTTCAGGCCAGGCATGGTGATACATGCCTATACTCCCAGCACTTGAGAAAGCCAAGGTAGGAAGATGGCTGTGAGTTCAAGGCCACCCTGAGACTACATAGTGAATTCCAGGTCAGCCTGGGCTAGGGCAAGACCCTTCCTTAGAAAACCCAAAGGAAAAAAAAAAAAAGTATAACGTTTACTGCTGGCTTTGGTGGTGCACACTAATAATCCAAGTACTTGGGAGGTGGAGGCAGGAGGATCAGGAGATCAAGGCTAGCCTTAGCTACATAGTGAGTTCAAGGCCAGCCTGGGTTCCATGAGACCTTATCCCAAAATAACCAAGAAGCAGTTATTAACATTGGATTAGTTGATTCCAATGAGTGCATTATTTACTGTCTCTTGGCTGCTCAGTAGTTCAGGTTGCAGGTTGGTGGAGCGCCTGCGAAGGGCAGGCTTGTGTGCATGGCGTGGGCACGGGTGAGGCAGAGACGCCGTGCTCTACGAGGCAGGATCGAGGTCTGGGGCTGATAAGGAGAATGCTGAGGAGACAGGTCAGCTGTGGAGCTCAGTTTACTCGGCAGGAGATATGGGATCAGTGTCGCGCATGGTACAAACTGAGTGCATGCTGTGCCCGGAAGACCCGGGCTTCCTGCTTAGCAGGCCTCCCTGGATGAAGATGAGGATTGTGAGCTCCTCTCGGTGTGTGGGGGGCAGAGTTTGTGCTTATAAGCTTGATGGCACTGCCCCACACACCTGCAGTGTCTCCTCCCGGGCCCTCGGGTACCTGCCTTGTGATCTTACATGAAGAGTGCTGTTGCTGGCTTCCTCTGTTCCACCCGACTCTTCCAGCCATCATCCCTTTGGGCCAGTAGCCTTAGTTGTCATGAAGTCAGCGTTAGTGGCCTAAAGCACAGCCTCTGTTTTAATTATTTATCATCCTCACCTCCGTCTGCTTGACTGTGTGCAGCAAGTCCCTTGATGACCCCCTTGGGCCCTGCTGTGCCTGCCTGCTCTGTCCCCCTGACACCATGTGACCTGTGTGTCCGTGGACTGCCGGCTCCCTACGGACGGAGTCTTGCGTCCTCCTCAGGCCTGGCGCATGGCGGCCGCCCCTCATTGGCTGGATTCGTGAAGGGTTGGGATGAGAGAACAGGAACACAGGCAGGCTGTGGAGGCTCGAGGGACTGAGGTGCAAAGGAGGGTGGTGAGGCCAAGTATTGGGTTTTGGGGATCTAGGAAGGATTTGAGGTGAGGGAGTGACAATCAGATGTGTGCTGTATTTGTTTTGGAAGGAATCTGGACAAGGATTAGAGCCTGTGGGCGTCAGTAGGCAGCAAGGGAGAGCAGGCTAGAGTGGTCAGTGGAGAGGAGTGCAGAGGAACTGCATGGAAGCTTCTGGAAAGCAGACTCACACATCGTCAGGCACAGTATCCTCTCAGTCACCATGGTCTCCTGGGCTTCCTTCAAGCCCTCCATTTGCACCTTCTGCCTTCCTTATACCCAAGGCCACAGCAGGGTCGCCACACCATCCTCCACTCCCTTCCGGCGGTGGTCAGGGACCTGTAGACGCTGTCACCCTGTCCCCTGGATCTGTGCGCACTTCTTCTAGAGACTCCTCCTAGCTGCCCTGACCTCACTCTGCGCTGTTGGACTTTCTGCCCCTTACTCGGGCCTCCAGTTCTGCCTTGACCCCTCTCCCTGCTTCCCTCAGTGAGCACTGTTCTGCTGTGTCATCCTCCTTACTTTCCATGGTGTGCACAGGTACACCGTTCTTTCTTTCAACTGGGCCTTGGAGCTCAAGGTCTTCCTCTGGCTCCTCCCTCTGCCCCTTTCCTTCTGGTCTCAGTTCATGGCCACCAGCTAGATCACACTTTATCACATCATCAGTGAGCCTTCCTGGAGCCCAGAGAGGCCGGGGATAGCTTCCCCAGACACTCGTGGGGCGCTTCCACTATCAGTGCGTCTGGCTTGCTCAAAGCTCGAAGTAACTCTGGTCTTAGAAGGCCTGCCCATCCCTCTCCGTCACCCAAGTTCAGGCGCTTTGCCAGCCTTTATTTCCAAGAAAAGCTCTACGGACTGCAATCTGGACCTATAACATCACACACACACACACACACATGCACGCACGTGTGCGTGCACATTCCTGGTCACCTAGATGTTTTCTCTTTGTCTTTTTTCTTTTTTTTAAGCCCAGGTTAAAAGGCAACTCTGCTGTGAGTTACTCTGAGAGCCAGACTAGGGCCCCACTGGACTCTTGCCCGGATCTCTCCCACTCTGGGCCTGTCCTGTTTCAGTATATCACCTCTAGCGCAGGGGATACTCATGGGCTCTTCTCCCTGGCTCAACAGTTGTGAGCCTTCATATAGTCATTTTCTTCTTTTCTTCCCCTTTGCCAAATAGGGTACTTTTCTTGTGAAGGAAAATTTTTTTAACCTTAATTTTCTATGACTCAGTCCCAAATCGTTTTTACTTCACTTAAGAGGGGCTCTGGAAATATTTCTCTAGTTCTTAATAATTTCTTACCTGGAGCCCTCATTTCCCTCCTTTTGTACCTATTAACATGTTTTTATGACCACACTGCCCCCTGGTGAACAAATGCTCACAGCACAGGCCGTGGCGCCTCTAAACTGGATTGTTGAGAAACACGCAGTTCAAGGAACCATTTTCGAATTCACGACAAAACAAATCCAAGCAAAACATAAGCCGCGCCTCGCGTCCAATCATGAGTGACATGCGCGATGGGAGTTAAGAGTACGGATTTGTAACGTGGCTGTTCACCTGTTGTCCATCAAAGGACATCGAAAGCCTGCTTTAACTTTAGATCTTTCCTCAACACCCAGCCCTGTCTCTGAGGGGTGAGGACCTGACCCTCATTCCTATGACCTCCTCATTGCCTTTTGGGCAGGGGTTGCTGGAAGTTAGGGCTCTCCACAGCCCCCAGCCCTAACCTTATTTTTAACTGCCACTGTCCGTGGCTGGGAACCCCTCACCTTTCCAAGACTCAGTTCCATCTTCGCTGAGCACACCAGTCTGGGGTGCATTCATCTAAACTCCCATAATGGCTTTGCCTGTAGTTAAACCAACACTTGGCATGTGACATTAGAATGCTTTCTTCTCAAGTCTTTTGGAATTCGTTTCTCACATTTTATATCAGCATATATTAATTTAACAAGAGAATGATTTGCACTCTGACAGTTTTCATACATAGATATAGTGTACTTTAATAACATTTAAGCCCCATGACCCTTTCTTATGCCTCTGGAAGTTTTTGTTTGTTTGTTTTGTTTTTGAGGTACGGTCTCACTCTAGCCCAGGCAGACCTGGAATTCATTATGTAGTCTCAGGGTGGCCTTGAACTCATGGAGATCCTCCTACCTCTGCCTCCTGTGTGCTGGGATTAAAGGCATGCACCACCATGCATGGCTCTGAATTTTCTTGTTTGCTTGTTTTTTCAAGGCAGGGTCTCACTTTAGCTCAAACTGACCTGGAACTCACTCTGTAGTTCCAGACTGGCCTCAATCACACAGTGATTTTCCTACTTTAGCCCCTTAAATCCTGGGATTAAAGACAGGTATCTCCACACCTGGCCTTCTAGAATTAAAAAAAAGAATATTTATTAATTTTTAATTATATATATATTACATATCAAATTAAGCAGGGAATAAGATATATATCTTATTTCTTAATTTATATATCTTAATTTCATATATATATATATGTATATATATATATATATATATCTTATTTCCCTGCTTAATTTGATGGGCCCAGTCCTATGAACTGATTGGTTCCGAGGAGGCTGTACTCTCAGGCCAATGCCCCAGGAGAGCTCTCTGTTGGAGGGTCCGTCGGTAAGACTTTGTGTCACAAGCAGGATCAATGAGAAATAAAGCTATTGGACCTGCCCTTGTTGGTCATCTCTGGCCACAGGAGATTCAAGATACACATACGTGGTGACTTATACTGGCATCAAACTCATGATCCTCCTGCCCTAGCCTCCTCAGTCAGGGATTACAGGTGTGTGCCACCATGCCCAGCACATTTAAGGTTCTTAATCCACATACCCTATAGGCGGGCACAAAGGATTTGCTATGCCCTAAAGTGATCATGCCTTCCTTTATCTCTTGCTATCCCAGAAGTCATTTAAAGGGAGGCCTGAAGAGATAAGCTTTTTATGTCATTTTTTACAAGGGACAGGAAAGACAGTTCATCTCAGGTAAAGAGAGAGAGAGAGAAGAAACTCCAAGGTGTGTGGGTATCTGTTGGCTTCTCAGGACTGAGGTAAAAATCAGACATCTTTGGTGTAAGTGACACGAGTACTTGCGGCTCCTGGGAAGTCTCTGTACAGGTGAGGCCCAAAGGTGCTTATGGGAATGTGTGATTTTCCTCGTAGGATTCTTGGAGCCAGGTCCTCATCGGGGATGTGGAGCTGAAAAGGGTGATGGCTTGCACTAGGTAAGGCTCTTTCTGTCCCCATGGGAGGAGGGGACACAAGGTCATTTTGTTTGCTCCCTGTGTGACGTGCTGTTTGTGTGTGTCCAGGTGCATTTTAACCACGGTGGACCCAGACACTGGGGTCATGGACAGGAAGGAGCCGCTGGACACGCTGAAGAGGTAGAAGGGGGCAGCCGGGGTCTCACCCTGGGCTCCCTGTGCTGGGGACGGGGGCCATATTTATTACTTGGAGTTTATAAGAGGGAGCACTGACAACCCCACACCCAGACAGTCTTGAAGCTGAAACGTCCTGGCCACGTAGTAATTGGGAAACAGTCCCATGCTTTGGGCGCAGGAATGCCAGCTTGCACAGATAACTTTTACCATTCTTAGAACTTGTGCTTCAGCTATACGAATGACTTAGGTATTACTTAGCTATCTTGACAAATATAATTATGGATTGAGTATTAGATGACACTCGTGTATAAAGTGTCATTGTGGCATTGTGATTATGTAAGAAACATCAGTAAATTTTAGAGACACTCATTGCAGCATGGATGGAGGAGTGAAGCGGCCTCATGGTGTAGATCTAGTATATTTCATTTATTTATTCTTTTTTTTTGGAGGTAGGATCTTATATTTCCCATGCTGGCCTCAAACTACTTTTGTAGCTAAGGATGACTTTGAGCTTCTGATTTTCCTGCCTCTACTTTCCCCAGTGCTTAGATTACAGGTGTACACCATCATGCCCAGCTTATGCGGTGCTAGGGATCCACCCCAGGCCTTTCATGCATGCTAGACATGTCCTTTGCCAACTGAGGCACATCACCAGCCCTTATATTTTATCTCAACAACAACACAAATGCAGTTGCATGAATATTTGAAAAAAAATGTGTCAAGATCTTGATAAAAACAATCTGGGGGGGGGAATGGTGTGAATATTCTTTGCATTATTATTTCTCCTTTTATGTTTACTATAAAATTTCATAGGAAAAAGTTTCAGCGCAAGATAAAATTACAAAGAGTAATTTAAAATTGTGTAGAGAGAGCTGGGGCTGTGGTAGGACACTTGCCCGACACGTGGAAGGCCATGGGGGTCAGTGTTTAGTACTACAACAAAAGACTTGTGCATGAAGGAGTTAAGTTTAATTTTACAGCGTTTGTTATAAGATAGCATTTCTTTCTTTATTTTTGTTTCATTTTACCACATATATATGTACATGTATATATACATAGACACATATACCCATACATATATGTGTATGTATGTGTATGTATATATGTATGTGTATGTATATATGTATGTGTATATATATATATATATAGTCCTCTCCTTTGATAAGCTTAAGCCCCCAGTGAGTGCTGTTGTCCCCTGTGAGCATAAGGCTCTTGGCCACTCCCTCTGGCCAGCCTGGCAGTCTATGGAGACGTGTCCCAGTGGAAAGGTAGAGAGATGACAGTCGAGGGCATATGCTGTCCAGAACAGAGAGGAAGGTCAGGAGTGAGGTGGAACAAGGTGGTTGGAGGGGAGCTAAGGAGAAAGATGACTTGGGGGACTGAGGAATTCTTTGGGGAGTAATGCATGGCTGCTTTTAAACTGGTCCCCTGGTGCTAATAAGAACATTTAAACAAGGACATATGGCCAACTCAAAGCAATCCCTGCATTTTTTTTTCAATCCCTGCATTTTGAGGGATGGGGTGTGGTTGTCTTGAGGGATGGGATCTGGTTGTTTTGAGGGATGGGAGTGGGGTTGTCTTGAGGGATGGGATGTGGTTGTCTTGAGGGATGGGGTGGGGTTTTCCACATTAAAAACATTAGTTACTTTTCCATACCAAGTTAATACTATAGAACATTGAAGAATAGGCTAATACTATGGAACATTCAAGAGTGGTGCATTTTACTCCATGTAAATTTTACCAAAAAAAAAAAAAAAAAAAAAGTAAGCAAAGTTTCCACACCTGGTGCTATTAGGATGGAAAGTGAATGCTTTGGAAGTTCAGGGCGCTGATTCCTGTAACTTAGTGGTGCTATGGTTAGAGTAAAACCCCGGGTTAAGGGCTGGGTCTCCGGCTCCCGGTCCCAAGCGCCGGGGCCTGGTGGAAGGAGTTAGGTGACTGGGTGCGTGCCCTTGGAGAGGCCCTTTGGATCCTCGTCCCTTACTCTTGCTCATCTTCTTTCACTTCCAGGCTGCCTTGAGCTTCTTCTTGTGTAACCTGCACTTATCACCCTTAGCTGCCTTACCGCAGGCCCAGAGACAACAGCGCTAAGTGAGAATGAGCAGAAACCTTCAAAGCAATGAGCCAACATAGACCTGTTTTTTTAAAACAATAATATTTTATTTATTTATTTATTTGAGAGAGAGAGGGAGAGAGAGAGTGAGAGAGAGAGGGAGGGAGGGAGGGAGGGAGAGAGAGAGAGAGAGAGGGAGCAAATGGACATGCCAGGGCCTCTGGACACTGCAAATGAACTCCAGATGCATGTGGCACCCTGTGCATCTGGCTTTACCTGGGTACTGAGGGAATTGGACCTGTGTCCTTTCCAGGCAAGCAGCTTAACTGCTAAGCCATCTCTCCAATCAATAAACCATTAAAAAATATTTTTATATGTTTATTTACAAGGAGAGAGAGAGAGAAAGAGAGAGAGAGAGAGAGAGACAGACAGAGACAATGGACATGCCAAGGCCTCCAGAAACTTCAAATGAGCTCCAAATGCATGCACCACAAAAATGAGCAGTTCAAAAATTCTAAATGAGGGATGGAGGGATGGCTTAGTGGTTACGGCACTTGTCTGCAAAGCCAAAGGACCCAAGTTGAATTTCTGGGTACCTATGTAAGCCAGATGCACAAGGTGGTACATGTGTCTAGAGTACATTTGCAGCTGCTGGAGGTCCTGATGTACCCATTCTTTCTCTCTCTCTCTGTCTCTGCCTCTTTTTCTCTCTAAAATAAATAAAAATAAAAAAATTCAAAATGACTTTTCTGTCGGCATGCTGTTTCCCAGTACTCATTGTTGCGGATCCCTCACCACACTTGATATGTAAATTAAAGTGTACTGTAGGTATGCATTGGAGAATGAAGCGGTATTTCAAGGGTTCCGTGCAATCTGTGCTTGCGTGTATCCATTGCAGGTCTTGGAAGGTATTTCCAGAAAATAAAGGCAGGGAGGGTCCTGTAAGACAAAGGAGACATGTCTCTATGTAAAACAGAACACCAAGAGAGGAGCAGGGTTTGGTGCAGAAATGGTGACGCACACTAGTTTGTGCCCTCAACATCAGAACACTCCAGAATTTAGTCCTCCTATTTTTCATGGCAACACGTCAGGGGGCAGAAAACGGCAGGATGGACTGTGAGAAGAGCCCTGGCCTGGTAGACCAGAGACCAGGCCGCTGTGACCATCAGCAAATTCCCTCCCTTCATCCAGGCCCTGGCTGTTCTGCTCCTCCCCCTTGCCCTCCTCCTCCCCTTCCTCTTCCTCTTCCTTCAGAGCTGGGTTTTGAACCCAGAGCCTCGCGCATGCGCATAAGCGCTCAACCGCTGAGCTGCGTCAGCCCTCTGTTTGAGACAGGGTCGCACTCATTTACCCAGGCTGGCCTGGCACTCGCTCTGTAGCCTAGGCAGGTCTTGAACTTGACATTCTTCTGCCTCAGTTTCCTGAGTAGCTTGGTCTATAGGCTTGGGCTTCTAGGCCTGGCTCAGATCTTAATTTGAAAAAGAAAGCAAAAAGCAACGGGGAAGAGCTAGATCATTTCTGTATGCAAATCAGACGAATGACTTGGGGACTTTGTTGTCACCCTTTTGTACATTTCTTGATGTCACCCCCTTTCACACCTTGCCTGGCTTGGGACTTCCCTTCCCCGTGGGTTTGGAATACTCCCAGGCTGGCAGAAGGAGGCTCCTCAAAACACTTCATGCGTTTGGGCCGATTCTCTGCATAGTCAGTGCCTCTCCCTCCACTGGGAGACTGTGTTTATAGAAGGAGAGTAATGGACCCCAAACACACAGCAAGGCCAGAAAGTGGGGGTCCCAAGAGCCCATACGACCTCCCCCCACCCGCTCTTCTACAGGCTTTATACAGCCCAGCCGTCCTGCCCTAATTGCTTCTAATACCCAGAGAGACAGCACAGCCCGCCTAGGTGTCTTCCCCTATCTCTCCCTGAGATTTAAACTGCCATGGGTGCAGTAATTTATGTGCTTCTCTGACAGGTGGTCGTAAATCAGGCAGAGAGCAGTCCCACCACATGGCATAAATCACAGGGCAGGAACACACAGTGGGGTCAACAACCACCTCTCAGCCACACTAGAGCCCAGGGGCTGGCGCAGCCTCCAGATGGCACATGCTGAACAGGGAGGCTGACCTCTCTGCCCACCTGCCTGGCTTTCCTGGGATTGCACAGTCAGAGCCCAGCAGGGCAAAACACAGAGAAGGAGCAAGATCCTTTAGCAATCGCCTGCACAGGCCAAGGCCAGGGATGCCTGTCTGTTCACAGGAAATGGTTGGAGTGACTCTCTTTTCTTCTTCCTCTTCCTCTTCTTCTTCTTCCTCCTCCTCTTTTTTCTCCTCCTCTTCTTCTTTTTTGAGGCGAAGTCAACAGATTGCCTTTTTTTTCTTAATGTGAGAGTAAGAGAGAGAGAGGAGAGAATTGGCGCCCACCAGGGCCTCCAACCACTGCAGTCAAACTCCAGACATGTGCGCCCCCTTGTGTTGGGCTGTTCTGAGTTGTGCTAAAGGCAGGATATAGGGGTGGTGACTCCATGAGAAGAAATGACACCCCATCAGGCTTTATCACTTACTGTTTTTTTAAAATAATTTTTTTTGTTATTTTATTTATTTGAGGGCGACAGACAGAGAGAGAAAGAGGCAGAGATAGAGAGAGAGAATGGGTGTGCCAGGGCCTCCAGCCACTGCAAATGAACTCCAGACGCGTGTGCCCCTTTGTGCATCTGGCTAATGTGGGTCCTGGGGAATCGAGCCTTGAACCGGGGTCCTTAGGCTTCACAGGCAAGCGCTTAACCGCTAAGCCATCTCTCCAGCCCTCACTTACTGTTTTTGATGTGGGCAAGTTGCATAAGTCCTTTTTATAAACCTGATTAATTACTCATAGTATTCATTGTGAGGAATTAACACTGCTCACCAGGCCTGTTTCTCTGTGTGTATATGTATGTGTACGTGTGTGTGGGTGTGCATGTGCTTGTAGAGGCCAGAGGGCAACCTCTGGTGTTATTCCTCTTAGCCACATCTATCTACCCTTTTTTTTTTTTTGGTTTTTTGAGGTAGGGTCTCACTGTAGCCCAGGCTGACCTGGAATTCACTCTGTATTCTCAGAGTGACCTCGAAATTATGGTGATCCTCCTACCTCTGCCTCCCGAGTGTTGGGATTAAAGGCATGCGCCACCACGCCTGGCTTATCTATGCTGTTTTTGAGACAGGCTCTTTCATTGGCCTGGAGGTCATCGGTTAGCTAGATTTGCTGGCCAGTGAACCTCGGGGATCCATCCACCTGTCTCTGCCTCCCTAGTGCTGGGCTTGACATCCGTGAATCAGAGTTACTTGGCTGTTCATGCTTGCAAGGCACTTGACTGACGGAGTTATGTAAAGTCCTAGTTTATTTAATTGTAACAATGGCGTTTCCACCTCCTCTGGTGACTGAATGAAAGACAGTAGGCAAGATTTTCAGTAGACTATACGACACCCACCGTCCACAGGCCCAGGCACGCCGCAGTCATTAACAGTCATAGCTCATACACCTGACACCTTCTGCGAGGAGGAGGAGAGACCTAGGACGTTTTCCACTCTCTAAGACTGCTGTCAGGGAACCCTAACCCAGCCCGGTCGGTGTCTGCCGTGGCGGCGTCTGTGTGCCACTTGCCTGGGAGCCTCCCAGTGTGCCTGAGCTCTGAACCTGGCTGTGGAGGGAGGCTGTGAAACCTCACCAGTGCCCTGTAGAGCGTCCTGTGGCTTTGTGATCTCCCGGGTGTGTGTGGGGGGGGTGCAGACATCCTGCCTGTAGCCATGACCTGGTCACTGATGTGAGTAAACCAGACATTGTGAATAACAAGTAACGCCCACTGGTGCACGGCCATGTTCCGTGTATCCATTCACACTCCACCCTGGCAGGAGGGAGACCTTACACCATTGCTCTACCACTGAGCTACAAGCCCAGCCCTTGGAGACCCCTGACTAAGCTAAATAACATGCCTCAGGGCCTTGTGCCCTGCAGTGTAATGGTATGTTTGTATTCACTGAAAGACAGTGCACTGGGAAAGAGGTGATGACTAATGCCTGTAGTCTCAGAATGCTGGAGGTTAAGGCAGGAGGGTTGCCACAAGTTTGAGGCCAGCGTGGAAGTGTGAACCCTTGTCACAAAAAAGAAAAAACAAAGTGGTTTATAAATCATAACAGAAGTTATACGTGTGTGTGTGTGTGTGCGCGCGCGCGCGTGTGTATACACTATGAAATCACAAGCATAGACTGCATGCAATACCTCGCCATGACCACGAGGGGCCGCTGGCACTTTACTTGAAGACTTCTATTCTCAGGCGGGGTGGCCCAGCAGAGGTGCGAGGTGGCGCACAAAGCTCTGGTTCTCTGTGCCCATAACTCTTCCCCGGGGAAGATCTGTGATCTACACTGCAGAATGGACTGTCACCTGCAAGCCTAGGATGTTCCTGAGCGTTTACAAATACAGCCCCTCAGCTCAGCCTAAGGAGGCGGGTGGGGAGGGGGGAGGAGTGGCCTCCCCTGGGTGCTCCACTCCTCGGTTTCGGGGTGGGGGAGTGAGGGGGTGCTATGGCTGATGGGAAGGGAGACTTGAGGCTTAGTGAGCCAGGCTTAGGCTAGGTGATGAGTTCTTCAACTGTCTGGAGAAGGGGCTGTGTCCGAGGACCAGCCAGAGCCGACTTCTGACCCTTCAGCCTGGCACTTGGATCTGGGATCTTGTCAACATCAGTTACAACTTGGAGATTCTCCTGTACAACGGAGCCACGCAAATTCCCACCTAGGCTTGTGGTAGGGATTGAGGCAATCTTTGGGAGGGTTCTTTTTTTTTTTAAAAACTATATAGCCAAGGGTGTGTGAGGCACAAATTTCCTTCCCCAAGCTAAGCAGATCCACTGTCCCACACTAGAGATCCTGGTGACAGGAAGTCCCAGGCTACAGAAGTGGCTGCTCCCCTCTGATCTTGAACAGGCCATTGACCCCACCCCATCCCCAAGTTCCCCTCCATTGCCTGTTGACTGAGGAGAGGCAGGGAAGAAGAGGAGCCTGGATTCATAGGGTCCAAGGCCACTGCCATGCTATGGAGTGAAGGGACATTGTAGGCAAAGGGAGATGGTCCTATCAGTGGCTTGTGAGAGAGAGAGAGAAAGAGAGTGAGAGAGAGAGAGAGATTGGCATGCCAGGGCCTCAGCTACTACAAACAAACACCAGGTGCTGTGCCACCAATGGGCATGTGTGACCTTGCGCTTGCTTCACCGTTGTGTGTCTTATCTGGAGAGTGGAACATGGGTCCTTAGGCTTTGCAGGCAAGTGCCTTGACTGTTAAGCCATCTCTCCAGCCCAAAGCTAATGTTTTTAATAATAATGTGTTAAAATATGAAAGTGATGTAGATTTAGGGCTGGCTGAAGTAAGAAACGGAATCAAATGTTTTGGTGAAGAGGTGCTGGATGTGTGGGGGGGTCTTGTCTCCTTAGTTATTCCCACACATTTGTGTAAGTGCATTGTTGATAGGTTTCTTGAGTTTTCTGCCTAGGAAAGATCTTCGTGCTATGCTTTTTGTTGGCCTGCTTTTCAGACAGGATCTCACTATGTGGCTTAGGTTGGCCTCCAACTTGCTATCGTCCTGCCTCAGCCCTCCTGACGGCTGGAACTGGAGGTGTACACCATCATACCTAGCTCATACTGTGTTTAAGAGTTTCACTGGCGGATGCCCTTACCTATTCAAGGAGCAACTGTGGGTCGTGGTGAGCCACCAGCCCCACCTTTGGTGTGAACAGGATGAAGTTGTTGGACACACTTCCGGCTCCCCACCTACTGCCCGTTTCACAGAACAGTCATGCGCCCTGACCTTCCAGGACAAGACACCGGAAGGGGCAGAGACATTGAGGAGGGGGAAACGACTGTTGGCTTGGGGCATGGTGGGCTTTGCCCATGAGGCAGGTGACATTTGAGTTGGGGTTGCACCGTCTGGGGAAACAGGAGGAAGGACACTGATCAGGAATTACCAAGCCAGTGAAAGTCAACAACCCCACGTGAAGGACACTGGGGACTCCAGCAGAGGGTCACAGGGGGCAGGGGTAAAAGGTCGGAAGCAGTTAGAGGGTCTTTCATGCTGAGCAGAGGGTGGGATGTTGTTCTTCAGCACATGGAGCCATCGAAGGCTCTAGAGATGAGGATTGATAAGATTACGGCAAATAAGACAGCCAGGTAGTGCAGTGTCCACAGCAAGTTGAAATGGGGGACACGAAGAAGAGATGTGGACAAAGATTATTATGTTTAACTTCTAACCTAACCTAAGCACACTGGGAACAAGATCCTGACAATGGGAGTTGGGGGAAGTGAGCAAATGATATTAACCACCTCAGGTCTGGGTAGCCGCGGCCCAGGCGGGGCTAGGTGCAGAGGATGGCCCCAGAGCTCCCAGCTTGAAGGTGTGGCCACCACCATAGTTCAAGTGACACGTGTGGAGTGGGAGGGACACAGAAGGTGTATGTGGAGGCACCGGAGTGTCCCATGTTTTAATGTTGGGAAAGGAGCTGTTAGTGCCGTGACACCAGGGGGCGCTGCTCGGTTAGCTCTGCCGGGGACGGTGCTCTGGGCACTGAGGTCTTGCCTGGGCTTACCAGTCCGAGCTCGATGCTGTCGGAGTTCATCCTCCTGTTTATCCGTAACTCACGATGATCTTTTCTTTTGTTGCAGTTATCGCCTGTGTGACCCTTCGGAGCAAGAGTTATATGGAAGTAAGCCCCTTTTTGGACAGTATTTTGTTCTGGAAAACCCAGGGACCATTAAAGTGGGAGACCCAGTGTACCTGCTGGGCCAGTAGCAGGAACCGCATATCCTGGAATATCAGTTCCCTTGAAAAAATTGTCTTTGAAGCCGGACGTGGTGGTGCACCGTGAGTTCAAGGCCACCCTGAGACTACATAGTGAATTCCAGATATCAGCCTGGGCTAGAGCGAGACCCTACCTCAAAACAACAACAACAACAACAACAACAAAATTCTTTAGAACGCAGTGTTTGAGGATGGACAGCTCTAAATTCTTCAGATCTGTGATTTCCTTGTTTCTCGATGCTTCCGAGGTTCCAGCACGCGGAGCAAAGAAACAGGGTCTTGCTAATTTAGTAGGACTTTTTTTTCTTAAATGAATTAGGATTCTGAAAATGTCCTGTTTATGATTACAAAATAATTCTTTTTCTTACTTCTCCATTCACCTGCCAAGAGTACAAATTTCCCCTCATCTCACCACTAGTGTTCAGGGAAAGAGGAGAGACAAAGAGGAAGGGAATGGGCGAGCCAGAAGAATGTTCTGGAACTTTTTGTTTCCCTGTACACATGAGACATGCAATAAAAATTAAATTGTCTCCTAAATAAATCTGGAAAGACACATCACTTTTCTCAAGCCCTGTACTAGCTTTTGCAAGAGCTTAAAGAGGCCGACCAGCCAGCACTCAAGATGCTCAAACCTTGCATGACTACTGCACATCAGTACCCAGATTACACTTTTCCCAGCATGTGCGAGGGGCCCTGGCACCAGAGAGGGTAGGTCCTCTGGCTTGGTGTCTAAGGGGAGATCCAGTCTTGTCCAGTGAAATGATGAAACCCTTCATAGGAGTAAAATGAAATTGCCCTGCAGCAGACGGCGCCACCTAGTGGTGGTGATTGGCACCTCGGCCCACCTCATGAGAAATTGAAAAACTGAAATCTGATGGGAGTTTCCTTTTCTACACTAGAACAGTTTCTCGCTGAAGGAAGCAGAGTGGCCTCCATGTGCCCTTGGCTTTCTGATTCAGGAGTGTGATTGTGTATAAGCTCTTAGAAGCAGTTTTATGGTTCAAGAGATTTATTGGATCTTTGAGGTGTCCCCAGAGTAGATCTCAAACTCAGGGTGAAGTAGTTCGGTGAATTGGAAGAAACTAATTGTGTGATTTCAGATAGGCCACCAGAAACCTTCAAGGACATAAAAGGAAAACATATGACATTTAAAAATGTTTTTGTTTATTTTTATTTATTTATTTCAGTGTGACAGACAGAGAGAAAGAGGCAGATAGAGAGAGAGAGAGAGAGAATGGGCGTGCCAGGGCCTCCAGCCACTGCAAATGAACTCCAGACGTGTGCACCCCCTTGTGCATCTGGCTAACGTGGGTCCTGGGGAATTGAGCCTCGAACTGGGGTCCTCAGGTTTCACAGGCAAGCGCTTAACCACTAAGCCATCTCTCCAGCCCAACATAAAACATTTTTAAACCCATTTTTTTCCACTGATCTACTTATAACTTTAAGATCCTATGGAGCAAATCCTTCATTATCATTAGTCCTTTGATTCATTAGGAAGTTGACCAAATTATGTAAAATGTTCCCAAAATTGTTAGCAAATAGAAGCAGTTAACTAACTTCTTGCTCTGATGTCTGACTGACTGAAGTGAGCCAGCAAACCCCTCTGACGCCAGGCCCAAGGTGGGTCATCTACAAAATACGCTTACTCACGCATAGCATCCCATGTATAGAGCCACCTTTGAGGGACCACTGAGTTAGCATGCTTTCTAACCAAAAGCTGAGCAGTTGTCACTTTGGTTTTATCAAAGCTGTCAGTAAGTCACTGCAGCCTAGTTGCTCTTTGAGGTGAAGTTATGGGGAGTGTGTCTGTTTGTGTTTTCTACTTGGCAACGTGTTACAGCTCATTTTCTGCGTACGTGGTGTTAAGAATTAAAAATGATTATCCAGATAAGTGGGGCCATGACCTTCCCCCACCAACCCACTTGATGCTGAAACTAAAGACCACATAAGAGAGAAAGAAGGACTCGGCAAGCGACATGGTGGCCAGGACCTTGGGGCGCTGTGGCAGGATGACACAGGCTTTCGGAAGCTGTGTGAATGTGGCTTCTGAGAACAGTTGCTGGTTAGGGCCCCAAAGAAACTCAAATTTAGTTTAGTGGCCACTTCTCGACATTTCTAATATATCACAATTGGAGTGTGTTAGCCCCAAATTCCCAACACTTCGTAAGAAGTAACGGCCACTCCCCATGGGCCATCCTGTGGACAGAACCTTGAGTGGTATGGCTGGCAATGCAGTGAGGGCAACCCTTAAATGCGGGAGGTACCCGCATACCCTTCTCAAGGGATGTGTGTCCTTTCTTGTCCCTTGGAGGAGGTCCTGTTTGAAGAGAGAGCCCAGTGGTCAGAAGTTCAGAGGAGCTGCCAAGCTTGTCAATGAGATTTAAAAGCCATTTACTTGTGTTTATTTTATCTTTAGTAAGTTGGTTAGTACCAAAAGCAAAACTGATATCCCAATTTACTTTGGATACTGAGCAATTACACACATTCCCACTTGAGATATAGGATCAAGACCACCAGCCGTCACAAACCAAAGAGTTTCCAGCCTTGGCTGATGGACATTTGGGGTCAGGCCAGAGGATCTGCCCTTGGTGGACACTTAAGGGGGAATCACAGCGGAGAGTCAAAACCCAGAGCTGGAGAGCTGGAGGGGGACTGTGGGAATGGCTCTGGTGAGCAGCCTTGATGACTTGCTGTCTTGGCATTTCACAGAAAAGGTTAGAAACTTGCCAGCAGGAGATAAGGCAGCAATTTAGACGAACAAGAACAGAAAGAAAATAGGATGAAGCTGAGCATGCACACAACTGTAAACCCTGTACTTGGGAGGCTGAGGTAGGAGGGTTGCCATGAGTGCAAGAACAGCCTGGGCTACATAGCTGCATACTGAGTTTGAAGGCCATCCTGAGCTAACTGTCAAGACACTGTCTCAGGAACATCGGGATGGAATGGGCCTGGTGGAAACTGGGCCGCTGTGTGATGACGAGACGTTGACTCATCAGTCCCACCATAAATTGAACATATTGCAAGCCAGGAGCTGGGGAGATGGCTCAGCGGTTAAAGGGACTTGTTTGCAAAGCCTGATGGCCCAGGGTTCGATTCCTCAGTGCCCATGTAAAGCCAGATGCATGAAGTGGCACATGTGTCTGGAGTTTGTTTGCAGTGGCTAGAGGCGCTGAAGTGCCCATACTTACTTTCTTAAATAAGTAAGTAAGTAAATAAATAAAAAATGTCATAAGTCAAATGCATTTGATGCAGCCACTGTCCTAAACTGCCTGCCCCTGCATGATCGCAGTAGTTACTAGTGGCTCGCTGCCACTGCCCAAAATCTGACCACATATTGCTGAGATGGAATTCACACTGCGTTCTCATCATCATCAAATCAGAATATCCTCAAACTACTCCACTCAGGCACCATCCATGTTTGAGCCCCTCAAAAGTACAGAGCAGTTCTTGGACCCACCTCAAGGGCAGGACAGTCCGAAGGCCCTAGAGAGGCCTGTGTGAAGACCTCTGGGTTTCATTCTGTCCTTTGAGAAATGCCACTTTGGTCTCTAGAGGGAGCCCCCGACAAGGCCCAGGGATCCCAGTCAACAAAAGTAGGGCATTCCTGGGAAACTGGAGGGGATAAGGTACCCCCTGCTACCAGACCCTCTCCAGCTCTGGTCTCAGGACAGTGCCCAGCGACAGGGGTGCTCAGACCCTCCCTCGTGCACTGAGGAAGGGCCCGGGGTGTCCTCCTTCCATTTGCTCTCCTCTCTTTCCTTTTATTCCTTCATTTCCCCATCGTGTGTGTGTGTGTGTGTGTGTGTTTGTGTGTAGGTGCATGTGCATGTGCATGTATGGAAGCCAGAGGATAAGTTCAGGTGTTGCGAACACCATCTACCCTTTTCGAGACGCATCTCTCATTGGCCTGGAACTCACCAACTAGGCTACACTACCCGCCCAGCAAGTCCCAGTGGCACTTCCTGAGAGCTGGGATTATATACGCCACAACATCGACACTTTCAGGTGGGTATTTGGGATTGAACTCAGGCCCTCATGCTTGCATTCTTACAAGGCAAGCACTCTACCCATTAAGCCATCTCAGCTCTGCTCACCTTACTTTTTTTTTTTTTTTTTTTGGGCAGGATCTCACTCTAGCTCAGGCTAAGCAAGAATATACTCTGTAGCCCAGGCTGGCCTAAAACCCATGAGGGTCTTACCTCAGCCTCTGGAGTGCTGGAGTCAGAGACATGCACCACCACACCAGGCTTTCACTTTACCTTTCTAGAAATAGCCCCTCTCAACGACAGTCCCATGCATGAAGCAAGAGTCACTCCAAGGGTCCTAGCATCTGATCGTACACACACGGGCCTTTATTGTCATTGCTGCTAATTTTTCTCAGAGTCTCACTATGTAGCCCAGGATGGACTTGAACTCGCCATTTTCCTGCTTCAGCAGGGCTTACAGGGTTACTACACAGCCCACTCCACACAGTTTGCTTTTGCCGCTTTCTAGACACAGGCCGGTGAGGGATGACAGCCATGTAAGTTGCACAATGTCATGTGGGAAGAAAACTCTCAGTACACAATGCTCTTAGGATGATACTACAAAAACGTGCCCGAGCTCGCCCCCTGCCGCCTGTACTCTCTGAAGAAGCCTTTGCCTGTAACCATGCTATCGCTTGAAACACAGCTCTCGGGGGACCCAGGGGGGCCCCAGCTCCCATGCTTTGTGACCCAGCTTAGAGACAGGACCTGCACATTGGTATCTTCTTGGACAGCCTGCGAGTGTGTTTCCTATCCACCCTCTTCTCAGGCCATTTTGGATGGATGGGTCAAATTCACTCCCATTTCGCTATTCTAAAGGATTTCCCCCATGGGGCTCCATTACCTTCACAGAGCATTCTAGATTGCTCCTCCTCCTGCTGCCAGGATCCATTCTCTCCCTCCATTCTCTTCCCTTACGCTCTTCACCAGTCCCTGGTCTGTGTCTCCAATAGTCCGATCCTGGTCGAGGCCAATGGGGTCTAAGTTCCATCTAAGTCTTATCACTTTCTTTAGGATGTTCTGAGAGTATTGTGTATAAAGTATTGTCATAATTATTTCTGATTAATATTTTTTTCACCCAGTAAAGTCTCAAGGAGATTGAATTTTCTTGGACTGGGGAGGGCCACCTTCCAGATGACTTTTCCAGCAATTAAAGTGGCTTGTTAGTTGGAGGCCTGGGATGGCCGGGGACAGCTGGAGAGCTCTTCTTTGCAAACAGCTCTGGTTAACATCAACCAGGAAAGCTCTTTGTAAACACGTGAATAATTGATCGTCCAGCGCTCACATAGCTACCGCGGATCTGAGCCCATATGACTCATTTGCGAGCCGTTCCCGTCGACTAGATGCCATAACAGTGGAGGAATGATGACGGTTTCTTGGAGGTTCTTCTGTGGCTGGCTTTGCCAAGACCAAGACTGTAATGGTTTGTTATGATGACCTTTGTTATTCCATTAGGCTCAATTGCTTTAAAAAATGATGTGTGCATACTTGAGGAACGTTTTTACCCTTTACGTTGACCTGACATCATAGTTTATATTACCAAATGTATTAATGACAGAGGAGTGTTTTCATGTCCCAAAGACAAGTTTTAACAACTGTAATTTGCCCTTAGTCGTCATAAATATAAATGTATTGGTCAAACAGATCTCGTTAATGTGGCCAAGATAAATGCACGTCTATATTTTAAGGCAGTTGAAGTCCTAGAGAATATGTTTGGAGCTTTTTTGTGGGGCTAAGAGATCTTGTATACGTATTATCAAAAGGCTGAGAAAATTAACATGTTTCCCCCTCTGGTTTTGCATCAGACAGATATAAATGTCTTGAGGATGTCCAGTGAGATGGTTCACATAGTTTCTGGACACCATTAATGTTTGATGGGGTGAATCTTAGTTCTTAAAGCTATATTCTTCTCATTGTGCTCACAGGGCTCTCAAAAAGAAAAGAATAAATAAAGATTTCAAGTCTTGGCCTCGTGCTATCCAACCAACATTTTTATGACTTATATTGTGTCTCAACATCTTAATTCATTATCCTCTCTGCTCCCTGGTATCTTCCATCCTGTGGGATGTGTCTCTCTTCGGTGGATGTGTGTCTGACATTTTGCACCATGCCAGTTGGCAAGCCATGCGTCTGCAGGCTGTGTTTTGGGTGTCCTGGGGCCTGTAGGACAGGATGCACACTTGGTCTCCAGCTATTGCGCCACTCCAAACACTCCCAACACGCTTTATTAGCATGCCCACATTTCGAGCTTCTTAGGCAGAAAATAGATACGGTTACATAGTGATTTTGTTTTGAACTGTGAAAATACACCCAAACCAAGAATCCTCAAATGTTGCTCCGAGAGACCACTGTTTATCAAGGTGTGTCTGTCTCCCCCTGGGATGACAGACTTAATGCTATAGTCAAATTCTCCATGGATCCTGGTCACCTGGCAGTGAATGAGGAGCTCTTCAGTTAAGATCATTTGCTCTTTTTCCTTTAGAAGAAACTTCTAGAAGGAATCCACCCTTCTGAATCTGCATGGGTTTTTGGCAACACAAAATACCAGACTGTAGGAATTTGATTTTTCTGGCCTGAATTATTTCCTCTGGACCAGAGCCTGGATTATTTTCTAAATTTGTGCTGTTGATAATCTCTTGTGTTGTTTCAACTGTTTGATGGTTTCAAAAGTGAGATGCATATACACAGGTTCACAGCAGTGTCATCCACAATAACCAAGGGACAGAAACAAATCCAGTGTGCATAGACAGATGAATGGGTCAACGAAGTGTGGCATGTGCACACAGTGGAATATTATTCAGCCTGTTTTATCATTATCATTATTAAATTATTAACATCATTAGCCAATGCCAGCATGTGTTACAGCATAGATGAACCTTGAGGACGTGAGGCTAAGTGAAATAAGCCAGACACGAAGATAACTGTCACATGATTCCACTTCTATGAGGTACCTAGAGTAAGTAGTCCAACTCAGAGAAGAGAAAGGAGGTGTTTCCTAAGGGGTGCAGAGTTTCAGTCTTGCAAGTTGAAGGAGTTATGGAGATGGGTTGCACATCAGTGTGAATACATTTAACTGCACGCTTGGAAATGGTCACAGTGCAAATTTTATGGTATGTGTACTTTACCACAATAAAAACCACAATTAAAAGTAGTCTTTAAAAAAAAAATCAAGCCTGTGAAAGGCTTGCAGGTGGATTCATCTAACCCCCAAGGCTGTCCCTGGAAAGACATCCCCAGCTACAACCACTGACAAAGCCTCAACCCCACCAGGACCACTGAGAAATCTAGCTGTTTCTGTTTCTAGAATAGGAAGTTGAATTTTAACGTTTCTTGTGCGTGTTTGTGCGTGTGGTATTCATGCATGTGTGTCTGCCTATTTGCAGGGGAAGGGCTCACCTGTGTGTGCATTTGTATGGGGAGAGCTGAGGTCAACATCAGGTGTCTTCAATTACTGTCCACCTTATGTTTTGAGAAAGGGTCTCTCACTGAATGTAGAGCACACCAATTTGGCTAAACTAACTAGCTAGCAAGCCCTGGGAATCCTTCTACCTCCAGCCCTCCTACCTGGGCAATTATAGTCATGCGCCATCTCACCTGGCTTTTAGGGGTGTTTGGGGTGTCTCAGATCCTCATGCTTACATAGCGAGTGCTTTACTCTCTGAGCTGTCTACTCAGCTGTGAAATTGAGTCTCTTTGGACTGTACCTCGATTGAGGGTGAGGGAACTTAGCTTTAAATTTTCGTTTCTCATTTTCCTTTCTGAACTTTAGCTTCTAAGGAGACGCCGTTTCAAATTTGAGACTTCCTGGTAATTTGATGTTGGTGGAGTTTATGTGCAGGACTAGAATGCCATGTTGTTTGGCATTTTATTGCTGATGTGACATTATGACACATTTGACTTACTGTATGAAACTGGTAGGTTGCTTTGGTCAGTGAGGATGGAAAAAATTCTGATGGGAAACAGAACAGATTCTCCGTCCTATGCCAGAAAAGCCTTGAGGAACATGCTGACCACATGGATCCATCTGAGAACCTCATTGGCCAGAACCCCCCCCCCATCTTGGAAGATCTTTAGTGCAGAAGAAAGTGGGGTTGGAGTATGAGCTGATTCCCTCTAAATATGCTATCTTGATGTTTGGTTGGCTGTGTGCAGAATGGTTGGGCATAATGGGTTCAAAGAATACAAGATTGAAGGGTTTTAGAGCAGGCGTGATTGGCTGTCCAAAGCAACCTCAGCCTTACCATCACATTTATTCTGGGGACAGTTGAATGAAGGACATTCCTCAGTCTTGGCCCCGCTCTGCCTCCTCACATGCTCCAATTCATGCAAGAGTCGACTGGTAAGGTTGGAAGCTCTGCTCTTCCCCCCACTTTCTCCTTGAGCTCTGCTCCCCTTGGTTCCTCCTGGAGCCAGAGGGGATCTTGGCTAAGACCCTTACCCAGCTGGAAGAGAACTGTAGTTGTCCATTGTTGTCTGAGGCTGGGGGGATAAGTGGGACTTCCTAGACAGCTTAGTATGTCTGTCTGTCCCTATCTCTCCTCTGTTATGGACACGGAATCCTGGGTCTTGAATATGCTGGGTGTTATGTTGTCTTGGTTTCCAACTTGATGGGACTTAGAATCACCAGTAAACAAATCTCTGAGCTCATCAGTGAGGGATTTTCCTAGATTAGGTGAATGTAGATGAGACAACCCTCCCTAAATGTGGGTGGCACTACCTGATTTATCTCGGGTATTTTGTTGCACTGGTGGGAGATGACTAACACAGGTCTGGAGGTTGGAAAGACTGTTGTTAATGGACAGTGCTTCCCTCCCATGCCTTACTCTTCTTCCTACACAAGTCTTCAAGGAAAGGTCTCTCCTCTCCTTTTCCCTTTCCAGACTCCCCGGGAGAGTTTCGACAGATACCTCTGAGGAACGAAAACCAGGCAGCAGAAGGGGAGGTATGCGGGCCACATCAGGGTGGCAATGAAGAGCCAATGTGGGAGGGACCCTGCTGGATTTGTTCCTGGAAGTCACTGGTTCCGCTGGCCACAGAGAAAGGTTCTTGTTCCTGTACCTTCTTGTGGCGGGGACAAAATATCTGACAAAAGCCAGCTTAAGGCGTGCTCCTCCAGACACAAAATGGCCTGGATATCCATGACCTCACAGTGCCTGACACTACCTACACAGGACCATCATAAGAGGAGGAAAAGATCATGACATGGAAATAAAAGAGAGACTGATTGAGAGGGGGAGGGGATATGATGGAGAGTGGAGTTTCAAAGGAGAAAGTGGGGGGGGGGAGGGAGGGCATTACCATGGGATATTGTTTACAATCATGGAAGTTGTGAATAAAAAATAATAAAAAAGGAAGAAAAAAGAATCACTGGGGGGACTAGGGAATGGGGGCAAGAATTGAAACCCATTTTAACTTACATCGTCTATTGTTCAAATTTGTTACCATGATTGTTTACTGCCCCTTTCAGAATAAAAGGAAGTGGTTGTAACATTTAAAAAAAAAAATCAGTTTGCCGGGCGTGGTGGCGCACGCCTTTAATCCCAGCACTCGGGAGGCAGAGGTAGGAGGATCGCCATGAGTTCGAGGCCACCCTGAGACTCCATAGTGAATTCCAGGTCAGCCTGAGCTAGAGTGAAACCCTACCTCGGGAAAAAGAAAATCATTTTAAGGAAGGAAGGGTTTATTTCATCTTACAGTTCCAGAGTCCAGCATGGTAGGCAGGGCGCGGTGGCGGGAGCTAGTCACGTTCAGTGCACAGCGGGGAGGCAGGGCCATGACTGCCAACACTCCTTTTTATTCAGCCCAGGACCACACCCACGTTTAAAAGGGATCTGCCCCGCCCTCAGTTAACCTAATCAAGATAAACACTTAGAGGCGGGCCAGAGGTCTTATCAAGTCGATACTCAATAGAACTGTCCCAGACCGTCAGACTTGCAGAGCAGCTGCCCATGGTGCGAGACGGTGTGTTCACGGGCCTGGGTTAGGCTGTGTCGCTCCTGCTTTGCTAGAGAGTTGCTAATGAGACGGGGTGGGGGGTTCAGGCTACAGAACAAACTGCAGCTATCCTCAGAGGCCACGCCACCTGCCCTGTGCACTACTGTTGGCCTCTGGGTGAGTGGCTATGCTGGACTTCGATCTTCCACCCAAAGTACACGTATCCAGCGTTAGAAGCCACCATAGCTTTTCTCGGACTCGTGCATATGCATGATTTTTATCTTTCGCATGTGTGTGTGTGTAGTATGTACAGTGTAGTGTGACGTGGTGTGTGTGGTGTGCGCATGTGTGTGGGTGCAGATGAGCACACTCTTTGTGGACATGGGGGCCAGAGGAGAACGCTAGGTGTCCCCCTCCACTACTCATCTGCACGTTCTCTTGAGCTGAAGTCTTTCAGTGGGCCCAGGGCTACTATTTTTGGTCACTTGGGCTAATGATTCTCCAGGCCCCACTGCCGATGGGACTGGGGTTACAGGCATGCATTGCCATGTGCACTGTGGTGGTTTGATTCCGGTGTCCCCCATAAACTTAGGTGTTCTGAATGCTAGGTTCCCAGCTGATAGAGATTTGGGAATTAATGCCTCCAGGAGGCAGTGTATTGTTGGGGGCGGGCTTATGGGTATTATAGCCAGCTCCCCCTTGCTAGTGTTTGGCATACTCTCCTGTTGCTATTGTCCACCTTATGTTGGCGAGGGGGTGATGTCCACCCTCTGCTCATGTTGTCGTTTTCCTCTGCCATCAAAGAGCTTCCTCCTCGAGCCTATAATCCAAAGTAAACCTATTTTCCCCACAAGCTGCTCTTGGTTGGGTGATTTCTGCCAGCAGTGTGAACCTGACTGCAACATGCAGCTTTTTATGTGGGTATTGGGGTTGGAACTCAGGACTAATCAGGCCCTCCCAGCACCTCATTCTTGTGCAGCAAGTGCTCTTATCCACTGAACCATCTTCCTAGCTCCATAATTTTTATCTATATAAAAAGTTTCCAAATATGTTACTTTTTATAACTTATGGACAAAATATATTTTAAAAACAGTGGCCTTAGGGTCTTTGTGTATTGGATAGTCTCTTTCTAAGGGATGATTTAAGATAATGACAGTGCAAGTGACTTTATCCCCTGAGCCATCTCTTCTACCCAATTTTTACCTTTTTGTTCCTTTAAAATTTCTAATAGAAAAATATGGAATGCTTCACAAATTTGTGTGTCATCTTTGCACAGGATCGTTCCAAGTTTAGTGCATGTGCTGCTGAAGCAAGCACCAGTTTTTACCTTATAAATGTGATAATTTCTATATGAAAAAAATTAAGCTACATTTGTGAATATTTAGTAAGAAGAGGTCAGCAGCACTATTCCTGATAAGGATGGAGAGGCCTTGTGGCCTGTGCAACACACCTATATTAGATTTAATGCGTCTAGCCTTGGTGACAGTGTTCGGAATGGAAGCTGTCCAGGCAGTGGGGACAGGGTTTCTTTTTTGGGATGGGGGGAATGTTTTGGAACTAGATAATGGTGTTGGTTGCACATGCATGCACTAAGCGTCATTAATCATAAATTTTTCTAGGTGTATTTTACCCCAATAAATATCAACATGTATCTCACATGTATTTCCACTGTGTAATCCTTGTTTAAAGTAAAGATGTGGGGCTGGAGGGATGGCTTAGTGGTTAAGGCATATGCCTGCAAAGCCAAATGACCCTGGTTCAATTCCCCAGGATCCACATTAGCCAGATGCACAATGGGGCACATGCATCTCGAGTTTGTTTGCAGTGGCTAGAGGACCTGGTGTGCCCATTCTCTCTCTCTCTCTTTCTCTGTCAAATAAATAAATAAATAAATAAAAATTAAGCAATTTAAAGTAGAGACGTGGAGGGTAGCTTTACATAAAATAGGACCTCCAGAAATGAGGGAAGTGAAATGAGACAGCACGTCTCTTGCAGCGTGGAAGGGGTCAGAACTCTCTTCTCTCCCTTTGGGACAAATATTAACATGTGTTTAAGTTTCTTACCATGTTTGCAGCCCATCCCTGGAGGCCTGGCCTCTAGTAGTGCCCGGCTCCTCACAGTGCCTTCTTTCTCCCTGTTTATCTCATTTCCCGTTTCCTCCACACTTGGCATTTTGCCCACTGATAGGTTTCTCACTAAGAGAATTCTTTCCCTAAAATTGTTCACAGTTTATATGGTATCAAGGAGTTAATGATCATAATAGTGAAAAAAAAAAAAAAAAGAGGAGGACACTCAAGTCAGGCTCATCGTTCTTGGCTTACCCACCTGATACTGAGGGTTAGGAAGAGTTAGTGCGTCTCTGGAATCCAGCCTCTTGAAAGTAAACTCCGGGAGGCAAAGTGGCTCTATGGTGCTACAAGTGGGGGCTGTTACCCTGCGTGGGGCAGGGGAGGGCACAGCTGGGTGAGGGTAGGAAAGGGCCTCTGATGAGGAGGCGATTGTATGCCTGACCTGGGTCCTGACTGACCTGAGAACGTCCACTTAGCTTGTGAAATGGTGAGCTTTTCTGAACGGCACGTTATTTCGTGGTGAGAAATTAAAGAAACGAAGTCCAGGCTGGGAAGATAGCTGAGTGGATAAACACTTGTCACACAAGTGAGAAGACCTGAGGTTGCACCCCCAGGACCCACATAAAACCCGACACAGTAGGGAGCGTGCCTAACCCCACTGCGCTGACAGCAAGAAGGGGTGCCGAGACAGGAGAATTTCCTGGAATTCAACACTGAACATGAGTCCCTGCCTCAAGCAAGGTGGAAGAGGAGAACCAACACCCAAAGCGGTTTCTCTGACTTCTACGTGTGTGCTGTGACGTACACTCACACACATGAACACACACACACACACACACACACACACACACACACACACACGAAACAAAGAACCCTTCGCCCTGTGTGTGTATATTTTTTGAATGACAAGGCCTGGCATGAATGCAATGGGGTGGACACATGTTCCATTCGAATAGCCACTAGGGGCGCCATACCCCCTCTCTCAAAGGCCTTCCTGGGGTTCTACGGGCCGCAATGGTCAGACTAGAAATTTGTAAGTGACCCACCTTGGATAAGTGCCTCTCATCCACACACGGAGACCAGGACAGAGCAGATGAGATTTTTATTTTATTCAAACACTTGATTCACAGAGTTGTAGAGTGATATATGGCTCCCCGAGGGGATCAGCTGTTGGGTGTAGGAAAGGCAACTTAAGGAATGCCACATTCTTGGGAGAAATTCAGATTCTTGCCTTGCTGTAAATAGACTCCCACAGGCAGGGCGGGATAGCTCAGCAGTGATCAGGCCCTGCCTGCCATTATCACCTACGGAAATCCTGTGTGGCTGTAAATCCAGTCCTGTGCGGAGCCTGGAGAAAGATCGCTGGGAACAGAGGGGCTGAGAACACCCGTGTGGGAGGTGACAGGCCTGACAGTGGCCGGGGAACTAGAGGCTGAGGGGAGTTGGGCTGAAAGAGCCTAAGAGGAAATGAGGGAGGAAAAGTAAATAAATGAGATAAGCAACTCTGTTTGCTTCCTCCCTATTATCCTTTTGTTTCATAGCCAGGATTCTGGTTTGCCCTGAGACCTCCCTCTGGGGATCACAGCCAAGTGGTTGGTTGACTTTGAAAACCAAGCCTGGCTCCTACCTCGCAGGTCTCTACCCACCTCACCTGGCATACCCATCCCATAGCAGGGCACTTCCATGTGGCCACAGCAATGCTGCCCAAAGCCAGCCAGTGGGTAGCGCCTCCCCAAGCTCAGACCTGTGCTCTCACTCAACACACACAAAAGCGCCAGGCTAGATGCCTGGCTGACACCCCTCCAGACACAAATGCTGCGCCACTGGTGGTGGGGGACAATGGAGAATAGCAACACTGGGGGCTGGGAAGGTGGCCCAGTGGTTATAGCTCATGCCTGGGTTCCATTCCCAGCACCAAAAACATAGAAGATAAAACAGAGCAGTAATAAACAACAAAAACCAGTGTTGGCATTGGTGAGTTTTGCTTTTGTGGATTGCTGATGATCAGGTATGCTCATGCTGTCTGTCTGTCTGTGTGTCTGGGAGGCAATAGCTCTCCATTTCAGCAACAACCTCCCTGGCTCTGCTGGAAAACCTTTGGATCTCCTGGGGCATGTGAATGGCACTGGTGGGTGGCAGGAAGAAATGAGTATCTGCGCCCGTCCACTCTGTGATGGTTCGTGGGATCTCTGTGAGCGTCCATAAAGCAGGTCAGATGACAATACCGCCCTGCACTGCTGCGAGGAACTAACAGGAAGATATATGTAAAACACTTTGCGGTACGCAGAGCGCCTAAGTGTTCCTTGTTTGGTCTGCGCATCAGCCTGTCTGCGGTGGGATGGGTGGGAAGTGAGTTGTCACTGACAACTGAAAGAACTCAGGGTTGAAAGTGGTTTACTTTTTCTCCCATCCAAGTACTAACCAGGCCCGACCCTGCTTAGCTTCTGGGATCAGACATGATCAGGTGCATTCAGGGTGATATGCTGTAGACTGGTTTGCTTTTTCTTTAGAGAATCGGGGGGGGGGGGGAATTGTTATCCTCATGAAATCAGTTAATCGCACCGCTGCCAAGAGCTCATGCTACAGACTTGCTGGAGAAATAATGGACCAGGAAGCCAAACCCTGTGATTCTGAACACCTGTCCTTGGGATGCACTTTGGGGCTCCAGTCTGAGATGTCTTTATTCCACCCATGGGACATTTCTGTCCTCCTCAGCCGTGTGTCCCCACTGGTGCACTGGACTCATTTCTTTTTTGCTTTTTTTTTTTTATTGACAACTTCCGTAATTGTAAACAATAACCCATGGTAATGCCCTCTCTCCCCCAATTTTCCCCTTTGAAACTCCACTCTCCATCATATCCCCTCCCCGTCTCAATCAGTCCCTCTTATTTTGATGTCATGATCTTTCCTTCCTATTATGATGGTCTTGTGTAGGTAGTGTCAGGCACTGTGAGGTCATGGATATCCCTTTCTAGAAGTCAGTGCATCTAGAGTTGTGGCTAGATTTCCTGCTTAAATCCAGGCCAGTGAATCCCGCTAATGATGACCTGCCTCTTCACATGCGTACCACACTATGAATACGTGCCAACCCAAGACAGAATCTGGAGGACACGAGGAAGCCACGAGTAGCCTTGCTGACAGCTTCTTGATGGTTTCTCCGCACTCTGACCCATTTCTACAAAGACTGTGCAATGTTAGGGGAAGGGATGACATCTTAAAGCCATTGGCTAAATACTTACTGAGCACCTCCTAGGCCACAGACCCTGCACCTGTCCTGGACCAAGCAAAGGCGTCACATGGTCAGCGGAGCTTCCCCACAGCGGCCAACATGCTAGGGTTAGCAATGACTTCCGCCTACACTTTCCATTGTGATGAAGGGCAGGGCATGGGCGGAATGTTTTAGCTGAGTCCTGGTGAAGGTACAGTGATGTTGGCATTGTGGTCAGAAGTGAGGAAAGCGTTCCACTCCATGGGAACACTTGGGAAGGGTCATACTGTCTTGCAGAATCTACTTGCACCAACCAAAACCTAATCCCTCACCCCAATACTGACTTCCTTTAGAACTCTGTAGACATCTCGACTAGACATCTGGGTTTGGTTCAGTCATGCCTAATGACAGAGGCAGCCCATTTTGTAAATTTTGGTTTCTGTGTTTAAAAAAAAAATGTCATCGTGTGTATGTGGAAGTGTACGCGTGGAATCTCGCGTGTGTGCCAAGGCAGGTGGGTGGAGGTCAGGAGGCAACCTTACGTACAGGTCCTTCCTTCCCACCCTGTTTGAGGTGGGGTCTCTTGGTGTCCTCTGCTGTGTTTTGCAGGCTAGCTGGCCCACAAGCTTCCAAGGATTCCCTTGTCTCTGTCTCCCATCCCACCACGGAAGAGCTGAGCTGAGATTAGACATGTGGTTTTTGTGGGTTCTCTGAAGATCTGAACTCGGGTCGTCTTGCTTGCACGGCCGGCGTCTTAGTCATGGACTCATCTCCCCCGCTCCCTTTCTCATTATGCTTGCGATGCTCATCTGTGCTTTTGGCTCCTCCTCCCTACTTGAAAAGAGAATCTCTAAGAAAACACACACTGAGTTTATTATAGTTATTATGACTCAGACAGACCGAAGACTAGAATTTAATGAAGGCTTTCCTAAGATTCCTTAGGGACTTGAAGGATTCGTTTCCCACCAGCCCTAGAAGGAGGATTATAAAAACACATTTCCTCTGGACAGAAAAGCAGAAAGTTCCTAAATTCAATGTTCCGACTATTTTAATAGCTGAGGACTGGTTACATATTCCCATGCTGTCTCCCCACACCTTCCTTTCCTTCTTTGATCCCCTTTTCTTTGTTTCCCTTTGTAGTATTCTTTGTACCAACAGGCCAGAGTTGGTCTTAGTCTTGTCTCTTGACTTGGCTATGTGGCCTTTGCCCAGATCCTTCTTGTCTTTCAGACTCAGTTTCCTCAAATGTAAAAGGAGAGTTTGGGTCACAGAACAGGTTTCCTTGCAGCTCTCGACCAAGAGACAAAGGGATTATGTTCTGTTTGTTTGAAATCTTGGGAAGAGAGTTGAAGACAAAGCCCCCTCCTTCACAAGCACAAAACACCACCTTTTAATTTATGTGTTTATTTATTTATTTTCAAGGAGACAGACAAAGAGGGAGAAAATGGATGCACCAGAGCCTTTTGCCACTTCAAATGAAATCCAGATGCATACATCAATTTGTGCATCTGGCTTTATGTGGGTGCTGGGGAATCAAACCCTGGCTGTCAGGTTTTGCAAGTAAATGCCTTTAATTACAAAGCCTTTTTTTTTTTTTTTTTTTTTTCGAGGTAGGGTCTCACTCTAGCTCAGGTTGACCTGGAATTGGAATTCACTATGTACTCTCAGGGTGGCCTCAAACTCATAGCGATCCTCCTACATCTGCCTCCCAAGTGCTGGGATTAAAGGCATGCACCACCATGCCCAGCCTGAGCTATCTCTTTAAAGATTATTTTCAGGCAAACAAAAGAAACAGCTGGCCAACAAATAGACTCATTCACTTCTTAGTGCCAAACAACTTCTTTTCCTTCATCCTGAACAGAGTATTAATACAATGAAATATTCAGCAAGATAATTCTGTTTGTGGGTATATCTACACAATGGAATATTATTTGGCAATAAAAAGGGATGAAATTCTTCAAGAAAAAGAGAAGCTAAGCCAGATGTCATGGCACATGCTTTTAATCCCAGCACTTGGTACACAGAAGTATGAGAATTGCTGTGAGTTTGAATCCAGCCTGGGACTACAGAGTGAATACTAGGTCAGCCTGGGGCTAGAGTGAGACCCTACCTCAAAAAAAAAAAAAAAAAAAAAAACAAAATAAATGAATAAATAAAAGGGAGTTAGACCCTGGATTAGTTTTCAAATGAGGGGCAATTTTATGTCATGGACCTCCTTGATGTATATAATAAATTTAACTTTTAGCCTTCATTCAAAGTAAAACAAAAATAAAAATTTTATTGTGTGTGTGTGTGCACGCACACGCATGCATGTGGAAGCCAAAAGACAGCCTGGGGTGTCATTCCTTAAGAATGTCATCCACCACCTTTCATTGTTTATTGTTTGAAGCACAGGCTTTTATTAAAAAATATTTTATTTTGATAGAGAGAAAGAGACAGACAGACAGAAAAAGAAAGAGACAGATAGAGAGAATGGGTATGCCAGAGCCTCTAGCCACTGCAAAGGAACCCCAGATACATGTACCACCTTGTGCATCTGCCTTACATGGGTACTGGAGAATTGAACCCTGGTCCTTAGGCTTTGCAGGCAAGCTCCTTAATCACTAAGCCATCTCTCCAGTCCCTGAAGCAGAGTCTTCAGATGGCTTGGAGCTCACCAATTAGGCTAGAGTGGCTGGGCGGCAAGCTTCAGGGACACTCCTGTCTCTGCCTCCCCAGCCCTGGGATTGCAGATCAAGCCACCATGCCTGGTATTTTTTTTTTTTTTTTTTTTTTTTTTTGGTTTTTTGAGGTAGGGTCTCATTCTGGCTCAGGCTGACCTGGAATTAACTATGTAGTCTCAGGGTGGCCTTGAACTCACGGCAATCCTCCTACCTCTGCCTCCCAAGTGCTGGGATTAAAGGTGTGCGCCACCATGCCCGGCCATGCCTGGTATTTTTATGTGAAATCTGGAACTTGAATTCAGGTCCTCATGCTTGCAAGGCAAGCTCTTTACAGAATGGGGTTTACACGGTTTACTACTCTCAACTTGATAAAACTTAGAATCACATAGGATATGAGCTTTCAGCTATGCCTGGGAGGAATCACTGTGATTAGGTTAATTGAGGTGGGAAGACCATGTTAACCATGGGTGGCACCGTGCCAGAGTCCTGTCTGGATAAACAGGAGAGAGCTGGTTGGACAGCAGCGTTCTTCACTCTCTGTGTTCTCTCTGTCGATGGAATGTGACCAGCGGCTTCAAGCTCTGGCCACATGACTTCTCCACCATGATGCACTGTAAGCACAAACTGTAAGCCAAACTAAATCCTTCCTTCCTTCCTTAAGTCACTTTTGATCACATATTTTGTCCCAGAAATGAGAAACAGATACATTGAGCTATCTTCAGAGCCCCTCAGATACACCTGAAAGGGGTCTTTTCCCTTCAGCCCAGACTCCTGCTCTACCTTGGATCTACCCCACCTTCACCTGCACTTCTGTAGAAATCTTTCCTCAAGTCCCAACTATGTCTGTTGTTTGTTACAAGGATCTCCTATGAATATCTAGACCAGGAATTGAATGTTCCAGGATCCTTGCCACCAGTGAGAGAACGGGTCTGGTGGAAGGTCACAGACAAGCACCTCGAGAAGAGGACCATGGCCAGCTCAGGGCTCACACATGAACCAAGGGATCGGTAGGAGGCAGGTTCTCCAGAGAAACAGAACTGACAGGATGAGCCTTGTTTTGGGAATGAATTGCCTCAAGCAAGTACGGAGGCCTGGATGGCCCAATAACCTAGTGAGCCAGGAACACCAGAGTTTCAGTTCAGTCTCAGTCTGAAGGCTTGAGAGTGAAGCCAACGTGTGAGACAGTAGAAAATGGGGGTCTCAACCCAAGATGACAGAGTATCCCCCTTCATCTTTATTCCGCAGAAGCTCAGGGCTTGTGCGGGGTGGCCAGAGGTGCTCCCTGCATGATGAGGATGGATGTTCTTCATCGCAGCACACTGCACTGGCGCTCAGGATTTCTGGGGCTGTGTCATCACAGCTACCTGACTGCTAGGATGGAACCTTTTGGCTCTGTACATGCAGCCTGTTCTACAGCAGACGCATCACAGGGACTGCAGGGAAAGTACAGGGACAATCGAGACAAGAGCCACTGAAGACGTAATTCAGGGCTGTGAGGGTGAAGGAGGGTCCCCTGGGCCCTCTCTGTAGCTGTCCCTTCATTCTTGTTCTGTCAAACATTTTATCAAAACCCAGGCCTGTAATCCCAGCCCTCAGAAGAAATGGAGGCAGGGTCAGAGGCCAGCCTGGACTCCATAGAAAAGCCCTGAGTAAGAACAAAACAAGACAAAACCCAAACCCAACGGGCTGGAGCAATGGCTCAGTAGTTAAAGGTGCTTGCTTGCAAAGCTTGACAACCTAGGTGCGATTCCCCAGTAACTACATAAAGCCAGATGCACAGAGCCACACATGCATCTGGAGTTTGTTTACAGTGGCAAGAGACCCTGGAGTGCCCATTCTCTGTCTTTCCTTGTATATAAGTAAATAATTTTTTAAAACCCAAGACCAAACACTAACCTAATTATGTCAAATTAGGCTGTTTTTATTCTTACCTTGCATCCCCCAACCATGAGAAAAATAATTTATAAAGCAGCAAAACATGAGATGGGGTGCACTCAGGGTGGTGTGGCCATAGAGTCCCACAGCAAAACAGAAGCAAATAGGAATGAAAGCCACGGTCGCTCATCACTAGGAAGCTGGAGGGTGAGCGATGTGCCAATGTTCTGCACGTGAGCCCCGAAGACAGCGTTGGAAAGGAGGAGCCATGAGACGCCTCTGTGTGGAGGAGAAGCCATTCGTTAAGGAGTCACATCTCCTGGCTGCTCACCTGCTGGGGTGAGCAAGCTACCAATTCCATCTGAGTCTCAGTTTCCCCCACTACAACACGGGAGGTGGTTAGAGGATTTCCAGCGTTGCTTCTGGCTTTCCCAGTCTGTGCTTTCCCCACAGCCAGTTGTGTCTTTGGTAAGCACCTTTCCTGGTAGGAAGAAAAATAACCAAAAAATATGTGAGGGAACCTGAGCATGGCTCTCTTGCCAGAACAGGCTGAGCTCACTGGGCAGAACGCATGAGGAGTGGCAGGTATGGTTGGAGATCTCATCTCCTCCGGTAGATTTGCCTGAATTTCAGTCTTTTAGGCCAGATTCAGTGCCTCTCTAAGTGGAACTGTGGGGGCTCAGGGGTAGGTAGGATTGGGGAGGAGAGGTCTGGATACAGAGCTGGGAACTCAGACACCATCAATAATGGAAAGTCTATAAAGTCATTTTCCTCCTGGACTAAATGCCTCCTTGATACACAATTGTCACTCAGTGAATCTCATTAATTATTTTATTTGAAATTTCCACTTCCTATAGTTGACTTATTTGAGCCTGTGATCTGTCATATTTCTTACTGGTTAGCATATCAAATTTCATCTGTTGGAACTCATTTATTTAAGAGAAACCCACCCAAAACCAGCCAAAACTTGGCGTTTTCTTCTTCAGTAAGTTTAGAGTAGCGTGAAAATTAGTAATAGGATCTTCACAGCTCTTAGAGGAATGTCTTCGAGGGATCTACCGTTACGGGTTTGCTCCTGGCTCCACAGAAGGCCGTGAGTGAGTGAGTGAGTGCCGAGGCTTGGTTTCCTCCAGGAAGCTGGTCTTGGAGAAGTGGGAGGGGCTGGGGGTCCTGGGGAGTAGAACTGTGGTGTAGTAGGTGGGAGACAACAGCATAGAACAGAAGCAACAAAGAATTAAAGCTAGGAGTGATGCCTGACTTGATGTGTCACCCCGACCAGGCCAAGGGATTCCCAGATGCGTGGTTGAACATTATTCTAGGAGTGCCTCGAGGTGAACATTTGAAGATTGGGCAAAGCAGATAGCTCTCCCCAGGTGGATGAGCCCATCCACTTATTTGAAGGCCTGACTGGAACAAAAGGGCTCTCAGAGGAAACCCCTTTTCCATGTCTGCTTGAGTTGGGCACTTGTCTTTTGAGTTAAACTGAAACACTGAGTTTCCTTGACTCTCGAGCCTTTCAGATCTGGACTCATACCATTGGCTTTTCTGGCTCTGACCTTTGAACTCAGAATGGAACTACAGGAATGTTTGCCAACTGTAGACCTTGGGACCTCTCAACCTCCATAATTCTATTGGGCGATTCTCTATTTTCCATGTATGTATGCATGTATGTATGCCTGCATGCATGCAATCTAGCTATCTCTACTTATCATCTATCAATCACATCTATTTATATCTATCCATGCATCATTTCTTTTTTTTAAAATTTTTTTATTTATTTGAGAGTGACAGAGAGAGAAAGAGGCAGAGAGAGAGAGAGAGAGCGAGAGAGAGAATGAATGGGTGCGCCAGGGCCTCCAGCCACTGCAAATGAACTCCAGACGCGTGCGCCCCCTTGTGCATCTAGCTAATGTGGGGATTCCTGGGGAATCCAGCCTCGAACCGGGGTCCGTAGACTTCACAGGCAAGCACTTAACCGCTAAGCCATCTCTCCAGCCTCATGCATCATTTCTATCTAACACACACACACACACACACACACATATATAATCTGTATCTACCTATCACCTATATACCTATCATATCTGTCATCTATCTATTCACCCATCATCTCTATGTATTCATCAACTATCATCTATCTATAGCTATCATATATCTATAACTATCAATAGTTTATCTACCTATCCATTATTTCTATTTAATTATCTATCTATCTATCTATCTATCTAATTTATCCATCTATTCATCTATCTATGTAGATTCTAGAGATTAGGCCTCTATCAGTTGGATAACCCGCAAATATTTTCTCCCATTCTGTGGGTGATCTATTTAATCTACCTATTGTCTACCATCACCATCATGATCATCTGTCTTCTATCTGTATCTCAGAATGATTAGCTGTGTTTCTTCTGATTAATACTCAGGGGTTGTGCCTACCAAGTGCTTTCTGCTTGTGTCCTTTTTGGGGGATTGCTGGAGATAAAACCTCAAGTCTTGTACATGCTTGTCAAGAGCTCTGCTACTGAGCTATACCTCAGCCTTTCCAGCCATGCTTTTTAAACTGACCCGTATTTTTACTTGGGCAGAACACTGTCCTTTGCATGAATTTTACAGGGCATAGAAATAATTGTACACCTTAAAGTCAGAAGAGTAAAATCTTAGATCCTTACTTGAGGTGGCAAATAGAGATCGGCTAGACCATCTTTTCTCACTATCTCTCACTGAAACGCCCTGCAGTGTTTTGGGCTTGGTAACCATCACAGGGCAAAGTAGTCTATGAACATGAGCAACGTTGCGGTGGAAGTCCTGGCGTTTCCTCGAGGGCCACATTCATGCAGGCTGTGAGCGAAGCAGAGCCCAGCATCACCTGAAACGCCTCGAGGCATGCCCTCTTTCCCAACTCCCTCGGAGGCCATAAAATCAGAAAAGAGTCTTTTGACCCTCTGCCAAGGTTTGTACTACCAGTGAAGGTAGCTAACAGTCTCCAGTGGATATGAGTTCTGAAGAATAAGAAAGAGAACTCCAAGGAACTCGGGAATCATGAAAGAAAGGCCAAAAAACCAGAGGAAGAGAATTAATGGACCGAGAAGAACAGGAATGTAAATTAAACTTAATAAATATCTTCAAAGTCTGAATAAAGGATATTGGAAACATGAAACAGGGAATAGCTTACAAATTTGAGCCAAATGGAAACACTGGATATGAAAAATATGAAGGAATAAAGAACTCAGTGGTTGAGCTAAACATTCTTTATTCCCTTCTTACTTTCTTTATAATGTATGACCATTCAGAGCCAAAAGTAGAATATTCTTTGTGTGTTTTCTTGTGCTGAGAATTGAACCTGGGGATTTGAACATGCCAGGCAAGTACTCTACCACTGAGCTGTACCTCCAACCTTCTTTGTGATGTCTAATGTGTGTACATGGAACCATAGTTCAAAGTTATACTGGAGTGTGTAAATGGCTATGCTTCAGTATGTTTATATTATATATCTCATGCAGTGCTAACTTAATGGTAAGTTGAAGATGAATTATGAAATCCCTAGAATATCCACTAAAACAACACAAAGAAGTAAATCTTAAAAGCCAGTAGAGGAAGGAAACTAGAATATTAAAAAGTATTCAATGAATGCAAAAGCAGACAAGAAAGGAAGAACTCCAGAAAAGTACCAAGCAACTGGGAGAAGCTGAAAATAAGCAGCAAATGATGGATCTGAGCCCAATCTATCGATAGGTGTGTCAGTCGTCAGTGGATCAGCTTAACAGGCAGAGTTTGTCAGAGTGAGTAAAACAGTTGTCTATAAGACAGATGCTGTAAGAATTGGAAGTAAAAAATGAATAATGATAAGAAATAGACACACAGGAGCTATATAATTGCATATTACTGATGGGCTAATATTAGGCAAAATATTCTTTAAAATACAATATTATTTGTGTGTCTGGCTTTATGTGGATACTAGGAAATCAAACCTGGGCCACAGATAAGTTTCATAAAATGTGAATTCAGTGGGAAAATATAATAATTGTAAATGTGTATGCATGTATGTAACAGTTATAAAGCATATGAAACAAAATTGGTCAGATTGTGGGGAAAACAAACAATTCTACAATCAAATAATGGGAAACATTTCTGACTTTTCAGAAATCAGATAAAAACCAAAACAAAACAATATAAGTCCAGAAGATCTGGAAAATAGTACAACCTATCTTTATTTAAATAAAATTTATTGAGCAGGATAGTCAATGTCTAAAGATGAGACATTCTTTTTCAAGTGCATATAGATCATTTACTAAGGTAGTATGCTGGACAATACAAGACATCTGAATAAGTTTCAAAAGATCAAAACTTTTGCTGTAATAGAATTAGATTATAAATTATTAAAGATAATTGTTATATAAAAAGATACAAATATAGGTGTGTATATACTACAAATATATATTAGTTTTAATGCTTATGTTATGAAGGGCTCTAACATAAAATCTAAGTTTCTGCCTTATGAGACTAGTAAAAGAACAATTCAACCCACAGTAAATACTAGGAAAGAAATAATAGAGATAAAAGATGAAATCCATGACATTGAAAACAATACAGGCTATTAAGAAAACAAAAATTGGTTCTAAAGATTAATGAAAGGAAACATGTCCACAAAACACTTTCACCAGAACATCTGTAACAGAGCTATTCATATGAACAACTACGGGAAACAGCCCAAGTGTTTATGGAGGGAAGAGTAGATAAGCTGAATGGGTGTGGCCACACAATAGGGTTCTGTCCTACATGAAAAAGGGAGGAGCTGTGGACATGCAGCTACGTGGACCAGGCTCCCCAATGTGCCAAGTCAGAGAAGCCAAACATCTTACCTAACAGGGTACGTAATGCATCGTGCTGTTTATGTGAGATCAAGAACAGGCGAATGGACAAAAGTTGACAGTGAGACAATTACGAGTGGCTGCCAGTGATGGGAACATGACCGGTGAGGGAATTTTCTGGGATGGCCCGAGTGTTTCATCTCTTGATAGCCATGTGGGATGGATGAGCGCATGCATTTGCTACTAACTACAGGATTGTACACTTAAGACTTGTATGTTGGCTTCTGAAAATTTCATATCACACAGAATTGGAAACACATTAATTAAATGTGCTCATTGAAGTGGTATGGTTTAGCAGATGAGGAAATATACTGAGGATAATAAAAGGTAGATTTTCTCTTTTAATAATGAATTATTTTTTTCTTTTAAAAATATTTTATTTTATTTATTTGTTAGAGAGAGAGAGAGAGAATGGGCATGCCAAGGCCTCTAGCCACTGCAAATGAACTCCCAACGCATGCGCCACCATGTGCATCTGGCTTATCTAGGTTCTGGGGAGTTGAACCTGGGTACTTAGGCTTCACAGGCAAGCACTTTAACAACTAAGCTATCTCTCCAGCCCATGGATTATTTTTTAATCTGAATATACATATGTTTTTGGTGTGTGTGTGTGTGTGTGCGTGTGTGTGTGTGTGTGTGTGTGCAGGCACACACACACATGTGCTGTGGTGCTCATGTGAAGTCAGGGGACAGCCTCGAAGTGTCTGTGCTCCACTTTCTGGGAGACAGGGTCTCTTGTCTCTGTGCATGAATCTGATCCATGAGTTTTTGGTTTTTCTGATTCTGCCTCCCATTATAGTGGGTTCATTGGGGTCATATACACATGTGCCACTTTGCATCTGGCTTTTTGTGGGTGCTGGCGGGGACTGAACCTCAGGCCAGTAGATTTGCAAACAAGTGCTTTAATTGCTGAGTCATCTCCCCGGCTGGCATTTCCCACTTTTATAGTTATAAACATGGCCTAAAGGAAGCACATAATATGCTCTGTGTTGTAAAATTAAGATCAGAGGCATTAGTATGAACATAATATGTGTGGTATATATAGTCTCAATAATATATGATATTATCATAACATCAGTACCTCCCAGAGGACCTAGGAGTCATGATATGCATCAGTATATAATACTCAGATCTTGGTTATAAATTTCATTTTCTTTTAAAAGATATTTCATTATATTCATTTGAGAGAGAGAGAGATAAAGTATGGGAACACCATGGCCTCTTGCCACTGTAAACAAACTCTAGTTGTATGTGCCATTTTGTGTGTCTGGCTTTATGTGGATACTAGGAAATCAAACCTGGGCCAGCAGGCTTTGAAAGCATGTGCCTTTAACTGCTGAGCCATCTCCCCAGCCCTAAATGTTACTTTCTACTAAAGCAAATCAGGGCTCCTTGGAAGAAAGGCTAATTCTGGGGCTGAGAAAGGAGTGTGGGATGAGGGTAGACAGTCTGACGTACCAGAAAGCCGGACAGTGATCAACCAATAATGAGAATATGCAAAGCAGCTAGAGTGAAAAGGATGTGACACTCTTATAATCCTATTATACTAGTGAATTCTTAGACTAGCTAAATATAATGAGAATCTACCAATCTCTGCAGATACTAATAAATAAATGAATAATTAAATAAACAAATGTGGATAAAAAGCATGTTGTCCCACATAGAGGAATGATGGACCTTGAGAATAACCAATTGATGACAAATCCTAGCACTGACATTTTGTGGAGGATCAGAATATGTACTGAGTTTCAGTGGAGATCTCAACATATGACATAATTTACAAAACAAAAATACTAGCATCACCGTGGAGAAACATGGCAGATACCACCTAATATCAAAAAACCTTAGATAAGTCCAAATTGAAGAGCATTTTCTAAAATAACTGGTTTTTATTCTTCAAAAATGTCAAAGTTGAGGGAAGCCGGGCGTGGTGGTGCACGCCTTTAATCCCAGCACTCAGAAGGCAGAGGTAGGAGGATCCCTGTGAGTTCAAGGCCACCCTGAGACTACATAGTGAATTCCAGATCAGCCTGGGATAGAGTGAAACCCCTCCTCAAAAAACAAAACAAACAAACAAAAAAAGTTGAGGGAAAAGGCTGGGAAACTGTGTTGAATTAAAGGAGATTAAAGAGATGTGCCGTAATATCACATGATACTCAATGTTATATGCAGTTTTTATGTACCAGTTAAAATTGATTAAAATGACATTACATTTAAAAAACATATATATATATATTGGTTTTTTCGAGGTAGGGTCTCACTGTAGCCCAGGCTGACCTGGAATTCACTATGGAGTCTCAGGGTGGCCTTGAACTCATGGCAATCCTCCCACCTCTGCCTCCCGAGTGCTGGGATTAAAGGCGTGCACCACCACGCCCAGCTTAAAATATTTTAGAAGTAAAATAAAGAGGGCTGGGGAGATGGCTTAGAAGTTAAGGTACTTGCCTGTGAAGCCAAAGAACCTTGGCTCGATTCCTCAGGACCCACATAAGCCATATGCACAAGGTGGCACATTTGTCTGGAGTTCGTTTGCAGTGGCTGGAAGTCCTGGAGTGCCTAGTCTCTCTCTCTGCCTCTTTCCCTCTCTAAAATAAATAAATAAAAATAAAACATTTTTAAAAACCCTAAAAGTAAAATAAAGAAACATATCAACAGAATACAATGCATGATCTGGGTGGGTACCAGTTTGCAAGAGCAGAATAGCTGTATTCTGTTATTAGGGCACATGATGGCATTTGAATGTGCCCTCTGTACAACAGACGTATATTAGTGTTAAACATCCCTACTATTTTGATAATGAATTTTGACACACAAGAGAATATTTTGTTCTCAAGGAAATAAATCACTGAGATATTTAGAGATAAAAGAACTGATGATATCTTCAACTTACTGCAAACTTATTAAAATACATAGAAATGAATAGGCAGGAATAAACAAACAGGGTAAAATATAAATGACTAGAAAACTAGGTAGAGTATAAGAGAGTCCCTTGTATAATTATTTCAACTTTTCTGTAGCTTTGAAATCATAGTAAAATTATGTTAGTAATGACCCCAATGAGGAGGGGCAAGCGTGAGGAAAAGGATGGTAAGAGCATGTGTTGTTCCATACTAAGTGTGTCCATAACCAATAAAAGTAAAATAAAAAATACAGACACACAAAAATTTTTCCACAAATCCAACGTTATTCATAAGAACCTAAAGTGAAAATGACACAAATATCCACTAATTGGTGCCTGAATAATCAAAATCTGATGCATTCATGCAGTGGAATATTCACTAGCAAAAAAAGAAGGAAGTACTGAAAAAAAAAAGTTACCAGTGAAATAAACTGGGTAAGAGATTATTAGTAGGAGCAACTGAAGTAGGAATTACAAGCAATAATGTGCCTGGGAATGGATAAATGTAAGATGACATACACACATAATGGAATACAATACTAATGGGATTACAACACATACACATGCATACAACACACACAAGTCACATGCCACCTACCAATGTTTTGGTCAAAGGCAGACTACACATACAATTGCAGTTCAATAAGAATATAATGGATCTGAAAAATGCCTACTGCCTGTTCCATAACTTTCCATGTTAAGATGTGCTTATATATATTAATACCACCATTGCCCACAAAATTCAGTGCAGTAGTATATTGTACAGTAGGCTGGTAGCCTGTAACCATACAGCCTGACTTCACCATCTAGGCTTGCATAAACACATGCTGTGATGTTCTGAAAATCATTGTCTAATTATGAATTTCTCTGGATATCTCTGCTGCTAAATAATATGTGTTAGCATATATGTATATATCAACATGATCTAGGTATTCCAAATACTTTATGAAAACTATAAGAAAAAAGTGACACACACACACACATATATATACTATAAAATATATACACTATTTTTATATGTACATATAAAAAGAGTATACACACATATCAGAGTGGGTGCTGATGGAATAAAACTTGGGCTGAAAGAATGAAGAGAAAAGAAAACAGGATTACAAAATAAAATCAAATGAATTAGAAAAGAGGTTTGAGGACTGATGTTGTGATCTGGTCAGAGATATGTTGAGTTTAAATATTTGTCACAAGAAGGGAGTTGATAAAGGAAAGGAAATATTGAACCTTTTACAAGATCCATCTTAGACGCAGGTATTTTTTTTTCATTCCTTAATTCACTTCATACAATGCAGACTTACCTGTTTATAAGATATTTTGCTAAATGCAAGGTCAAAGTTTGAATTAGCTGGAAGCATTTACCTAGTTCAGAGTTGAACTGGTACTTTTTATGTATGTGAGAGAGTGAGACAGAGTGAAAGAGAGAGAGAGAGAGAATTGGTGCATCAGGTCCTCCAGCCACTGAAATCAAACTCCAGACACGTGTGCCACCTTGTGTCCATACGTGACCTTGCACTTGTATCATGTTGTGTGTCTGGCTTACTTGGGATCTGAGGAGTCGAACATGGGTCCTTAGGCTTTGCAGGCAAGCATCTTAACTGCTAAGCTATCTCTCCAGCCCCTGCTCCAAAATTTTACCTGCATGGGTAGGTGACCGTGTATGACTGGAGGTGTCCATGGATGGAGACCGGAGATGAAGAAAGTCCAGAACTAACCACCTTTACTCCATTTGTAGTGTTCTTGTAGGAATACATCACAGGAGCCACTTTTACTGTTTCTCCTCAGTTTATCCTTCCTTGCCACTTGCAGCATTGCTTTAATTCCTGGTCTCTAGAAGATAGCAATTTTCTTCTGGTGAACTTGCTCTGATAAGCTAACCCCGTGTGTTATAAAGATGAATCCTTAGCGTTGCAAAGCCTGAGTTGAGAGGATTTTAAATCTGCCTACATTTGTTGTTCATTGGACCCTTGTTCACGTCCTTTGCTATGATGCCTGATGGACATGTCAGGCCCTTTCTATGAAAATACAATCACTTCCCATACCCTCAGACATAGCATAATATTTTACATACGTTCACCTTTGAGTCAGACTGTATTAATAACAAAACACAGATATGCTGAGAGTAAGTCTGAGATAATGCAGTTGTGGCATCTTGACCCTTGGCTTCTGCTGCAAGCTGCAGGCAGGTCTCAACTGGCTGCTATTGTATTGTATTTAGAAGAGAAAAGATTCTAAAGCAGTTTTACAAAGCTTAGGATGAATAACCATAGCTTTTGTCCATCGTCAGCAGCACAGACTCCAACTAATGAGAAATATATTTTCCCACAGATGGTCCGAGATGCAAACCATATTGTTCATACATTTGAAAAAAAAAGAAAAGAAACAATAAAAATAAGATATTAAGTGAGCTTTGAAGTGCCTGGGCACAATGGTAGGTTCCTTTGTTGAATAGCGGGTTTTCCTAATGCCACTCGGCTAGATTCTTATCAAACGTTTCTGAGCAGGAGACAATGAAAATGACCCAGCATGAATAAAAGAACAGACGAGAAATGCACTGCGATAAAAGCTGGGAAGGAGGCAGGCAAGTGCCTGGGCCCTCATTGAAAACAAACAGCCAAGTGGGGAGAGAAGCGTGCTTTATCTCCAGCAGTCTTTTTATAGCTCTGATCGGAACTGTTTTCCCTTGGAAATGAATGGAGTGCTGGGGAAAGCTGAATGGCCTTGTTCCCTGGCCTTTTCACTGCTCTGAGTAGCCATGTTCCTAAGCTATTACTCACAGGCTCCATAACCAGGCCCATCATCATCAAGGTCTCTGCTCTGGGGGCTGGGCTTAAGTGAAGTAAGGGCTGAAGGGTGACAGTAATGGGCCTTCGATATGTGAAGGTCGCGTGGCTGAGGATGGCAGGCAGCTGTCCTGGGGAGTCTCCCGAGTTCCCGAGGTTGGAGGAGAAGGTGTGAGCAGAGCCGGAGCAGAGGGAAGGTGAGAGAGCAGTTCCCATCTAGACTGCTGCTGTCACGTCTGGAAGCCTCTTCATTTTTACCGCCAACGTGACGTGTTTCCAGAAAACAAATGTAGGTTAGTTGATTGATGAGCCACTCCCTATGTAAGAGTATTTCAAACAAAGCTAAAGACATATTGAGGTGAGCTGACTGGGCCTACCAAAGAGAAGGGCCAAGGGATCCCTCAAAGTCACCGCCTTTCTTGGATTGCACAGGTGGCATCTATCCGATAGTGACTCTGCTCACTACAAGTTTAGCCCGTTCTGTTCTGGGTCACTTATGATGTGAAAGGGAATGGGTGAGGCTCTGGGTAGATCTTAGAAATTACCCAGTCATGGCTCCTGCCCTCTGCAAGCAAAACACGGAAGAGAACAGAAAGAAAAACACAAGAATCCTTACCTCGCAGGTACCTGAGATGTGCACGGTGCTATCTCAGGAATCCAGTCAAAGTGCATGAGATCATTGGCGTATCATGCAGATGGCAAGCGCTCTTTTTATTGAATAGTTACAGTAGCCACGTGTAATAAATACTAATGCAATTTTCACTTTATTCATGACAATATGCAATTAGAGAGAACGTAAGTGACTCACCAGGAAGCACTAGAGGCAGACTGGACCCAAGCAGTTGAACAGAGCCTTATGATAGGTCTCAAAAATAATTCATATATTTACTCCATGCTGTATTGAGTATCTAGACCAGGTGTATCATATAGATAATTTCTCAAGATGACACAAAAGCATATTATCTTTTCCCATTTTGTTTTGCTTTTCAAACAAGGTCTCAGTGTGTAGCCCAAGGCTGGTCGCAAACTCATGATCCTTCTGCTTCTGCTTCCTGAGTGCTAGGATTAGCTGTGTGTGCTGCCGTGCCAGGTCCTTATTTTCTCCATTGTGAAAGTGCAAGACTTAGAGATTAAACAATCTGACCAAGTTACATGGCTTCTGATCCTCAAGCAAGGTGTGTCCAAGCCCAGAAAAGTGTGGTCTCAAATGTGTGTTATTGGGCTGGAGAGATGGCTTAGCAGTTAAGGCCCATGCCTGTGAACCCTAAGGACACAGATTTGAGTCCTCAGAACCCACGTAAAGCCAGATGCACAAGGCAGTGCATGTGTCTGGAGTTCATTTGCAGTGGCTAGAGGCCCTGGCATGCCCATTCTTTCTCTATCTGCCTCTTTCTCTTTTGGGCGCACTTAAATGAATAAATAAATAAAATCTTTTTAAAAGTGTGTTATTCTCAAAATCTATGGAGAAAAAAGTCCCAGTTATCCTTCAGAGTCCCAGGCCATGACCAGCTGGAGGCAACTGGGAGACCCAAGGCACTGACTCTGGGAAGTCTCCATGTCACTGAAGGTCCATCTCACAGGTGAGCTGCTCCCGTAGACTCATAGCAGAGGCAGCCCCCAGGAAGAAGAGCTGGCATGTCAGAACAAGTCAGGCTGGCTGAATAGTGGTTGTTGTAAAACTCTGATGTTACATTACAGACTACAACAAGTTTCGTGGCTTCAAACAACACGCATTACTGTGTTGCAGACCGTGCCCTCTCCTCAGGGCCTTACGAGGCTTGCTGTGTTGGTCAGCTGTGGTCTCATCCACACATTCATTCAGGCTGCAGACTCGGTTCAGCTTTCTGCAGTTGTAGAACTAAAATCCTAACCCCGTAGCGGCAGCCCCTCTCCATAGGCTTGGGGAGAACGCAATTCTATGTTTCTTCAAGGTCAGCCGGAGCTTGTGAAATCAATGTTCATGTGTTCTCCAGATGCATATTAAGATGGGGCCTTTGGAAGGTAATTAGGCCATGAGGAGGGAGCCTCCAGAAGTAGAATCAGTGCCCTTGTCAAAGGACCCCTATGCTGGCTTATGGCACACACCATGCAGGAATCTAAGGCAAGATGTTTCTGAGTTTCAAGCCAGCCTGGGCTACATACTGAGACCACATATCAAGAAAACAAACAACCAAATAAACAAACAGGGGGCTCAGAAGATAGCTTAGTTAGTAGAGTGCTTGCTTTGCAGGCATGAGGAGCTGAGTTCAATACCCAGTACACCATGTAACCATGGTGGTATGGTTGTGCATCCCTGTAACCCCAGTTCTGGGGAGGGAGAGACATGCAGATCTCTGGCAAGCCAGTCTCATCTTGTTGGCAATCTCCAGGCCAGTGAGAGATCCCTGTCTCCAAAAGAGATGGACCGCGTACTTGAAGATGACAACAGAGGTTGTCCTCTGGCCTCCACACACACTTAGCCACACATGTTCCCACACATTTTCTCACACAACACATTCATGCAAAAGAAGAAGGAGGAAGGAGAAGAAGAGAGAAGAGAAAAGAAAAGAAAGGGAAGCAGACAAATGGGACCCCAAGGTTCTCTGCTCATTTTCTACTATGGAGGATACAAGAAGGCAGCTGTCTGCACACCAGGAAAAGAACCCTCCTGACTATGTTGGTGCCTTGAACTTGGACTTCCAGGAGGTATAAAGCTCTGTTAGTTATAAGCCACTCAGTTTATGACACTTCACTCTAGCAGCCCAAACTCACTATAGCAGTGTCTCTCCCCTGAGGAGGGACCCAGGCTTCTTTAAAGGATCTTCATCTGATTAAGTCAGACTCACACAAGATAATCTCCCTTTTGTCTCAGAATAAATTGAATTGGGATCCCCAATTACATTTACAAAATCTCTTTATCTTTTCTGTATAATGTTATCCAGTCACTGAGGTGATATCCCACCCCATTCATAGTGAAGAAGACTCAGGAGAAAGCTAGCTTCTTTTAAACAGTTTCAGTTAAGGACAAGAACCTACAGAAATAACCAGAAGGTTCCATTCCTCCATGTCAGGAATGGAACTTTTGGCAGGAATGGAACTCGTGTCTAGAGGTAGTGCCCCTGCTGCCCACAGTCTAGCATAGACTACCTAGATGGGCCAGCCTTTGGGGTCTGCCCTTCAAATCTACAAACCAATCAGGTCTTTTCCTTACATACCTAAATCTGATATAAGAAGCCATTTTCATTCTATTCAGACTGACGTAAGCTCTCTCTTTCTCTCTCTCTCTCTCTTTCCTTTTTCTTTCTTTCTTTCTTTCCTTCTTTTCTTTCTTTCTTCTTCTTCTTCTTCTTCTTTTTTTTTTTTTGGTAGTAGATAGACTGCAAAAGCTTGTCCATTCTCTCTCTGATTGGATAAGCCTAAGTCTGGCTCCCCCACCCACACTCAGCCTGCCTGGATGTGGCAACAGTGGAGTACTGTTTCTTGGTCTGGGTAATTTTCTGTCTACCTATGCTTTATGCCTTGGGGTAACTTCTCCCTTCAAATACATGTATGATTCTCCTCTGATCTCTGACTCTATGACATGCGTATTTACTTTACACCCCAGATCTACCATGTGGATATTTCCTCTAAACTCTGGGCCTGCTACTTGTGTTATTTCTCTAAATTTGGGACAGCCATGGATATAACTCTCTTTGCTACCCATTTCTCACTGCCAGGCACCCTCTCTCCCCTATTCTCAAATCATCACCACTTACTCTTAACTTTCTTCCATGGGAGGCTCAGGGCAGATGCTGTGCTTACCACATGAGTGTGTGTTTCTTCTAAATCTCTCTACATAAGCTCTTGGGTCCTATTTTCCATGTGCTTATGACTCTGTTCCAGACCTTTTCTAGATCCCAATTTTCCTTAAAGAAGCTTGTGATTTCTCTCTAAACTCAGTAACTCATAATTTATTCTTCTTGAATTCATTTTTAGTCAACTCTTTGTTAAAATTTGATAAGAACTCAACATTGGGGTTCATAAGCTTGAGAGGCCCTTTCAGAACCCCCAAATCCTACACCAATAGGACTTTACCTATACTCATAGAGCACGGTTTACATACAGCATGTGTATGGATGCTGACAGTTGAGGGTGGGGAATTTATGCCCAACACTGTACATGCCCTGGCTTCTTTTGGGTTCAATCAGCACTTGATTGTGTAGGTAGGGCTGGAAAAATTTCTACGTGAGCTGCATGTGTTTCGGAGTTCTGCTTCCTGCTTTCTCATACACATCAAACCACCAATAGTCAGCTATGGGCACGGATCAACATTTCTGATGAAAAAAGTTCATGGGAAAAGGGTGACATTTATGTGTGAGGTTGAGATGGTGGTTGGCTTCAAGGGCTGTCTTAATTGTCTCTGCTTCCCCCTCCTCCTCTGTTGCTGACGGTCAGGATTTAGCTATACATTGTGTTTGTTGAAAGAAGTAAGAAGGAAAAGGCCGAGGCTGGTGCCTAAGGAGTGAGAGGAAGCACAGCCTGAAGACCCCTCAGTGTCAGTGGGTGGAATTGGCTTCTAGACTTAAAGAAGTTATCTTTGAATGGCCTTGGAAACCAGCATTAAAGTTCAATCAGAGATCTCTTCTAAGAGGAATCTGATCACTTTCTCATGGGTTGTCTGTTCACACCCCACCTGGGGCTTGGTTTGTTCCGTCCTGCTGACCATTTTCTCACATTAGTAAGCTGAGAAGGGGTTGAACAATGAACAAAGGGTCAAGGTTATGACATTAGGTGGATTTGTACAAAGAAAAAGCTATTTAGGGCTTTCAATCTCATCCAAAAAGGTCCCACATATCAATATCCTTAGAAAGCTCTAGCAATAGCTATGCCAAAACACACACACCGGTTGCCCCAAAGTCGAACTGAGATGGTGACCAAACTCTTAATTCCATGGAAAACCACCAGCACTGTGATCAAAGGTTAACACTTAATGCAGCCTCAAGAAAAAGAGTTATCTTTCCCGTATTCCTCTGCCTCGGGGGTCAGCTCTGCTCAGAACACGGCCAGCATTCAAACACTCTGCTTCTAGGCTTGGGTGAGAAAAGTTTCGACTAGAGAGAGAGGCAGAGGACATTTTGTGGACTTTACATCTGGGGCCCAGCCGGGCGATCAGTGTGAGTCTAGAATATTCCTTCAGGCTTCCTCTCCTCCTCACTCACCGTTTCCAAACAGTCACAACCTTGAGGGCCTCCGTGACATTTAAGTCTCTTCCTGGGTCTGTAATGAATCTGTGTAATGAAGTTCTTATAAATATTACAAGAGATTTATCACTTCAGTGTGAGATTCTCTGATACCAGCAGGGAGTTTTTAAACATAACTGGCAACAAAAAGCATATGGTCAGGGCCTCAAGTTACTGCTTTCTTTCTTTTCCTTTCTTTTTTTTTTTTAATTGTTGTCTGCCAAGGACAATATATTTTTTTTCCTTTCTTCAAAATAAACATTGTGCAGGAATGTGTCTCAGCAAATGGCTGGGGCTCTATTATATTTCATGCAGCTTTCTAAACAATTTCCAACCCTGGGCTGGCCTGGTGTCAAACAGAAGGCAACCAACAATAGCAAAATCCCATTAAAGCCAAGAAGGTTCCTTCCTGAGGTGAACCTGGCCAGAAATAGTCATCTTGGCTCCTTCTCCAGTTTGGCACCAGGGACTAATAATGCACGGTCTCCTAATGGAAATTATCTAATTTCATCCAAGAGCTCCTCCAGAGAGAGCCGGGCTGACGCACTAACAGTCAATATAACAACATTCTTCTTGAAGTGCTGAACAATGGGCCTTTGCAGGGACCGTGATAAACCACGTCACACTCCGGACAAACATGAGTGTAAAAATAGGCTTCAGAGGCATTGACACGGCCACCTCATTCCTCAGGAGGAAGGCCCATGGAGGAGGGTTTGTTCAGGGGGTGTGCTGGGAATGCTCCGTCAGATGTAGTGGGAGAGGGACAGTGGGAAAAGAAGGCAGACAGAACAAGATTGGGAAATGACAATGAGGAATGGGTGAACGAGTGACCCATTGGACATGGCCAGTCAACGTAAATCATGTTTTTTGTGTAATTCCCACTAATATCAACAGGCTGTTTTTCAAATACTACATGTAAGGAGGAGCAGCCAGCAGAAAAAAAATGTTCCACTTAAGATCTACATTTATACTATCTCTGTCATCTATGCCATCTATATATGCCCCTAATCATCTCTGTAATGTATCTATCATCTACTTATCTATTATCTATCTATCATCATCTATATCTATCTATCTATCTATCTATCTATCTATCTATCTATCTATCTATCTGATTTTATGGTCCTCATGAGAACACAAGGAACATTCCAGTCAGGTGTTACCTTTGTAAAAATTCTAGGCATGCACCTGTGATCTTGGGGCTGGGGAAGTAGAGATGGGGTTTGCCAGCTAACTAGTCTAGCTGAATCAATGATCTCTAGGTTCACTGAGAGACACTGTCTCAAAAATATAAGGTGGTGAGTGACTGAGAAAGAAACCAGACATCGACCTCTGGCTGCCATATGCATGCACACACGTGTATACACACATGAAACACAGACATGCATACACACATGCATGGACACATACACATGCAAAATGTTCTTTGAACAGTCAATCCATCTTATTTATTTATTTTTTTAAAATTTATTTGACAGAGAAATAGGGAGAGAGAGAGAGAGGGGAGAGAATGGGTACACCAGGGCCCCCAGCCATTGCAAACGAACTCCAGATGCATGTGCCTCCTTGTGCATCTGGCTAACGTGGGTTCTGGGGGATCAAACCTGGGTCCTTTGGCTTTGCAGGCAAATGCCTTAACCACTAAGCAATTCTTCCAGCCCCGCAAAATGTTTTCAAAAACTTTAAAACTTAATTCAAATAGGCTAGTATTAGACAGTTAATAGTGGATAAAATAGAATTTAAGGCCAAACACAGTAGAAAAAAAAAAGAGACCTATTTATAGTGATTTAAATATCCTGGAAGACATTATTAATCTCGTGCATCCAACAACTTCAAAATATACAAAGCAAAACTAATGGAAACATAAGGTAAAACTGATAAAGAGACATAAACAAAATTAATTAAATATACAAAATTAGTGATATGAAAATAATATTTGAGTAATGTACGTAGCTAACAGAAAAGTGTAAAACTTGGTATGTAACAGATAGAACTCTTCTGCATGTGTACTCTCTGTGTGTGTGTGGTGTGCACACGTGTGTGAAGATGCCCTCACAGGCATGTGGAGCCCCGAGGAGAATGGCAGGTGTCCTTCCTCTATGACTCATCCGGGTATTTCCTTGAGATGAGTCTTGTTTTGAATGCAGAGCTGTGATTTTCACAAGTCCCAGGGATTCTCTGCTCTCTACTCCCCACAGGACCAGGGTTACAGATGTGTGTGACTGCAGCCTGCTTTTCACAAGGGCCCTGGGGATTTACACTCAGGCAGTCTGAGACCCTCTCAGGCCCTCGTGTTTACAGCAAGCACTCTTACCTTCTGAGCCATCTTCCTAGCCAGTCACTTTTGTTTTTTAAATACACAGCAGAATTTTCCAAAATTAGGTCACTTGTGGAGTTGCGGAGAAACTACCAACAAATCTTCAAGTGAATGGATTACATATGTCATTTCTGAGAACAATGGGATAAAAACAGAAGTTAATGAACATAATCAACGTGCACATGTGTGCACACTCACACATAAGTCTCTCCACTTGGGAAGTTTAAAACAACCTTCCAAGTTCTTGGATGTAAAAGCAAAGCAAAACTATTTAAAAGTAACTTATAAAACCTCTTATCAAAACAAGTGGGGTACAACTGAAGCAATGCTTCGGAAAGTTTATAGCTGTAAAATGCATGTTTCTTAGAAAATAAGGGGTATGATGGAGAGAGGAGTAGTAAGGGGAAAGTGGGGGTGGGAATTACCATGGTTTATTGCCTATAATAATGGACATTGTCAATAAAAAATCAAAACAAATAATCAAAGCATTCAACTTAGAAATAATAAAAAAGAAAAGGTAATAGAGAAAAAACAGAAAATCTTGACATGTATGCAAATTCAATCTTAAAAGGCAAGTGCTGGATTGTCTTTGGCAGAATCGATTGAACTGGATGCTGTCAAAGGCCTAGTTAAAGGATGCGTCAGTAAAGATGATTTCTGGTGTGTTCTGCAGTGTGTACTGCCAAGGCTCAATAGCAGACCATAAGTAGAGGCTTTAGTGCAGGACCTGGCATCAGAATAAGTACAAGTTAGCTGTTACTGCCATTACTATATTTTTTGTGGCAGGGAAATCACAAAGCACACTTTATTGGCTTTAATTTACTGCATGGGGCTCTGCTTTGAGGTTACCTTTTTCCTTTTTAAAAAAATTTATTTATTTATTTGAGAATGACAGATAGAGAGAGAAAGTGGCAGATAGAGTGAGACAGAGAGAGAGAGAGAGAGAGAGGGAGAGAGAGAATGGGCCCGCCAGAGCCTCCAGACACTGCAAACGAAACTCCAGATGCATGTGCCACCTTGTGTATGTGGCTAACATGGGTCCTGGGGAATTGAGCCTCGAACCGGAGTCCTTAGGCTTCATAGGCAAGTGCTTAACTGCTAAGCCATCTCTCCAGCCAGGGTTACCTTTTTTTTCTCGTTAGCTTTGTTAATGTGTACCTCTGCTCCCTGTCTGTTCCTCTGGTCTCAAAACCCTAATCAGTGGGCAGACTACCTTCTACAGATGCTTTGGTTAGTATACAGTTCAAGAAGTCATTTCTTCACATGGTATAATTATTAACATTTTATATTTTATGGATTTTTTGAGAGAGGAGAGGAGAGAAGAAGGAGGAGGAGGAGGAGAAAAAGAGAGACTTTGGGTGTCCTATGGTCTCTTGCCATTGCAAACAAACTCCAGATACATGCACCGCTTTGTGCATCTGGCTTCACGCAGGTGCTGGGGCATCAAACCCAGGCTGGCACACTTGGCAGGTAAGCGCCTTAATCACTACACCAGCTCTCCAGATCCTTCACTTGGTGTTCTTACTGCAGTCGGTATTGTTTTGTTTTGTATCAGCTTCACTATTTATGATTTTGGCAGGACCTGTGGCGCCGTATGTCGACACCCCATTTGCTAAGTGTTTCTACTTGCCAGTCCACATGTGGGTTATGGGAGACGCAGAATGAGTCTGAGTCTCTTTCCAGAAGTGACTCGGCCGGCAAAGCAGATGGAGGTGCGATGACCACACAGCATGCTCGGGGCTGTGACCAAGGTGAATACAGACTTCTCTGGGACGCTGGGGAAGGAAAGCTCACGGTGACAACTGAATAAAGAGTGGGAACAGGGCTGGAGAGATGGCTTAGTGGTCAAGGCATTTGCCTGCAAAGCCAAAGGATCCTGGTTTGACTCTCCAGGACCCACGTAAGCCAGATGTACAAGGGGGTGCATGCGTCTGGAGTTCTTTTGCAGTGGCTGGAGGCCTTGACATGCCCATTCTCTTTCTCTCTCTCTCAAATAAAATATATATAGAGAGACAGAGTGGGAATGAAGTCAAGGAAACTTCTTCTGGAAAGAGCCGTCATGTAGGATTAACTCTGAAGGACAAGCAGGAGCTAGCCAGGAACACAGAGTGAGGGGTGGAGTAAAGGATGCTTCAGGCACAGAAATGTTGTGCGCAAGTGTAAGAAAGTAAATTAAGTGCCAGGCCTTATGGGGGGGTTGGGGAGTTGGATCACTGTGCCTTGAAGTTGCATTTTCCTTTGTGCTAGTGATACTGAACATCAAATCTGGGACTCCATTACTTTGTACAAGATAACAATGGTTTACTCTTATGACACCTTTGATAGTACTTTCTTTTGTTAGTACTTTTTAATCACCATATTTAGGCCTGTGGTCAAGTTAGAGTTATTTACATATACAGTGGGAGGTGGGATAATAACTTCGTAATTTTGTTTGTGAATATCCAGTTGTCACGCGCCATTGGCTAAACAGCAGCACTCTTTCCTCATTGAATTGACTTGTCACCCTTGTCACACATCTGCTGTCTTGGGTAAGGCTTAGTTCTGTGTTCTCAATCCTGTTCTACTGGCCTATATGCCAGTACCACAGTGTCTTATACCTTTGTTTCCTTGTGGAACTGGGGATCAAATCCAGGACCTTGTGTGTGCTGGGCAAACCTTCTACACCTCTAACCCTGTAATGTAGCTTAGCTAAGAGTAAGATTTACATTAAGATTTCAAATCAATTAGTAACTGTGAGCACTCCCAACTTTGTTTTCATTTTCCAGGCTGTTTTAGTTTTTGAGATAATCATGTGAGTTCCCCCTTCCCCATTGTCTTGTTTGCTTTAGTATTCTTAGTTGTTTTACCAACTTTGAATTCCTGGGGTACATCTTGGCCACAGTGCCCAGTTTTATTTATACAATAAGTTTGCTTCTATTGATGTAAGGGATATCGCCATGTCAGATTTTTTGTTGCTGCTTTTCGAGGTAGGACCTGGCTTTAGCCCAGACTGACCTGGAATTCACTATGCAATCTCAGGCTGGCCTCATACTCACAGTGATCCTCCTACCTCTGCCTCCGGAGTATTGGGATTAAAGGCATGTACCGCCATGTGCAACTTGCCATGTCATTTCCTTTCCTTGGGATATCCCTGTCTGGCTTCATCGAATAAGCGGGAAGTGTCACCTCTTCTTAAGCTTTGGAGGACTATACGAAGAATTGGTGTTCGAGCATCTTAAAAATGTGGTAACATTCACCAGTGCAGCCAGGTCAACCTTAACTTTGTGGCAATATTTTATTTAAAAAAAATTCACTGTACATGGTACTGTGTTACATTGAATTGTGTGTTGAGGCCATTCCCTGCATATCTCCTACTCTCTCCTTCCTCACTCTTCCCTTCTCCCCTTACTCCTCCACATTCTTCTAGAAGTTTTGCTTCTACTTTGCTGTCACGTATATGTGCACGGTTTGATCTATCTTTACACCCCTTGGAACCATGTATGAGAGGAAATACCCATTTGTCTTTCTGGTATTGGCTTACTTCACTTACTATGGTTCTCTCCAGTTGTATCCATTTCTCTGCAAACCACACAACTTTATATGCTTCTTCATGGCTAAAAACAAAATCACATTGTGTGTGTATAAACCACGTTTTCTTTCCATGGGACACCTAGGTTGATTCTACAACTTGGCTATTGTGACTAGTGCTACAGTAAACACCGATGTGCAAGTATCTCTGTGACATGTGGACTTAGAATCCTTTGTGTAAATACCTGGAGAGGTATAGTGGGGCCAGGTGGTAGATCTACTTTTAGTTCTAGTTTGGTGGGTTACATTCATTCCAGCTGTGAATGAGGTCCTCTTTTGTCCACATCCTCAGTAGAATTTATGGTTTGTTATCTTAAGGAAGACCTTTCTGATCGAGGTAAGAGAGAATCTCAGTGTAATTTAAGTTTAAGATGATTGGAAGGGTTGAACATTTTCATTGTGTATAAGATGTTTTGCAGTAAATTTTTGCGGTGGTTTGAATCAGATGCCTCCCATAGACTCATGTGTTTTGACTGCTTCATCCCCAGCTGGTGGTAATTTGGGAGGTAGAGCCTTAGTGAAGGAGATGGGTTGCTAGGGGTGAACTTAGGGATCTTATAGCCAACAACCCCTTGTCAAAACTCAGCTCACTCTATTTTGTACCTGCTGTAGAAAGATTGTGATATTCAACCTCTGTTCTGCCATCTTTTCCCACCATCACAAAGCTTCCCTTCAAGACTGTAAGCCAAAACAAACTCTTTCCTCCCATAAGCTGTTTTTGTTCAAGTATTTTATCCCAGGTAACTACAACTTTAAAAACTTTATTTATTTATTTAGAAACAAGGAGAGAGAGGGGGAGGGAGAGAACAGTCATGCTAAGGCCTCTAGCCACTGTAAAATATGTGCATCCAGCTTTTACTTGGGCACTGGGGAATTGAATCTGGGTCATTAGGCTTTACAGGCAATCACCTTAACTTTTCTCCATCTCTCCATCTCCCAACAGGTATCTTATTACTAATTATTATTACTAATTCTCTTTACTCATTATATGTCTATTCAAGATTTCTATTTCTTCTTTAGTCAATTTTAGTATTTTGTATATTTCTGGGAATCTTTACATTTCCTCCATTTTGTCTACTTTGTTGGGATTCAGCATTCATAATATTCTCTTAAAATTATTTTCATTTTTATAAGGTAGGTAGTATTTTGCCTCTCTTGTTCCTGATTTTTATAATTTCTTTTTCTCAATCTCTGTTCAAAGAGTTGTCATTTTAAAAATATTTTCATAGAGCTAACCTTTATTTTCACTGAGTTTTCTCTATTATTTTTCTATATTCCCCATTTCACTTATTTCTCTTCTAATCTTTATTATTTCCTTTCTTTTTCTTGCTTTAAGTTTACTTTGGTCTTCTTTCTGTGTTCTCAGATGAAAGATGGAAGATTGAGTCTATCTATCTATCTATCTATCTATCTATCTATCTATCTATCAATCTATCATCTATGTACAACTTGCAGAAGGGACAAAAGAGTGTGATCCAGGAACAGAAGAAAGCATCAGTCATGTTGAGACTTTGTCCACTGGGTTTTTTATTGAGATTGGTGGGAATTTTGCATTCTGCCTGGGATGATGTGAGCTATGAGCATGAAAACTGCACCTCACCTCCTTGGGCCAATAAAGAAAAGTAATTAACTTCATGCTATTGCTGGTTTGTGTGTGTATTGTGTGTATTCATGAGTATGGGTGTGTGCACAAGAGACAGAGCATATGTGGAGGTCGGGGACAACTGTGGGGTTGGTCTCCACCTTCTACCTTGTTTAAGTAAGAGGCTCTTCTTACGCACTACTTCCTTTGCCTGGCTAGCTTACCTACAAGCTTCTGGTAAATTCTCCTCTCTCTACCATCTCCATGCGGATTCTGTGGATCCAAATTTGGGTACTCTCTGTTGTATGGTGGGGTGGTTTGAATCAGTTGTCCCCATAAATTCTTGTGTTCTGAATGCTTTCTTCCCGGCTAATGGAAATTTGGGAGGTGGAGCCTTGCTGGAGGAGGTGTTGTTGGAGTTGAGATTAGGGGTGTTATAGCCAGCTCCCCCCTTGCCAGTGCTTGGTTCACTCTGTTGCTGAAGTGTTCCACCAGCTGTGGCAAGGAGTTGATGTCCAGTCTCAGAGCATGCCATGCTGTCCCCTGCCATTATGAAGCTTCCCTTTGAGACTGTAAGGCAAAATAAATACTTTCCTCCCCTCAGCTGCTTTTGGTCAGGTACTTTGTACCAACAACAAGAAGACAACTGCAGCATATGGCAAGCACTTTAGCTATAGAGACATTTCCCCAGCCCTGCTGTTGTTTTTGTTTTTTCATTTATTTATTACTATTTGTAAGCAGGGAGGGGGGGAGAGAGAGAAAGAGAGGGAGGGAGAGAAAGAGAATGGGTGCACCAGGGCTTCTTACCTCTGCAAATAAACTCCAGATGCATGTGCCACTTTGTGCATCTGGCTTCACATGGGTACTGGGGATTAAAACCTGGGGTGTCAGGCTTGCAAGCAAGCTACTGAAGTACTAAGTCATCTCTCCCACCCGTACTGTTGGGTCAATTAAAGGCTGTTTTGTGTGGCCCAAAGCTCAGGGTGGGTGTTTCAGATAGGAGATAACTAAGCAAATTTATTATCCTGACTCTCCCGTTTGGCTTTCATTTTGCTTTGGGGCAAGAAAGAATAGATAACATCTGTTGTTGTCAGTTTACCTTTTAGTTTTGTGGCCTGTTTAAAGCCCTCCCAAGCTGTTCTTTGGTGCACTTTAAGTTAAGCAGGAGGAAGTAGTTGTTAGAGGATTACTTGTGGTAATATTAGCCTTTCTGGGTTTTCCCGTTGCGTTTTTTAGAATCTGCATCCTGTCCCGATTTCCTCATTCCTTGCCTACACTAACATTTCCTCCTGAATTTGTTGCCCTGCATATTTGGTATCCATGTAGGCAGCACCTAAATCATAAATGCTAGTGTTGATGAAGATTATGCTAAGTAATCAAGGGCATGTGGCTGAACCAATCCCCTTGGGTCCATGTCGATTACTGAGTGAGTTAAAGGATTCAATCCACCAGCAGCCTGTCATTAACCACATGTCATTATCTTGTACTAATGTGCTTTATTCAGCCAACATCAAATGTTTTGCTTATAGAAAAAAAAATGTAGCCTTTCCATGCTATTTCTTTAAGTTTTTATCATTTAGTTTTTTCCTCTTATCTTCTCTATCCACAGGATTTATTAGTGTTAGCATACGGCATATCAATTCACTGTTTCTTTGCTATTTTGCTATGAGAAAGCATGAAGGACAAGAGAAGCCAGAGATTTTATCTTACTGTGTTCTGCCAAGTTGCAGGTGCTTAGATGAATTCTTGGCATAGAATACCTGTCTCCATGGATTATTTGTGAGTGTAATGAGTGAATCATTTGACATGCTTAATAACCTTTTAAGAGACAAAGAAATGTTATTTGTTTGAAATAACTTGTTCTTCAAAGCAAAATCCATGTTGCTTTGGTATAATACTATAAGCTTTTCAAAATTGACCTACTTGATATTCTAATCTAGAATTTCCAGAGAACATTATCACATTTATTTTGAATACTTGGACCCCAGCTGGGAGGAATTTGGGAAAGTTGTGGGGGCTTTTGGAGGTGCAGCCTTGCTGGAGGAGGTGTGTTGCTGGGGTTGGGCTCTGGGGTAATGTAGCCCAGCTCTAAGTCCAGTACTTAGATTCCTTCTTTCGGCTTGATGTGGAGATGTGACCCAGGCTTCCTGGTCATGTCTGTCATGCTCCCCCGCCCTTGCCCAATGATGAAACAAAACCTTGAAACTGTGAGAGAAATAAACCTTTCCCCCATAAGCTGCTGCTTGTGTTTTGTCCCAGCAGTAAGAAAGTAATTGCAATGATAACAGAGCTTATGTTGAGAACATTAGCAGAGAACTAGGAATAAGAAGGACATTCAAAGCCAAACCTATTAGGTAATCATATTAAACGTATTTCAGAGCAAGTTATAATTATGAGTGATAATCACCATTACCTGCTTTATGGAATTAACTATAGATTTTTGGCTGGGGAGAAGTTAAATGTCACTATTCCCTTTTATCTATTTACCTTCCTCCCTTCCTCCATCCCTTCTCTCCTTCCTTCCTTTTTTCCTTTTACAAAAAGCAAGGTGGTTAACTGGGAATTGCTGAAACTAAAGCTAAGGAAAGTTTCAACTGCCAGGAGCACTGGTCAGTAGACACAGCAGTCTCTTGCTGCTGCAGGCTGAAGCTGTGATCTCCATGGACACTTGGCAGCTCAGGAAAGTTTAGAGCTCTGGAGAGACTTAACAAGAAATACATATATGCAATGGATTTCTATTCAGCCATAAAGAAAAATGACTTACTTTTGAAATTACTGGAAGATGGATGGACCTGGAAAATATTATCATATGTAAGGTAACCCAGGTACAGAAAGACAAACATCTCATGTTCTTTCTTATATGTGGATCCTAGTTTAGAATTCATATATGTGAAGGAGAGTGTATAGACATCAGGAAACTAGAAAGGAGCCCAGTGGGAATGAAGGGGTGGGAAGAGGCTTCAAGAGAAAATGGGAGGGAAGGTAGCTGATCTTAAATGATATGAAAGTCAATGGGGATATACCTGGTGTAGGAGGATAAAAGCAGAGTAGTGGGCAGGGGAGATAGGAGAGGGAGGGTAATTGTTAAACAAATCTAAATATATGTGTTAATAAAGAGTAAATAAAGAAAAAGAAAGAAGCAGGTTGCATGAGACTTGACCTCAACTGACAGTGCATATGGAGTTGTGTCAGGAAAGAGTATTTAAAATAATAGGAGAGATGGTTTAGTGGTTAGACACTTGCCTGTGAAGCCTAAAGACCCAGGATTGATTCCCCAGGGCCCATGTAAGCCAGATATACAAGGTGGCACATGTATATGGAGTATGTTTATAATGGCTGGAGGTTCTGGTGTACCCATTCTCTCTCTCTCTCTCAAATAAATAAATAAAGCATTTTTAGAAAGAAAAAATAGGGCTGGAGAGATGGCTTAGTGGTTAAGCGCTTGCCTGTGAAGCCTAAGGACCCCGGTTCGAGGCTCAATTCCCCAGGACCCACGTTAGCAGATGCACAAGGGGGCGCACGCATCTGGAGTTCGTTTACAGAGGCTGGAGGCTCTGGCGCGCCCATTCTCTCTCTCTCTCTCTGCCTCCTTCTCTCTGTCGCTCTCAAATAAATAAACAAAAAAATTAAAAAAAAAAGAAAGAAAAAATAAACACAGAACAGGAAGATCTTTGTAGATGTTTTGCAGGGACATGGAACACATACTAGGAGTTAGACCAATCACAACAATCTACATAACACAAGTTTGGACTGTGGAAGAAGGTGGTGGATGTAGACTTTGGGGGGTGGGTCTCTTTCAGGATGATGGAATGAGTGGGACACTGACACACATCTTGACTGACAGTCAACCAACCATCATGAACATTTGTGTGTCTGGTGCTGCTCATAAAGTGTACAGTGGTACATCTTCAACACATGTCCTTCCTTGTGGGGTTACTCTACTGAGACAGGCATAAAAAGCACACATGAAAAATAAATAAGTAGTTCCATGTATTCACAAGTGCTGAGAAAAACATAACAGGATGGCATTATAAAGCGAGAAGTGGGTTTCAGGGATGGCTTAATTTGTTAAAAACAATTGCAATTGAGTTGAGCTCTGAGTGACACATAGCGGGCCACCATGCGAAACTCTCCAGAAGGGTATGTTTATTTTCCTGGTGCTGGGAATGGAGCCCAGGGTGCACCATGTGTATGCCACGCAAGTGCTCTACTCTTGAGCAACACCCCAGTCCTCCCAGTGAGTGGTAAGTTAGCAGTGGAAATCACAAGTGTGCAGCCACTGTCCTGAGCACCTTGTAGGGACAGAGAAGGCCGGTGAGGTAGAAGCATGGGAAATGAGAGCAGAGGAAGGCAGATGGAATCAGCGAGCCAGTTTACGGGGGGTTCTGTGTGCCAAGGAAGTCCTTTAGTCTTCAGCTCTTTGGAAGGACGAAGAAGAGTACATCAGACCACAGAAGGTCTGACTGGGTAGAGGATATGAGTTGAGTCCATAGAGATGGAAGGTTCAGATACACAGGCCAGGCAAGATTCTCAAACATGAAGGTGATGGTGTCTGGGAGAGAACATTCTAGCCCATTGTATTAGCTACTTTCTGCTTTGTTGTTACAAACACATGACAAAAGTGACTTAAGGAAGAAGGAGTTTACTGCGGCTTGTAATAGGCAAGGGTATGGTCCATCACAGTGGGGAAGAAATGGGGGCAGCAGCAAGAAGGAGATGCTCACATTGCAGCCACAGCCAGGCAGAGAGATGTCAATGCAGGTGGTCAGCTTCCTCTCTCCTTTTTATGCCACCTAGGACACTGGCCCATGAAATGGTACCACCCACAGTTAGGGTGGGTGCTCCCACTTCAACAAACCTTATCTAGAGAACCCCTTCCACTGAACTTCTTATTTCCAACCAACCCTTCTTCCATTTTGATATCTTTTATTTTCTCCTCCACAGTCCATGACAGAATGTTGATGTGCAAGTATTATGCAGGTAATGTAAACTCCTGTGAGGCTGTGAGTGTAATGGCTACTGCATGACCAGAAGACCGCGATCCAAAGCACTCCTCCCCAACTTCTGGCTCTTACATTCTTTCTACTGCCTCTCCTGCAATGTTCCCTGAGCCTTGGAGGAGGTGATATGGATGTCTCACTTAGTGCTTGAGGACTCAACTGTTACTTATCCTCAGAATCTGACACAGTTTAGAGTAGTCCCAGTAGTTATCGCCATTGGCAAAAAGAAACTTCTCTGGCTAAAAGATGAGAGCAGTATTAATCTATGGACATAAATATAAAGAGGATAAGTATGGGCACAGCCTATCCATTTAGCCAAACAACAATAGTAGTTTCCTCTGTAGGGCCTACAATCTTCTCAGCCATAGACTTCTGACTAGGTTTTCAGTAGCAGGCCTGAATTGCTTCCTGTGGAGCAGGTCTTAAATCCAATCAGAGCAGCTAGTGACTACCATAACAGACATGCCATGATTATACCAGTGGGCACATCTTGCCTGACTAGCTGCAAATCTCTTTTTGAGGATGTAATTTATAGAAATGGTGACCAACATATAAGGACTTATACACAAGGGTGTTTCTTGCAAACCTGATTATAGTGGAAGAAACCCGGAAGCCAAGCTATTGGAGAATGATATATTTTCTGACATTCACATTGTGGCATATAATGCAAATAAAAAGCAATAAACAAATAAGGGCAGGTTGGAGTGAAGCACATGGAGAGGAACAGGAAAACTGAGCCCTGGAAATAAATAACAGGATACATTCCTTCTGCAGAGGAAGGGCACAAGCCCAGGACTCAGAGACCGTAGTGTCCACATGATGACTTCCTCCCTCTTTCTCAGGGCTCCTTGGCTTCTCCTTCAGATAGGCTTTCTTTTCTGGGAATGATGATGGTTGTTCAAGCTTACAGTTCCTTAAAAGCTCATTATTCTGGAGAAAGGAATAAGTCAAAGGAGTCTGACTCTTCCTGTAGTTGTCCCTGCTTCTGTGTCATGCTTGTCCTGTGTGAGGTCCCATGATTTACTACCAGCAGCTGGTGGAGAATGGTGGGCAGGTCCCAAAAAGAAAAGATGCAGGCTGGTTGAAAAGGTAACCGATGTTGACTGTAATTTCCATGCAATCTTTCTCTGATAGGAAAATCCTCAGAAGCTTCCATTTCATCACTTCCAATTGTTCATGATACTGATCACAAAAAAGAAAAAGAGACTCTGTCAGCCCCGACGGGATAGGCCTGTAATTCTAGTACTTTGGGGGCTGAGGAAGAAGAATCACAAGTTCAAGGCCAGCCTGGACAACATATCCAGACCCTGTTTCAAGATAGAAAGTATAAAGAAGACTTGGGATAGAGTTCCGTAATAGAGCATGCTCCATCAAGGCAGGAATCTTCCCTCTGTCTCTGTACTTCTCTGATTCCTGTCATGAAAAAGGAAGAAAGAAAAATTATGGGAGAAATTAACTAACCTAGATAGGAAAGCAATGAAACCACCTAGTATTTCAAACATTAATTAGTCCCCAATGTTTTTAGAGAAACTAATATGGTTCTGGACCTTGGCTAGATGCACAAACACAGCCCCTGTGCTCACAAACTTGTGAATCTGTCATAGTTAAAGGACAGGTAGCAAACACCTGATTGTGACTGGGACAAGGATTCAAATACCAAGGAGGTACTTAGAGTGACAGGAGGGAGTGAATATTGAGACCTAACCTATCTGGGAAAGCAAGGAGAAGGGGTCACTGGAAGCCACAGAGAAAAGAGGATAGAGTTGGCTTGGGACAGAGGAGTGATAGTTGTAAAATGTGGGTTGTCAATAGTTCACGTTGAAACACAGAGCAAATTGGAGATAGGCAAGTGTGGGCACAGAGAGGACACTGTTGAGACCCAACTGAATAGTGACCATGGGGTAGTGGGAGGTGGAGATGGATTAGATGTGAGTAATGAGACAAAAAGATGCTCGGGACAAATGTCAGGCTTTAGCTTGAAGAAAAATCCAGGAAAGCTGTGAGAACTTTTCCAAGAATTGTGAAGGCGAAACCAGTTCAGAGGTAAAAAGAGCTTGAACTGGGGCATGTGGGGTTTGAGAGACAAGAGGAAACAGATTTTGAGTGAGTGCCTAGATACATGGGGAAGACACAGAAGGTTCACATGTATTCATAATGCTAAACCAGTGTCTCCGGAGAGTTTGGCCTGGATTCTATGGATAATATTCAACAACCTTTTTCTTGTTGTTGTTCTTGCAGTGCTGGAATTGAACCCAGGGCTCTTCACATGCTAGGCAAGATCTCTACCACTGAGCTACACCACTAGCAATCAACCACGCTTCCATGCCCCATATAGAGCACATCTGCGTTAGCTTGATGTTTTTGTATTAATGTGTTCACACATTTCCCAGCGGAAAGTTCTGCATGAGTTCACAGTCAACCTGTTAAGACTTTTGAAGCCAAACTTCTTTCCAAAGGACATAATGAGTGACAAGTAAGTAGAGCCTGCTAAAGGACCGAGGGAAGGAAGCAGTGTCCTCAGATGGCAATGTGCCCCCTTCACTAAGAGGGCTCAGACGTGCAAAGTGATGGGATGCCTTGTTTTACAGGAAAATGTAACCACATGATGAAAAACTACAAACTCCATCAATATTAAAAAAAAAAATACCCCAGTTCTGTCGTATTTACTACAGAGTGAGGATGTTGCAGTAACATACGTACCCATGGTGGTCAATTTTGATTGCCAATTTGACTGTATTTGTAATCATTTAGGAGACCCCCTCCTGGCATGTCTGTGAAAGAGTTAACTGAGAAAGGAAGACCCACCCTGAATGTGGACAGTGTTATCCCGTCGTCTGAAGTCCTAAAGCGAATGAGAAAGGGAAAGGAAGGAAGCCAGCTGAGCACCAGTGTTCCTTCACCCTTCTGTTTCCTGACTGCGCACAGTGTGACCAGCTGCCTCACGCGCCTGTCACCATGCCTTTCTGCCACGATGGACTCATCCCCTCAAACTGTAAGCCAAAAGACATTCTTCCTTCTTTAAGCTGTTCTTGTCAAGTATTTTGCCACAGCCACAAGCAAAGTAACTAATGAAGTTCGAAATCTTACCTAACACCCGAAATCACCACAGTATGCTTTTGTAAATACTTATGTTTTGAACCCAATTACAAACACAACTATTAACACTGAGTTCAAAACTCACTTGACTGAGGCATCATCCACATCTTGTTAACATTTTCTACTGAAGGAAGCAGCAACACAAGAAAAAAAAAAAACCATAAGTTTGGGTGTTAAATTACCATAGGTGGAGGGGCTAGAGAGATGGCTGTTAAAGTACTTGCCTGAAAAACCTAACATGTAAAGCCAGATGCACAAAGTGGCACATGCATCTGGAGTTCATTTGCAGTGGTTAGAGGCCCTGGCACACCCATTTTCCCTTTGTTTCTCTCTGTGTCTGTCTACCTCTGCTTGCAAATAAATAAATAAAAATATTTTTTAAATTTGTATTTCTTTATTTGAGAGAGATACAGAAATAGGCAGGTAGCAAGGGAGAGAGAGAGAGAAAGAGAGAGAGAGAGAGAGAATGGGTGTGCCAGGTCCTCCAGCCACTGCACATGAACTCCAGATGCATGAGCCCCCTTGTGCATCTGGCTTATGTAGGTCCTGGGGAGTTGAACTTGGGTACTTTGGCTTTGCAGGCAAATGCCTTAACTGCTAAGCCATCTCTCCAGCCCAGTTAAAAATATTTTTAAAAAATTATCATAGTTAATCAAAAAAATTATCATAGGTGGTGCCTGGAGATTGCTCAGTAGTTAAAGGTGCTTGCTTGCAAAACCTGACAGTTTGAGTTCGGTTGCTCAGTATCCTTGTATTGCGAGATGCACAAAATGGAGAATGTGTCTGGAAGTTCGTTTGCAGTGGCAGGAGGCCCTGGCATGCCCATACTCTCTTCTTCCCTTCCCCCTCTATCATAAATAAACACAAGTACTTAAAAATTATCATAGGCAGTCCATATATAAATTCATGATGGACTATAGTTACTATAGTTTCCTCCGGATTCATGGAAAATATGCTTCGATGCCTCTAGCCCTAATGGATGCCTTGAACCATGGATAGTATTGAATCATATTATTTTCCTACACATAGGTATCTGGGGGTGAAGTTGAATTTATAAATCAGCGAAAAGAAGACATTAACAATAACTAGTAATAAAATAGAACAATTATAACAAAGGAGTATAATCAAATTGAATGTGGTTGCTCTTTCAAAATACGTAATTGTACTGGGCCCACCTGTGGTGGTTTGAATGTGAATATATTTCTCCAGTGGTCTGAGGTAATTTTGATTGAGATTAAGTTTATAAATTGATTCTCCAGCAGGCGGAGCCCTGCTGGGGAAGATATGTCCAGTCATAGTAGATGTGTAGAGAGCAGTTTGAGCTCTGGCTGCTGGTGCCCTCTCCCTCCCTCCCTCTCTCTCTCTCTCTCTGCTTTGGATATGGATCTATGGAAGTTATCCAGCTTCTTCTGCCCTGACGGAACTTCCCCTGGATTCTGTAAGCCTGAAATAAACCCTTTTCTCCCATAAGTGCCTTCTGGTGAGGTGTTTGTCCCAGCAATGGAAAGTAGCTGAAACACCATCTTTCTTGAGAGGATTGTGTGACGTGACACGACACCTGCATGATGAGGGGAGGGGACGCAAAGGGGCTCAGAAGGGAGGATGCTGTGTGTACAGATTCCAATGCACGTGTCTTCTAGCAGGGACTACTTAAGGATGAAGCCACTGAGTGTCCTGTCAACCCTGCTGCCTGAGCATCTGCAGCTGTTTTCCTCACTTCCACCTGCACCCACTGGCTTGCTTTATGGCAATTCTAATAAAAAATGTCCTCCACAGGTTCGTATGTTTGAACACTTGGTCCCCAGCAAAGTGGCATTATTTGGGAAGGTTACGGAACTTTCAGGAAGGAAGTGTCACTGGGTGTCACACGCAGCCTGCCTCTCCTCGCTCTCTTTCTCTTCTTGCTCCCTGCTGAGCTGATGTGAAGCTTCTGCCTTGCTTTCCCCACAAGGATGGACTCTTCCCTCTGCAACTGTAAGCTGAAGGAAGCTCTCTGCTCCCCTACGTCGCTTCTGGCCAGCTATTTTGTCCAAGCAACAAGAAGATAATGGATGGACACTAGTTGAGGCCATCTCCACCCCCGTATTTCTTGAAGGAGGCACAGCTAGTTGAGCACTGGTTAGCAATAGGACAGCAGCCTTTACAGCCTGCTTTTGAACTTTTCCCAACACCAATTATCTTTCAATGCTTATGCAGATGAGTATTGATACCTATGATGCAGACACATGTACACGGACTACAAAATGGGTACAACTATGGTCTTCAGAAAGGAAAGGGTGTCAGACAATCAGCTTGTCTAGTGCCAGAAGGTGCTACATGAGCAACTGGGGGAAAATGACCAACATTTGTCCAAGCAACTCGTGGTCTAAGCTACTCAGCAGCAAACAACCTGATGTGGTGCTCACACAAGTGCAACAGTGGCACGCAGCCATGGTGGGTAACCAGCTGCTCTTGGATTGGCTAACAGATCTGTTCAGTGGAATGGAACCCCTAGCTGGAACTGGGAAACAAGTCAGAATCATATCCAAACATTGAGTCTGCTCTCCAATATCAAGCTCCCACCAATCTTGGGCTACAAGAGGGCCTACAACTATTAAATTCCCTCTAAAATTATAATGGTTATCCCATTTATCCAGTGCTGACTTCACTCTCTGTGGGAGAATTTGCTTCTCTTTTTCAGATGGATGCAGAACCTGAGGAGAGATTCAGCCCATCGCACTTCACCACGGCCCCAGCTGAAACTATAGAGTGATTGGGGAAATGTGCTGAACCTGGTACCAGCACAAAGGTGAAGGAGATAGACACAGAGAACACTCAACTCCTACCAAACCAGATATCCAGAGACATAGAGGTTCCCAAGACCCCATCACTGAAGTAGACTTAAAACAAACCCAACATGGCTCAGCAAAACTCGCAGAAGAGGGGGCGGAAAGATTGTTAGAGCCACAAGTTGGGACATTATGCACAGAGGCATTGCCTCTTTCCCATAAGTGATGGATACCCCCACAATGCATGATCCACAAACTCTGACAAGGAGGGTCCCTGCGGAGGGAGGAGGATAGGGAGGAGGCTAACTATGGTATCAACGTGGCTGTTTACACACTGAGTATGAACATAACTAATAAAGAAAAAAAACGAGAAAAAGAAAGGGTGGGCTGGAGAGATGGCTTAGTAGTTAAGTCACTTGCCTGCATAGCCTAAGTACCCAGGTTCAATTCCCCAGAACCCACATAAGCCAGATGCACATGGTGGTCCATGCATCTGGAGTTCATTTGCAGTGGCTTAGAGGCCCTGGCATGCCCATTCTTATCCTCTCTCTCTCATAAATAAATAAAAAAATGAAAAAAGTATTTTAAAACAAGGAAAGGCCATTCGTATTTCAGCATTCAATGGGACAGTACATTCTACCAAGCTACTTAGCACTGTGTGGTGTGGATGGTCGAGCTTTGGGTATCCATCTGTGTTCTCCTCTCACCATAGAGAGTACTCATGGACAGGAAGAAGGCTCTAGCACCATCATACAATATTATCCTCCAATTGTCTCTCTTTAGCACGCTGCCGGGATCCCAGCTCCCACCACCTCACTCCCTGTGTGCTGCAAAGACCTGCTCCTGAGGCTGTGTCTTGTGCTCGCAGCTGCTGTCCTCCCCCTCCCAAAGCAGCCCCTTGTCCTTAGGTACTTGCATGGGAGGAGAGGGGGATAAATAGGTTGAGCATGGTGACACGTGCTTGAAATTCCAGCACTCAGAAGGCAGAGGCAGGAGATCCCTACCACAGAGGCTATCCTGTTCTACATAGTGAGTTGTTCCAAGCTAACCAGACCCTGTGTGAAAACAACAACAACAAAAAATGAAAAGTTTGAAATATGTTAAATTATAGTATGGTGGCTTGTATCCAGGAGCAGAATTTCAGATAGTGTGAAGAGAAAGGAAAGATATTCTAAACCCACGGTCTTCCTAGAACCTCTAGTCTCTAATTAATGTGCTCACCAACCTGCCCTTATTTAATCATGTTTGTGTGACAACCTCTGACTTGGACACAATTCCTTACCTAAAACCAGTGCACATTTTCTTAGAGGCGCAGAGTTTTTCTTTTTCTTTTGAATCAGTTGTTTCCCATCAGGAAATTGGGCTTGCTGATGGGTCCAAACACCAGGCTTCTGCTCCCCTCAAGATCCTTTCCTAACAACAAAACCTTGTGCAAGCCACTTACCCTCCCTGACGATCAGCCTGCCTAGCCCAGAATACCCCCGCTCTGTACCCTCTGCTGGTTATTTCAAGCAAGAGAGATGGCAACCGCTGCAGACTGGCTCCTGTAAGACAGTCCAGCACCGCTGCCGAAGGGTGACTGATCCCTTCACCCTGTATGGCGATTTTAGCACGTGATAGAAGATCTTTCCATGATGTTGGCAATGTGGAAGGAAGCGGCTTCAAGTCAAAGCCAATTTTAGAAACCCATAGTTTTTCACAAGCAAGAGTCCACTTTCATATTGTGATGTTGGCATAGGATGGGCACTGTCAGAAACAATGTAGGGAGAGTCCAGCAGATGTCAGCAGAGAACCAACTTTGCCTAAGCTATAGGCCATCCATGGAAGGAAAAGATGCCTGGTCTGGTGGGCTGGGCCTGGGCTGACCAGATTTGGCCATTAACTTTCTAGCAGCTTCGGTTTTGGTGGAGTGGGCAGACTGCCACCTCTGAGATGGAAGCAGTCCTTTCGCTCTGTGTACAAGGTCCCTACGCAGGATCCCCATACTTGAAAAAGTTTCCTGCCATTCCTACCTGTTGGTCTGGGCTTGAGTTACTCTTCTGCGCTCAGGACCCAGGAGTATAGAGGTAACCTTCAGAGGCATGCGCTCAGTGGTTTGCTTTCCCGCAGCTAGACTCCACCTCCTCAAGTTTCTACAACCTCCCAAAATAGCGCCACCAACTGGGCACCAAGCGATCAACCCGTGAGGGGGAACATTTCCTATTCAAACAGTAACAAGAGTTGACTGGGGCCTTGAGAGCTCTGTCCTCGGATATGAATTACTGTTGTCATTACAGGAATTGGTTTATTGTGAAAGAGTGAGCTTAGCCCCCCCTTTCTCTCTTGCTCTCTCACTTTCTGTCATGGGATGGGGGCAACATGGAAGACCTATCTCAGCTCATGTGGCATTGCTTCTTTAGAGAAATACTGCTTTGGGCATCGCTTTCAGCCCTCCTGAATGCCAGGCTATTATTGGTTTTAAATATGTGAGGGTATTTTTTTTAATTTGTATTCCTTAAAAAACATATTTATTTACTTGCAAGCAAAGAGAGGCAGAGAGAGAGAATGAGAGAGAGAGGGAATGGGCATGTCAGGACCTTTTGCTGCTGCAAACAAACTTCAGATGCGTGCACCACTCTGTGCATGTGGCTTTATGTGGTACTGCAGGATTGAATCTGGGCCACTGGGCTTTGCAAGTAAATATCTTTAACTGCTGAACTCTCTCTCCAGTCTGGGCTTTTTTTTTTTTTTAAACCTACACTTCCTTCATCCATCTGAATAACAAACCATTCAGACTTAATAAATCAGAAAACAAGACCAGCTATCACAGGTAAAGGGTTAATGTATTGGGAACCGGGGAGCAGAGCAGAGGGCACAGTTTACACCAGCCTGCATGATGAGGCATTTCATCTCATGTGTCACAGATGACCTCACTGTTCAAGTCAGGTGAGGGCATGCTCTCATTGCAATGGTTGCACTCCAGTGTTACAATGTGCTGTATTGCACTGGAGTCTCCCCTAGGATTTCTGCAGTCTGGGGAATTTCTAGCTGGATTATAAAGATGACTTAAATAGACAGAGAAGCAGCTCTTTGCCACAAGAGCAAGTCCCAAAATGCCTGCCTGTCTCGTCTGCCCCTCCCCATCTCCAAGACCCCAGTGGTATGTGTGTGTGTGTGTGTGTGTGTGTTATGTGTGTGAATGTAAGAAACAGATAAATAAATAAAAACAAAAAAATTAAAAAAAAAGAATTGGGTACAAATGTGTGAAATGATGTATGCAAGTCATGAGTGCAAGGAGACATAAAAGAAACTCCCGAAGAGGAGCGGGCCAATGGGATTGGGGCTTCGGATCCAGTCCTGTGAACTAAATAATGTTCAGGGGGAGAGTCATGGCCATAGGGAGGTTGAGCTACCTGGGAAGCTGGGGAATGGGGGAAAGGAAAAGAGTGAATCAAGTGGGTACGGCTGCTTGTGGTCCTGCTGCCCTTCCCACCTCACAGCGGCCTGTTCTCAAAAAGTGGAATAACTCTAAGGTTTTCAGGAAGAGAGAGTTGTGGCCTATTTAGAATAATCCAAGGGGCTATGTGTATGTGTGTTACGTTTGTAAGGGGTCCCTAGAGTCTCAAACTCTAGTATCTAGAACCCATAAGGAATAAAAGTCCTGTCTGTACCACTGTGTATGTGAGTACTGGGTCCAGCAGCCCATATATCTAATCGCAGTTGGGAGAATGACAGGCACCATATACAGATTCCTACCATGCTGCACATCCCTCAGATTCTTAACCATCTCAGTAAGCTGTTTCCTTTGCTTTCCTGCAGTTGCTATTTCTCTTTCTCTTTGAAAACAACAACGACCGACAGCTAGAAGGAAGGTATACCACGTTCCACGATTGAAAGAACATTTAAAATTAGCTGTGGTTGGGGACTGCGGGTGTCCCCAAGTTCATTGTATATTATTTTCCCCAGAGTCTATAAGCGAGTGTGCGCGTACACACACACACACACACGCATGCATGCTAGCTAGCAAGTCTCTAGTTCCTGAAACAAGCAAAGCCCAGCATTGCCTTTCATCGACCTGTCACGTCCCTTGGGTTAAGACAAGAAGTTGCACTGGTGATTTTCAGTATGAAAGTTCCAAAGACAAAGAAGGAGAGCCTGAGGTCCTTCTCTTGCCCAGGTCACTGTATTCAGGTCCCAGTTTTCAACCCAACACCACCATCAACCACACTGTCGAACTGTAAAAGGCACCGGCTCTGACCACCTCACCTCTACCTAGCTGGGTCAACCCTGGAAGTTACGGAGGGAGTTGTAAGTATTTCAGACAGCAGCCACAAGCGTGCAGAAGCGCCAGGCAGTGTGGCATCTTCCAAAAGTGGCAACCTTATTTAGGTTCGAGGCTGAGCAAACCTAGTTCAAGTTCATTTGGTCTCACCGGGCCCTTTTCTTTCCCTTGTGGTTATCAGGGCCTCGGGGGAGTCTGCACCTCTGCCACCAGGGCCTCCTGGCCAGGCTCAATAGCTCTGGCCCAGTTCATTTCGCCACAGCCCAGAGGCGCTCGGAAAGCCAAGATTAAAGGGGAAAGTCGCAGCTGTATATTTATATTTTCATTGCTAGAAGGGAATTGATTTCCGCGCATTTATTTTGGTAGTTGTAATACACAAGGGCGGATTTGCGTCACCCGAGCAACTTGCCGGTGGAGATAAAGTTGCACAAATATTGAAAGGGGAAGTGCTAGGAGTCATTATAGAGTTTTTCTCCGGAAGAAATAAGGATTTCTGCAGTATCCTAAAATACTAGGACCGCTTCTATTTTCAGACCAATCTCGCAGGCACATCCGCTCATTTAGTCCAAGTTTGAGCCCATCAAAAAAACAGGAGATGACCTGAACTCCAGTGAGCCCCGGCTTCCTGCAGCGTTCTAGGCTCTGAGGCTTCGGGAGCCAGGAGGAGGGCTCACAAGTAGGCCCGGCCGGGCCTGCGGGGACAGGCTTGGGCCCCCGCGCTGGCTGGGAAGGCGGGTGGGGAATCGCTGCGAAGACTTCCCTTCTATATTTCCGTCCCTGAGCTGGTGGCCCGGCTGTGGCTGCCAGGAAGCCCTGGGCCTGGGAGTGCCCAGGGGCGCGGGGGTGAAGGCGCGGATGACAGCTGCCCTCGGCCTTGCGCTCCAGGGCTTCGAAGCGCGGCAGCAGACCCGGGTCCTGGACTCCGCGGGGAACCGGGAGCGCCCCGGTTCCCAGTCTGCACCCCACGAGCAGCCTGCAGTGTCTCCGACTTTGAAGAGGGTGAAAAAGCGGTGGGGAGTCTTATCTAGAGGTGTCTAAAAGCGTCTCTTTTAGACTTTGGTCTGGGCCGCTCGCTCGCTCGCTGCGCAAACGAATGGAATTTGAATCGCAACCGAATTAGAAAAGAAAGGCGAGAGCACGTGGCAGCCACTGCACCCACCCCCTCGCTAGTGGCTTTCCCTGGGACGCGTGAAGTTCAGGAAACCGTCCTGCCACCGGTGTCAGTCCAGAACCCTCAGCCAAGTCTTCAGGTGGCCCTGCACTTCACACTCGTTTACCTCCAGCTAGGCACAGCTTCTGGCCTCTCCCAGCGCGGAACTCACCACTCGCCCCAGTCTGCGCAAAGCTCTTCGGTCCCCGGGCCTGGCCCAGAGCTAAGGCCAGGAAATCTTTTAGAGAAAGGAGGGAGGAAGGAGAGAGAGAAAGAGGAGAGAGGCAAGAAAGGGAGGAAGAATATCAGCGGTGGTTGATCACAAGTGATGGACTAACTGATGGATTTCCAGGAAAAAAAAAAAAAAGTCCAAAGCTTACAATGGCAGCGTATACATTTGAGGCCAGCAGCTACTAGAAATTAATTCAATCCTGAACTGAAAATAGGATGGCATTTTCGGGTCTATTTGGCATCTTCGTGCTGAGGGGAAATAAAAGCGGCAGTGAATATCTGTCAGGAGACGCTTATTGGAACAATCGAAAACAAAATTTTGGTGGTTTCATTATTGTCGTTATTTTATTTTCTTCCTGAAAATGTGCAAGAACAGCTCATCTGGGTGGCCTGTGGTTTGTTTGGGAGAGGGGTGGGGAAATCCATTCTGACTATAATTTAAAAGAGAACGAATTCTTAAAATAGAGATGTTGATTTTGCAGAGCTCCCCCCACACCTCTCACGACACCCTCCCAGGGTTCTGAAGACCCAACGTGCTAAAAGGAAGGCTCGGGCCGCTGCGCAGCTCCTCTGGTCACCAGGCCAAAGGGACTGCTGGGGAAATTGTCACCGAATTGAAAGTAGCATTTCATCTAAAGGCAATCTGCTCTCTTGGGCACTTGCAAAACAGTGAGGCCCACGTGACCCGGGGATGTGGCCGCGGAGGGAGGTGGCATTTCCTACCCGGCGCAGCCCAGGGGACGCGCGCTTCGGGAGTAGGCCCGTTTGGTTGTGTCTCGGGCTCGGAGGGCAAAGGTTTGGCTGACTTTAAGGGAGACAGTCGGAGCCATCCATCTTATTTTGTTTGAAAAGTCACTTGGTCAAATTGTCACTGGTGTGACAGCTCAGAATAAAACTAATTTGCGGCCTCCTAGCTTCTCTGAGGTCTCCCTGGAGGCCAGGAAGCAGAGCTGGGCAGGGACTCCACGCCGCAGGACCCGGGCAGGGGCCCAGGATAGATTGGAGGCGGGGTGTGTGCCTGCGGGGTGGGGGGATTCTGCCGAGGACCACTGACCCTTGGAATAAAAGCACATTGAAGAAAAATCGCGAGTGCTGCAGAGAGGGCGAGGCTGGGGTGGGGGGGGGGAGGACGGACAGCGCGCCCAGCGCTCCAGCTCCAACTTTGCTCCTCCGCCGAGCGCTGTAGCCCCGGCTGCCCCACCGCCACCCAGAGGAGCTGTTCTTGCACGTTCTCGGGAAGAAAATAAAATAACTTTCCAGCGTCCCAGGACCGCTCCTGGGACGGTCTCCTCGGCCTGCTGCGGTCCCGAGCTGCAGACGGGAAGGGGACAGCCAGAGGGCTGGAGCCACCTCTCGGCACCACCGCGGCTCGGAGGGACGCGCAGCTCGGGGCTGGGCCCCACGCGGCCGCAGAAAACACATTGGCGTGGCCGGGGCGGGGCTGAACCCGCGGCCACGCCCCGTCCGTCCCCATTCCCCTCCATCTCCGGGTCCCATTGGTCACCAGGATGACCAATGAGAGCTCAGATCCAGGTCCTACCCCGGGTCTGACTCGAATGCTTCTGCCAAAACTTTGGGAGTTTTTAGAGAGGGTTTTTTTTTTTTTTTCCTCTTAATACTTTTTTCCCCCCTAAACTAACGGATCATTATTGTTGTTGTTTTAAATTTAGCTCGCGGGCTTAGCTGTTGGGGGTTTTCTTTGGTGTCGGGTGCCCGTGCCCCCGTCTTCCCCGGAGTCAGCCGAGCGAGGCCCTGGGCCGCTTCTGCGCCCCGCATCCGCCTTCATCCCGCGGGGAGCGCGCGGGCGCAGCGCCGGCTGGCGAGCGAGCCAGGCCGGGGACGGGCCGCGGTCCCGGGGCCCTCGCTTCCACCTCCACTCTCGTTGGCGCCGGGGCTCCCGGGGTGCCCCGTTCCTCTGCGGGCGGAGAAGCGAAAGCGGATCGTCCTCGGCCGGCCCGGGGCAGCCGCAGCCGCCCCTCCCCGCGCACCCACCCATCACCCGGTCCCCCGGGTCGGGCCGGCCCGAGCGCAGCTCACACCCCAGCCGAGGATGTTCGCCGCCGGGCTGGCTCCTTTCTACGCCTCCAACTTGAGCCTCTGGTCGGCCGCTTACTGCTCGTCGGCCGGCCCGGGCGGCTGCTCCTTCCCCTTGGAGCCGGGCGCCGTGAAGAAGCCGTCGTTCTGCATCGCGGACATCCTGCACGCGGGCGTCGGGGAGCCCGGGGCGGCTGCGGAGGGACTGGTGGGGGCCTCTGCCGCCGCCCTCACCGCGCACTTGGGCTCCGTGCACCCGCACGCCTCCTTCCAAGCGGCCGCCAGGTCCCCGCTCCGTCCCACCCCGGTGGTGGCACCCTCGGAAGTCACGGCTGGCTTCCCGCAGCGGCTGTCGCCTCTCTCGGCCGCCTACCACCACCACCACCACCACCACCCCCAGCAGCAGCAGCAGCAGCAGCAGCAGCAGCAGCAGCAGCAGCCTCCTCCTCCGCCCCGGGCGGGCTCCCTGCAGCCCCCGGCTTCGGGGACGAGGGTGGTCCCCCACCATAGCGGCTCCACCCCGGCCCCCTCCAGCAAAGACCTCAAGTTTGGAATTGACCGTATTTTGTCTACAGAATTTGACCCCAAAGTCAAGGAAGGCAACACGCTGAGAGGTAGGTTTTTGGGTGGGAGGCTGCAGGCCTCTATAACCGCCGCTCTGACCTACTCCTTGGGACCCCAGACCGGTTTAGGGCGCTCCTGGGTGTTTTCATATTTAAGGACAAGTGGGTAAAATGGGGAAGAAGAAAACGAATTGTGAGAAAACTACGAAGCGCTAATAAAACTCACCTGCATAAGAAAACGGATCTGGGAGCGCTTAAACATATAACACGGAGTCAATGTTTACAAACTGGCTGGTGTGAATTTTCGCACACATGGCTATGATCTTTTTGAATGACATTATCTGGGGAGATATTTTTCTGACAAGACACACTTTCTTCCGTCCATCTGACTTCCAGTATAATCCCTCCCCAAATTGTGGAGGAGTAAAACTGTCCGTCTAGATTTCCAAGGGGGAGAGGGCAGAGTTGGGGACTCTAGGGACGGAAATTTAGGGTCTGGGGAATTCCTGAAGGCACCTCACGGTGACATCCTTAGGGTCGTTTTGTGTAAAGCCCGTCCTTTACTGTGACGTGAGGGGTGCACACAAGACCATTTTGTGCTGGGCGGGGTGGGGGGTGCTGTTGGGACAGAGGTTTCTGTGGGGAAGAGTGAGTCACTCCAGTCAAAGGTATTCTGTAGGGTGAACCAACAGCAGGATCGCCAAAGGTGTGCATTCGCCCCAAATGTAACCAGCTTTCCCCTTCCTCTTCCCCAGATCTCACGTCCCTGCTAACTGGTGGGCGGCCTGCGGGGGTGCATCTCCCAGGCCTACAACCCTCCGCCGCCGGCCAGTTCTTTGCGTCTCTAGACCCCATTAACGATGCATCTGCCATCCTCAGTCCCTTAAGCTCGAACCCGAGGAATTCAGTTCAGCATCAATTCCAAGACACGTTTCCAGGTATGTAAAACTTCCCGTTCAGCCAAAGAGCACTGCGAGCCGCCATGAGGAGCCTCAGGGCTGATGCGTGGAGGGGCAGCTGCGGGGTGGCAACCCCGTCGTTAGGACAGGAGGCTTCCAGGAGAGAACGGAAAGATCGAGAAAACAAAGCCAAGATAGCTGCGCTTAGGAGTGTTGGGCGGGTGTGTGTGGTGAGCTTTCCCTAGCTTTTTCGCCCAGAGAGGGTAGTTTGAAAATAAAGTATGCAGAGATGCTGCATACTCATATTCTCATTCTCTCTCTCTCTCTCTCTCTCTCTCTCTCTCTCTCTCACACACACACACACACACACACACAATTATTTTGGCGTAGACTAAAACACTTTTGTTTGGTGAGGTTATTTATGTCTTTGTAGGCACGTGGGAAGCGCGGACAGAATAGGAAGGTAGGGGGGCTGTCGAGACAGTTTGGAGCACTTTGTCACGCCCGATGTCCCTGCATTCGGTTGATGCATTCTTGAAATGGTTCGAGTCCTGGGCTCTCTTCCACCCTACAGTGGTACGAGGCCTTCCCACCATGGTCCTAAGAGCTATGAAACTCCTTCTTGGGCCTTTGGGCGTGTGTAAAGGGCTTTCCTTTCCCAATAGGGGTGGTGGAGGCTTCTGTGAACAGTCCAGGGGCTCGCTGGCCGTGACCTAACCGCTAACGAGGCCCCGTCGTCTCTCTTCCCGCGTTGGCAGGACCCTACGCTGTGCTCACGAAGGACACCATGCCCCAGACGTATAAGAGGAAGCGCTCATGGTCCCGTGCTGTCTTTTCCAACCTGCAGAGGAAAGGCCTGGAGAAAAGATTTGAGATCCAAAAGTACGTCACCAAGCCCGACCGAAAGCAGCTGGCGGCGATGCTGGGCCTCACCGACGCACAGGTAAGCTGCGGGCGCCGGCGCAGCGCCCTCGAGCGGAGGGCAGCTCGGCGCAGCCCCCCGGGGCCTTCTCCATCCCCACCCACTTGCCTCGGGCGGAGGAAGGCCGAGGTCTTGAGTTTCAAAAAGCTTTGTGGACGTTGCAACTTGAGGTCTGAGGAGGGAAGGGTGGGGGTGGGGACGAGCGAGAGGGACGGGGAGAATAGCCCATTCCCGAAGATGTATGTCAACAAACACTACATGTTTATTTTGGCTAACTGGCCAAAGAACCGCCAAGGAAGCAAATAGGCCGCTGGAGCTGGTAATTATGCACGAGTGCACTTCTCTCTAGGAGCCAGTTTATTTTCCGAAAATATAAAAACCCCAAATCAAATGATTGCTATGGGGTGTTCCACCCCTCCCCTCCTCCTGACCTCCCCTCCTCCTCCTCTACTGCTGGATTGTGAAATCCCCTGCTTGTGAGGAAGTGAAAATATCATTTCAAACGGAATGATTTCGCTCCAGTAAAGTGAGGAGTCTGCCTGGAGCACATCTAATGGCTTAGGCGCTGAAAAAGTCTCCATTGGGGGTGGAGTTGAGTGAAAGAAAGCAAAAGGATCTTAGGAGGCCCCAACCCGTGTTCCAGACAGGCTCTGTCTCCTTCCAGAGAATCTTCTATGCCTAAACTTAGCGTCTTTCCTTAAATTGTAGAATTAGCGTTTTCCTTCCTCCCCCTTTTTGAGCAGAGTCATCTTGCCCTGTCCCTTCTCACCCCGTCCGCAGCAGTGACTGCGGCTACCCCAGTGCTGACTGACCCCAGCTGGGCCGAAGCCCAAGCAGGCTGCGTTCTCTTAGCTGCAGCGTCACCAGCGCTTCTCTGTTCTCCATTACACAAGCCGGCCCGGCGCACGCAGACACACCGGGGACCCCAGCCGTTTTCTACCAGCTGTGCATGTTATTTTTAAAAGGGAAGCTGGGACTTGTGTGAATGCGTTGTGTCCCCCCCCCCCCCGGGATCATATATATTTATATAGATTCAATACTCCTGCCCTCTCCTTTCCTCTACTTTGCACACTTTTACTTCCAGTGTTTTCTGAGCCTCCCCCCAGGAGGATTAGTTTATCTCTCACAGAGGCAGAGTCCTTAACTACTCTTGAGTAAAAATATACCAAGAAGATGCCCTTTGGGGAAAGCCCAGCAGCATAGAGTCCCCGCTGCTGCACTGGGATCGGCTCTTTGACCCTCCCTCCTGCTGTCTACGTTCTTCCCCCGCAATAAATACTGTGAGGATGCGGGCCTGTGATCCCAGCGCTCGGGAGGCAGAGGCAGGTGGATCTCCAGTTTGAGGCCAGCCTAGGTTACAAAGAGAGCTTGTCTCAAAGAAAAAAGGAAGGAAGGAAGGAAAGAGGGAGGGAGGGTCGGAGGGAGTGGAGAAAGAAAAAGAAAGAAGAAAAAGAAAAAGAAAAAAAAAATCAGAATGGGTTCTGCAGTGCCTTGCTTTGGGTAGTGCTGACCAAGATAGGAATTATTAACTTTGGTTCATCAAAACCTTAAAGTTGTACGCACAGTCTTGTACCTATGTGCATTTCCCCCCCTGGGCTATTCTCTCAAGGGTCCTTACATGAGATTGAGAAGAGTAGGGAGGGTTTACTAAGTTATGGATGGGGTGCAGGAACTTGCTGAATCTTTCCAGCACGCGCCCAGATCATTTTAGGCCTGAGGTCAGAGGGCCGCGTGCTGAGAATGGTCCGTGCTGCGTTGGGCCTTGTTTGATCTCCAGTGTGTTTCTGGGACTTCATGACTGGTAGTGTCTGGTTCTGGAAGAATCGTTGGGAGTGGTTAAAGGCGCATCCTCTGAGATGCCGGAGAGTCCTCTGGGTGTGCCTGGCACTCATCTCCCGGCCTCCCCCTCCTGTTTTCGCGGGACAGGTAAAGGTGTGGTTCCAGAACCGTCGGATGAAGTGGCGGCACTCCAAGGAGGCGCAGGCGCAGAAGGACAAGGACAAGGAGGCCGGAGAAAAGCCTGCGGGCGGAGCCCCAGCCGAGGGCGACCACGACGAGCGGAGCCCGAGCCGTTCGGAGGGCGAAGCGGGGAGCGAGAGCAGCGACTCGGAGTCCCTGGACATGGCTCCCAGCGACACGGAGCGGACTGAGGGCGCCGAGCGCTCCGCGCACCAGACCACGGTCATCAAGGCCCCGGCCGGCAGCGCCCTGGTCCCCGCGGGCGGCGGCGGCTTCGGCCTGGGCAGCGGCGCGGGCGGCCCGGAGCTGCTCCCCGCTCCCCAGCCCCCGGCCAGCAGCGCTCCCCAAAGCCCCGAGCCCGCTCCCGCTCCGCTGGGAGGCTTGTAGACCGGCCCGGGACGCCGCGGGCAGCCTCCTCCGGCCCACACCTCTCTGCTTGGCGGCTCGGGGCTGGCCTGGGGCTCCCAGCGCCCACCCGCAACAGAGGGGAGTTTCTGCGGCTTCCCCCGACGCTCCCAAGCTCGCCGAATTCCTGGGACACATGCAGCGCCCACCGTGAAGTGTTGGATGGAACTGTGCCTACAGTGCCAGGGGTTCCTGGCATCAGGACACACTGACTTAAATTTGTAAATAAAATGTTTACTACGGTTTGTAAAAGGCCGCTTGGATTGTTGGGTCGAGGAGGTAGTTGGGGCCCCAGGACCTTAACCCGGAGACACTGCAGACCGCAGCAGAGCGGGGCCACCTTGCAGGAGAGAGTCCCCCCCCCCCCCAGGGTCGCCTAGCTCAAAGGTCCACGAAAACCGCTACCTTCTTATTCTTCGCGTGGAGAAGGGAGCAAGCTGGAGAATTCCTTAGGTCTGTTCAGCAGATGACTTCCCCAGGCGGAGTGTGGATGCAATGAACGAGTACACCGGCTCCTGGGGGTGGCTCTAGGAGCGCAGAGCCTGAGCAGGCGGCCCAGCTTCCTACCGAGTGTGTGTGGGGAGCGCGGACGGCGGTCTGTCCCTAAGCAAAGTGCCTTTTGCTTAGGATTGAGGGTACCGGCATCTGGCAGGTCTCAGTATCTCCTAGGAAATGTCACAGTGGCTAGGGCGGGACGGGGGGGGGGCAGGGGTGTGCGGTGTCTTCAGAGTGCTGGAGTCTTCTTGGTTTTAAGGACGTTAACTTGGTTGTACATCAGCGGGGTGAGTTGTTGAATATCACGCAGAGGCCGAGCCCAAATTAGAGCTTGCACCTCCTGGTCCACGTTTGCCCAGCTGATGAAACTAGACAGCTGCACCCAGCGCTCCTCTCCACCCTCACACAGTCTTCCTTCCCAGTGCCCTCACTAGAGATGTCCAGGCGAGTTCTCCTCCACGCTCCCCAGCTCAGGAGTCAAGAGGCAGGTTCCCCATCCGGCCACAGCTTCAGTTTGCTGCTGCTGCTGCTGCTGCTGGGAGGATCAGTGCTCAGAAGGGTTTTCATTTCTGAAAGCCTCTGCGTGTGAGTTCCTCCACTTCTTTCCCTGGGAACGGTGTGAAGTGTGTGGAGGTGGTAAACACTCGGGGAGAATTCTGGAAGAAACAACCAGACCGATAAGGATGCCCCTCGACATCCTGAGTGGCGCTAAGGCAGAAGGGCCTCTCTCACAAGAACGTCGTCATCCCGGTCCTGGGGATGTTTGGAAGGTTAGCGAGCTCATGATGCAATCCACTCTCCCGGCCTGCAAAAGCAGGTTCGGGGCCATCCGGGGAGTCCAGGACTCTCCTCCTGGTCTTGCAGCTGGGCGCTGGAGTAGAAGCCACGGCTTCAGCTTTTCTCTTCCCTGCCTGAGCCCGACGCCTGAGCAAGTCCCAGAAGCACTGAGCCCAGGACAGGACAAGGCTCCCCACCAGTCCCAAAGGGAGCCGACCCCTCTTAGAAAGACTATAGTGAGGGGGCAGAGACAAGGGTGGTCCTGAGTAGGGGGAAGGTGAGCTAGCTCTTATCCCTAATTGTTTCGCAAGAGTTTGGGGGCCCGTGGTGGGCTGTGAGCTCCAGGCACTGCCAGGCCCTGACAAACCTTCCATTGAACTCCGCTACTTCAAATGGCAGTTTTTTTCTCTGCAGCTTAATTTTGCTGTCATTACCATTAGCTCTCCAAATACTAAAAATCTGGAACGGGAACAACCCAAGGACATTTGATTTCTAGGCACTTAAAACCCAGTTCCGGCGTTAAGGAGAGTCAAGCAGGGACATATATCTACCAGGCTGAGGAGCCCGCAGGTTGGGAGGAGCTGGGGCATTATGCGCAGGCCGCACTATCCTAGGGCCCGCTGGCCTCAAACCCATTTCAAGGGCGTGTCTTCCTCAGGTAGAGTTTTGGCCTTCTCTTGGTTGGGCCAGGGGGAGGGCGCCGCGAACCAAGTGAACCAGGCAGCAGGTATGGGGGGGCGGGGAGTTTCTGGAGGACAGATGCCCCCCTAGGCTGGCAGGAGGCACCCTTGTTTCTGCCTCCCTCCCACCCTGATCACTCAGCTGGAGAAACTCTGGAGGGGTTTTCTCCCCATTAGTGGAGTGACTCCACATTTTAAATCAGAAGTGTCATATCACACTCTGGTGAAGTTTGGCTTATTTGGAAAAAAAAAATAGGGGGCAGCTGCAGGAGGAAGGCTTCTCTCTGGGCAGGGCTGGGTGGCCAAGACACAAAGCAGCATTTCATTTGAGGAGAGCCTGCTCCCTGGGCTCAGGTACTGAGATTTTCCTGGCAGTGCTGGGTCTTAGCCTGGGCAGCTTAGCACTGGGGGGTTCTGAGCCTACCAAAGGCTAAGACTGTGTGTGTGTGTGGGGGGGGGCGTCTTCAGTGGCTAGCCCTCCAGGCTGCTGGGAACCTGCCAGGGGCGGGGGGGTTCGCGACCTCTGGAGAAGCGCAGAGCTAAGCAGGCTCCAGTCCCTGGCTCCCGGCGGGGCGGGGCGAGGGGGGAGAGCAGAGCTTTTCTCTCGACTTAGCAGTGGTTCTTGGCTTTTCCTCCCGCCGCTGCCACGGCAGGCAGAGTCCGCCAGGGAAGTGTCCGCACTCTGAGCAGGGGTACCACGCTGCAGCACGCATTCGCTAGCAGCATGCATGCACCCACTTCTATTCACTCCCGCGGACAGATACAACAGACACAGACACACAGACCCATGGGCACGTGGAGGATGGGTCCTCTACTCTTTTTGAGGTGCGGGGGGGGGGAGGGAAACCTATCCAACCGTCCGTGTCCCCTCCATGTGGCCAAGGATCGGGTGCGTTATTCTTCCCGTGTGGCTGGGATTGGGACAGTTGTCTGGTGCGGCATTCCCAGAGGAGCTCCTGAGAGCCGGATCCGCTTTCCCTTCCATTGGCTCACTCCAGCCTGAAGTGGGTAGTGACCTGGCTGCCAGGAGTGTGTCACGCAGGCTGCGTGTTTCTACTGAGGCCAAGTCTGTCTAGGAGCAACATCAAGGCCTGGTCTTTACCTCGGAGGGAAGCCGGCAGACACACACACCAGCCAATATCACACCACGTTCGCTCCACTCCTACCTTCTCCAAGAACTGGGGAAGGCGGTAGCTCAGATTCCAGTTGCCACAAATCTCTCTGATTCCCTCCAAACCTCAGTGGGGACCGAAAATAAAGACAGTCAGTCTGGGATCTTTTGTTGGCCTGTTCTCCCTATCCAGACTGTGGAAGAGATGTCGGGTTGGTGGGGCTGTGCCAATGGAGTAAGCAAGGTAGGAGCTTTCCTTTCGGTACAGACGTCTTCCGAGGGGAACCAGAGGTCAAGCAATTGGGGAATGAGCCCAGGTTCCTCTCTGCAGGCTCACAGCTGCCTACCAGAACTTTGGAGTCCTCAGAGGGCAGGGCAGAGGATTTTCTGTGGGCGGTTTACACTTGATCTGTTCAGGCGTGTGACATCCCCTCTCTCCAAGCTGTGTCATTTTAAACAGATTGGTGGGATGGGCTTTGGGAGATGAGCAAGGAACAATAAAGGATGAAGGAGAGACCAGAGGCTAAGGCAGCTAGTTTCCCCTCCAGCTGGGTTCTTCTTTTTTTCTTTCTGGAAGTATGTGGCATTGGACCTAGGGCCTTGTACATACTAGGCAAGCACTTTGCTGCTAAACTACATCCCCAGCCCCACATTTTGGAGGAAAAGCAGGTTCTGTGAGCTCAGTCCTTCTTGCATCATATAATGACTGCTGTGTTGGAGATGGCAAAAAATAAAAAACCTAAATAGTCAAGCCTTTAGACTGTGAGGGGGGGAATCATATGCTCCAAGACCTTTGTGCAAATGCAAGGACTGGATTCTAGGAACTTTAGTTGCAGATATTGGGTGGAGGGAGGAAAACCCTTACACAGAGTGGGATGCATTGGGTCAGATATCCTGCTAACTGAGTTCTCCAGGCTGTTGGCTCCATCCTAACCCTCCTTCCACAGGCAACCTCAGGACTGTTAGCTCTGGGTTCTCTTTTCTGTTCCTGCTGCCCGTCATTGAAGATGCCAAGGTGCTGTTACTTATGATTTCATTTTGGGGACCACGCAGCCAACACAGAGAAGTGAGGGTACTTGCTGAAGGTCACCTGGAGGGTGAGTGCCAGGACCAAGATAAGCCTTGGGGTCAATGTCTCCTGGAAGTACTCTGCTAGAATATAAGGGCTTTCTCCTGAGAGGTCTCACCAACCCATTCCGATCAAGATGATCAAAGCCCAGTAGGTTCTCAAAAGGAACATAAGAGACTCAAGACCATCAGGTTAGTGGGACATGCAGGGCTTTGCTCTCTGTTATTGGTGGTGTCTGATACCCGGGGTTTCTGGATAGGAAATAGAAGTTGAGGCTCAGTGGTGCCTGTGGGTGCCTGCTGCACTGGGCTGGTGTCTTCTTTCTCTCTAGCCTCAGACTCAACCCCAGCATTGGCAGGTACCAAACTTCCCCTTCACGTACCTGCCACCAAGAAATGTAGAGGAACCTCGGGGAGGAGCAAAACTGGAAGGCTGCAGAGGTGGCATCACCTGACTTGCACCTGGGGCTCAGGGTGCTCAGGTGATTTGACCAGACTCTCTGGGTGGTGGGAGGCATGGCAGGAAGCTACCGGGGTATAGCTGGGGAGTCAGGGCTTTGGAACCTGTGTGCTTGATTCCGGCCCAGGATAGAAGGATGTTAACTAGCCCCAGGGACATACATTCCTTGGTTCATTGGTTCCACATGACCTTGGGAAATTCACCCAAACTATTCGGCCATGATTTTCTTAGCTATGTACAATAAGTACTTAACTCATAAATCATCATGAGGGTCAATTGAGTTCAAAATCGTGAAGAGCAAACTAACTATGATACAATTAGATATAGTCCTTTATCTGTTCATTTATTCATTACAGTATTTGTTGAAGTCTTTACTAGTGTCCATACAGAAGAAAAAGAATGCAAGACAATCCTCACTCTCCAAGAAATTAATCAGTAGATAGAGGTTTATGAATGCAATCCCTCCTTGCCCAGTGAGCGTCCCTAGAGGAAACCTTTAAGGAGTAAGGCGGATGGTTTGCACACGCCTGCCCGTGTCTCCATCCACAGTCTCAGGTGCTCATTGGCTCTTTTCTTGCTGTTTTAGGAATTGCACCCAGGGCCCAGCGCACAGAGCAGGTGCTCGATACAGCCCCCCCTGGGGGGGGGGATATATTTGCGAATATTCCTTGGGAGTTTGAAAGGAAAAGAAGCTAGAGTTTTCTGACACTTTGGATTTGACGGAACCTGAAGCAAATATCTGGGATCCCAGGAGGGAAAATATTGTGCGCGGTAAGGTTGAAAATGTCAGGACAAACGGCACTTTGGGAGTTTTAAATTCCTAACTAATAGCATTGAGAGATATCCACACGAAAACAGGAAATTAATGATCTCTTGCCAGGGCAAAAGCATCTTAAGCCCCTCCCTCTTCTCTCCCCACCATGCTGGGACTTGAACCCAGAGTCTTATTCCTGTCGTTCAGGCGCTGAACCACAGAGCTATACCCCAATTCAACCCTCTGCTTTTTAAGCAAAGGCCTGTCTCAGATTAGCTGTGAAGTGAGCAGCCTTTAGCAAAGCAGTTCACTGAACAAACGAATAAAATGACTGTGGTTCTTGTGCTTGTTTATGGTATCGATGAGCCCTCAGAAACAGTATGATCAGGGGGCTGGAGAGATGGCTTAGCAGTTAAGGCATTTGCCTGTAAAGCCAAAGGATGCTGGTTCGATTCCCCAGGACCCATGCAAGCCAGATGCACAAGGTGGCACATGCATCCGGAGTTCTTTTGCAGCCCTGGCGCGCCCATTCTCTCTCTCTTCTCTCTGTCTCTCTCTCCAATAAATGAATAAAATATATTTAAAAAACCAGTATGATTATCTGGTTAGAGCTGCAGCCAGGGATTCCTGCATGGCGCCCCTGGCAGTCTAGCTGGAGCAGAGAATCATCCGAGGTGTCGAGGTGTCTGTCGAGAGGAGCATCTCATGTGAGAAGAGCTGGTCCGTGTAGAAGGTGGAGAGACCGGTCTGCACCGTGTGTGCCCACGGGCATCCTTGACCCCATCCTCAGGTATAAACCAACCCTGGGAGAGGCTGAGGGATGCCGAAGAAAGCTCACCCCTCACCCTTTTCCCTCAAAGACAAAACCCCAAAGCCTCTGGTGCTTTCGTTTCTCAGGTCCCCCACTGGGTCCTGGCGAAGCTGGGCTGGGGATGAGGAAGGTCTGGACGACAACCTCAGTGCAAAGGTTTCTGGGTCTGCCAGGTTTTCGTTTTTTTTTGACTTGACAGGGCTATTTATTTTTGTTTCTCAGAAACTGGGAGAAGAGGGCACCCAGCACAGTTTTCAGCACTGTGGCAGAAGCTCAAGAAACGGAGAGAATGAATGAACTAACAAAAGTGACCAGGGGCACCGGAGTCTATCTGGTAACCCCCTAGACCATCTGCCAGTGCTTTTGGCCATTTTCGTGGATTCCTGAGCATGGAGCACGGCGGGTCGGGCCGCACTGGTAGAGCAGAAGTGCGTCCCAGGCTCCAAGCAGGCCAGCTGTCCCCGCCCAGGGAGGCACATCTTGCCCAGAAACCTCCCTCACACTATTACGGTTTTCTGGCTTTGCCTGGCTCTCCACTGGTTCTAGTCTAGGGAAGAGTCCTGGATCCTCTGTAGTCTTGGCTCTCTAACCCTCTTACACACCAAGAATCTGTCGCATCTGGTCCTTGGGCCTCACTCTGTTTGTGTCTAAGTCATCCTGGGGTCACTGGTGGGGAGCCTCCGGAGTTTAAACGTGTTAAGCCCACCCTGTTAAGCTCCACAGTCTAAGGCAGATCCCCTCTCCATCCCTCCCACAAGCGTCCCTGCAGTTCCTCTTCTTTGAGGTCACTTTGGTCACGCTCAGCAAACTAAATCGAGCCCCCTCCTCCTCACCTTCTGTAGGGTTGCTGAAATTTGTTCTAACAATTCTCTCTGAAGATACTGCAATTCAGGCTAGAAAAAAAAAAAAGATGAAGTGAAAAACAACAAAAGAGAGAAAAGCAGAAATCTGGCTTAGTGCACACAATCTTAAAACTGAAGGTGGTCATCCCCCTTGATTTTTCATGATGTTAGAGGGTGTGACCTGAGTGTGTGACCCAGACAGTGAAGAGACAACCAGGTAGTCCTGAGTTGGTGGAGGGTAGCCTACAAACCAGTGTGCAACGGAAGGCAGCAATTTTAGAAATCTTATTTACAAATAAATGCAGGACTCTGCATATTTTAGAACGGAAGCCCCCCGCCCCGCATGGCTATCCTCCCAAGAGGCATTGTTTAGGAGTCCTTGGCCACATGTCGATAACACATGGGTCACTTACAGTCATGATCCATCAATCCATATGGTGTGTGATCTTACCACTGTCTCTGCTCTGTGCTGGCGGTCCCTTCTGGGTTAGGCGCAATCAGTATCTGGGAATGAAGACCTGCAGGTTCTCTGAATGAGATTCCTTCTAGGTCAAAAAATTTTTAGCAATTGGAAACTATTTCCCACGGATTTCCCTACACTTCTTCCTTGCCCTTGCAAAAGAAAGGTCATCCCATTAGCATCTTTCCATCCATCCATCCATCCGCCCGCCCACTCAGAGGTAGTTCACATTCCCTCCAGATTCATTCCTGATAGGAGCAGGGTCAAAGAACAGATGCATCTCTTTTGACAAAAGAAAGGCGCTAAACCTGCAAGCTGTCATTAAGCCATCACCTAAGCCATCATCCCCAGCACCGAGGTTCCACCAGACCATGTACAGGAGAGGCTTGGGATGGCTGGTGAAGGTGGGCACTTGAGGAATGGAGAGGAAAAGCCAACCCAGGTGATTCCAGAACTCCAGGGGGCTGAGGCGGGAGGGTCCTGGGCCACTTAGCAAGACCCAATTTCAACGGCCAAACAAGCCACTCTTCTCCTCCCTCCCAAATGTACAACTTTCTTGCTCCCAAGCCAGAACTGGTGGGTTTTTGATTAGTCTCTCTTTCAGTGGAGGAAACAAACAAAAACAAAACAAAAACAAAAACAAAAACCCAACCAAATAGACAAAAAAGCTCACAGCAGAACTTTGTTGTTGAATCATTCTGATACTTCTTATCAATGTGAGAGTAGATTCAGTGAAATCAGAGACAGACGCCCCCCACACTGCTCTGTGGTGGTGCCTGGGATGGAACCCGGGCCTTTTCCTGTGCGCTCTCACTGGCAACATCCCAGGTCCTGGTACGTCCTGCTCACCCGGAAGAGGAAGATGAAGAGGAAGAGGAAGAGGAAGAGGAAGAGGAAGAAAGAACCCATTTCAAGAACACCTGGAAGGCCACAGTTGTCCTGTGCACCCACGGGGCACTCGTGGATGCAAATTCTTGCTCCTCCTCACGCCTTCCTCTTTACTTTCTCATCCGATCTACCCGGGCACCATCTCCTTTCCTCTATTCCAGTCCCCCAAGCCCGTGCCTCTTAGGTAGTGTGGGGAGCCTTTTCCAGGCTGTGCCCAAGGTCCTAATTGCTACTACGGCGCTCTGGCAGCAGTCACGGGACCTGGGCATTGCTGCCAACTGAAGTTACCCTGAGCGATGAAGGGGAGGGCGCCGGGCAGCGGTTGAACACCGGAGGGCCGCGCCAGACGGGGCGGGGAAGTGTCTCTTGTGTGTACACTTTCTGGCTCCAGAGCCCCGCGCATCAGAAAGCCTGAGGCCCTGCGAGACCCACTGACCCAGGCCGCAATCCGGAGCTGCCGGCGCCTCGGTCGGCCGTGCGCGGTGCCCACCGGGCTGCCTGCTCCGCGGCGCGGAGGTCGGAGCTGTCCCCGGAGCGGAGCGCGCGGCTAAAACCAAAGTCCAGCGGGAAGTGGGCGCCGGCAAGCCCGGGAAACCTGATCCAAAGCTGGAGACGCGAGTCCGCCGGCTTCGTGCTTGCTTGGCTCAAAGAGCGGACATGTCACCAGGTCCTCACAGCTTCCTACCAGGGGCACGTCGACATCTAGGATCTGCCTTAGGGTCCAGATTTGATCCACTCTGTAGCAAGAGTGAACGACTAGTCAGAAAATCAAGGGGAGTGGGAGAAGCCCCTGGGGCCTTTGGGGGACAGAGGAGGCACTATGGTGGGGGACTCTTGTCTAGGACAGAAGGCCCACTGAGGTGGACATTAGCGGCTTGGGTGGACTGGCACAAGATGTCGATTTAGTGTTCCTCCAGGCACTTCTCCCAGTCTGGTCACTCCTGAGCCTAAGCCGGGTGGTCAGTTCCGCGCGGGTCCCTTTATTCATATCACCACCAAAGCTGCAGACACTGAGCGAAACCACAAGTAGTTCAACTTCCAAGCTTTCAGTCTGTGTGTAATAAATTGTTGCATGCTCATTTATCCGCAACGCGCCGTTTTAGACTCTTTTAAAGGATCAGCTTTTTTAAAAAAATTTGTTTTAAACAAACAGATTCGGGTAACGCACAGAGAAGTGAACTAAACCACAGTTAAAGGACAGCACCCGGAGTTGGCAAGCACTGGCGGTTTGCATCTCTCTCTCTCCCTCGTCAAGGCCTAGGTTATTATTGTCTTTGACAGAAGTAACAAAACAAAATACTTGTCTCCAGACTTCCTAGTAGTTCCTAAGGCGAGGAAGGACTGAACTCTCCTAGAAAGTCCTTCTCAAGAAGCTATGCGTTCTAGGGCTCTGGCACCACGGAGATCCCTTCTGGGTCAACCAAATCCAGTGGCCCAATAGGTAGTAATCAGCCCCCCACCCCACCTTGCAGAGTCTCCACTAAGCTTGCAGCTTCCCTTTGGGGCCAGCCCTGGCGTGCTGTTGGAGGAATTGGGAACCCGGTGGTGAAAGCACTCTGGGGATTTGGGGGCCCACTTGGTAGCAGTGGTTCCATCTTCTCTCTGTGCCTCCTTCCTTCTTTCCTTCCTTTCTTTCTTTCCCTTCCTCTTTGTTTTTCTTTCCCCTCTCCTCTCCATCCCTCTCTCAACTCCTTCCCTCTCTTTCAACTCTCCCCTCCCTCCTTCCCTCCCTCCCTCCCTTCCTTTCTGTCAACTCTTTATCCTTCCTTCCTTCCTTTTTTTCTTTCTTTCCCTTCCTTCTTTCCTTCCTCTTTCTTTTTCCTTCCTCTCTCCTCTCCATCCCTCTCTGAACTCCTTCCCTCTCTTTCAACTCTTCCCTCCCTCCCTCCCTCCCTCCCTTCCTTCCTCCCTCTCTCTCTCTCTCTCTCTCTCTCTCTTTCTTTCTTTCATTCTTTCTTTCTTCTTTCTGACAAGGTCTCAGGTAGACCAGGCTCACCTCAAACTCGATATGTGACCAAGGATGACCTTGAACTTTTGATCTTTCTGCTTCTGCCTCTCAAATGCAGGGATTATAGTCATGCTCAGTCAAGGCTGGCTTTATGTGGTACTGGGGGTCAAATTCAGGTAGGCACTCTAGCAAAGGAGCTACATCTGGAGCCCCACCATCTAACTAATGCTGCTTTGACTTCGCAGGGAGGAGGAGTGGTGTCCCCGAGGCTTCAGCAGCCCTAGTTGCCCCTCCCCAGAGTTTTGCTGGGATAGTGGGGTGAGGGAGGAGCCCCTGGAGGAGGGGCTGGCGATTTATTTGAGGCAGGTGCAAGAGGAGCAGCGTGGAATATAAAATAGTGACAATCAGAGGAAGGAGAATCAGAAAGGGTGGATGGAAATCATGAAAATAGGTGGGATTTTGAAGCATTTCTCACATTTTTAAAAAACAGGGTGGGTGGAGCTGACATACTGGTTTCTGGCCAGGCCATAAATTAATAGATTTATCCCTCAATCAGGGGAAAACCATTAAGATATTCTTGGCTTCATCTGTGGGAAAATAATTTCTTTGATTGAGTTGCCCCAGAAGACCCTGTGAAGCTCTCTCTCCTGGCCAGGAGCAGTCTTCTCCTTCCCGCCTGTCGGAAGGAAGGAGGGGAGCAGAGGGAGACTCTAGGGAGTGACGGCCTTTCCTTCCCATCCAGCAGCTGGGATTTCACTTTGTGCATTTTCGTTCTTGATTTGATCTCCCCCCCCCACCGCAACCTCAGAGGGAAGGGGTTCCTGCTGCCCCTCCCTTGGCTCCATGGAGTGAACCGAGAGTGCGCAGTTGTCCTCTGTCCCACCCCAGGTGGTAAGCCTCTGAAATCTGTGAACTTGGGAGCATAACTGGGGTTGGGGGGAGCATGTGGTGGAGGGACCCAGCAAAAGCCACAAAAGTGGCAGGAAGCAGCCCCAGAATAGGGAGGAAAAACAAGTAGAATCACTCTTTCAGTATTTGCAGGCAGATGAACTCTGTCAGACCTGTATGACTCAAAGTGTGGTCCTATGCCCCTTAAGTGTCCTTTTAAAGGGTCCCTGAGGTCAAAACTATTTTCACAATAAAAGGTTATTGCCTTTTTCATAGTAGACCGTGGAATCTCCCAGAGGCCACGTCGTATATGGTGATGTCATGACTCTGGTGGCTTTTGGAATGTGTGTGCATTTGTAATGTTTTACAAATGTTTTGGTTTTGTATTTTACTACAATAGAATGCTTTTCAAAAACATGTTTGGTTTTTATAGCTATACCTGTGTTTGTGTGACTGTTCATATTTACATTATTAGCATGAAATGAAATAAAAAATAGATTTTATCAACCTAAATAGCTATATTTGAATTGGTCCATAGGCGAGCTGCTAGTGGCTGTCAGGTTGGATGCTACAGAGGATGTCACTGTCATACAGTTCTACTAATCAGAGTTAATGTATGCAGTGGATATAAATGCTCTTTAGGGGTCAAGTGACACAGAGCACACCTACAATCCCAGTATTTGGCAGGAGGGTCAGGAGTTAAAGATTACTCTCTGCTACATAGTTTGAGGCCAGCCTGGCCTACACGAGATCCCATCCCAACAAATAGACCAAAAACAATAAAAAACCCCAAAGCATCCTTAGCCATGTTTAAATTGTAAAGAGAGTCCTAAGGCCAATGAAATTTGAGTCTCACCTGAGAGCATCCCCTACCTACAGGGTGGTCAAGACAAATAAACAAAAAAGAGGCTGTGGGCTCTGCCCTTACTGACTTCATAATCGTGGATCATTTTACTTCTTTTAAAATATATTTTATTTATTTGTTTGATAGAGAGGAAGAGAGGAGAGAGAGAGAGAGAGAGAGAGAGAGAGAGAGAGAGAGAATGGGCATGCCAGGGCCTCCAGCCACTGCAGACAAACTCCAGACGCATGTGCCCCCTTGTGCATCTGGCTTATGCGGGTCCTGGAGAGTTGAACTGGGATCCTTTGGCTTGTAGGCACATGCCTTAACCACTAAGCGATCTCTCCATTCCAATGGATCATTTTTCTTAGTTTAAAATCTAAGCTTCAGTTCTAGCTTCTGAGAGGCAGGACAGCTGGCTGTGAAAAGCAGACGCTGTGTGGCAAAGCCAAATGTGCTGCTACCTCAGTCCAGCCCAGATGACCTTGAGCGAGTTTCAAAACCCTCTATAGCTCAGTTTCCTTATCAGTAAAGTTAAATAACACCAGTACGCATGTAACATCTCCCTCAGTGTGGGAAGGTCAAATCAGACGGAAAGTGAAAAGTGCTTAAGAAGTAACCAGCACTTTGGAGCTACCGCTGTACTACTGCTTCTCTTTCTCACATGGCTTCAGACCCCAAGAAGGGAACCCGCCCATTGTGGCTCGCCAGGGCCCCGCTGAAACCATAGAGTAACTGGGGAAATGAGCAAGAGTGCTGCTCTCTTGGTGAACCTGGTACCAGCACAAGGGCGAAGGAACTAGACATAGAGAATACTCAACTCCTACCAAACCAGAGACCCAGAGACACAGAGGCTCCCAAGACCTCATCACTGACGTAGACCTAAATTGAACCCAACATGGCTCAGGGAAATTCACAGAAGAGGGGCGGAAAGATTGTTAGAGCCACAAGTTGGGACATTATGCACAGAGACATTGCCTCTTCCCCATAACTGATGGATAACCCCATAATGCACGACCCACATTCCCCATGGGGATAACTGGCATCCCCAATGAGGAGGGTCCTTTCAGAGAGGGGAGGACAGGGATGAGGGTAAGGAAGGTACCAACATGTGCTGTTTACACACTGAGTATGTACATAACTAATAAAGAAAAAAAAATGGTTAAGAAAACCCCAAAACCTCCCAGGCTGGAGAGATTGCTTAGTGGTTAAGGCCTTGCCTACCAAGCTTAGGCATCCAGGTTTGATTCCCCAGAATCCACATAAGACAGAAGCACATGGTGGCACATGTGTTTCGAGTTTGTTTGTAGTGGATAGAGGCTGTGGTATACCCATTCTCTCTCCCTCCCCCCCCTCTCTTTCTCTAATAAATAAAAACAACATATTTAAAAAAATCTTCCTATAAGCAGTATTTTTATATTGATATGAACAAAATACAGGTTTTGGATTAGAAATACGGGGCTACAAAACGAACTATTTTTGGGGTTGGAGAAAAAGTTCAGTTGGTAAAATGTTTGCTTCAGTTATGTGGTGGTTTGATTAAGGTGTCCCCCATAAACTTAGGTGCTCTGAATGCTAGGTCCCCAGCTGGTGGAAATTTGGGAATTAATGCCTCCTGGAGGGAGTGTATTGTTGGGGGCGGGCTTATTGGTGTTATGGCCAGTTTCCCCATGCCAATGTTTGGCACACTCTCCTGTTTCTATTGTCCACGTTATGTTGGCCAGGGAGTGATGTCTACCCTCTGCTCATGCCATCGTGGAGATTCCCCTCGAGCCTGTAAACCAAGATAAATCTCTTTTTCCCACAAGCTGCTCTTGGTTGGGTGATTTCTACCAGCAATGTGAACCAGACTGCAACAAGTTACACTAGGATTTGCATTTGGTTCTCAGTCAGTATCCATATGCAGTGCTGGGCATAGGGGCACAGTAGATGGGGAAAGGAAAAAATAGCCCTGAAGTAAGAGTCATCACTAAGATCCAAATAGATCCCTAAAGTAAGAATCATCACTAAGATCCACATGGATCCCTAAGGTAAGAGTCATCACTAAGATCCAAATGGATCCCTAAAGTAAGAGTCATCACTAAGATCCAAATGGATCCCTAAAGTAAGAGTCATCACTAAGATGCAAATGGTGCACAAGGTAGAGGCTCTTTTCTTTGGTACCACTATTTCTGTCTGAGGGTTTAGCTTTTGTGTTTTTTCTATCAGTACATTTTCAATAAAAATATTAGATATTGGGCTGGGGAGATGGTTTGGTGGGAAGGTCTTTTGGCTTTGCAGGCAAACTCCTTAACTGCTAAGCCATCTCTCTAGCCCCAAATATAGATATTTAGAAGGCAATTTGACATGCTGTCTGTTTGGCAAAACGATGAGAATAGGTCATTCCCCACCCCCACCCCTGCAAAGGGCCTATGTCCCTAGGCATAAGCTTGTGGTCAGTCAGGTTTACAGAGCAGGCATGAAGTCCCCCTTGTGGAGCTGGCCTCAAATCCAATCAGGAAACTGGTGCTACTGCACCAGTAGGAATATCTTGCCTGGCAGCTTGGTCAAGTACACAGGGTCCACATCTGCGTAGGACTGCTCATGACATCTTTCTCCCAGCAGCTAGCATAGCACGGCACCTTTAGCAGGAAGAAAGTGAGCTGCCAGTTCAGTTCCATCTCAGTTTCTATATGTCCTGCTAGCAAAATGTGTGTTGAGCAATAGGGATTTACCATCTAGTTTTCTTGGGCAACCAACAGGCAGGACAATATGGCAAAATGGCAATAGCTTTTGTTATTATTATTTTTTTCTGAGGCAGGGTCTCACTGTAGCTCAGAGTAACCTGGAATTCACTCTGTAGTCCCAAGCTGGGCTCAAACTCATAGTGATCCTCCTACCTCAGCCTACCAAGTGCTGGGACTAAAGGTGTGCACACCATGGCCGTCCCCGTCAGCCTCTGTTGTTTTAAGGGCCTTTGTAGCCTCCCTGACTAACAACTCATTGGGAGGTATTTCATCCCTGGCATTGGAATTAAGATTTTTAAAAAGTATTTTTATTTATTTGAAAGGAGAGAGAGAGAGAAAACAGATAGAGAAAACAGAGAGAGAATGGGCATGTCAGGGCCTCCAGCCACTGCAAATGAACTGCAGATACGTGGGCTACTTCATGCATCTGGCTTGATGTGGGCACTGGGGAGTCAAACTTGGGTCTTAGGCTCTGCAGGCAAACACTGTGACTGCTGAGTCATCTTTTCAGCCCTGGAATTATGATTCATAACCTATGGCTTCTGGGAGTGCCACCATGAAGGGGACTTTCAGGATGGGTAATAGTGGGAGAGAAAATCTTAAGCAGGGATAGGAGTGGGGGGCTGAGTGAGAGAAGAAACCAAGGGCATGTGAAAAAGCCATGTGGAAACCTACTACCTGGTAAGCCAATTAAAATATAAACTTTTTAAAAATTTGTCTTATTTTTCATGAGAAGAACATTTGTGATGCTGTATTGGCAGTGGCCTCAGTGCTGGGCGCCAGTTGGAAGGGTGTACCGTCTGTGACATCTTTCCAGTCACAAGGTGATGCCTTGTTTTCAAATCACGGACGCTGTGCCTCTTATGAGCACCAACCCGGTCTGTGTTCTGACAGAGAGCGAGAACGTTTATCTCGCATTTGTTATAATCCAGATCTTATCACTTTCCTACTAGAGTCTGATCCCGAGGGGTGGGATACCTGTGCATTTGGGTGTTTAACAAGGTATCCAGGTGACTCCTGTTACCAGGCCAGTTTAGGGAACAGTGTACTAGTTTACTTAGTGGCTGCTGATGGGAGCTTCTTATGCATTGCAGCTTGCAGCCAATCCTCGAAAAGTGTCCAGACTCGTACCTGTGAATTTTGGATACTAATATCAGTCTTGGCTTTGTACTCCCTTTGTTCTCTCTCCTGTTCCTCCTGTCCTCCACTTACCTGCTTTCCCTTTGTTGTTCTTTCCCTCTCCCCTCTTTAAAATTAAAAAAAAACTCTCTCTCTCTTTGTGTATGTGCGTATATTATTACATGTGTGTGCATGCAACAGTGAGCAGGTAGAGGTTAGAGGGCAATCTTGTAGTGTTCCTTACATCTTGCTTGAGACAGGGGTATCCCTTGTTTTGCTGCTGGGAAGGCCAGACTAGCTGAGCTAGCCTTGAGAGCTGTGGGATACTCCAGGATTCTGCTTCTCATTGTCTTGGGATTACAAGTGTGTACCATTTTGCATCTGGTTTTACATGAGGACTAGGGATCAAAACTCCAGTTAGCAGGCATGTGGGGCAAGTGTCTTTAACCACTGAGCTATCTCCCCAGCTGTCTTCTCATGATTTGAGACATGGTCTCATGTAGCTCAGGTTGGTCTCAAACTCACGCAATCAAGGCTAGCCTTGGCCTCTTGATCCTCCTGTCTCCACTTCCCAAGTGCTGGCCTTACAGGTGTGCACCACCACTCCAGGCTTCATATTTTATGTTTCTCATTTATTTTATTATTTTAATTTAAATTTTACTGCATTATTAAATATTATATCTCCTTAAATTCTTTCTGCAATGAAGTCAAATATAACAGATGGGATTCCAGCAGGAAAAAGAAGACGCATTCTGTGGGGGCTTTTGAAGAGATTTTTCTGACAAGGGACTATTCATGAAAGTGCAGAAACCAACTTGAGACATTGTCACTGGCAACAGCGGGATGGAGAGGGATATTGTTTCCTGGGCAGCTGTCACAAATTAACACAACAGGAGTGACTTGAAACAGCGGAACTTTATTCGCTTACCATTCTGGAGGCCAGAAGTCTGAAGTGAGTTTCCTTCAGCCAACGCCAAGGTGTTGACAGGGCTGGCCCCCTCTAGAATCCCAGAGGAAGAGCTGTTCCTTACCGATCCTTGTGGCTGCCATCATTCCTCGGCTTGTGTTCTTGTCACTCCCATCATGGTTTCTCTGTTGACAGACACTTCTGTCCTGCATCAGATTTCCCTGTGCCTTCCTCTTATAAGCACACTTGTGGCTGCATTGAGTGTCCACACATAACCCAGGATTATCTCCTATCTCAAGCTCTTTAACTTAATTGTGTTTGTAAAGTCCCTTTAAGACAACATTCACGAGTTCAAAGGATTAGGAAATGAGTGCATGTGTTTGTGTTTTTTTTTTTTTTTTTTTTTTTTTTGTAGTACTAGGGATCAAACCCAGGGCCACGTGCATGCCAGGCAAACACCCTACCAACTGAGTTATTATCAGGTGCCCAGGAATTGGTTATCTGTCACTCAGCATGCCATTCAAAGTGCCTCAGATGGAGGGTGGAGGGGTCAGCCACTGCCATAATGGTGTGCCTTGTCTTCTCAAAGGAGGAAGGAGGTAGATGCATGCTGACTTCACCCCATTCCTCACCCCAGTCTCCTGCCAGTGAACATCTCCAACGAAGGCTGAAGATGAGGACCCTATAGCAGTCAAGCTTCTGGGTACTGTGCAAACCAGGGAAGAGCAGAGAATGGTGCAAACCTAGTGAGCAGGTAGACCTTAACACCAGCCACTGACAAGCAGCGGGCACCGATCCACCTCTTGACTCTTAGCAGTGCTTCTCAGGGGAGGGTCTTGTGTGACAGTTATCTGGACACCTTTCATACAGTCTTGAGTCTGGGCTCTTCCAATCAAGGAGAGATAGTCTGAGGCTGGAGGGATGGCTCAGCAGTTAAGAGCAATTCCTGTGCAAACCCAAGGGCTAGAAGGGGCCCGAGATCACTGAGTTCAATTCCCCCAGAACTCATGTAAATAGTTGGATGTGGCCACACCCCCCAAGGCCTAGGGGGAGCTGAGACTGGATGATTGCTGGGTCTCCTGAAACTACCGAAGCTCCAGAGTCAGTGAAGAGATTCCTAAGGAAACAAGTGGATGAGAACTAGAGGGATACCTGATGTTCTCCTCTGGCCTCTGTGCATGCGCAAGGAGTGCCGTATCTGCCTACACATATGCATACACCATGTCATACCTACTACTACTGCGCCCGCGCGCACACACACACACACACACACACACACACACACACACACAAAAATATCCAAGAGATGGAGGCCAGTTTCAGTCCAGGTTTTAGGTTTCTTCTCATCACCCTCAATGTCCTCCTGCAAAAGGGCTGCTTGACAAGAAAGGGACTGGGCAGTAATAGGATCCAGGCATCCAATACTGACACCACAAGGTTTTGGTCCCACCACAGACCTCGTCTTCAGGAGCCCCATGCTGTTCTTGAGACGTGAAGTGGAGTTGCAATATCTTACATACCATAGCTGTCATCTCCGTAGGACATTTAAAACTGTGCTTGGATCAGCAAGGGACAGGGGTCTGGCCTCTGTATGGTGAGCAGCCCAGTGGGCTACAGGCCCAGCAGGTCCTGGCTTTGGTAGCAGCCTACAATTCGACAGCTTTTTTTTTTTTTCCCCTTTGTGTTATTTCCTAACAGGTATCCCCCAACCCCCTCCGGCTGTCTGCTCGGGCCAGTTAGCAGCCATCCATCCATCTCTCCAAGTTGAGATGTGAGGGTTCTTCCTGGCAACATGGCTGGGATTGACCTCAGGTGTTTTGGGAAGTACCCACGTCCAAATTCCTACCTTCAAATATAGTTTTTTTTTTTAATTGACATTTGAAACTAAAGACAAAACCAGCTGCTTCTTGAAGGTGGTGGTGGTGTGGAGGAACATGAAAGAATCTTCCATATAACCCACAATGCCCCACAAAAGCCCAAGCCAATAAAATGAGTCTAGCCAATAATTCAATCTCTGTGCCACTTGCTCACTGTGACCAAAGCCTACAGAAGCAGGTTGTGGGGTAAGAGGAGGTGCTCATTACAGATGAATTGTCATTAAGAATTTTATTAGCTTTAATGTAGCCAACAGGGGCTGCTGAGAGCTCAGTCTTGTTTTTTTTCCCAATGGACAAATGTTCCACAGACTGACATCTAACTGCCCTTCTAATTCAAAGCACTTTGGTGGAATGGCAAACCTTTCAAAATGCCAACTCTGAAAAGGATTCCATGCTATGAATTTGTCACTTGTACCTTTATTTAAAAAAAAATTCTCAGGGTTTAGGAACACATTGGCTGTAATTATTGCCATAATCCCTTGAAGGGAGAGATTCATCTGTCATGGTTAAAAGTCATTACTTTATGATGGGGATTGCTTTAAAAAATGTCTTGTTTGGACCAAAATAGCCATCCATGAGTTGGCAATTTAAGCAAGTTACTTAAAGCCCAGCGGTTAGGCTAATGAGACAGCTGGACCTTTGATGTTGAGTGGGCGTGGGGAAGAGCACAGGGCTCCTGAAGAAGACATTAAATCAATTCGGTGTGAAAGGCAGAAGGGCATTGTCCTCTCTTACAGTTTCAGGGGAATATCAGGCACACACAGGTTTCTCCCCAAGCATGGCAATCAGGTGGCGGGCTCCTCACGCATCCTGGTGGTCGCCCTACCATCTAGGGGGAAGCAACAGCTGCCTCAGCTCCATCACTGGGAAAGATGACAGGCTTGGATTCTTGCGTGGAGGCCAGGAACTCCTGAGGGTGTAGCAGCCATGGGCCAATGCCACAGAACCACGGACACATGCAGCATCCTGAGCTAGGACAGATGGGGTTGCTGATAAATGAGTTGAAGTGGTAGAGGTCTTTACAGTAGGAGTCGTCTGGGTTTACAGAGAGCTGCTCCATGGAGGAAGAATTTCAGGGCAGCCAGCCTGCCTTCAGATGTTAATCAGAAGTATTCCTATGTCCTGTCGGTCACCCTTCAAAGGAAGGTGTCAAATATCTTGAGAAAATACCTCCCTGCTTCCTTACATTCAGAGAATCACCCATGCCATTGATGAATGACTCAGGGCAAATTGATATACTGGAGGTCAGGCTAGAATAGACTTATGGTCACAGGGCAAAAGTAATTATGTCATATGTGGTCTCTGGGGGCTGTTGCACTTACCTTCTTGATCACCTGATCAGCAACAACTTGCAGGGGAAAAGAGTTTATTTCTAGTTTACAGTTTCGAGGGGAAATTTACATCATGGCAGAGAAAACATGGCACAAGCAGACAGCCGGGCATCCCATTGTGACAACAGCAGGGAAAGAATGGCAAGAGTGAGCTGGGTAAGTGTGGCAAGAAGGGCGGGGCTAATCATAGAGAAGGCCTGTGCATCCTTCAGCAAGGCTCCATCTCCCAAAGGCCCTGCAACCTCCCCGAAAAGTACCACCAGCTGGGGATTAACTAGGAGGCCCATTCACAAACACATGAGGCTATGAGGGGCATTTTGCACTCAAACCACCACAGGGCCCAAAGCTGTATGGTCAGATTCATGTGGTCATAGTCCAAGTATGAAGGCAATATCTGGCACTGGAGACTGGAGGTGGCATGGGATGAGGGCAAGGGGTGAGGATCTCCAGAGGACTGAGCTGTTATTGAGGCCACTCTGAGCCAAATCTACTCATGGAAACTGTCCAGCCACTGCCTATGGATGTGTGGGTGGAGCTCTGATCATGATGTGAGGAAGAATAAAGGATCTAATGATCTGTGATGTCTCCTGGCAGAAAATGGGCCACCTAGGTTCACTTCTGGATGATGGTAGAAGCATGTCCCTTAGAGCAATGCATGATGAATTCTATTCCACAAGTGACTGGACTGAAGGAACCTATTATCACTTACACAGAAAGAAGGTTGTTTTTTTAAATTTTTATTTATTTATTAGAGACACAGAGAGAGAGAGAAAGAAAGAGCGAGAGGGAGAGAGAGAGAGAGAACAGAGACACAACAGAGACAGGCACACAGAGAATGGGCATGTTAGGACCTCTAGCCACTGCAAACGAACTCCAGACACATGTGCCACTTTGTGAATCTGGTTTACGTGGGACCTGGAGATTTGAACCTGGGTCCTTAGGCTTCATAGGTAAGTGCCTTAACTGCTAAGCCATCTCTCCTGCCCCAAGGTTGTTTTTGAAGTTGCTGAGACCTGACCCTGCTGAGCCTGTGCCCTTGCCTGTGACACCCCTCATGCACTTAAGAATATACTATACTCCCATCTGAAAAAAGAGAAGCAGCTGGACCTGAGGAGATAAATGAGCAGGTGCACTCCATCCCAGTCCTAGCTGAAGCCACACGGGAGTTGGGGAAATGAGCAAGAGTGTTGCTTTCTTAGTGAATCTGATATCAGCACAAGGGTGAAGGAGATAGACACTGAGGACACTCAACACCTACCAAACCAGAGATCCAAAGGCTCCTAAGTGACCATCAGTGAAGTAGACTTAAAACAAACCTACCATGGGCTGGAGAGATGGCTTAGTGGTTAAGCACTTGCCTGTGAAGCCTAAGGACTCCGGTTCGAGGCTCGATTCTCCAGGACCCACGTTAGCCAGATGCACAAGGGGCACACACATCTGGAGTTTGTTTGCAGTGGCCAGAGGCCCTGGCACGCCCATTCTCTTCTCTGTCTATCTGCCTCTTACTCTCTGTCCGTTGCTTTCAAATAAAAATAAACAAAAATAAAAACAAACAAACAAACCCACCATGGCTCAGGGAATTTCATGGAAGAGGGAATGGAAAGATTGTTAGAGCCACAAGTTGGGACATTTTGCACAGAGACATTGCCTCTCCCCCATAACTGACTGCTGCCGCCATGATGCATGACCCACAATTCCCATGGGATTGACCTGCATCCCCCATGAGGAAGGCTTCTTCAGAAAAGGGGCAGGGAGGAGGGAAAGGATGGTACCAACACATATTGTTTACATACTAAATATGTCCATATCCAATAGAAAATATATTTTTAAAAAGGAATATGCAGCCCTCTCTGAGAAGTACCATCACCACCATCTAGATAGCATTATTTTCATGATGAGACAGGAGAACTAGATGGGACCAGCATGTCCCTAGAGCAACACCAAGGGAGGGCTGTGCTTGGCCTCTGCCTTAGGTGATCTTATTCTGTTTGGAACTGGTGCTAGAAATGCCCAGGACCATGTTCAAGTAGTTGGCTGCTGTTGCTGGGCCTTTCATTGTTACACACTAACCTCTCCTTGCAAAAGCTGCCAGAGGATCTTCTTTTGCACTCTTGGGTTTTCCTGGATGTTCCAGTGGGAAGTTATTTGTGTATCTGGACACTCTGAGTTCTGGTTCTACAAAGGTGGTTAATCTTTCCTACCCAGGACCTTTATGGTTTTGTCTCATGTTTATTGGAGTTAGAGGGTCAGGATGAGTTCTCCCCTTACTTTGAGGAACTGAGTCTATGACACAATTGTAAGCAGTCTTGGTCTGTCCTGACCAGAATGAAGACGGAAGTGTCACCCTCAGTTGAGTTGTGAAGGCTGTCCACCATAAAGCCGTACATGCACTGTGAAGTGTAGGCTGGGGGAGGCACTTGGGTCCCCATTGACTCAAGGCAGATGGTGGTATACTTGCCAAAGTGAGCTCTGGCAGACATCTTACCATGTGGTGCTGGATTCATTAACTTCCCTGCCCTGGGCTAAAGACATGTCAGAGCCAAGATGGGTACTTCTGGGACTCTCTTGTTTTGAGTTCTTCCATTTGTAAGCTGCTTGCAAGTACCTGGGTAGCTTCTATGAACTTTAGCTTGTAAGTATGGTGTGGACATTTCATGTACCAGGCACTGTGCTTGTTCTTTAGGAAACAGCAACAAATATGTGAAAAATTGTTTGTGCCCCAGAGGAATTTAGTCATGATCATGATGATACGAAGCAGATAAGAGGACAGAAAGTCATGATATGTTGTACTAGCACTTTCTAGGAACTTAAGGAAACCAAGCATTGTGGTGTGTGTGTGTGTGTGTGTGTGTGTGTGTGTGTGTGGAGAGAGAGAGAGAGAGAGAGAGAGAGAGAGAGAGAGAGAAATTGACTATTACTTGGGACCCTTGCAGTGCTTTCCACGCACAAGGGGAAGCAACTTCAAATGTCTGGAAGAAAGAAAGAAAGGTGCATCCTAGAATGTAGAGTAAGAGGTGCAGAGTGGAGATCCAGGTTAGGAACCATAATGACTCTAATGCAATGTCTGATCTCTACCAGATGGGAACTTGATTTAATGGCGAGGTGTCAGGGGCATCTTCTAGTACCAGATTCTGACTTAGGCATTGTGAGATGCTGGGATGGGCTACGTAGGACTGCTGCCTTCAAGGCATCCCTGTTGTCCATGATCCGTATGTCTAAGGAGAAATATTTCCATCTTTTTGGAGGCTGGGCCGGGAGTGAACACTCTGGTAGAATAATCTCACACCTACATGCTTTCTATTCTTGCTCTTCTGTGAGTCCAAGCTTCACAGGCTGTGCTGAACTAAAGTGTCCACTTGACATCACCAAGGAGACTTCCAAGATATTCATTCCCCTTTGGATACAGATTTTTTTCTTCCAATATTTCACAGAGAATTCAGTCGAGTCCACATCCCTTTATCTAACAAGATGGCATAATAAGATGCACTTCATAAAGAAGTTTATCCTGATTAGTTCTACCCACAATCCTGGAATCTCTGTCCATCTCTCCCATGGACAGTGGATTCGGTTTATGTGTGTGGTTTCCAAGCACTTCTGACTTTGGTTCTGCCCTTCCCTCAGCTGAGGTAGTATTTTTACCTTTGCTGCCACTTATGCAATTTTGAGACCTGTACACCAGGTGGTGGTAGCTTCCTCAAGCTCTGTGTATTCTGAGTAGTTTGCAGAGGAGGGAAATGCTAAGGTGAGAGCAATTTTTTTAGTGCCTTTGTACAAGAGCTAATTTAGACATCAGCAATAATCTATAGGAGATAGATGTGATTGTTTTCATGTTACAGTTAAGAAATCTGAATTTTGGATAGAGGTAACATCATTCCCAAACATGCCATTCTTTATGGAGAAACTAGGGTTGGAATTGGGTCCAAGTCTTCCAGCTCTGAACTTGGATTTATTGCTTTGCTCACTGCTGCAACAAAATACCCAACCACAGCAACTCAAGGAAGAAAGGGATTATTTTGGCTCACCGTTCGAAAGTGGAGTCCATCATGATGGGGAAATTTGTGGTGGCAGAAGCTTCAAGCGGCTGGTCACTGTACATCCATAGTCAGGAAGTAGAGAGAGATTAATACGTGTGGTCAGCCAACTCTCTTGCTTTTACACACTCAAGACCCCCCACCTAGCCCAGGGAATGGTGCTGCTCACCACTGCTATTTCCCTACCTCAATCCTGAAACTCCCTCACAGATAAGCGGAGAGGTTTGTTTCCACTGTGGTTCTAAATCCCATCAAGTTACAAGACTAACTTTCTTAGTGTTCAGGATGATATATGTGTCCCTTCTATGTGACTGTGAACACAGCAAGGAAGTCAGCCACCAGTTCAGAGCCATTGTCAAGCCCTACCTCCACTATCATTTGGTATGTTTTTCATTAACTCTTGGTTTGTAATGATCCAGAAGTTTGTACATGCATGGGAAACCTCACTGGACAGTTCTTGGTAGAAAAAGAAGGGGGCTGGAGAGATAGCTCAATGGTTAAAAAAGTGCTTACTGCTCATGATGACCAGCCTTTGTATTCCCAGAGCCCATGTCTAGCCAGATGCAAGTATCACATGCATCTGTGACCCCGATGTGCCTATGACAATGGGAGGTGGAATCAAGAGAATCCTGACACTTGCTAGCTAGCTAGACTGGCATTAACAACAGCAAACAACCACAAAAATGACCATGTCTCAAACAAGGTGGAAGGTGAGGACTGAAACCCTGAGGTAGTCCTCTGTCCTCCACATTTACAGCATTCATATACACATGTGTACACACACACACACACACACACACACACACACTCACACAAAACCAACTGGCTTTTTAAAAACATCTAACATTCAACAGTGTGGACACATTTTCCCACTACCAAGCTATTTGTAATTTCTAATTATTTTGCTAATTTACCATATTGCTTTTTCTTTGAGGGAAGAATTCCTTCTCTTAGTGGCTTGAGAGCTGAGAGGCACGGACTCTAGACCCAGGTAACTGCAGTATTTAGTGAAGCATGCCTCTTCTCTCTAATATACCATATGTGAGATAAACGGTTGGCATAACAACTATTTCAATCCTCTTCTCTAATCTGGTTAGTTATTTGGCCATTGTATGGCTACCACCCAACTGATTCAACAACTATGGAGACAGGGCACCACAGGGCACTGCCCCGCTGAGGGCTGGCTCATGTGGTACCTCAGCGACTAACATCATCACTGTCTTCTAGTAGAAAGACATTCATCATTGGAGGCCATTTTTCTGGATATTCTACCTACATTCTCCCCACTCACTTTTGTTTGTTACTTTGTTTCCATGAACAAGTTATGATACTCCTTTATGCCTCCGTTCTCCTAGGCCAGGGAGAGAATGTCTGCCTGCTCACATTCATGCTTGGCAGCCGTGCACTCCGTCTTACAGCACAGGTGTCTGCTGGACTAAGCTTTGCCCAGTTGTTTGCCATGTCTGGCAATTCTAGGGCTTTTTTTTTTTTTTTCCTGAGGGATTTTGGAGTGGCTTGGAGGGAGGCAAGTAATCCTAATGAAAGCATTACACTGAAGGAATGAGGCCTGGTCTTCACTCTCAGAAGGCTCAGAATGGAGGGAGGAGCAGACAGCTGAACATGACATACTTGGTAAGTGCCACACAATGGGGCCCATGCGGTGAGTGTGTGCACCAGGAACACCGACGGACTCTGCTTGGCTGTGGGGAGATAGGCAGGGTAAGGGTTAGCTTCTGGGAGGGAAAATTGATGCTGGGCCTCAGAGGATGGGAGGCACTATTGGCAGGTGGGTGAGATGAGGAAGGGTTTTCGTCTGCATGAGAAGTTTGATTAAGGTCTCGGGCTTATTATCTCGGTTGTGATAGTAGTTGGGACAAATGTCGATCTAGAACAGATTGTGAGCTTGTTTGACTTTCGGTGGAAAGGAGTTCCTAAGACCAGCTTGCCTACCATCAGTCAAAGTAGAGACATTTATTGAACATGACATAGTTGAGGCCTCAGGTCCCCTGGTACAAAGCTTAGGGAAGGGCTTCCAAGTGATGAAACACAGGAGACTAACTTGGTGGTTCTGGCTGGGTTGCAACCTCTTGCCTGACTCCTCTCCTCAGGAAAGCTCATATCTAACCTCGCTCAGCTCTGATGGGCTCTTTGCTACTCTTTTAGGAAAGATGAGGAAAGTGTGGGTGACAGCTGAAGGGCAGCAGTAGGGAGCTGAGCTGTCCTTTAGAGAGAGCACAGGTGGCCTCCTCAGGGACAGGAGAAAAGCTTGGGTGGGAGGCTCTGCAGTGAATAGAAGAGGTTCTTGGGCCCCTGGTTCCCAAGGCCACAGAACTTGGAGCCATGTTTTTTACAGTCCTGCACAGAGGGGCCAACCTGTCAGCGCAGCAGGAGGCCCTCGGGCTTGGCAGTTATATTTCCCTCTCATGAGCTGCTTCCACACCCAGAGCTTCAGTTTGCACATTTCTCCCTTAGAAGGGTCTTTTGCTTGGGACAGATTCTTACTATATAAGCCAGGTTGGCCTTGAACTTGTAATCCTCCTCCCTCAGTCTTCTATAGTGTTGCGATTGTAGACATGCACTACCCTATTTAACTCTCTTAGAGTTCTTTTTTCTTGGTAGGTTAGAGCCTGTGCAAGATACTGTGGCTACAAAAGTTCTGTGGGTTTCGTGAGCAGAATTTTTCCAGAAAGGCTTGATAATGATGCATTGACAATATGAATATTTTTGTTAGTGCTCTGCCTTCTTGAGTAGTAAATGTAAATAATGTAATGTATTCATAATGCAGTCTAGTGCTAGCTTTGACATACTCTTGGGGACAGTATATCTCCAGGCTTGTGATTTTCAGACAAAAAGAGGGCGTGTTCATTTTTCTTATATTAAAAACAATATTTTTGAACATAAACATAATACACTTAATTATAGAAACATTTATGAACTGTAGAGTTAATAATAAAAATAATTCCATTAACAATTTGCACTTTATACTAAAGCGCCCAAATTATTTCATGACTTGATTGTTTTGCTTTTAAACTTACATTGCAGGGAGCATCCCTGTAACAAAAGTTGCTCTGCACAATACTGGACAAATAAGCTAACATTTGATACTACGCCATTCAGGTCAATACTTTCCTCTGTATCTCCTTTCTTTGTTTAGAATTTGTTTTTATGCTTTTATTTATTTATTTGGAATTTAAAAAAATTTTGTATTTGTGGGGAGAAAGAGAGAGGAGAGAGAATGAATACGAGTGGGAATGAATATAGGTGTGCCATGGCCTCTTGCAGCTACAACGGAACGTCAGATGCATGCACAGTTTCGTGTAGCTGGCTTTAAAGAGGTACTGGGGACTTGAACTCTGTGCCAGCAAACTTTTGCAAGCCAGTACCTTTAGCTGCTGAGCCATTCCCCCAGCTCCTGTGGTTCCTCTTTAAATTGCACTGCTGGAAACTAAATTCTGCGCCTTGGGTATGCCAGGTAAGGGCCCTACTACTACACTCCCAAACTGCGTTTTGTTGTTGTTTTGACACACAGTTTTGCTCTCTATCTCTGAGTAGCCTGGAACTCATGATCTTTCTGCTTCTAATTTCAAAATTCTAGGATTATAGTGTGTGCCATGATGCATGGCTAGTAGTCTAAGTTGATTTTAAATTCTCATATACAGTGCTACAATGAAGATATTTATAGATAAGTCTTGCAAATTTCTTAAAAGTATTACCTTTGGGTAAATGCTATCAAATAATATGGCAATGCTCTCAACCTCTATCCTAAGAGCTTTTTTTGTTTGTTTGTTTGTTTTTTGTTTTTTGAAGTAGGGTCTCACTCTGGCCCAGGCTAACCTGGCCTTGAACTCACGGAGATCCTCCTACCTCTGCCTCCCGAGTGCTGGGATTAAAGGCGTGCGCCACCATGCCCAGCTCATAGGAGCTTCTTTTTGCAGCGGGGAGTAGTCAACACAGAGACACGTAACTGTGGACGTGCTGAGCATGAGTGACTGTTGTGTGCCCAGTCCTAAGGGAACAGTGCAGAGAGGGAGCAAAAGGAAAGTTAAGAGCCAGAGAGTGGGGAGGAGTGCTGTGGAACGCTGCCCCCTGGACACAACATGGCCACCACACTCACCAGCGTACAGCAGCTGTGGTTTCCTGCACGAGACTGAGCTGTTGTCTTTCTGCCATGGATGGGAGAGAGGCCAAGAACCTCTCTTGGAGGAGCTATTGGCAGGTAATGGCTTCTGGAGAAGGAGGAGTCACGTTCTCCAGTGGCATAGACACTGTTGAGTCACTAACCCTCACCCATACTCAGTGGCTCCCAAAAGACATGAAAGTTGGAAAGGGATGAGTTGGGAAGTAGAAGAGTTTTAGTTGGATTAAGAGGGGGATAAGAGAGAATTAGGGTGAATAAGATCAAAATACACCATATGCATGTATATATGAAATTGTCAAAAATAAAAAAAAGATATTCTAAAATGGATGTGATGTCTTTTCTCATCTTTCCTTTTCTTTGAAGTTTTGTTTTCTGTTTTTTAGTTCTAACAAGAGTTTATGAATAGCACGTTTTCCTCAATTCTCTCCAACACTTGCTGTTATTATGAAAACAAAATCACAATATGATAGGTATGAAGTTTAATCTTTTTTAATTTTAATTTTTATATTTATATGTTTATTTATTTGCGAGAGAGAGAGGGAGAGGAGAGAGAGAGAGAATGGGCACACAAGGGCCTCCAGCCACTGCTCACAAACTCCAGAAACATTCGTCACCTTGTGCATTTGGCTTATGTGGGTCCTGGGGAGTCGAACCTGGGTTCTTCGGCTTCCAGCCCTTCTGTTTATTTTTGACTTTTAACATTTAATCTTGATTGCCATGTGATCGGGTTGAGAAGTGCCTAGGAGCCAATCTTCCTCAGTCTCCACTTTCCCCTCTGTGAAATGGAGAAGTCACTGCTTGTTCTGCTGACACTGATGAGGGTGAGATCATTCTGGATGAACATCTTGAAAAACTCAAGGCATTAAACAGCATGCCTGACTCTTTTGGCATAGACCTCATCCTTCTCTGGGACGACCTATGTCTGCCCAGAAGCTTACCATGGTAACTTTGAGCATGGAGATGACCCCCGGACAGGACCCACACAGAACTGGGGTCAGCACCATTTAGGCACAGTGAGGGCTGCTGAGAAGAGCCTGGCCATTCTATGCGCCAGTCCTGAGCCAGACCGGGAGCTCTAACAGTCACGGCTTCGTCTCTTATGGTGGTCTGTGCTTGGGGACAGGACTTTTCACTGTTGGAATTTCTTAGGCAGATGCCTAGGAGCTGTCCCCCATAGAGTAGCCACAGCGGATGGGGACAAGGAAAAGCAGCGGATTTTCACCCTTTACCTGAGACTCGCTGTTGTGGGGGAACGGTTGGGTGCAAGTACAGGTTCCCAGAAAGCTGGAGGTGGGTGCCCAGCCTTTCCTCAGGTTGGTGAAGTGGGAGCAGAAGACTAGCTTTCCCTCCAGGCCTTTAGAAACACATGAGCAGTAAGAAGCATTGAGTTAGCTGGGATGGGAGGTGGGTTGGTCCAAGGGGGACCTTGGTGATTAAGTTCAACTGTTTCCTTTTTGTGGGTGTGGGAGAGAAATGTTTCTGAATTAGCCTTGACCTTTTGAACTGTAGCCTGCTTGCTGAGCAGGGTGTAGCACAAGTTCCTCTTCTGACCACAAAAGTCCTTTGCTTTCTCCCTGGAAAAGTGGAGCCCTGCCATCACCCGTCTGCCAGAAAACTCCCCTCTGTAAACCTTGCTTGAACCTTGGTCCACGTTGAACCAACCGGCTTCCATGTACCGCGGCAGCTCGGTAAACAGCTGGCTGTGGGTGCAGTTAATAATCTTGTCATTTTTACCTTATGGTCTTTTCTATCTCCCTCACCCATCCAGTTAAATTAACTTGCCATCAGTTTCTTCCCCACCAGGGTGAAGATTCATGAGCCTTCAGCTGTTCCCTTCTAGCACACACCATTGTCAAGTCCTGAAGAGAAAGGCAGTGGTGGACAAATTATGGGCTGTCATCAGGGGGGATGGTGGGCAGCTCCCAAGTCCTCCTCAACTCACGTGTTTTGAACTGGGCCTGTGTAGGGTCAACAGTCACTCTCGAACGTGATGCCCCTGAGAGGGGTATGGGAGGCTGGGACTGCAGGAAGTGCATGGTCAGTGACCAGTCTCTATGGGTGAGGCTCTGGGAGTGTTGGAAGTAAGGGGCCAGTTCCCAGAATTGACAACCTCTGACGTATCCTCCCAACACCTGGGAGAAGAGTTGCAGCTGTCAGAAGGTTGGAGGCCTTTCCCCTCTGTCCATTATATATGACTTTCTGGACCAAATCAACTAAATGCATCTTGGGTTCTTAGAGCTATGGGGCTGCCAGGACTTTACAAAATAACCATCACGTCCGATGTGCCTCCTGGGCCTGCGAAAGTATGGGGATCCTAATGTCAATGTCCCCCAACACCAATGGCCCTGCCCTCTCCTGCTGGCTGATTGCGGGGGAGGAGTGAAAGTCATGAGTGGAAATAAACCCAGTTCTAGTTTCATGGAATGGATTCACTTTATAGTGGTTCATTTTTTCTATGGATGACTGAGTTCTAAAACAACATAAAATGTTTCAAAATAGAAATTTTTATTGATATCAAATATCCTTTCTGATGTCTCCAAGAAATAAAAATCAAGAGTGCAGTTGGTAAAGCAATTCGGAACCTCACCTCTGCTGTAGAATGTTTTTCCGTTATTCCCCTCCTTGGCTGGTCAGTCTCAGGGAGCCGTGGCCATGGGTTGGTGATGTTCTCTGTTCTGGGAACCTGGCTGTTTCCTCTGAAGGGGAAACTGGTCCCTTACAGGGAAGCAGCTTGCACAAACCTGAAGAGACACTATTCCCTCTCCCTTATCCATCCATAAATAACATTGCAAAACCAGAAGTGTAGTTACATTGTATACAACACTATATTCTGAGGTGCTCTGGGAACCTTGAGTAAGTAATTTCTTTCTTTTTTTTTTTTTTTAAATCTTCAGTGTTTGCATTGTAAAATAAAGATACAAACGACTTACCATGCTGCTTTGTCATTAAAATTAATGTTTAAAAAGAGTGAAGCAGATAGACACTGAGGACACTCAACACCTACCAAACCAGAGATCCAGAGGTTCCTAAGTGCCCATCACTGAAGTAGACTCAAAATGCACCCAATATGGCTCAGGGAATTTTGTGGAAAAGGGGGCTGAGAGATTGTTAGAGCCACACGTTGGGACATTTTGCACAGAGACATTGCCTCTCCCCCATAACTGACTTCTACCCCCATAACGCATGACCCACAGTCCCCATGGGGTTGACCTGCATCCCCCATGAGGAGGTCCTCTTCAGGAAAGGGGCAGAGAGGATGGAAAGGATGGTACCAACATGTGTTGTTTACATGCTAAATATGTCCATGTCTAATAAAAATAAAATAAAAAAATTATGGTTAAAAACCATTATGAAAAACCACCTAGTCGCAGCCCTCAAACGATACTCAGGGAGATCTCGGGAAGCAGGTTCATCTCAGTGGCTGAGTAACTTCAGTAGGGTGTTGCACTGGACTAGGGGCTTTCTAGGCATTGTGTAATGTTAATTCCTGCATTTTATGTTTGTTGAAGATACTGTTAGTATTTACCCCCTTTGCAGAGGGTAATAATAACATTTATTTATTTATTTATTTTATTTACCCTTTGCAGAGGGTAATAATAACATTTATCTATCTATCTATCTATTTATTTATTTATTTATTTTCTGAGTATGAGTTGAAGTAAGCTCCATGTTTAAACTCATCTCTTCTTCTCAGCAACCTAGTGAGGTACTGTGATTATTCCATTGTGCAGACAGGGCATAAAGCACAGAGAGGTCAAGCCTTTTGCCCAAGACAACATAGCAAGCAAGTAAGTGGCAGGCAGGGCTCCAGAATTCTCACTTATAAATTGCTAAATTATATAATTTGGCTAACCCAGCTAGTAAGTGTGGGACTTCTGTCTTATTTCATGTCCTAAGCCTGCTCCGTCTCCTTCCCATGCTCCCACTCGTTTACTTAATAACCAGGGCATTTATAAATAGTTTTAGAAATCGTTATGGAAACTATATGTCCATTTGGTCCATAAACACACACTTATCTCTGTGTATTTAGACAATGTCCCTCAAATGTGTTTGTGCTGAGAAGCCTGCAGAAGATCCGCGTTCTGATCAGAACAGGAAAGGCTGATAAAGGACAGCGAACTGGAGACCTCACTGTCTCCACAATCCCCATTTATGCTGAAGTGTGTACTGTTTTCAGCAAGAAGTATGATTGCAGTTTTCAAAGGTCAAATAAATCACCTTTAAAGTCGTGAAAAGGTAAACAAGCTGATGCCTGGGCAGCTTTCTTGAGTTTATGAGGTCTTCTGGTAACAGGGGTAGACAAAAGCCTCATACATCACCCCACCCTGGGCTCCCAGAGCACTTATTCCTAGGGGGGATCACTCTATCATCCAGGGTAATTTCCCCGCAAACTATTACTGGGACCTATTAAAGCCAATGAAAATGGAAGCCCCTAGATTAACTGTACGTTTATCAAAAGGCACTTTCTCTCTGGCCAAAATGTAAAGCTGTAGCTGTGACTGAAAGGAAGCTGGGAGGATGATGGGGTATCGCAGTGAGTGGGAGGAGATGGAGGAGACCGTGGCAGGGTGGGGGAGTAGGGAGATAGCGGGGCAGGCCAGTGTGACAAGCCATAAACAAAGTCGTTGTCATCGATGAAAAACAATTACACAGTGCAAGGAGTGCACACTTGCCTGCTGGTCATGTGTCACTCTGTGGGGATCATCTTTTAAGGTCTCTGAAAGGGCTCGACAAATCTTCTTTCAGCGCATTCTTGAGTTATACATCTATAGAAAAAGCCACCGTAAATCTCTAAGTCATCTTGGAGATGACTGTTCCCTACCAGAAAATAAATGTCTTTTAAAGACCTTTTCATCCGAGCACATCGATGCTGTGATTACACTGTCATGTAACAAGAGCCAGGCTGGTGTAAACAAAGACCCTTTAAAGAAGTGATTATAGTCATGCCTTGTGGGCAAGCTGTCCCATGGATCCTCCGCCTTTCAGCTGTCCTGAAGTCTGGCCATAGACCTTTGGTGACATGGTCTCTCCTCCAGCTTTTCTTCTGGGGGGGGGGGTCGGGTCACAACAGCCCATGTCAGACCCTTCCCCATAGAAGTTTCTCCAAGCTTCGACACTGTGGTGTTTTCTTCCACTGTAGAGTTCATGAGGGCGTGTGTATGGAGGAGGTGCACTAAGCGCTTTTGAATTTTACAGGCATCTGACCTCAGTATTTTATTTGTTTGCTTACTTTTTAATTGAGATGGGAAGGGTAAGAGAAAGAGGGTTGGGGATGAAGGAAAAAATGTCTTTTTCACTCTTGTTGCATTTGAAATGAACGGCATTTTGCTGTATCAATTTCATTTAAATTTGACTTTTGTTTCCTTTTTTTTTTCCCCCAACCCATCTGAGCCTGGGATTTGTCCCAGTCAGGCTGCAAAGACCACCAAGGGCTCTCATCAACCAGAGACCTGACTGCGGTCATTTATTATAGTCACTTATCTGATAGTAGCTTCATTATCTGTGATGGTTTTACAGGGACGAAATCCACCAGGCATTCAATGGGCTACATAAACATGTTACCTTGTGACAGGGTGTCTGTTACTTACTGTCAACACTAACTGGCCCTGGCCACATATCTGCAGCTTATATGAAGTAACAATGAGTTTAATAAGCCCCAGCAATAGCTGTGGTGTAAACATCACATCAGGAGTGTTTGCCCTGCCAGCCTCTTAAACAAATAGAGGTGATGGAGAGGTGCAAACAGAACGGGCCTGGAGCCTAATGAGATGAGACTCAGGCGGCAGGGAAATTGCCATGACGCTTCCCAGCAGACTCGATTATCACCGCAGACCGAGGGTTTGTGTACACGGTACACCAGGACGGACGACCTCTCTTCTATGGAGAGACACTCTGACTTATGAGCAGGGGACCTGAGTGTTTGCTTCTCGTCAGAGAGAAAAATCCATGCTGAAAGTCAGAATCAGTTCCTTAAGATTGTTATTAGTACTTAGCATGTGTATATGAGTGTGTGTGTGTATATGAATATTTGTGTGTGTGTGTGGGCACATGTGTGGGTGCAGGTGCCTATGCAGGGGTGTGAGTATGGAGGACAGAGATCAACGCCAGGAGTCTTCCTTAGTTCCTGTCTACCACATTCTTTGATGCAGCATCTCTCAATGAACCTAGAGCTCAGTGATTTGGCTAGACCAGCCACCAGTGAGCTCCAAGCATTTCTAGTTTTCCACCTCCCCAGCACTGGGAGTACAGACATGTGCCATCATGCTTGCTTGGCATTTTAGGTAGGTTCTGGGGATCCAAACTCACGTCCTCATTCCTACGTAGAAGGCGTTTCACCCACTTAGCCATCTCGCCAGCTCCTCTTGGGGGTATTAGCTTCAGAAAATGTCTAGTAAACTGTTTGGTTTTGCAAGGTGTCATTCCACAGCCAGCACTTCACGCTGTATGTTTTCCTTTTGTTAGAACATGTTCATGTGTGATGGAAAGTAGGTCTCAGTTCGTCCGCAGCTGAATAAAACTGTAAACCAAGCTGTTAATAGAGGATAAAGCATGTAGGATAAACACACCAGAGTGCTTGGAATTACCTTTTTAGGTAGGTCCCCCTCCATTGCTGTGCCTGCCTACACATTAAGTACAGATCCATTTGCATGTGATTACAACCTTAACTTGGAGGAAGATGTGGGAATTTCCTTTGCTGAATCAGGAAGAGCTCTCCTTGGACCCATGGGGAGTCTGGCCTGTGGTCTGGGAGGCAGAAAAGGAAGAGCAGCCTCCTCACATTCTCTCTCCCCAGACTTCCTTCAAATCATCCCTGATTCCTGTTAGTAGGGATTCATTTCATTCTTCTGGGATTAAAGTATTTTTCTCTTTGACTCTGAAATGTAAACAGCTCTGGAAAGAGAGCGTAGTTAGCCTTTACTGACAGAATGGCTTGCATCAAAGAAGTCATGGACAGACCTGGGCTCAGATCCCACCTATGGGTTGGGTGAGAATTGAGAAAACTTGCTACCTTATTTATGTCTCAGTATCTTTAACTATAAAGTGCATATCTGTGACCCCATAATAGTTGAGACTGGCTGGCTAGAGAGTCCCAGACTTTCTCCTGTCTCCACTCCTCTTAGCAATGGGATTACAGACATGTGCAGCCATGGCCAGCTTTTACATGATTGCTAGGGATTAACTTCAGGTCCTCATGCTTGCATAGCAAACTCTCTTACTCATCTCCCAAAACTGGAGAGATGGCTCAGTGGTTAAGGATCCTGCCTTCAAAGCCTAATGACCTGGGTTCAAATCCCTAGTACCCAGGTAAAGCTGGATGCACAATGTGGCACATACATCTGGAGTTTGTTTGCAGCAGCCAAAGGCACTGGCATGCCCATTCTCTCTGTTTCTCTTCTCTCTATCCCTCTCTTCCTGCAAATAAATAAAAATATTCAAAATACATATTCCCAGACTCATACCATAGTATTTTAGATCATGGGAACCAATACCATACTGACAATCAGAAGTGTGCTGTTAGGGTAAGCTCAGTGGGTCCTGACTAGATTGATGATCTATCTTCATCCTGTAGAATGAGCCAGGGAATGGAGGTGATATTATGGGAGAGGAGAGCAGAAAAGACATTGTTTTGCAGCAGAAATTCCCTCAACATTCAGGACAACAATATCTTCTGCCTTTGTTGACTATGAATTAAAAAGTAGGCTATGACCATACTTCTGAGAAGAAGTGACAGAGGAATGCTCAGCACTGAAATATCTTTTTCATACCTTCCAAGGCTCAGGGTCCATTGTGGACCCTGAAGGGTAGACTCCTTACAATGCACTCTTGTAGATAGAAAATGGCCTGGATAGCCATGACCTTGTGGTTCCTGGCACTACCTACACAAGATCCTCATAACAGGAGGAATAGATGATGACATCAAAATAGAGGAGAGACTAATTAAGAGGAGGAAGGGATATGATGGATAGTTGGGTTGGGAAGAAGAAAGTGAGGGGGGAGGGGATTATCATGGTTTATTGTCTATAATTAAGGAAGCTGTCAACAAAAAAGAAGGCTGTGTTCAAATGCATTTAGGAAAATAAAAGTTGATAAATCTTTAACCCGGGCTTTCTTAAAGACCTTAATAAAATAGTGTGTGGTGTAAATCTCTTAGGACAGCTATGTGTGTGATGTATGCCTATAACCCCACCACTTTCAGGGCTAAGGCAGGAGGATCATGAGTTCCAGGCCGGCCTAGAGCTATATAGTGAGACTCTGTCTCAAAACTAACCAACCATGCACAACAATAAAGTCCCCCAAACCAAAAAAAGAGAGAAAGAGATGAAGTCACAAAACCACCCAAACTCCAAACAATAAAACACTCAAGGAAGAGGATCAATTATGAAATGTGAAAATTATTCAGCTAGAATACCTTTTCTTTCACATTTTTTTCCTTTTCTGGACTCTTTAACACTTTCTTGAGGACAAGCATTTCTTAGAGTTCACAACTAGGACTTCAGGCCTGATGAATTTGTTTTACTTGGGAAGCAGATGGTCTGGTGGCTTACTGTATATCCAGGGGTCATGGAGAAGATCCCAAATGGGAGGGAGCAAGGGCTGGAGTGGGGTGGGGATGCTGCATGGTGGATGCCAAAAGTGAGGGAAACTACCTAGCAAGGTGAGATAAGAGGAACTGATAAGCAAACAGTGTCTCCTTACAGTTGGCATTAAGGCATTTTGGTGACCTGGTCTGACTTCTTGGAAATAGGCCAGCTGCCTCTGGAAGCCATGTCCCTCGCCATGCACGACTTCAGGAGAGAACTACATTTGGGAAAATGGGTTAGACGAGTTTCCTGACTGCTAGGTTCCTTGCTACTATGCAACACAACTCTCTGAGGCTGGCACACTGTCCTCTGACTGAGACTCTTCCACTGGTATGTGAGCCGTGTCCTGCTCCTACTCTGCCTAGCTGGCCTGGAAGTGTGTTTCAGAGGGCGGCCACAGGTGGGCTGTGAATATTCAGGGCACAACTGTACAGCCAGGGAAGGAAATCCTAGGGATTCTAGGTGGGTTTGACTGGGTGGGGAACAGAGAATGTCTATAGGGAGCTGAACAGTGTTTGCTGGTGGTCCTTGAGGAGGTGGGGTCAGGAGGGTCACTGGGGGTCATTTGGATCCACTAGTCTAGGTCCAGCTCTATGCTGCTGGCTTGAGCAACCTCAAGACCCCCCAGGGTGCTTGTGTGTATGTGTGTGTGTGTGTGTGTGTGTGTGAGAGGGAGAGAGAGAGAGAGAGAGGGAGATTAGTATGGCAAGTGATCTCCTCTTCAAAGCCTTGACTTTTCACTGCCTGACACAATCTTAGACCTATAGTAGGGGCTTAATAGATACTGGCTATAAGGACCCCGGTTCAAGGCTCGACTCCCCAGGACCCACGTTAGCCAGATGCACAAGGGGGCGCACACGTCTGGAGTTCGTTTGCAGTGGCTGGAGGCCCTGGCGTGCCCATTCTCTCTCCTCTCTATCTGCCTCTTTCTCTCTCTGTCTGTTGCTCTCAAATAAATAAATAAAAATAACAAAAAAAATTAAAAAAAAAATACTGGCTAAATCCAACAGAAAACATGTAGAATTTGAAAGGGGGATATGTAACTCTAGACCTTTTCCTTTCCATGGGTTTGAAGCATAATTTTCATTTATATGAGGAAAGACTTTGAGCTGTATAAGACAAAGATTAAAAATATTTTTTTAATAATTAGAACTAATAAAAATAAACACCGAGGAGATGCTGGCAATATTTTAGTCTGATGGAGGCAGTCTTAAAGTAGAGATCCTGTCAAGGCTTACCTGCTATGGTCTCGTATTTATATTATAATCCCTCCTGGTCTTCAGTTCTAATAGGGAGAAATCCCAAATGTTTCCCACCCAACTGCTCTTACCTCTAACAGTTCTTAAAACACATTACCAGAGGAATTCATTGATAAAGTGACAATTTCTTTTAAATTCTAGACTTAAGTGTTGATAACAGACTTTAAAAATATTTCATTTATTTTATTTGAATTTATTTGTGAGAGAGAGAAGAGGGAGAGAGAGAGAGAGAATGGGTGCACCAGGGCCTCCAGCCACTGCAAAGGAACTCCAGATGCATACTCCACCTTATAATATGGCTTATGTGGGTCCTGGAGAATTGAACCTTGGTCCTTTGACTTCGCAGGCAAGTGCTTTAACTGCTAAGCCATCTCTCCAGCTCCTATAACAGACTTTTAAATGCAAGGCATGTCTCTGACCATGGCAGTGGGGCTGGGGGCGAGGGGGAGGCGTGAACTTGAGCTGAGGACCTTTATTGAGCCAGAGGGTGTCTTGGAGTATGCAACCGGGGCTAACGATGGTTCCATCTAAGGTGTGGAAAGGGCTTTCAGATGAAGTAAGCTCTTTACAGAATTATGGACTGAACTGTGTTCCCTTAAAGCTCATATATTGAAGCTTTATATTTGTAGATAGGTCTTTAGAGAGGTAATCACGGTTGGATTGGGTGATATGGGTAGGGCTCTCATCTGATAGAATTCGTGTCCTGAGAAGAAGGGACACTGGAAGGCTGCAGCACTCCTGTCCCTCCGCTTGCCCTGGGAGGACTTTGCCAGGATTTTCACCAGTAGCTGACTTGCCCGGCCCCTTCATCTTGGAATTTCCTGCCTCCAGAACTATGTTGTTGACACCAAAAGTCCATAGCATTTTCTCACAGCAGCCTAAGCTGACAGACTCGCAGCAAAGCTGGAGTTTGTTTCTGACCTTCTTCATGAAGTGACTCATTTCTAGAGACCCGTCTTGTTCCTGCTGGTCTGGAGTGACCGTGGGCAGCTCCAGACTTCTCTTGTGCTTGTTCCAATGTCTTGTTCTTACTTCCATCATCTAGGAAGACACCACTCCATAGACAGGACTTTTTGGGTTGGAGAGGGAAGCCTTTTCCTTCTACTTATCTTGCCCTCTTTAGTCCTTCCTCTACTATTGTCCCTGGCATTCAACCCTTATCTATTAAACACATAGATGTGCTCCAGAGATGTATCAAATGGTGTGATGTGTAGGAAACATGCCATGGTTTTAGACTGGCAATGAAAAATAAAAGTATGGTGAGGTTCTTCTGACACAAATGTCAAACTACTCATACTTCCTAGCAGGAAGCCCTGGCCCAGGCTGTGGTTTAACTTAGGAAGGACATCTGGTATGACAGAGCTCAGGAAGGCAGGTGGCTTCTTGAGTTGCTGGGAAACTGAGTTGGTCATTTGGGGAAAAAAACATCTAGCACAAATTTACATGTATAGAAATGCTATTATTTAAAATAATATATTAACTCCTGACAGGGAGTCTATGCCCGATTATGCCACTGGAGTAAATAGTGGAATCTAGCATTTAAAGTTTTAAAATATAAAATTTAATAGAATTTTCATACTTTGAGAAAGAGCCTTGCCACAATATAGTCCAGGCTGCCCTTGAACTTGTGGTTTTTCTGTCTTGGCCTCCAAATCATGAGATCACAGACATGAAGCACCAAGCCTGGCTTGACATTTTTTAATGTTCTCTCATGTCTTCTTGGGGCCTTTTGGTCAGCTTCTAACTGGTCAGGAAGTTGTCTAGGTGAAAGTCAGGGATCAGAAAGATGGGAAAATTGTCAAATTTTCCATAAGTTTTTATTTAAATGGTCAGTTGACATAAGGAAATCGAAGGCGGCACAAGGTGCCTCCTCTCGCCACATGAATGTCAGCTCAGGGTCCAAATAACTTATTTTTAACAGTGGAAACTGCTGACCTGTCTCCAGAGAATCCGAGTTTTCCTTGGAATTCTCAGGAGTAGGGCTCAGGGAAAGAGGCCGACTGGCTGCCCTTGGCAGCTGGGCTCCCACACGGATTTAGATTTGGAAGGCTAGGGGCAATTAGCAGATCACATGCCATCTGCAGGCATTAATTGGCTGCCCAGCCACCTGCTGCTGAGGTCTTGGCTTGCTTTATTTGACAAATGGCTAATGAGAGTCGAAGGTCACAGAGAAGTGAAGACTGGTCCTGGCTTCTGTTACAGTGTCCACCATAGGCCAGCAATTGTATACTTGTTTTGCATAAGTTTTCTAACAGGACATTGACATTGTTATTACAGCATTACAGAACAATGGTGGCCTTGACTTCATGCCCATTTTCAGATGCAGACACTGAGGCCTGAGAAGTGACTTACCCAAGGCTGTGCAGCTAACGAGTAACAGCTGAGTGCCTGGTTAGAATAGAGATTCTCTCTCTTTTTTTTTGCACAAAATGATAGGCTACATTAGGATGCTTCCACATAGGTGTATTATATACACTGATCATGTTCTCCCCTTGTTACTCTCTCTTGTCTTCTTTGTTCCTGACATGTTGCAACTACAAACAAGTACGTGCAGTATGTTAGGCATTTTAAGAGCATAGACAAGTACTTGGGAGTTCTATTTATCTTTTTCTCCCAAGTTTTCACATCTGATGCATACAAAGCACAACTGAATGAGTGTTTCCTCCTATTTACTATAAGACTGACTACAAATGATAAGCACGGTTGCTGAGTTGCAGAGGGTTAGACAGAGGCACCTGTAGAACACGATTAAGAGAATTCCTGCAAACCTATGACAGTAGAATCACTGGGTTTGGGGTACTAAAGGCTATGTGGTTACACTCACAAAATTTAACCTCTGTGAGAACAGGGGCCTTGTCTTTTTCATGAATGTAAAATGGTGCATTAAGTGAATGCATGTGGGAATATATATGCCTCTGCTAGCTGGCCTTTTGTTTTCTCCACAGCATTTTATTTGCATGAGTAACATTTACCACAGTGTCATGAACTCAAACACAGTCTTTTTGTGTTTGTGATCCAGTTTGAAATACTATGTATTTGTCTGCCAAGAATTAAACTCTTCAACCACATTTGAAGAGCTAATAATAGTCAATCAACGGTTACTACCTCAGTACAGGGAAAACTTAGTGCTTGAACATTCAGAGTCTGGACACCTCACTTGTTCACTCTACAGACATTCTTGGCTATACATTTTTTTTTGTTTTACAACTTATCATAGAGTCAAAAATGATCACAGAGTCTAAATTACCAAACACTTGTTCTCTCAGACTCTCTTGTAGCTAGAGCATGACCATATGATTTGGAACTAGGAAATTGAACTTGAGCAAACTATCACTGTGTAAAGAGTGACCCATGGGAAATTCTTTGTGACTGTTATCTACCTGGGATAGCTGTAACCATGGCGATCATTGTGCATCCCCTTGCATCTATATGGAAGCTTAAAAACTATGGACTTGGCTTTGAAGATTGGAAAAGTAGGAAGAACCTGGCATTTAACAGCACAGTCGACCTGTCCCTCTAGATTTCGTTATGCAAGATAATAAATCTTACATTTTATTCATTTCAGTTTGTTGCTCTGTGACTAGCAGACAAAGAGTATTCGTGTGTACTGGTGTCATCTGAAAAGAGCTACTTGTGGCCCAGTAACACTTTTTTACATCCTTATGAAACAAATGTCGTACTTTTCCCACTGACATGGTGATTTTTTTTTTTTTTCAGGTGTAAGCTTCACATTGTTCCTTTGACACAATATTGTCCCTCTACTGAGCTCAGTGAAAGCAGGTGGGTAGGGCTCTTAGGGTGCTCACACTCGTGTAACCAGCATCTCTTTTCTCTGCAGTGGGACACCGTGTCTGTGTGAAGCTGGAGGTGCATCAGTGTGACAAGCCAAAGTGGCTTTATAAGGCCTTGTTGAAATGCTCTGCTACCACACCTTCTCCCACAGGCGGCACTTTCCTAGAGGGCTGGAAGATAACTTCTCAATCATTATGTGCCCGGGGCCTCCCCCCAAACCCATGTGTGTGTGTGTGTGTGTGTGTGTGTGTGTGTGTGTGTGTGTAGGCCTAAACTTGACATTCCGTTTCTTCCTTGATGGCTCTCCCTCTTCTTTAGTAAGGCAGAGGCTCTCATTGACCTCAGGGCTTGCCCTAGCTAGCCAATTTGCCTCAGGGATCCCCTGTCTCTGCCTCCCTAATATTGGACTTGCAGGTGCTTCCACGCACACCTGGGGACTTGAACTCTGGTTCTCACACTCATGTGACAAGTGCTTTATCTATGTCTCCGGTCCAAGAACCCACTCTTAGGGTCACAGCAATGACTAATACCCTTTTAGTCAGACACAGCTCTGAATTCATTGAGATGCATTCATCCCTCTGGCTGGGCAACATCCACAGTGCTAGGGACAGAGGCTGTGAGCCAGACAGTAGGCTCAGCGCTTCTCTTGAACTCGCATGCTCCACCTATCCCTAATTAAAGCTTCCCAGTGAGCCTAGGCTGGACTGAGCAGAACTGAAATGGCTCTGTGACATTATACTCTGCATGTAATGGGCACTCGGTAAATATTTGTTGAGCGGAGTCCAGCCCCTGCTCGGTTATTCAAGACGAACCAGAGGAGTGTCTCTGGAGAGGCTGGGCTTGAAGGAGACAGCTGCTCCCAGGCATGCTGGAGCTGGGGATCCTTCAGGGTCACCAGCTCAGGTCCAGCCCAGCTCCTGACTCAGCAGACAAGGATATGTGTGCCAAGCCAAGGAGAATAAGCGGTGGCTCTAACCTGCAGATTAACAGGAAAAATTCCTCCTGCAAATCTGACTGAATTGCCATCAGCTTGAACAGAAGAAAGGAAGAAGTAGATAGAAGGTTCACCCATTCCTGGGCTGGGATTCCCCTGAAATTAACTGTTGCCTTTTCTTTTTTTTCTGATTTATTTTTATTTATTTATCTGAGACAGAGAGAGGGAGAAAGAGGAAGAGAAAGAGAGAGAGAGAGAGAATGGGAGTGCTAGGGCCTCCAGCCACTGCAAACAAACTCCAGGCACATGTGCTACCGTGTGCATCAGGCTTACGTGGGACCTGGAGAATTGAACCTGGGTTCTTAGGCTTCTCAGGCAAGTGCCTTAACCTCTAAGCCATCTCTACAGCCCAGCTGTTGCCATTTCTGACTGTGCCAGGAAGTAGTGGAACTCTTCTGGTGTACTTACTTGTACACTCACTGGGGAAGATAGCAGCCACTGCTGCTCAGAATACATGGCAGGGAAGAGCTAGGGATAGGGGAAGCAAGCATCTAATTCAGTTGATAGTTGTATGTTCTATATTTGATATGGTACCTACCAGTGTCATACATAGATGCTGACTTTCATGAGTTGCTCACACATAATGATATAAGGAGGACACATACTACCTAATAGGAAGAAATGATCTGTATTTAGTTGCGGAGTGCTATGGTTTGAACGTGTTGCCCAAAGTTGTGGCACTGGAAACTTAATCCCTGATTTTGAAGTGTTGAGAGGTGGGGCCATTCAGAAGTGATTGCTGGCAGTGGCTCTCTCTCCTCAGGCAGAGATTAATGCCATTATCCCGGGAATAGGTTGCTACCGTGAAAGAGGACATGTTCTAAAGGCAATGTAGGACCTCTTCCCTCTCTCTTATGCCTTCAGTCATGTGATGTCTCATGTTGCCCAGGCTTGTCTCAAAATAACTAGGTAGCCAACTATGATTCTGAACTTCTGATCCTCTCACCTTTATCTCCCCAGTGCTAAGCAGACTTTTAATCATTATCAATTCTCCATCTAGTGCATGACATTCTGTTGCATCAGCAGAATGGACTGAGAAGGAAGTGTTGATTAGAAATCATGGTGGTTGGCTTATAACATGGTAGGTGATTGACTGAGCTACAAACATGTGGCTGATGTAATACTGAGATCTATTTTGCCCACCCCCGTGACTAACCAGTAGAAGTTGTCTTTTAGAATCTTGTTTTTGGCCTCAGAGAGTGAGGAGGACCTACCATCTGTCATACGCTTGGACAAGCCAACAGGACGCACCTTGTAAGGTTTGAACATGGGCATGAGTAAGCCTGAAGGGGTCCTATTCCCCCTCCACTTATCATGACCTCCTTAGTCTCCAGTACCTGTGCTTGTTCTCCCATATGCGACCACAGTGATTTAGCATCTCTGAAATATATGAGAGTGGCTTTAGCCATGAGCGACAGCCCTCTGAGCAGTAAGTGATGACACTCAAGGCCCCTAGAGTGCATAGGGCTGTTTCCTAGGATACAGGGGATATTTCTATTTCCATCATAGCCCCCCCCCCCGCACACACAGAGTGTCTTGTGTGGGCACAGGTGATCCCAGATGCTGACCTGCAGCTGCTGCTGGTGGCCCTGCCTGTCAGGCCATTGTTTCCTCCCACCCTCCAGGCGAGACCACAGCCTCTTGCTGTCTGGGGCTGATAACAGAACCATAAATCTCCCTCTGGCTGCACAGGGCACCTGAAACCTCAGCCCAGGCTTGATGGGAGAAAACAAGATAAGACATCAGGGCTGGTGTTCTGAAGTTCGACAAGGGGTTACGGAATCTCCATGGGCTATAAGATGCTGCTATAGGAACAGGGAGCAGTAGCATTCCTCCAGGTGCTGTCTACCCTGCCAAGTGAGATGAATGGCACTGCCCACAGACAATCACCTGCAGATACTATCTACCTGCCGGCTCTGCATGGGCTCCTAAACTCATCAACAGGACCATGGCTCCTTCTCCCTGAAATCGAATAATGACATCAGGCAGGACCCGAGGCCATGCCCGAGATGGTGCTGGCTCTGCAGGGAGGTGGAGGGTGATGGGCTACAACTGCCGAGGAGATGCAAAGCGAGCATCTTGACCAGCTCTTAGGATTCCCCACAATCTGACCCCTTTGTGCCATATTCAGAGCAAGAGCCTGTGACACTTGGGGCTCGTCTCAGTGGAATCTGCTGCTTCTGATGGGTGACTTATCGAGTAGAGGCTGGGAGGCCATTTTGCAGGGTATCTCTTGGAATTTGTGCTTAGCAAGGGGCCATTGTACTGGATAGTGTTTAAGAGGCATTTTCATTGTCAGATTCTATAGCTTTATTCTTTTGTGTGTGTGCTTGTGTGTGGTATGTGGTTTACATGCATATGTGCAAGTATGTTCATTCATGCATGGGTAAGTACACATGTGTATGTGTGCATGAGTAGGTAAAAATTTGACATTGAGAGTTTTTTTTTATTTTTTAATTTTTTTTTAGGTAGGGCCTCACTCTAGCCCACACTGACCTGGAATTCACTATGGAGTCTCAAGGTGGTCTCGAACTCATGGAGATCCTCCCACCTCTGCCTCACAAGCACTGGGATTAATGTGTGCGCCACCATGTCCGGCTTGACACTGAGAGTCTTACTTGATCACTCTCCACCGTGTCCACGGTCTCTCGTTTAAACCCAGAGCTAGGCTGTTTGGCTAGTCTAGCTTGTCCTGAATGGTTTTCTTGCCTCCACTTCCAGGGTACTGGCATTACAGGCAGGCTACCTCACCAGCCTGGCATTTACACAGGTGCTAGGGACCTGATCTTACCTTTTTATGCTTGAGCAACGGGCTTTACCCACTATGCTGTATTCCCAGACCCTGTGACTTAATTCTCTAGCTGTATATATCTATATGCACTAATGAGCCCATCCCATCTGGGTTCAGTGAGAGAATGAAGCCCTCATGGGAAAGGCATCTGTTGTGTGAAACGAGGGAACTTCTCCATGTATCTACCTTAGTACTGAGGACACATTATCCTTGCGAGAAAGAAAGAGTCACTCCAAACATTCCTTGTGCTCTGTGTTCCCAAGGAGGAACCAGACTGGAAAAGTCATGCTCTTCACAGGAAGAGGGCAAGCCTCCCTTAGGGAAGGAGTTGCTGGAAAGGGCAGAGGTGATCCGGAGGACCCAGTTGCACAGACTGGGCGACTTCTCTGAAGCATGGACAGACACACAGACACACAGTGGTAGCAGGGTACTTTGGTGATCTCGTTCAGAGGCAAAGTAGGCCCATGGGACAGTCTCTCTGTGGGTGCTGGTGAAGTTGGTGCGATACAGATGTGACCAGCAGAGGTTCTCTAGAACTCGGCGCATACCATCTTCTCATGTTAATATTGTTAATTCCTTCTTCTCAACCACCATGACAAATGGCACGACGGCCTTGAGGGAAGGGAGCCCACGTTGTGCCCGCAGCAGGGCTGCACCTTGACGTGAGGCGATGTCTTCATCTCAACTCCATTAAACCGACACACATGGTGTCAAAGGGGAGCACACCGAGAGCGCTTTGGGGGAGGATGATAAACCCGCCTGATGCTTTGCAGCTGCGCCCATCATCTGTGCATTTCACAATAAAACTTTATGACGCATCCAGACACCCAGCTGCTGATGTTCACGGGGACAGCATTTCCTCTGCTGCACCACTCAGATCTGCCCCACCTGGGCCTCGTTTCCTTCACCACCAGTCTCTTGCAAATGACAATGAAACTTCATTATCACACAGCTCCTGGGAGAGAATCGGAGGAATGTCACATGAAGGAATATGTTCTACGGAGGCCATTTTATTTTATCACACATGGAGATACTATCCCGTGATACTCTATAAACAGCAGGACTAATTTGGAATTCGGAGAAGCATTTTAGAAAGAGACACCAATCCCATCATCAAGCTCAAAACGCCCAATTCATCTCCAGCGGGCACCATCCTCCATTTCTCATACAGTGCAGCATAGTAGTAAGACAG